>CM055117.1:110318493-110918493 GCA_029206835.1 Rana muscosa | reverse complement strand
AGATGTTCTGACAGATACTCTTGCAATCAAATCACTTTAATAGTGCACTGGCATCTTTTTTAAATGTACCTATTCATCATAATTAAAGCTGTGACATGCTGCTTATTTACCACCTCAGCAAAGTAAAAAATCAAATTACTAAACGATTACCAGTAAAATTATTGGCATGGTAAATCACACAGGGAGAAAGATATATTCCGAGTCTGCAGCCCGAAGGGACATGACTTTCTCTTACTCGTCTGATATATCATCTAGACAGAAGATATTGCTGAAATAGGCTGGAATATTAAATGATTCCACAAACCAAAAATTAAAAAAAATAATGCGTAAGTAAGGAAACCTTGCATAGGGCTTTAATATGTATGTATAACTAAAACCTTTTTTATCTTTGGGCAGAGTGTGGAAGAGTTTGATCCTCTTTCAGCTTTTTTATTGATGTCTGGAGAAATTCCCCTTCTGTATTCACATGGGCATTCAGTCTACATCTGTCTGTCAATTTTTCAGACGGATCCTGACTGAACCACAATGTATGTCTAGGGGCGGGACATGTAAACGGTCTGTTTTGTTAAATGGAACACATCTGCGTCCTTTTCTGTTTACTTTAGACAGATCCAAACTAATATAATGAATGCCATCCATGTACAACCGTTTCTCTATGGTACACATCTGATGTCCTAAAATACATACATTTTGGATAAAAAATATTTGACTTTATACATGAAGTTACCAAGATAAATATTATTAAATCCCCTGACATTGCTCTTTTTAAAAAAATTGATATGAGTTTACCTAAACACACCAAACGCTTAATTTTGTATATAATCTTAGCTGCTAGAATATCCATTGCACGTTGTTGGCATCAACCTGGCATAACATTTGAATATCTTATACAAAAGTTGTTCAACGATAAATTGACTTGCATTTTGAATAAACGCCTAACTACTTTTGAAAATACATGGCAACCTTGGTTACATTACTCTTCTTTGCGTGCTAACGATTTGTGAAATATAACCCTTAAATGCCCTTATCTTACCCACATTCTTCTTCTGTATTCCTTTTTTTTTTATTATTATTATATATATTTCTTTTAACCTGAACATATTTAAAAACACTTTTTATTTGTTTAGTAAATCATTACAATAAAATGTAATTATAACATAAGAATTAATTATTAAATTATTAATTATTATTTTTATTATTATTATTATTATTATTAATTTTGTTAAGCATCTTAATTAATAATTTTTATCTTATTTGTTTGATATATCCCTACTTTCCTTTTTTTAGGGATACCTTTATATGTCTATTGTATTTATATATATATCATTCTTTATTTGATGTAACAGTTTATTTATAACACTATGTTAAGATTTTGTTTGCAGTATGTCAGTTTTGTGGCACAAAACATTTTTTGCTTGTACTTTTGTCACCTATGATTGGTTTCTACAACAACTGAAAAAAAAACCAGATGCAACTAGAAAATGCATTTCCTGCAGAAAAT
The DNA here is from genome assembly GCA_029206835.1 of Rana muscosa. Taxonomy (NCBI): domain Eukaryota; kingdom Metazoa; phylum Chordata; class Amphibia; order Anura; family Ranidae; genus Rana; species Rana muscosa. The sequence goes on along the minus strand of CM055117.1, from coordinate 110,916,992 downwards.
GCGTGGGAATGCTGAATAGCTGAATTGCTAAAGCCCACACCAAAGCCATTCACCATAACCACTACACTATCTTTAGGACATACAAGCAGTGTTCCTTCAGAACTTATAAAGCCTCTCTTTGATCATTAACTCGTTGGAGCCCCCGGGCCATAGACGAATGACGGCCACAAGGTGGCTCTAGAAATCCGGGAGGCCGTCAATAGACTCCTCCGGGCCACTGGGGGGTGCGCGAGCGCGTCACTGAGATGCCGATGCGCGTGCCTGGCGGCCGCGATGTCCGCCGGGTACCCGCGATCAGCCGTTACACAGACAAGGACGTGGATCTGTGTGTGTAAACACACAGATCCATGTCCTGTCAGGGAGAGGAGACCGATGCTGTGTCCCTTGCACATAGGGACACAGATTGGTCACCTCCACCAGTCAGTCCCCTCCCCCCACAGTAACAATCACTCCTAGGGAACACATTTAACTCCTTCCTCGCCACCTAGTGTTAACCCCTTCCCTGCCAGTCACATTTATACAGTAATCAGTGCATATTTATAGCACTAATCGCTGTATAAATGTGAATGGTCCCAAAAATGTGTCAAAAGTTTCCGATCTGTCCGCCATAATGTCGCAGTCCCAATAAAAATCGCAGATCGTCGACATTACTAGTAAAAGGAAAATAATAAAAAAAAATGTCACAATTCTATCCCCTATTTTGTAGGCGCTATAACTTTTGGCAAACCAATCACTATACGCTTATTGCATTTTTCTTTTTTATACCAAAAATATGTAGAAGAATACATAGCGGCCTAAACTGAGGAATTTTTTATTTTTTTTAATTGGGATATTTATTATAGCAAAAAGTAAAAAAAATTGGGGTTGATTTACTAAAGGAAGATCCACTTTGCACTTGAAAGATCACTGTAAATCTGAGGGGAAGCTCTGAAATTAGGGGAAGCTCTGCTGATTTTATCATCCAATCATGTGCAAGCTAAAATGCTGTTTTTTATTTTCCTTGCATGTCCCCCTCAGATCTACAGCATCTGCACTTCCATGTGCACTTTCAGTGCAATTTCAAGTGCAAAGTGGATTTTCCTTTAGTAAATCAACCCCATTGTGTTTTTTTCAATATTGTCGCTCTTTTTTTGTTTATAGCGCAAAAAATAAAAACCACAAAGGTTATCAAATACCACCAAAAGAAAGCTCTATTTGTGGGGAAAAAAGGACATCAATTTTGTTTGGGAGCCACGTCGCACGACCGCGCAATTGTCAGTTAAAGCAACGCAGTGCCGAAAGCTGAAATTTTGCCTGGGCAGGAAGGGAGTGGTTAAACCCACACCTAATGAATTGGAAACAGTGTGAGAGAACCCTTCAAACAAGCCTTAATAATTCCACAACAGTACATGCTATCGAAACAGCGACTTCACCGTTAGAGACACACTGCCTTTGTGAACGTATCGGTATAAAATTTATGTTGATAAACTAAAAAATGTGGGCATGTCAGCGATTTAAAAAGAAGTTCGCTGTGCGTTTCACTGGGAAATGTGAAGAATTTTATACAGGACAGCCAATGGAAGAAAATGTAGAACTCTTGTCATTTGGAAGCTCAACCAGCCAAAAGTAAAAGGCGTATCACAAAACTGCCTGAAACTAGACAAAAATACGTACGTTTTGATGTATAAATTGTGTATGACAAGTAGATCTTGTGGGCGTGAGAGCATAGAGGGTATAGAGAAGGAACTAAGATAGTTTTTTTTAAAGCTCTGTGCTGTAGCGATGACATCATCCACTCTAAACACCCCCATAGAAACTCTGTTAAATCGATAAAATTTCCTGAAATGATGACTAAACTTAAACAGATTTTTCACAAAAAACGTAAAAGATATCAAACTGAAAAGATATAGCCGGATAGCTGAATATTTTGTGAACATTTTAAAGTTTGTTTGGCGTCTGAAGGTGAAAGTATGAAGGAGCTGAAACTTTTGGGAGCGGATGAAGATTTTAAGAATTTGAAGCATGCTCTCATTGACTTCAATGTTAAAAAAAAAGTGATAAAAAGCTTAATATTTTAAAAAGTATAAATAGTACAAAAAAATTGAAGACGTCCCATCATTAGCTGAAGGAGCTAAACATTTAAAAGTTGAATGGTTTTAATATCTGAAAGTATGCAGAAGTTACACAGAGCCAAATAACGTACGGAATAAAATTAAAATTAAGAATAAATAAAAACGAATAACAATACTGGGAATGCTTGGAGAGCATTCCCACTAATAAAGAATAATAAAAATCAGAATAACAATACTGGAAATGCTTGGAGAGCATTCCCACTAAATATGAATTTAGGCGGATATAAACTGAACTGAACTGAAGATGGATGTGTAAAATGATGTGAACCGAACTGTAGGTGGATATGTAAATCTGAATCCGTTTTCCTCCATTTTTTCTTATCAAAAAACATGACTGAACTGATGATGCCTGAATAAAAGAAACCTAAGGCCCTCTTCAGACAGACATTACGATCAGGTCCACCAGTCAAAGATTTTACATAAATAAATAAAAGCTAATCATTGTAAGCACCTCTGTCGGTGGTAAATGGTTTGAAAGACAGCTTGTTCTGTTAAAAAACAAACAGACTTACTGGCCAGATCACCAGGTGAAAATAAAGGAAAGAAAGCCTAAAAAAGGAAACTAATGCAACAATCACATCTAAAGCCCCGTACACACGATCGGTTTGACTGATGAAAACCGTCCGATGGATGGTTTTCATCAGACCAACCGATCTTGTATGGTACCCATCGGTCTTTTTTCCATCGGTTGTAAAAAATAGAACTTGTTTTAAAATTTTCCGATGGATAAAAAACCGATCGTCTAGGGGACGTCCATTGGTTAAAAAACCCACGTATGCTCAGAATCAAGTCGAAGCATGCTCAGAAGCATTAAACTTCATTTTTCTCGGCTCATCGGAGTGTTTTACGTCACCACATTTGGAACGGTCGGTTTTTGGACTGATGGTGTGTGGCCAAGACTGATGAAAAACAGTTTCATCAGATTTGCGATGGACAAATCCATCGGACGAAAATCCATAAATTATCCGATCGTGTGTACGGGGCTTAAGAATTGATAAGCTGCAATATAAAACGTTTGCTTTTGGGTTTAATACCACTTTAAAGTGGTTGTAAATGTGAAAGTTTTTATATCTTAACCTCCCTGGCGGTAATCCCGAGTCAGGCTCAGGGTGAGTTTTTCATGCTAAGAGCAGTAACCCCCGAGCCATACTCGGGATTGCATTGCATGATACAGGGAAGTTACTTACCTTGTCCCCTGGATCCTGCGATGTCTCCCCGCTGTGTCTCCTCGCTCAATCCACACTGCCGAGTGCCGAGCTCCGTTCCCTGCGAAGTTGCGGTGCACGGGGACGGAGTTCGGCAGCAAATTCAAAAAGTGAAATACACATGTAGCGATACCTCCACTTAAGAAGGCCGCAAATTTAGTTTGGGCCCTGAAAACAGCTCCGCCAACCCCCGGCAATGTACTCGACCCCCTACTGGCACAGTTAGTATTGGCAGCAATATATATATTCTTATACTGTATGAGTAAACCCAGACACCAAGACAATAATAGTAAAAAAGGTATAAGATTTACTTAAGCTTTTGATAAGAAAGGGGTTAACAGTGGTAACGGTTCACAGATAATAATTTGCAGAGCCCTGCAGCAATAACACACTATGCATATAGAATGAACAGTAAAAGTGCGCCACGTGGGCGACCGTTAACTAGGCGTCCTAGGACGCAGTAACCAAATGAACTAACTAGCTGACCAGGCCTGGCTCAGATATCTACAACTTAGTCTATAGGGGATGATGGTTTTCTTCACCGGCAGGTCTTTAACGGTGGTGCACATTAACAGAATACCATTTTGTAATCCAATGGGAAGGTAGAGATGAAATAAACACTTTGCTATGTAAACTCTGAGTTCAGCTCCGATGAAGTTCTCTAATGAGAGTATCAGAAACAACTTGTGGGCCACGGCAGTCTATAGGACCATTAGCAACAACAGTATATGGTCTGGGCATACGCCCTCTCACCCATCCGGACGCGGTCCCAGTCCGGGGAACTTCCACCGACTGTGTCACACACACACACAGTGTCTCCAGCGATCGGGTCCCCGATCCGGTCAAGGCTGTAGACAAGCGAAGTCAGATGCCACCCAGGCTCGCAGTGGGGTGGAAGGCTCTTTGTTGCTGCGCAAGGTCTCAGGCTTCAGGCCTTGCACTCCGACACATCCGCACAGGAGGATCAGTCACTGAAGTCTCGTGTCCCAAAGAGGCCGAGCGCAGCCGCGCCTCCTCCTTATATAACCCCTCCCATGAGTCTCTGCGGTGAAACACTCTGAATGGGGTTCTGGGTAATGTAGTCTCTCTGCATTAACGGGGAACACCCCGCTACACACTCCCCCCACTTGAACTCTTTGGTCCCCAAAGATAAACCTTAACAAAGACTATGTACAACTCTAGACAATTCTGTAAACGAAGTTGGCATAGGGAATTCCCACCAAAACTGAGGGGTAGAACTCCCTTGCCCACAGGTCACATTATCATGGGTGGCCTGCCTAACTGTGCCAGAGAGTGAGTTGGGGTTGCCCTCCACCAAATGGACAGTGGAGGGATCTGGATTTTCAGCACTTCTCCTAGCAGTAACTACAGAGTCCTCCGAGCTATTCCCCATTTGTGGGTAGGTCAGCTTCTTAGGAGGCCGGATGACTCTTCGAGCCCTTTGCTCTCTTGGGACTTCTGGCTCTGGCGCCACAGGCTCCTCTTCCTCTGAGTAACTATCACGGGCATCTTCCCAGTGATCCGATGAAGGACTAGATGGGATGAACTCTGTGGCCTCTGGGTTCAGTGTTCCATCTGGAGTGTCTTCAGTGGGTGGAAGATCTATAGTAGAAGTTCCTGGAGTTGGGGAAGGCCACAACCAATCAAGTTCTCTTTCTTCATCTTCACTAAGTTGAGAGGCTTCTCCATCTTCAGCTCGGGAGGTCTGCGACCGAGTGTTTGGCCTGGGAGTATCCAGAATAGAGACCGGTTCAGGAGAATCTCTCACGGGAGGTATCCTGACTGCCTCAGCAAGTGGAAGCAGGTGGTTTCGATGCCACGTCTTCAGTGGGCCTACCTTCCCTTCTGGCTTCAACTTGTAGACAGGTAGGCCCGGCAACTTCCTACAGACGACATAGGGTTCAGATCTCCATCTGTCTGCAAGTTTGTGTTTTCCAGGGACCCCCAGATTGCATAACAGTACTCTATCCCCGGGCTGCAGGTCTTGTATCCGGAACTTCAAGTCAAAGTTTCTTTTGTTTCGAGCTCCTCTTTGATCTGAGGCCGCTTGAGCTTGTTTATAGGCCACTTTCAGGCTGTGTCTGAGCCTGTCCACATATCCTTTGTGGGATGTGGCTAAGGAATGGTCCAGAGAGGTGCCAAAGGCCAAGTCCACAGGTAGTCTCGCCTCTCTCCCAAACATGAGTCGATATGGGGAGTAGCCTGTAGCATCAATAGTGGTGCAATTGTAAGCATGTACGATGGCTGCTATGTGTTGGCTCCAATGTTGCTTCTTCTCACTTTCCAGAGTCCCCAACATGTTGAGCAAGGTTCGGTTAAACCTCTCCGGCTGAGCATCTCCCTGTGGGTGGTAAGGTGTAGTTCGAGTCTTCTTGATCCCCAAAGAATCTAAGAGCTTCCAGATCAGCCGACTTTCAAAGTCCCTTCCTTGATCTGAATGAAGCCGTTGGGGCAGCCCATAATGGACAAAATACTTCTCCATAAGTATCTTGGCTACAGTGGAAGCCTTCTGGTCTTTGGTTGGAAAAGCTTGGGCATACCGGGTGAAATGGTCGGTTATCACCAGAACATTTCCCAGTCCACTCAGGTCGGGCTCGAGGCAGAGGAAATCAATGCATACCAGATCCATTGGGCCTTGACTTTGTAGATGGCCCATTGGGACAGCTTGATGAGGTAAAGTCTTCCTCTGGATGCAACGTGCACATGAGTGGCAGTACTCTTCTACTTCTGCCCTCATGCAGGGCCAATAGAACCGACTTCTGACAAGTTGAAAGGTCCCTAGATGGCCGTGATTGTCATGTAGGGCAATCAGAACAGTCTCTCGATGTTTTTCTGGAAGAAACAATTGCCATTTATCTTCCAGGTCATCAGAGAGGCCCCTTCGGTAGACCACTCCCTGATGTACCTGTAACCTGTCCCACTCTTTCCTCAACAGGCAGGCTTCTTTTGAGGAGTGACTCAGGAGTTTGTTTGGATCCTGACTCTCCAGGGCTTCCAGAACCAATTTCCCCATGGGATCTTCTAATTGGTCACATCTTAGTTCCTTCTTGGATAACTTCGGTAGATGGTCTTCCCCCAGCTGAGTCACTCCACAGTATTGTTTGGGGACTCCTACCATGGTAACTCCTATCTCTTCCGCCCTTGAGCCCCCTCTGGCTTGCAATTCAGCCCCTTGACAAAGGGCCCGCACCCCATCAGGTGCTACTTGAGTCCAGTCTTCCATGTCACTGTTAGGACCATGAGATCTCCTGGACAGAGCGTCTGCATCTCGATTCCCAATCCCTGGCCTGTACTTTAGGCTGAAATTGAATCCAGACAATGCGGCCAGCCACCTGTGTGCAGTGGCGTCCAGCTTTGCTGTAGTGAATAAGTAGGTCAGAGGGTTGTTGTCGGTCTTCACAGTGAACTCCGCCCCATACAGGTAGTCTTTGAGCTTGTCTACTACCGCCCACTTAAGGGCCAAGAACTCCAGCTTGTGGGTGGAGTAGTTTTTCTCAGAGGGGGTCAGGCTCCTGCTCACGTAGGCAACAGGCCGTAGTTGCCCTTCGTGTTCTTGATAAAGTACTCCTCCCAGACCGTCATGACTAGCATCTACGTGTAGTTCATAGGGTTTGGTTGGGACTGCGTAGGCCAAGACTGGAGCAGTGGTTAGGCTCTTCTTTAATGCCTGGAAGGCCTCTTCACATCTCTGGTTCCACTGATCTTTTACTGACTCTCCCGGCTTCCGGGGTCCTGAGTCGTCCTCTTCTCCCTCAGTCTTGAGCAGTTCATTCAATGGTCTAGAAATTCGGGCAAATCCTTCCACAAACCTCCTGTAATAGGAGCAGAACCCTAAGAAGGACCGGAGTTCTGTTACTGTGGTGGGTCGTGGCCAGGAGGTAACTGCCTCCAATTTCTCAGGGTCTGTGGCCACCCCTTCTTCAGACACTATGTGCCCCAGATAATTCACAGAAGATTGGTAGAACCGACACTTCTCAGGCGAAAGCTTGAGTCCCTCCTCACTGAGTCTCCTCAAGACTTTTTCCAGCCTCTCCTCGTGTTCCTCCAGGGTTCTTCCAAAGACAATGACATCGTTCAGTTATACAAGGACTTCAATAAGGTTCATGTCTCCTACCGTCTTCTCCATGAGACGTTGGAAAGTAGCTGGGGCTCCAGACAGACCTTGGGGCATCCGGTCGAATTCAAAGAATCCCACTGGGGTTATGAAAGCTGTCTTCTCCTTGTCTTCTGGGTGCATAGGGATCTGATAGTACCCACTCTTGAGATCCATAACGCTGAACCACTTGGCTCCAGACAAGCTCTGTAGGGCATCCTCTGTCCCCGGAGTGGTGTACTGGTCGGGTATGGTTCTCCTGTTAAGAGTCCTGTAGTCGATACAGAGCCTCAATGATCCATTCTTCTTCCTTGCCACCACTATCGGTGAGGCATAAGGGCTTCTGGACTCTCGTATCACACCAGTCCTTTTTAATTCTGCAAGTTGTTCCCTTAGATCCTCCAGATCCGCTAGTGGGACCCGCCTGACCCTCTCTCTGAAGGGCTTATCTTCTTGGAGGCGAATCCGATGGGTGGCACTCCTTGCACACCCCACATCGAACTCATCTTTGGAGAAAATCTTCTCCCATCTGGTCAACTGGGCCTTGGCTCTCTCCTTCCAAGCCCTGGGCAGGTTCGGGTTTTCCATGGATAGCTTCTCCCAAGCATCTCCTCCTTCGCCCACCCCCTTTACTTCCGACAAGTTGACCGGGGCAGCAGGGCTCACCTGGCCCAGCAGCATCCTGGCTGGGATTTCCATGGGGCCATCTGTATTGTTCCTAACACTCACTGGAACTCTACAATGGGCCTTCTTCAGGGCCTTCAGCGGAATCACTTCTGGTATCACTTCCAGGCCGGGGGACTCTTCCCTTGGGTCAGACTTCAACATGACAAAGGGTCCAGGCTGCTCCCAAGTAAGCTTCACAGTGGCTCTGAGACAGGTTACTTCACCGGGCTGTAACACCACCCCTTCTCTTCCAAGTCTCCACACCTTCCCTATCCCCTCTCCAGGGGTCTTCTGCTCTAGGACCAGCCGTTGATAAGCCGTCTTCAGCATGGGGTGGATCTTGGTGGCCGCTGACCCCTTCTCTTTCACTAGAGGGGTCAGAAGTCTTCGGACCAGGTCCGTGTTTGTTCCTATTATAAGGGAACTCTTGTTGGCTCCTGGCGGCCGAGGGCACACAACCGCCAGAGTGTCAAACACTTCGGCTTTCCCAGCCACGGATGGGTCAAAGATCATCTTGACAGGCAAATAGCCATCGTAGGGGAAATTCTGGGTCCCAATCCCACATATCTCTAGTCCCTCTATCTTCTGGATGGGCAGGTGACTCAAGTGCTTCTCATAGAAATCTCGGTATAACAGGGTCACTTGTGCCCCAGTATCCAAGATGGCTCTGGTGTAGACTCCCTCCACTTGAATGGGCACTATAGGAGATGGGCCCACTAGCCTCTCCGGATATGGCCCAGCAGGGGTCGCCTTCTTCTGGCCCCTTCCCTTCGGACTCTCTCTCATCCAGTTCCCTTTGGACTTGAATCTTTCTTGAGCCTAGTATGCATTAATTTCCTTCCTTTCGATGGGTGTACAAACCCGCTGAGGGATACTATTATTTTTCTTAGGTGTGAACCCCCTCTGGGGAGTGCTGTGCCTCTTCTGAGGGGTCTTGCCCCCTTTCTCTGGGGTGTATCTCTGTTGAGGAATGTTGTGTTTCCTCCGAGGTGTTTTATCTCCTCTTTCCTTCTGCTTCGCTTTCAGCTTGGAGCTCACTGAAGGTGATGGGCACCCGGTTGACTCCTTCACCGGGGCCCTCTGGAGTTTCCCGCCGGCTTGCGGTTGTCTAGCTTCTTCTTGGGACTGGAACAGGTAGCTGCGATATGGCCAATTCCTCCACAGTTAAAGCAGACTATATCTCCCCATTCTTGTAAAGATGCGGGTGCTGAGGCAATTGGGAATAATTCCTTCCTTGGTACTTCTCTCTTGGGACCCTCTGTGTCTTTTGCCATCAGAGAGGTCAACGTTTCTAACACCTTGGACATTTGTGCTTTTAAAGTGTCTACCTCTGAGTCTCTTTCAGGGGTCATCACTGGATTGACTAGCAACTGTGCGGGGACAACATTTGCCTTAGTCATTTGCTGGTCCTGTTGTAGCACCTCCTCATCTCTGATGATTTTTATCAAGTCAGCATAAGTCAGCAATATTCCTCCTCCCGAAGGTTTTCAGGTGCAGCCAGACTGGATCCGAGCGTAACGCTCCCTTTAAGACTTGCTTCATTCTTGCCGCATCTGTATCTTGGGGCTTCATTCCCTTCTTCAACACAATCTTGCACAGCAACCTGTTTAGTCTCCTAACATATTCTGACAGTTTCTCCCTTGGTTGTTGGAAAGTATGTTTAAATTGGTATACCATCTCTGTCACGTTTTCCAATTGACCAAACTCTTCCTGTAGCATGGCTAGACAGTCTTGAGCCGTGCAATCTGCATTCCCAAACCGAAAACTTTTCACTGCTTCTGCTGCTGCGCCTTTTAGGCTTTCTATCACTCGTTGCCTCTTCTGCGCTTCAGGCACCTCCCATGCCTCTACTGCCTGCAATGCCTGCTCCACCCAGGTATCAAAATCTTCTTCCCCTGCAGGGACAGGGAGCTTCCCTGAGAATGTCTTCAGTCTCCGGTAGCTAGTCTCTACATGCACCGTGCTTGTCTTCTGACATTTGATTAGCAGATCCCCTATCGCCTTTATCAATTCTGGTGATATAGCAGTGGCAGGTGCGGGTGTCACCAGGGGCATCACCCCGTCTCCTTTTACTGGTGAGGCGCGGGCCACAGCCTGCGGTGATCCCATCGGTGATGATTCCTTCTTTATAGTTAAAGCAGGCGCCAACCTATAGGTTCTATTATCTGGCGTCTTTACACACTTGCGCTTGCAAGCCTCTGGTATCCCGTCTCCATATTCCACCAGTACATACTGATATGAAGTGTCCGGGTCTGCCTTTATATCTATCACCCACGGTGTGTGATCTGGGGACACTGACTTCATCAACTCCTCTACCGTCTCAGTCTTCCATTCCTTCCCTGGGAGGCTGATGACTATTGAGTTGTTTGGCTCTGCCCTAACGGCTTTGCACCATTCTTCTATCGCTTGTGGATCCATGGGGTCCATGCCGGCACTTCTGGCGTTCACCTGCTGTATCAGGATCCCGGACGAGCCCCCACGTGTAGCGATACCTCCACTTAAGAAGGCCGCAAATTTAGTTTGGGCCCTGAAAACAGCTCTGCCAACCCCCGGCAATGTACTCGACCCCCTACTGGCACAGTTAGTATTGGCAGCAATATATCTATTCTTATACTGTATGAGTAAACCCAGACACCAAGACAATAATAGTAAAAAAGGTATAAGATTTACTTAAGCTTTTGATAAGAAAGGGGTTAACAGTGGTAACAGTTCACAGATAATAAATTGCAGAGCCCTGCAGCAATAACACACTATGCATATAGAATGAACAGTAAAAGTGCGCCACGTGGGCGACCGTTAACTAGGCGTCCTATGACGCAGTAACCAAATGAACTAACTAGCTGACCAGGCCTGGCTCAGATATCTACAACTTAGTCTATAGGGGATTATGGTTTTCTTCACCGGCAGGTTTTTAATGGTGGTGCACATTAACAGAATACCATTTTGCAATCCAATGGGAAGGTAGAGATGAAATAAACACTTTGCTATGTAAACTCTGAGTTCAGCTCCGATGAAGTTCTCTAATGAGAGTATCAGAAACAACTTGTGGGCCACGGCAGTCTATAGGCCCATTAGCAACAACAGTATATGGTCTGGGCATACGCCCTCTGGGTAATGTAGTCTCTCTGCATTAAAGGGGAACACCCCGCTACACACAGTATAGATACAGTATACTGTAATCTTACAGATTACAGTACTGTATCAAATAATTACACACCCCCTTTGCCCCTAGTGGTCTGTCCAGTGCCCTGCATTCAGTTTTATATTATAAAAACTGTTCTTTCTGCCGGGAAACTGGAGATTGTCCATAGCAACCAAAAAGTGTCCCTTTATGTCAAAAGTGGTTTTAGACCGGCTAGAAAACAGCGATAATAAATTAGAATCACTCGCAGAATTGAGCGATAGCGATTTGTGGGGAAATTTGTCATCAAACACTAAATCTAATGACAGCGATAATTCTGCAACTGAGCAAATTTCAGTGTTTTTGATTTGATTACATTATTGAATAATTTTTATTATAATTGCATTACTATTTGTTATTATTTATAGTTATTTATTATATAATTTATGATTTTGTGTTTCAAACTTTATCATTCCCGGGATGTCTACTAGAATCTTGTTTGGTCACGTTTAAGTAAGTAATTACTAAGAATTGCAGGCCTACAATACATAACACCAAATTTCCATGCAAAATAATTGTACTGCTTTTGGTACATAATTCCAGACAGAATCATACCGCCAGGGAGGTTAATGCATTCCTTGCATTAAAGTGGTTGTAAAGGATTAATTTTGTTTTACCTTCATACATTCTATGCATGAAGGTAAAAAACCTTCTGTGTGCAGCAGCCCCCCCCCAGCCCCTCCCAATACTTACCTGAGGCCCAACTTGATCCAATGATGTGCATGAGAGCAGCGGCTCTCCCTGGTTTCCTCCTCCTCATTGGCTCCCGCTACTGTCAATCACATTCAGTGAGCCAATGAGGAGCGAGGGGTAGACGAACAACATCCCTTGTGACAGCATGAGCCATGACAGGTACTCTTTATGGAGAGATCTGTGGTCTATTAGATCCCAAATCTCTCCTCTGGCCTCCAATGCAGCCGATCAGCCGCTAACGGCCAGGTAAACAGAGAGGCGGAACCAGAAGTGACGACATACTCATCACTTCCTGTTTTTGGGGTCACAGAGAGGGAGGAAGAACACCAATTCCTGTCTCTCTGTTCTGTGCAGCCGTCACCACTGGTCGCATCGTAATCGGATGGCAGAGCCCAGCAAAGTCATAGGCGGGAGGGGGGTGGCACTCCCTTCCGTTACACACACAGAAGTGATCGAGTGGCTGTTCAGCCACTCAAATTACTTCTGCATAACAGGGAATCGCCACCTGAAAATTTTCATACTGGGATGATGCCGCCTGCAGTAATAGAATGTTTTAGAATGAAGCAGATCCTTTTGACTCTTAACTCCATGGAAAAGTTTTCACCCAAAGATACTATATAGAACTATATAATAGGTATTTCTAGATTCTCAGATAACACTTGAGTGATACAATTCCTTGTGGCAATATTGCATTTTATGTAGAAAGGGTTTCCCATTTGCTCCTTTAAAAGCCTTGCAATTCATTAAATGACAAAAGCGAACACATTATTTGCTTTCTAAGATTTAATGCTGCACTGAAAATTAATTTCTTTTAAAAATAATTGTTGGTACACTTTTGCTTGTTATGAAGAAATATTGTAATTAGAACAGTTGAAAGCCATTTATCTCAGTAATTAAAACAAATTATTTTATTTTTATTTTCGGAGCCGCCTTCCAAAGTGAGATAACATTTTGTGTGATTTTTTGAGGTAGTCATGTACTGTTCAAATCATCTTAATCACTTACAGTGAATAGTTCCTAATGAGCTATGAAGAAGTAAACAAATCGCAAGAGTTTTTTTTTTTCCTTCTTATAATCATATAATTTGTGACCGTGTTTAACATAATGCAGTTTATTTAAAGGCTTCTTTTTTATTTCATGCTGAATCTAGGTTTTCAGAGAGGCTTTATGCTGCAGCTAAAGACAAGTTTATATACAAAACTTTTCCATTATGGCATCTTCAAGCCTGATGTTATGTTTTTCTCAGGTGTCTATTGCGGTACCCGGGATCTGCAGAGCGTAGTGTTCAAGACATTGATGGACTATACATCTCTTTGGTGCAGGGCTGTATTTAGTGATCAAGCTGCCCCAGGCACTCATGAATAATGATGCCCTTTCATACTGATTTCATTCCTTTAGACACCTAAAATATTATTTGATCATTATCACACAACTAAAACAAGAAAGTGCTATTGGAGACAAATGTCTGCTTGGAATGACAAGATATAATTGGGATGTCTACTGAAGCACAGCAAGCAGGATAAATAGGAACATGTCAGTTTGCTTAATTTAGTTTTCAGCATAGAGCTTTTGAGACAGAGAGCAATGCCAAAAGCCCACTCACACTAACTTTCCTTGTTGAAGTAGAACTTTAGTCAGAAAATTAAGTCCTGCTAGATTACTTCAGGCTGGACCCTTTTTAGGTATAGCTATGGATAACATTAAAAAATAAGTGCCTATACTGTTTAAAATCCAGTAGTACATTGTCTCACCCTGCTCTGCACATGCTCAGTTGCTCTCCATTTTTGGCATTGTGCCAAAAATCAGAGCCACTAGAGGTAAATCTGCTGACAGATTGGCCTAAAGCAGTGGTTCTCAACTCCAGTCCTCAGGGCCCACCAACAGGCCAGGTTTGCAAGATAACTGAAATGCATCACAGGTGATATAATTTGCTGCTCAGGGATTGCAGTATTCTAGTCTGCATCTCACCAAGGTAATACTTAAAATCTGGCCTGTTAGTGGGTCCTGAGGACAGGAGTTGAGAACCACTGGCCTAAAGAGTTGCTGCTGCTCAGGGGCTTCAGCAAATGGCAGACTGCAGCAAGCAGAAACACGAGTAATGCTGGAGGGAATTTACAGCACACTCTCATTTTGGTAGCATAATAATCATTAAAGCGATATTAAAGCGGAGTTCCGCCTAAAAAATAATAATATTAAAAGCCAGGAGCTACAAATACTGCAACTGCTGTCTTTTAATAAATGGACACCTACCTGTCCAGGGCGCCCGCGATGTCGGCAGCCAAAGCCGATCAGTCGCTCGGCTCTCGGCTGCTGTCGCTGCCATCCTCGGTGAGGGAATCAGGAAGTGAAGCCTTGCGGCTTCTCCCAGAAGACAGCGGGGGAGGACAGTGTAGGCGCAGGAGATCTATGCCAGGAAGTGGGAGCAAATACCTGTATTACACAGTTATCTGCTCCCTCCTCCCCCCTGAAAAGTGCCAAATGTGACACCGGAGGAAGGGAGGATTCCAAACAGTCTTGCTTTTTTTTAAAAATAGCAAACATGTAATACTTACCTGCTCTGTGCACTGGTTTTGCACAGAGCAGCCCGGGTGCTCCTCTTCTCGGGTCCCACGCTGGAACTCCTGGCTCCTCCCTCCTGCTGGGTGCCCCTTCAGCAAGCAGCTTGCCCTGGGGGCACCCAAGCAGGAAAGCTCCCGAGCCGCGGCTCTGTGTGTCCATTCACACATGGAGTGGTGGCTCGGCCCCTCACCCTTCATCTCCTGATTGGCTCACTGGCTGTTAATTACAGCAGCAGGAGCCAATGGCTCCCACTGCTGCCAAAAGCCAATCAAGTGTGTGAGTCCCCGGAGAGGCAAGGCTCTCGTGGACATCGCTGGATTGAGAGGGGACTCAGGTAAGTATTAGGGGGGCTGGGGGGGGGGTTGCATAGAATGCATGAAGGTAAAAAACCTTGTGCCTTTTCAACCACTTAAATGTGGAATGTATGGGACCCATGTGGTACCAATATTCAAAAAAGGGCAGAGACATATAAATGTAAGCAGGGAAAGTAAAGTACCCAAATTTGACCTGGAACTGAGCTAATTGGTTTATGCTGTTAGAAGGAGAAAGTAGAGTGACAAAGAGATGAGCTTGTTACTATGCTGCTTCTCCTTCACTCTCTAAGCCAGCCTTTCTCAACCAAAGTTCAATGGAACCCTGGGGTTCCTCTAGAGGTAGATAGGGGTTCCTTAAAGTGGTTGTAAACCCTTTATCTTTTTTTTTTTACTAACCTGCAAGGCAAAGCTATAATGAGCTAGTATGACTAGCATACTAGCTCATTATGTACCACTTACCTTTGATCGGGGCCCCAGGAGTCGTCCGTGTCGCTCCTCTACCCGCATCCATCGCTGCGGCGATAGCCGGAATGTTACTTCAGGGTATCGCCGCTGCAGCCAATCACAGCGCCGCTCCGGTGCTGTGATTGGCCGGAGCGGCGAAGACGTGACTCCGCGCATGCGCGCGTGAGCTGTCGAATTCGGCTACGTCGTCGAATGTTGCGACCTAGCCGAATTTGTGAATGGGGTGACGTCAGCGTCACCGCATTTACATACAAATATCTCCTTAACCGTGTAGGTTAAGGAGATATTTCATGTACCTACAGGTAAGCCTTAATCTAGGCTTACCTGTAGGTCTTTGTTTAAAAAGTGGGTTTACAACCACTTTAAGCAATGAGCAAGTCCTACCTTTCAGATTAAGTAAACACTGACAACTGTTATCTTTCTAGGTATTTGTAAGGAGGGATTATTTCCAATGACCACAAATTTAAGGAGCTTCCTTCCCAATGAGTCATGAGCTATAGATATAGTAATTATTAGCCCAGTTTCCCCAAGACCAAAAAGTTATTTCAAGGGTTCCTCTGTGTTAAAAAGGTTGAGAAAGGCTGATCTAGTCACAGGCTGGGGTGGGTTCTGTATGGTCCAGGCTCTGAGCAAGTGGGTTGAATGATGCTGACTATCAGACTGAGAACATCCAGCTGCAGACAAAAAAGGACTGTAGGGGATGTCTCTGCATTAATTATGAATATTGCTGGCTTTGGTATTATAAATTTTAATATGCCAATCAGTTGTATCTTGCTATTTTATGGCTGTAGTTAGACTTTATCTCTAACAAAAACCTTCCTCGTATTCCTAACACCAATTCTCTATAAAACTAGCCCCCTCTGTAACCCAAACCCTCAAAATAACTCACCCTGTAATCATCCCAACAACCCTCATGTTAACCTTCCCTGTAACCTGATAATAAGCCTTCCTTACCTTGACCTCTTTGTCTGCATCTTCAAACTTCTACTCCTGCCCCTTGCCCCTCCTTCAATTATTCTGCAAGAGTTATGCCTCGTACACACGGCCGAGAATCTCGTCAGGAAAAAACTTGTTGTTTTTCTTGACGAGATTCTTGGACAAGAAACTTGTCCCGGCCGAGTGTACACACGCTCAATTCAAAGAACCCGCGGTTCTTTGAATGGAGCGAACGCGGTGACGTCATCGACTATGACGAGCGTGCGCTCGTCACAATCGATGCCGTCGCCGCCATCTTTCTACACCCTACCTATGCCTAGGAAGCTACCGCGCATGCGTCAAAGTCATTTCGAGCATGCGCGGGTTTCCACTGCGACAGGTAAGTGTACACACACTCGGGTTTCTGGTCGAGAAACAGGCCGACGAGAAACCCGACGAGAAAATAGAGAGCAGGTTCTCTATTTTTCTCGTCGAGATTCTTGTCGGTTTTCTTGACGAGAAAACTGAAAGCCGCGTACACCGATTTACTCGGCAAGAAAGCTCTGCCAGCAAGTTTCTTGCTGGTTCTTGCCAAGAAACTCGGTCGTGTGTACGAGGCTTTACAGGGGTTTAGAGCCCAACTCCAGCCAAAAGCATTTTTCTTTGTTTTGGTTATCCATTGTAATACATAAGTTAATTACAAAATAATAATAAAAGAGGCACACAATATATTACACATTATTAATCCATTTATTGTTGTTTGGAGCCTTGAATCTCAACTGGCCAGTTTTACTATGAGATTGAAAGCTTAAACAGTACTAAAGCTGAAAATCACTCATTGCTATGGCATTCCTAATTGGCCTGTAAGTTTTCATATTAAAACTTCATGATCTTGGTGTTTTATTCATCTAGTTGCCATCCGATGTTCCCAGGGATCAAGGAAAGCTGGTCTCTTGGTTGCCATAATCCCTACACTGCCTGCCTCAAATTAAAGTGCCACTTATACCGTTTTTGCATATCCTGATGTATGGCTTACACATACTGTCCATGTTATATTATTTTGTGAAGTCTGGAGATGTGTGTGTGTATTAACTAAATAAAAAAGTTAAAGTGACACTGAACTCTGGTTTTTAAAAGAAAATTCTACTCAAGTATTTAGTCTTAACTCAAAAGAATCCCTTCTATTGCTCTTAGCCTCCTTCAAATCTCCACATTCCTTTTTTTTTAAGCTTCGGTGATCTGACTTTCTATTAGAGTGGCTATGTTAATTTTCCATGGTTCCACTAAGAATGTAGCCACCCTCTCTTTCTTGCTCCCAAGATGGACTGTGAAGTATGGGATGTGTGGTGTGCCTAGGGTATGACCACAATTAATCTGCACTGCTCACTCCAAACAAATGGAAGTGAAGGGGGAAAAGAAGAGGTTTGGGCGCTCAAGTGTAGGAAGGTGCAGTCTACTTTCTTTACTGCAGGGGGTGCTGTCCGCAGCGGCACTGCAGTTGGAGGAAAATCAGGAGGAACATGGTTTCTCTATGGTTTCCTGGATCACTGGGGAAGCGATCCAATTGGATGCTGCCACCCCATGTGACTCTGGTGACCATCTTGGGTCGGTCAGAGACGTTACAAGAAGGGAAAAAACACAGAAACAGGAAACAATTTCATGAAAACTAGGTTACAAGGCCATTAAACACAAACAGTAGATCCCCTTTTGGAGTCTTTTGAGTTAAGAATATGGTTTAACTCTCAGGAAGCTGTCTATTCTGACTGAAATGAGCAGGTAGTAGGGGGTGGTGCAGTGCACGATTCAGAGATTTTCTTTTCTTCTCTTTTCTAACAAAAGCTACACTGCATTCATGTCACTTTACAGCAGCGCAATGCACTGCAACATGTGTGCACTTTATTGCAGATCACTGCAGCATGGTTCCTGGCTGCGTTTCAATGTGAATAGGACACATAGAAAATAATTGTTTTTTGTGTGACCTAGTGGTGACTAGCATTTTACAGTGCGCTAAATCACTGGTCACCATACTAGTGTGAACTGGCCCTCGATTAAAATATAGCTTGTGTCGCAACTATGTATGCTATATTATTTTTTTATTTGCTAAATTTTTTCCATGAAAGTGGAGATACCTTTTAAACACATGCCGACCGGGCCATAGCCGAAAGACGGCTACAGGGCGGTCAGGTTATTCTGGGAGGGCGTCCATGGACGTCCTCCCAGAATCTTGCTCCCCCCTGGGGTGCGCTCCCGGAAATATCTGTGACCGCCAGGTCTGGAAGACCCGGCGCATCACGGATCACGGTAAATGGCCGCTGATAGCGGCCATTTACAGCGGGAATCGCTCCGTCAAATGACGGAGCGATCACTTGTAAACAAACCTGCGTCATGGCATGACGCTGGTTCCTCTCTCCCCTCTCTGTACCGATTGGTACATTGTGAGAAGAGAGGGGGAGAGATCCTTTGCAGCAGCGCTGTGGGCTGGATCTGTAGTGCCCACAGGGCTGCTCAGTGCCCATTCCAGCCATGCCCATATTCTGCAATACCCTGCAATACCCTGCAATACGCTGCAATACCCTGCAATACTCTGCAATACCCTGAAATACCCTTCAATACTCTGCCAATACTCTGCAATACCCTGCAATACTCTGCAATACTCTGCAATACCCTGCAATACTCTGCAATACCCTGCAATACTCTGCAATACTCTGCCAATACCCTGCAATACTCTGCAATATCCTGCAATACTCTGCCAATACCCGCCAATACCCTGCCAATACTCTGCAATACTCTGCCAATAATCTGCCAATACTCTGCCATACTCATCTGTCCATCCATACTCTGCAATACTCATCCATCCATACTCAGCCATACCCAGCCATCCCACCCACACTCAGCCATACCCACCCAGCCATACCCAGCCATCCCATCCATACTCAGCAATCCCATCCATACTCAGCAATCCACATCCACGGCTCATCCATGCCACATCAGTTCGCATCCATGTCACTACAGTGCCTGAAAGTGTAATTAGATAGTCAAATTAGACTTGAAATGTATGCCCCTAGAACGCCTGCTGGTGCTCCCTGCTTGTTTGGCCTCTGTATGTGGCCACGCTGTGTAAAAGTCTCACACATGTAGTATCGCCATACTCAGGAGGTGTAGCAGAATGTATTTTGGGGGGTAATTTGTGGTGTGCATATGCTGTGTGTGAGAAATAACCTGATAATGACAATTTTGCGAAGAAAAAAAATCTTGATTTTGCAAAGAATTGTGGGAAAAATACAACTTCAAAAACCTCACTGTGCCTCTTTCTAAATACCTTGGAATGTCTACTTTCCAAAAAGGGGTCATTTGGGGGGTATTTGTACTTTCCTGGCTTGTTAGGGTCTCAAGAAATGAGGTGTGATCAATTTTCAGAGATTGACACCATAGCTTGCGGACTCTATAACTTTCTCACTGACCAAATAATATACACCAATTTTGATTATTTTACCAAAGATATGTAGCAGTATAAATTTTGGCCAAAATTTATGAAGAAAAATTACTAATTTGCTAAATTTTAACAGAAACAAAGACAATTTTTTTATTAATTTTTTTACAGAATTTTCAGTATTTTTTTATTTATAGCGCAAAAAATAAAAAACCCAACGGTGATTAAATAACGCCAAAAGAAATCTCTATTTGTGTGAAAAAAGGACAAACATTTCATATGGGTACAGTGTTGCATGACTGAGTAATTGTCATTCAACGTGTGAGAGCTCCGAAAGCTGAAAATTGGTCTGGTTAGGAAGGGGTTTTAAGTACCCAGTGGTCAAGTGGTTAAGTAGTGGAGGTATATGGATTATTTTTGTAGAAAAACGATCTTGTGTAGTGTCACTTTAACGCTCTCAGGAAAGATGTAAAGGTGCAGCAAGAGGTCGGAAAAATGCTAAAGTTAGTCAGCAAGCATGCTTATTACCTGGTTATAATAAATCAGTTAAAATATTTCCTGTTCCAGTCCAGTACTCCACTTTAAATAGGACATTCAATTAATTCAGACATATTGTCCTAGATGGGATAGTGGATGAAATGCTCACATATCTATTCCAGATTTATCCATGAAAATGCACAGAAGTCTTTATTTCATATTTTTTACCCATTCGGCTCTTATGTTATGTACACTTCCCTAAATGACTGTTTTTCTTTGTCTTTATGCTACATCAGTGGTTTTGATAAGCATTTCACATCTGTTTTTAGGCTGCTTTTCTGGGCTGCATAAACCAAGGCGCACAATGCACCAGACCTAATGTTTGTCAATCAATGTTACTTCTTCCAGCA
This sequence comes from Rana muscosa, assembly GCA_029206835.1. NCBI lineage: Eukaryota > Metazoa > Chordata > Amphibia > Anura > Ranidae > Rana > Rana muscosa. The sequence goes on along the minus strand of CM055117.1, from coordinate 110,896,473 downwards.
TAATATGAAAGCGCACCCCACAGTTCCTTGAAGGAGATAAAAATACTGAAAACTGGAATTACACCAATTGCAACATCTGGTACCTAATATAAAGACAAACATAAAGTATTCACACAAATTTCTTTAACTGTGCTCCTCCCCAGGTCTGTTCTGCCTCTAGGTTTTAAATTGAAACATGGCCTTTTTTTCTGAAACTCTATGCAAGTTGGTCTCATTACATTCCAGTGTTGCCATGTATATGTTATTCTTTATGGCTGAATTAGTCATTTTCTATGGAAATGCCTCTCGCTGTCTGTTTTATTCTAGATCAAGACTTTATGCATTATATTGCTTACTCCGTTGTGCGGTAGCGCAAAGCTGTTCCAACAGCTTTTCCAAACCACAAAAATCACCAGAGCCATTATAATTCTTTCTTAAGTGTATCTAGCAGGCTTTAGAATGATACAGCATCCAGTAAATACTTAACGTGAAATGATGTATTTATCTTTCATATACATTTTAGAAACAACATTAATTTTTTTGTAGGATGAATAGGCTATCAGGGAAAGGCATAATTGACTATGCAGTCAGTATTACTGCACGGGAGGCTCCAAAATGTTCATCATTACAGCAACTGTGAAAAGCTAAGCTTCCAACAATGGAGAGCGGGCAAATGCAAGGTATCTGTGCTAGAAAGCTACATGCAGATCCAAGGGCCAGAAAAAGTTTATAAACTTAGATGTGGGGGATAAAAATGAGCCAAGTCAAGCCGAGCCAAGTTCCCCTTTTTCTCTCCTTTCTTCCATCTGTTTGCTCAATCTTCATATGTATATACAGTCTCTCTCTCGCTTTTTTTTTTACAGTGGTTACTGTGACTGTATTTCCTAACAATGAAAAATAGTTTTTAGTGACTACAACTTAGATAATGATCTTATCATTGTTGCTTTTCTAACTTGAATAATAAATTTACTTCTACTTTTATAATTTACGAATACTTCTTCATCATCTTTGGCCTCCCTACAAAGTCTAATACAATAACTGCTCTAATGCTGCTCAGTGACAAAATCTAACTCCTAATAGTACTTATAAATAAACCCTTTTATGAATGTGTGCATTGGTCAAACACTGGGAAAAAAACAACATTATAATCCTATAAATGGCCAAAGTGGGCAAATTTGTGAATCACAGCAACTGTTCTCCAGTCACACCCAATGTGTATAAGACTCACTCAGTAGACTCACTCGGTAGACAATGTTTGTGCCAGTTACTTGCAATATACCTACCCAGAAATCTCAGACCAGGCAGGCACAACATTCCAAATGCTCTACTTTAGAAAAGTGCAAAGGCAATTACAGAGTCCAACATTCAGAGGTATAATTCTTTCCCTAATTCCCTAACTCCAACTACAGGCTATGTGTTGCCCTGACGTACTTGCAAAGGCAGTGATCATGTAGCACAAAGTCCATTAAAGACATTCCTCCAGGGCTGGTATCTTTGGGACGAACCCTAGGTTCTGATGACTTTACATCCCAGGTGTCATTCGCTGTCTCTCTCCCATACGTGCATCAGTATTAGTTCTATACTTGTCCTTTGTCAAGAACATGATGTTGGAGATAACTCGATCCTGAACCGACTTTAACCAGCTCCCTCAGGAGCTCTGGGCTCCGCACTTCTGAGCTCCAGCTCTCATGGACGAACCTCTCCTACCGGACCACTGTCCCATATTTATATATCACAGGATTAGTGGGCTGGACCCAGAGAAGAACCCACCAAAAGACCAAAGAACCAGGTAAGGCAATAACTCCTACCCTCCCGGCCGGATCAGCGTCTAACTGGCTTTTTTAACCTACTTACATTCCCCCCCCCCCCCCTTAGACACAATTTGTCTTGGCTGCGTCAAATCCTACAAAAAGGAATGAGTCTTTATTTAAGCACATGTTCACAGATATCTATCTTCAAAACATTCCCCCCACCCTTGGTAAACAGGACGGGTTAAACGGTCCAATGACAATTGTTATACAGGTCAGGTGTGTTCCAACTTCTCAGTACACAGTCTTATCAGCAGGGGGTTGGAGGAATCCCACCTCCCTTTTTCCTCCCAGCAAGACACTTCCACATCCCATAATAGTTGATGCATCCAGCCACAATAGACAATAGAATAGTCACACCCCACCCCACCCCATCACAGCAAATAGTACACAACAGCCAACACACAATATATACAATGTACGTCCGGTTCCGGCCCCGCATGAAGTAGCTGCCTTCTCCTCAGCTCCCGCAACACGACCCAAAAACCGGCATAAAAAACCAGCCCAGCGAGCCCCGCGATCCTGCAGCCTCCTTGGGACTCCCCCACACATCCATGGACCGGTTTGTAGAAAAAAACGGCACTCATTCGCAAATGGCCGCGCTGATCCCTATGGCCCAGCTGCAAATCGAGGCCCCGGCTTCGGCCTTTCTGGTCCCCCTAGTGGACGCGCCGAACATGGATGCTCAGCCCCCCCTCCCTCTCGAGGTGTCTCCTCAGATTCCCAGGATGGGGACAATAACATAGAGCGCATAGCTCAGGCTCTGGCAGCTCTCCTCACCCCCACAATAGCTGGCTTTGTGGAGAGAGCAGTCCATGCAGGGATGCAGCAGATTAAGGCACAACTGGGGGAACACAGCACTAGATTAAATGAAATGGAGCACCATTTATCAAATGTTGAAGAAGAGCTATACCAAGCTCAGGCCACTGAACAGACCCAAGACAAAACTAATCAGTATATTCTACAAAAGCTGGACGATTTGGAAAACAGGTCCAGAAGGTCCAATTTGCGCTTTGTAGGCATCCCAGAATATTTACAAGCAGCTGCCCTCACTGAATTCTGCACCCGACGCATACCTGAAGCCCTAGGCCTCTCAGGCCCCTGCTCAGTGGAACGGGCACACCGCATGGGGACTTTTAACACTGATCGTTATGCCGCGTACACACGACCGTTTTTAATGTCATTGAAAAAAACAGTTTTTCTCGACGTGATTCTTCTTAAGCCTGCCTTGCCTACACACGATCATGAAAAAAAAAATGCTAGAGCAAAGCGCGGTGACGTACGAAATGTACGACGGCAATATAAAGGGGAAGTTCCATTCGGATGGCGCCACCCTTTGGGCTGCTTTTGCTGATCCTTGTGTTAGTAAAGTTTGATGAGAGACGATTCGCGCCTTTCAGCCTCGTGTTCTTCAGTCTGTTACAGCGTGACGAATGTGCTATCTCCATTACAAACGCTAGTTTTACCAGAACGAGCGCTCCCGTCTCATCACTTGCTTCTGAGCATGCGCGTTTTTTTCACGTCGTTAAAGCCTACACATGTGAAAAACAACGAGAAAAATTAGAGCATGTTCCAAATTTTTCATGGCCATTTTTCACGATTTTTCACGTAGTGAAAAATGCTCTGAAGCCCACACACAATCGTTTTTAATGACCATTTTAAAAAAATGGCATTTTTCTCGTCCTGAAAAACGGTCGTGTGTACGCGGCATAAGTCTCCTCGGCCAATCATTGCTAAATAATCTGAACTATGCAGACAAAACCACCATTCTACAGAAATTCCGTCAATCCAGATCTCTCCAAATCGACGGCGTGAGGGTCCTGATCTTTGCTGACTATTCCATTGAAGTATCTAAAAAGAGAAAAGCTTTCCAGAATGTATGCACAGAACTATACCAACGCCAGGTAAAATTCACCCTGGCCTTTCCCGCTACACTTCGCCTCAAGGCCCCCAACGGCGATCAGCTCTCCTTCCAGAATCCCTCCGATGCAGCGGCCTTCATACGTACACTACACGCGGGTCCGCACCCGAGCCCCACTTCAGGGTCTGCACCACTTAACCGCCCTTTGGACCAAAGGAGCCCACGTAAACACTCTCCAAAACGCCATCCGACCCGGATCATCATCGCCCTACTCCTCACTGACACAGTCAATGCAAACTCAGGTCTTTATCTTCTTTGGGCACACTAAGCTACCCCGCAAGTTATCTCAGGCAGCGTCTTTTCTAACCTATGTTTTATCTCCTTTTGCTGTTACAACCGCCAACTTTATGGTAGGCCGATTCATGACGTTTATCTTATTATATCAGCTCTGATCGTTCTTTTTTTTTTGAGCTCTATGGTTATCAGACATTGCCCCAAATGATTTCACTGTCTATTGCCTTCATCTCCTCCCATACCCGTTCCAGCTGCTCCTGTTATCTCATAGATGCATCGGCTCAAATATGCCGTTCTACATGGGTCTGCACTGGGAGCTGGCCTACACAGTGACTCCATGCGGAAAAAAGTGAAGTTATTCCAATTTGCATTGTTGTTTTTGCCTCATGTTTGTACCCCTCCGCACCTCCCCCCTCCTCCCTCTCGCCCCTTTCCCCTGGCACACACGCACCACCAGGCACTCAGACACCAACCATCTACCATGAGTACTATACACTATCCCGAATCGTAGTGACAGCATCTCACCACACACTACCCCGAGATAATCATACACCAACGGCCCAAGCCCCCTCAACTATTCCCTCACTATGAAAATAGTTTCCTGGAACGTAAAGGGGCTCAGATCCCCAAATAAGAGAATAAACATCCTTCGGCACCTCCAAAGACTTAAAACTGACATTGCTCTACTTCAGGAAACTCACCTATCCACCCCCCGATTTCCATCGTATGAAAAAGCTTTGGGTGGGCGCGGTTCTCGGCTCTGAAGCCGTTGGATGCAAAGCAGGGGTCCTCATCTTGATTTGCAAAACCCTCCCTTGTACGGTCGTAGCTGTCGACTCTGACAGTCAAGGCCGTCTTCTCTCCGCACACCTTCAAATAGGGACAAGGGATCTTGTGGTCTCAAACATATACGCTCCTAACAGCCCAGGTAGGCAGTTCTTTGGAGAACTATCTGCCTGGCTACTCAAGCACCCGCACCTCCCACACATAATTGGCGGAGACTTCAACACCATTCTACACTCGATAGATGACAGATCCTCTCCCAAACGCCTACAAAACACATATGCTACCGGTGATCCGACACACTTCGCATCTACTATAGAATCCCTTTGCCTCCAAGACGTATGGCGCCTCCTACACCCGGCTGATAGGGAATTCACTTTCTACTCTAATCCACACAACATTTTCACTAGAATCGATTACATCCTCTGTTCAGACAATCTGGTCCCGATGATATCTTGTGCTGACGTCCACGATATCGCCATTTCTGATCACGCCCCCATCTCGGTGACACTAGACAACCCCGACATTCACCCAAACCCCAAAATCTGGCGTTTCCCTTCCTACCTCCAAAATAATAATGACTTCCAGCAGTACATGGAGAAGGCTTGGTCGGAATTCTCCACTGCCAATGCACCACACTCTAATGACCCAAATTTCTTTTGGGAAGCTGGCAAAGCTTTTCTTAGGGGTCGAGTCATTTCCTATGCGGCTTCCTTCAAGAGAAACACTCTGGCAAACTACAAGTTGGCCAGTTCTAGACTACACCAGGCACAACGCTCTTTATACTCCATGGACTCACCAGACAATAGGAAAGAGTGGCACTCAGCTAAGAGGGTCTTTGACACATGGGCCGACACCCTCGAACTGACAAAAAAGGCACATATGGATGCCACCCTCCATAAATATGGCAACAAAGCAGGAAAACTGTTAGCTAGACTCTGCAAGGGCCCCTTCCGCCCAACCCACATAACCTCCTTACGAAACACCTCGGGCATTGCCCACTCCGGGTAGCAGTACATTATTAGAGTCATGTTACAATATTACTCCTCATTATGTGCGCTAGACCCCATAGACAAACTAAAAGCCCAATCCTTCCTCGAGAATGTTGACATGCCCAGGGTCACCCCTTCCCAACTTGAGACCCTGAACGCACCCATAACCCTCTCCAAAATATCTACTACCATCAGCAATCTAGCACCCTCTAAAGCCCCAGGTCCCGATGGCTTCACAGGTGAATTCCATAAGACCTTAAAAACGATTTTAGAACCCACTCTCCACAAGGTATATTGTGGCATTTGGTCTGGCGGCCCTTATCTACCCACGGGAAACCACGTCATCATCAAATTACTATCCAAGAAGGGTAACGACCCCCAAGAACCAGGCTCTTACCGACCCATATCACTGCTGAATCTGGAAAGGCCTCACAAAGTTCTCTACTCTATGCGATGTGGAAACAGGGCGCCCTCTCAATTTCTCAACCATAGCCAAAACCTTCTCACTCCCCCAATCCCACACTTTTCATTTTGGTTATTGCATCAGTTTTCTGAAGGACTCATGCAGAGAGGAGAGTAAACGATTTAAACTAGCCTTCACGGACCAACTGCTCCTGGATACTTCCTATTCCATCTCAGATATTTATAAACCCTTTCTCCAAAAGACCACCCCTACACTGGCATCTTCCTCAACAGCTAACTGGAATAAAGATTTCCCGGACGTGGAGCTGGTAGACAAACTTCTACAAGGACTCAACAAAGTCAACCAACTGATTCCCAATGAAACATGGAGAGAAACCCAATTAAAAATCCTCCACCGTGCTTACATACCTTTTCTTTCAGGCAAAAAGGACCAGGGAAACGCCAATTGCCCTCTCTGTCAACTCCCAAGACCCACTCTAACCCATCGTTTGTGGTCATGCTCATATATCTCCACCTTCTGGGACCAGGTCATATCCTATATCTTTGTTGTAACCCTACTGAAACTGCCCAAGGACCCTTTGCTCCTCATCTTCGGGCATTGGGCTCCTTTGCTGCTACCCTGGTCCCCCAACACCTACCCTTCATGCCGGGGCTTGTCTCTGATCTGCCTCTTAATAGCCAGAAGATCCATATTGAAAAATTGGACCATCCCCCTTTGTCCACACATCTCTCAAGTCAAACGTGAACTCCTGCAGCTACTATACAAGGATAGACTTAACACCGATTTCAAACACAAAGGATCCAAAGATCGCGTCTACTCCAAATGGCAAGCTTTCATGGACTTGACATTACCCTTGGAGGAACATAACAACTTTGACAAGTTCTCATACTCATACTTTGGGGCCCTCCCCCCACCTCCTCAGGGGTCAGACCCCCCCTCTGATAATTAAACATCCAATATCAGCTGGACCCTAAACCTCTCAGATCATCTTCCACTGCCCTAATGACTGCGATTGACTATCTCAGGTCTCAGCTACTGCCTTGGTACCACCTCCCCCCCCCCTCCGGAACATCAAGAACTTGGTGCACACCCCCCCCCCCCCTCCGCCCCGGTTCTCTCTACCCTTCCATTCCCTCCTAACGTTTTTACCTTACAATAATCTCCGGACATATCCACCAGCTCCTTCCTGTTATCCATTATACAACAGTTATTTTCTTGGTTTGTTGTATCTTATCTCTTCATTATTACTACCCTTATACAGACTTGTCAAATGATCTTCATATACTGTTTTTAATCTGTATGAAAAAAAAATCAATAAAATCTTTTGAAAAAAAAAATATATATAATGTATACAGCATTGATTCTGACTAGCACAGATCAGACTGTGGTTTTCATTCACCCTGTGCCCCTATTAGAGACACAGGGTGATCTACACATAAGAGGCATCGGGGAAGCTGGACAAGGAACCTTCAGGGCAAGCTGAGCCACACAAACCCCCGACCCAAAGTGACTCCTTGACAATCCTCAAGAAGTTCCAATGTGAATAGTGCTCATTGTGGCAGGTAATTTAGCAGGTGACTTTCGTGCTCCCCCTCATGAGTCCCCACTCACCAGCTCCTATAACCCCTGCAGGGGTAATTCGCATATAAGCTTAGATCCTGGTGGCTTCAAGCGGTTACTCCTTCTGATAACAGGAACTGCAGGCTCCGGGAACTCACTCAATATCCGGGATTTTTTAAGCCAGTGGTAGATACACTTATTAATCCATGAATGACCGCTCACAGTGACTATGGAGGAAGAGGACCTCTTCCTCCATAGTCACTGTGAGCGGTCATTCATGGATTAATAAGTGTATCTACCATTGCCTTTTTAAAATGAAGTGAGTTCCCGGAGCTTGCAGTTCCTGTGATCAGAAGGAGTAACCGCTTGAAGCCACCAGGATCTGAGCTTATATGCGAATTACCCATGCAGGGGTTATAGGAGCTGGTGAGTGGGGACCCATGAGGAGGAGCACGAAAGTCACCTGCTAAATTACCTGCCACAAGGAGCACTATTCACATTGGAACTTCTTGAGGATTGTCCCATACAGTTTATATGTAATTGCCTGGATGTGGACATTGTTTGGAGCAAATCCACATGGACAGTGTTTTGAACCACATCAGCATACACATGGTTTTGTTGACTGGTGTCACATATTAACGTAACTGGTTCATTAGCATTTATGTGTTTTTGATTATTGCTTTACTTATTTCCCATAGAGACATATATAATTTTATATATTTTGTTCAATTCAATTTTTTCACTGATTTATCACTTATTGTTATTATTTAGCAGCTTATGCACTGGCACTGGGAGGAGAGCTGACCTCTCATGTGCCAACACTGCAATTTGGTATCATATGCACTCTGTTAGTAGGCATACTCAGCAATATTATTTGCATGGGAGCAGACCTCCAAATCACTATTGAGCACTGGGTGTTCAACTGATCACAGATTTTGGGACCTATCTTCCTAGGATTGTCCACATAGGAGTTTTTGTCCCAACACTGTTGGAATTTTGTATCTAGCCACAGGGGAGCACTATTATATAATTTCCACATTGGGATTATATATTATAACCTTTCTAGCTTGCTGCTACATCTAGCCATATAAAGTGAGACCTGTTAGATTACTCTTCAGGCTCAGGTAGCGCTAATACCCCCAATCCTTTCTTCTTAAAATCACCAGAGCTTTCCTTGGGGAGCTCATTAGAGGGGGCTGCAGCCTTTTTTACCTAAGCGTGGAATCTCCTACCTTTTACTTACTAGACAAGCAGTGATTACATCTAAGACAGTGGATTGGTCTATCAGATCACACAGTTCGCCCCCAATCAAAGACAGTTGAAATAATGCAAGTAATCAACAGACTTAAAATTTAAAAATGAAATGTCCAAGAGAAATGGGCTAGAATAACATCAAACATATCTGAGATTTTAGTAAAATAAAATAGTCTCAAACTTTTTCAAATCCAAATAATTTATTCCAGCTAATGTCCAGTTCACAATTGTTTTATAAATTGTGATCACAAATGCAAACTACTTATAGCTGCAGGAGTTGCAGTTGCTATTTCCACCTTTGTTATAATAACAAAATTTGGCATTCTAGAATCATGATGTGAGATACTGTATGAATGGTACTAATATTGTTTGAGCAAGGAAAGTATTTTTGTTTTTCACTCCATTGTTATATGTTCAGCCACCGTCAGCTGTCTATGGGACTATCTACATCTCTACCCAATGTACTAAACAGTAAAGTACAAAATAGGTAATACATTATTGTTGTGTGGCTAACAAATGCAAATTTAAACAACATATCATTGCACTAAAAAGGTCTCTAAATGCACTAAAAGTGTCATGGGATGCACCAGATTATTAAAAATGTTAATTATTAAAAGTTATAACCTCCCACTGAAAACTTTGTAAAATGTTATCTGCAAGACAGAATTGAAATTCTAATAGAATAAAGATTACCTACATTAAAATACTTAAATGGAATCCTCATTTCCTCGGTTTATGCAATTAAGATATTCCCAGCAGCAGTTTCTACAGACATTAGTGCAAAGGACCAAAACAACCTCATTAGCTGCTTTTCAGAACATTCTCCTAAATAACAAAATTATTTTATGCTATAGCCCATTGAAACATGGAGCTAAGCAACAGCATTCACACAAGGTAACAATATAAACAGAAGATACATGAGAATATGTTACTGAGCCAGCTTATAGGCAGATCTCTTATAAGGAATGAAAGATCAAGAACAGCTGCCCATCTTCATCATGGTCACAGATGCTCCTTGAACTTTTTTTCCTTGACATGGCCTACTTTCATACCTAGTTGTGAAGATATTGTTTAGGTGGTGAAAAGTAACAGTCCTGAGCCAGATGCACACAAATTTCAATATGCTGAGAAATCTCTGCAAGAAATAATGATAAATTCTGATTAAACCGCTAGCTAAAGTGTATATAAACCCTAAAAATTATCTGCATTTTGACCTATTGTCCATTAACCAATGATTTTGTCAAAAATTAAGAACTGGCATCTATACTGTGCACTCTTCTTGTGAAGAATATGAGAAATGGCAGGATTCAGTAGTTTCATGACAGATAACTGGACAGGGCTGACACCAAGTCTTCCATTTCAGTCCACCAAAAGGCACCTGGTGTCATTCCACAAGAGGTTATTAGGAGCTGAGCGTCTTTCTGGCAGATCATTAGGTATTTTTCTGTACTTGCATGGTCTTTCATGGGATAAAACACTCCGTAATTAGCATGTATTGTAGAGATGTAAAAGGCCAAGTTTTGAATGGGACTTCTATTGACTGAAAGCCTGGGGTTGGGGTCTGCCCGCTAAATAGAGGGGAGACCGTCTGAGTTGAAGGGAAGCTGCCAGAGCAGTGCAGAGGGACAGTGTGTGCAGGGATGCGTTAGAGAGTTATGCCGTGTACACATGATCGTTTTTCATGACGTTAAAAATGCCATTTTTAAAAATGGGCATTAAAACTGATCGTGTGTAGGCTCCAGAGCATTTTTAACAACGTGAAAAACGGCCATTAAAAATTTCGAACATGCTCTATTTTTTCACGTCGTTTTTCATGTCGTTTTTTTTAACGTTGTGAAAAACAGTAGTGTGTATGCTTTTACGAGGGGAAAAAAAACGCGCATGCTCAGAATCAAGTATGAGACGGGAGCGCTCGTTCTGGTAAAACTAGCGTTCGTAATGGAGATAGCACATTCGTCACGCTGTAACGGACTGAAAAGCACAAGGCTGAAAAGCGCGAATCGTCGCTCAACAAACTTTACTAACATGAAGGGTGGCGCCATTCGAACGGATCTTCCCCTTTATAGTGCCGTCGTACGCGTTGTACGTCACTGCGCTTTGCTCAAGCGTTTTTTTTCATGATCGTGTGTACGCAAGACAGGGTTGAGAGGAAACAAGAAAAAAAACGACGAGAAAAACGTCGGTTTTAAAAATGACATTAAAAACGGACGTGTGTACGCGGCATAAGAGGTGCTGACTGCCAGGATAGCACTCTGCTGTTCCAGAGACCCGCTGTTCCAGAGACCTGCTGTTCCAGAAGTGTTGCTGCCAGGCTGTGTTGCTTAGAGTACAATAGACACTGTGCTACATCCATCTGAGACTGTGTGTGGATTTAGTGTTGCCATTAAAGTGGCTACCATTTGCACCAGCTAAGAGGGAAGTGTTGCACTGTGCCCACTAGAGGTCTCAGTAGGTGTAGTGTGACTTCAGAGAAGTCTTGATGACTCTATGAGGGAAAGACTGTCACTGAGGACACCACTGTGTCATTTAGAGTGGTTAGAGGACTCTGAACATGTGTTCCTTTTTAAAATGTACTTAAAGGGATTACAAATACTTTATTTTGGGACAGAGCGCCCCAACCAAAGTTACCGGGCCCCAATGCCAGCTATTTTCAGTATCTCACAAAAGTGAGTACACTCCTCACATTTTTTTTAATATTTTACTATTTCTTTTTATGTGACAACACTGAAGAAATTACACTTTGCTACAATGTAAAGTAGTGAGTGTACAGCTTGTATAACAGTGTAAATTTGCTGTCCCTTCAAAATAACTCAACACACAGCCATTAATGTCTAAACTGCTGGCAACAAAAGTGAGTACACTCCTAAGTGAAAATGTCCAAATTGGGCCCAATTAGCCATTTTCCCTCCCCGTTATCATGTGACTCGGTAGTGTTACAAGGTCTCGGGTGTGAATGGTAAGCAGGTGTGAAAATTTTCAAATTGGGCCCAAAGTCTCAATATTTTGTGTGGCCGCCATTATTTTCCAGCACTGCCTTAACCCTCTTGGGCATGGAATTCACCAGAGCCTCACGGGTTGCCACTGGAGTCCTCTTCCACTCCTCCATGATGACATCAAGGAGCTGGTGGATGTTAGAGATCTTGCACTCCTCCACCTTCCGTTTTGAGGATGCCCCACAGATGCTCAATAGAGTTTAGCATGCTTGGCCAGTCCATCACCTTTACCCTCAGCCTCTTTAGCAAGGCAGTGTTCGTCTTGGAGGTGTGTATGGGGTCGTTATCATGTTGGAATACTGCCCTGTGGCCCAGTCTCCAAAGGGAGGGGATCATGCTCTGCTCCAGTATGTCACAGTACATGTTGGCACTCATGCAGCCCCAGACCATGACACTCCCACCACCATGCATGACTGTAGGCAAGACACACTTGTCTTTGTACTCCTCACCTGGTTGCTGCCACACGTGCTTGACACCATCTGAACCAAATAAGTTTATCTTGGTCTCATCAGACCACAATAAATGGTTCCAGTAATCCATGTCCTTAGTCTACTTGTCTTCAGCAAACTGTTTCTTTTGTAATCAACTTTAGAAGAGGCTTTCTTCTGGGATAACAGCCATGCAGACCAATCTGATGCAGTGTGCGGCATATGGTCTGAGCACTGACAGGCTGACCCCCCACCCCTTCAACCTCTGCAGAAATGCTGGAAGCACTCATATGTCTATTTCCTAAAGACAACCTCTGGATATGACACTGAGCACGTGCACTCAACTTCTTTGGTTGACCATGGCAAGGCCTGTTCTGAGTGGAACCTGTCCTGTTAAAAACTGTATGGTCTTGGCCACCATGCTTCAGCTCATATTCAGGGTCTTGGCAATCATCTTATAGCCTAGCCCATCTTTATGTAGAGCAACAATTCTTTTTTTCAGATCCTCAGAGAGTTCTTTGCCATGAGTTGCCATGTTGAACTTCCAGTGACCAGTAAGAGAGAGTGAGAGCGATAACACCAAATTTACCACACCTGCTCCCCATTCACACCCAAGACCTTGTAACACTACCGAGTCACATGACACCGGGGAGGGAAATGGCTAATTGGGCCCAATTTGGACATTTTCACTTAGGAGTGTACTCACTTTTGTTGGGACTGTAACTTTACACTGTTATACAAGCTGTAGACTCACTACTTTACATTGTAGCAAAGTGTAATTTCTTCAGTGTTGTCACATGAAAAGATATAATAAAATATTTTCAAAAATGTGAGGGGTGTATGCACTTTGTGAGATACTGTATGTTCAAAATCCACTAGCCAGTGATTTAGATTGGGACCCTTTGATATTAGTTAGTCCCTTCCACAGTGCCTCTCGTAAAAATTGTGCTTATTTACAGTAGTCACATCTGTAAGCTGCGTCCCTTACATTTCTGTGTTTAACAAAATTGTAACATAATGCAGTGAATTGCTGTCTGTTGCCTATTCTTAACGTTTTGCAAGACATCTTTGACTAATAAAACCATTGTAAACCCCAGATATATTGGTGAGCTTAGATACTACACAAGTGGATCATCCCATTCAGGAGCATTAGGACCAATCAACCAGCGGCCCCTCATTGGGGAGGAATATATGAGTTTGGAGTGTTAGATCTTTTTATGTTTCAGTATGAAAGTCTCCTAATAAACCATTGTCAGATACAGCACTTCTTCGGTTTTATGTTTGCTGATGATCCAAACTCTTTAATATAGTATTGATCTTGTAAGAGATAACAACTTAGCAATGGTTTAATGGACTGGGAGAGGTGGGGTTGCTAGCTGCCTTTCTGTGGCTGTGTTAAGGTGAGAGGCAGTAACTGACCTTGACAGAGCCCAAACAAATATAGCTGTATGTAAAAGAAAGACTGCCATGTAACTGTATGTGCCATGCCTGCCGCATGTTGGTAAAAGGTCAGTTGCTTTCTGGACATGCCCCTTAAAGTAGAACTATAGCCAATTTTTTTTTTCGTTTTGGACAGAGTAAGGGAGGGCTATAACCCCTGTCAGATTTTTTTCATCATATATGTCCCATTTCAAAGATTTCCCTTCACTTCCTCCTGTCCCATAGCCAAACAGGAAGTGAGAAGAAATACCTGCAAATTAAAGGAGAAGTCCAGCCTGAGCTTTTTAGGCTGGGCTTCTCCTCAGCGTCACAGTAGTGCAATTCGTTTTGCACTCCTGTGACCCGTTTTCAGCGGAGAGCGGTCTGAAGTCCGCTCTCCGCTGACGTCACTGCCATCAGTCGGGGCAGCACGTCATCACGACTTCCCAAGTCGGGATCCGCCAGCTGCCCTGATTGATGGCAGTCTCAGCGTATCAGCGAGCGGCTGGCTGAGACTCTGAGACAGCCTCTCCCCGCCCCTCCACGGCTCAGCGCTCCAATGAGCATGGAGAAGCAGAGAGGGAAGAGGCTGACTGACAGTCAGCCTCTTTCCTCTCGGGGATCTGTGAGAACCGAGCCAGCGGCGATGTTCGCTGGCTCGGTTCTCAGTGCACAGATGGCGGGGGACAGATGGAGCATCGGTCTGATGCTTCATCCACCAAGGTAAGTATAAATATGGGAAAAACTCAAATACCATACTTCTCCTTTAAGGGAATCTCTTGGAGACCACCATGTTATCAGAACTAGTGTCCCCATTGGAAGATTTTCCCTCTATTGCTTTTCTGAGGAAAACCCAACATTTGGGATTTTCTTTACTTTCACTTTCAATGATAATGGTAAACATGACAAATAGAGAGGATGGCACAGATGGCAATAAAAAAACTGACAGGGGTTCTAATCTCAATCCACTCTATCCAAAACTAAAAAATTAGGACCAATCAACCAGCGGTATTAGGACCAATCAACCAGCGGCCCTTCCATGGGGAGGAATATATGAGTTTGGAGTGTTAGATCTTTTTATGTTTCAGTATAAAAGTCTCCTAATAAACCATTGTCAGATACAGCACTTCTTCGGTTTTAGGTTTGCTGATGATCCAAACTCTTAAATATAGCATTGAACTTGTAAAAGATAACAACTTAGCAATGGCTTAATGGACTGGGAGAGGTAGGGTTGCTAGCTGCCTTTCTGTGGCTGTATAAAGGTGAGAGGCAGTAACTGACCTTGACAGAGCCCAAACCAATATAGCTGTATGTAAAAGAAAGACTGCCGTGTAACTGTATGTGCCATGCCTGCCGCATGTTGGTAAAAGGTCAGTTGCTTTCTGGACATGCCCCTTAAAGTAGAACTATAGGCAAAATATATATCTTTTTCATTATGGACAGAGTAAGGGAGGGCTATAACCCCTGTCAGATTTTTTTCACCATAAATGTCCCATTTCAAAGATTTCCCTTCACTTCCCATCCCAAAGCCAAACAGGAAGTGAGAAGAGATCCCGGCAAATTAAGGGAATCTCTTGGAGACCCCCATGTCATCAGAACTAGTGTCTCCATTGGAAGATTTCCCCTCTATTGCTTTTCTGGGGACAACCCAACATTTGGTATTTTCTTTACTTTCACTTTCAATGATAATGGTAAACATAACAAAGAGAGAGGATGGCACAGATGGCAATAGAAAACCTGACGGGGTTCTAATTCCAATCCACTCTATCCAAAACAAAAAAAAAAGTTTTCCCTTTACCTATTCTTTAAGCCCATCTTTAAGCCCATACTTTAAGCACATCTAGAATATGGCATGCCCTCATTATATGCCACCATTTCTCTTAAAGCATCAGGAGTCCCCCCTTACATCAGGAGCTCCCTTTTTGCACCAGGAGTCTGCCTTTAACTCACCTCCTTTACATCAGAATTCCCCTTCACATCAGCAATGGCCCTTTAAATCAGGAGTCAACTTAGATCAGTATCCATCGATTTAAAACATCAGGAGTAGGGTTGAGCGAACCCGAACTGTAAAGTTCGGGTCCGTACCGAACTTTAGCTTTTTCCCGAAACCCGAACCCGAACCCGGACTTTGCGTGAAAGTCCGTGTTCGAGTTCGGGTTCGGCAATCTAATGGCGCAGTTAGAAATGCTTCAGGGGCCAGCCAATCACCTTTTGATTAGCTGGTGTGCCCTTAGAAGCCATCATAGCCATGCCTACTAATGGCATGGCTGTGATTGGTCAGTGCAACATGTGACCCAGCTTCTATATAAGCTAGAGGCACACAGCACACACATCACTCTGCTTCAGAATAGATAGGGAGAGGATCTTGTCTGCTGCTGTTGCTTATTGGGAGAGATTGAAAATACATGAGTTAGTCCTGATTCTGGAATCTGAGGGAAAAGATAGAGAGACAGTGTAGTGTAGGGCCAGGTTCCTGTTGGTGCTTTCAGGGAGAGAGATTTATTATATAGGAATAGGAGTCCAGATTCAGAGATATAACTCAGCGATCTGCATAGGTTTACCTGTTTGTGTTGCAGTTCACAGTCTTTTTACACTGCCATGAGCCCAGTGTCAGAGAAAATCTAACTTTTATCTGCAAGCTCAGTGCACCAGCACTGCATATATTACATTGAGAGATACACCGTTTCCATACTGTGGGTGTATTCTGCTCTTGGAAAAAGACCCATTTAGTGCAAAAAAAAAGGCACTTTAATGTACTCTTGCAAAAAGACCCATTTAGGGCCACAAAAATATTTTGCAGTGTGTTATACATATGTGGAGGTGTGTGAAATAAACAATTTCTATATATTTGTCTTCTACTGTGCTATACTAAAAAAACAAATTTTTTTTTGAATAGCATTTTCTGCAGTTCTGTAGCTGTGCGATTCAGCGGTTACGTACTGTGGGTGTGTTGTGGTCTTCCAAAAAACGCCATTTAGGGCCACAAAAAATATTTTGCAGTGTGTTATACATATGTGGAGGTGTGTGAAATAAACAATTTCTATATATTTGTCTTCTACTGTGCTATACTAAAAAAAAAAAATTTTTTTGAATAGCATTTTCTGCAGTTCTGTAGCTCTGCAATTCAGCGGTTACGTACTGTGGGTGTGTTGTGGTCTTCCAAAAAACGCCATTTAGGGCCACAAAAAATATGTTTATGTTGTTGGCTCCTCGCAGGAGGGAGAAAGGCACACCGCACTACCAGCCCGTACCCTCCTATATAAAGAGGTTGAGTGGTGTACTTGACGGGACGTGTCCACAGCCGGAGTCAAAACTCCTCCAGAGGATGATTCTCACCTCTACTGTAGGTAGAGGCAAGTCCTTTAATTCCCAGTAAAGTCAATGTCCACACCAGCTGAAACTACAACTCTTATTCTCTCATGGCAAAATAAACTCTACTCGGATAGAAAAGGTTAGAGCAAAGAAACAGGACAGCTTAAGGTGTGGGGGAGGTCCAGGCACAAACGTAGCACATTCACTTCACTGCTTAGGTTTCTCAAACAGTTTTAGATGCACGGTCTCTGCCACAGACCTTGAGGTTGGTCTCTGCCACAGACCGGGTGTACAAGGCCCCTGCCACGGACCTGGAGAACTTTGGTCTCTGCCACAGACCAGGGTGTATAAGGCCCCTGCCACGGGCCGGGTGAATAAGGCCTCTGATACAGTCAAGATGACCTTGAGCTTCTCCTTCTACGAACCTAGCCCATATCAAGGGGAAGACATCTCTCCAGGGAGTCAACAGACCCTTCCTTCACCGTGAATCCCGCATCGGTCCATCAGAATGATCCTCCCTTCCCTGGAACAGGGTCCCCTACACGAGGCGGCACCCTAAGACTCCTCAACCCTTAGCGGACTCCAGACGAAGGCTCTGGACTCCAGGCTTTACTCCCGCCCCTAGGCCTCCATACCAAGGGCAGCAGGAACTCCAGGATAGTACCTCACCCCAGGCTAAAGGTGCCCGAGATGGAACAGGAACACATGCACCCAGGCCGAAGGCACCTGGGAGCGGACCCCACTGGACATCAGCCCCCAGCCCCCAGGCCAAAGGTCTGCCCCTTTTATATGCTCTCCAGCAGGTTCCCCGCCCCGCTGTACTACTGCCAAGAGGGGACACAAAAGGCACAGCACTGGATCGGCGGTTCAACCCTAGCCTACCATGGCAGCGCCACCTGTAGGCCGCAGGGAACTGCACACCAATACTGTCCCCCGAGGACAAAATGGTCCATGAATCCTACAGAATTAGGGTGTTTGAGCCTATTTACCACTCAAACACTTCCCTTAAATTTAGCACCCCGCTACATTTTTATTTCAAAGTATTTTATTTTCCCACTAGCTTATCCATTAAATTGAATAATTTATTCCAGAAAGGGCATATTCTGGGGCATTCCCACCATATGTGTGGCATCGTGCCGTTGAGTTTCTGAGGTTCTTAATGACTTCCTGTACCTCTTCTGCTGAAAAGGGGGCCTCCAGCATATTTTTTTATTTTTTTATTTTTTTAATGTTATTTTAAGTTATTTCCCTATCCACATTTGTTTGCAGAGCACTTGTCATGCTCTTAACAACATTTTGCTGCCATTTGCAGCCCTCTAGCCCTTTCCATTACTTTTTTAGAGCCTTTTTAGTCCTTAGAAGTCCGGGTCCCCATTGACTTTAATGGGGTTCGGGTTCAGGTTAAAGTTCGGTCCCGAACCCGAACTTTTTTCCGAAGTTCGGCCGAACTCTAATCAGGAGTCCCCTTTACATCAGCAATGGTCCTTTAAATAAAGGACTCCCTTTACATCAGGATTCTCCTTTTCCCATCAGAATCCCTCTTTAACACCAGTAGTCCCCCTTTACATTGATAGTTGTCCTTATCATTTTGAGTCCCTTTTTACATCACATCTGGAGTCCCCCTTTACATCAGGAGCTCCCTACTTACCAACAGGTGTCTCATCTTTCACATTAGACACTTACCTCAAGAGCCCCTCTTTACATCAGAGTGGGTAGTAGTAGTGTTGGGAGGGGTGCTCCAGGATATTAACTAAATAGATAGGGACCACATTGTACTGATAAGACCCCTTTTACATTGGGGCGTTTTTCAGGCGTTTTAATGCTAAAAATAGCGCCTGAAGAGCGCTTCTCTTGCCTCCCTAGTGTGAAAGCCCTAGTGTGGGGAAAAAGTAATGCAAGCAGCATCTTTGGGGCAGTGCGGAAGCGGTGTATACACCACTCCCAAAACGCCCTGCCCAATGTCCCCGATGCAAACACCTCCTTTGCCAGCTCCTCCAAGCAACCCCCCCCTGCTAGTCCACTCACCTTCATTTGGCAACAATCCAAAACCAAAAGGGCCTTCCACCCTGAAACGGTCCTTAGCTACCCTATCCACTCCATCTCCACTTCCGGATTGACCATGTTTCCTACCGGTCCCGCTACACCTACACTGAATGACTCTTGTTCCTCTCATCATTATTGAACCTCCCCTCCACTATAAGGGGAGACCACTTCCCCTAACCCTCCTCAATGCATTCCAGAAACACCTGTTAAATTACTCTGTATTCAAGGACACGAACTACCAGGAACCTCTCCTCAACTTTTCCTCAAACTGACAAGTGAACTCCTTCCAGACACCAAACTCTCTTTGTATAGCTTTGCGCTACTAACTGACTGAATTTGTCACAGCTATACACTGCACTGGAGGATCCATAACTCTACCGAAGTACCTTATAGTCTCACTGGAGTTCCTCTGGCCACTCCCACCTCGGGTCGGGGATGGACAACCATTCAGCTTAATGCTTCCTTTTCATGTCCTTTATGGTTTTGACAGGCACAGCTCCCTTTATCCTCCCTATACTCCTATCCTTCATGCCCTCCCTCCCCTGCCCTCCCCTCCCCCCCATACCCCCTTACCCCCCCCACCCTGACACCTTTGCCTTATATATTAATTGTCTCACCTATGCTGGATTTATTTGTACTTTATTTACAGGTGTTGGCGGTGTTGCCGAAGTTTCAGCATTTTTCATTGTTTCTCACAAAGGAGTGCTGCGGCCGGAGCGGTACACTTGCCCCTCGAAGATGCAGATTTTCTCATGGTCAGGATTTCCTCTCTGACTAGAGGGGAAACGTTCTTATATTTAAGGGTATGGTGGATTTATCCATCTATGCCTTTTGTGTTCTGTTTTGTTCCTCTACTTTTTTCTCTTCCTTCTAGATCTCTTCTACTGTACTAACCTTTCCTTCTTCCTAGTGACCTGGGTGACCTTGCTTCCCTTCCAGACCCCTAACAACGACAGAGTGAATGGGCTTCTTATATTCCTCCTCGAACTTCGCCCCAGGTTGGGGGTTAGTGATTGGTATTCGCTGACATTCTATACCAGGTTGTTCCATGGCTGATACGTTCACACCAAACCCGTTCTTACGCATTGCCTCACACACTGTTCAAGGAATGAATTCACCAGTTAAACGGCAGAAAATTTTGCAGTATTACCATTCCCAGAAAATTGACATACTGTACTATTTCTACAGGAGACACATCTTTCCTGCTCCTACTCCCCCTCATATATTCACCCCAAATACCCCAAATTCCACCTCGCTAACGCTGAAAACAAAACTAAAGGGGTTGCGATATTTTTCGCCCGTACTTGTAATTTCTCTCTCATTTCTGAATACAAGTATCCGGAAGGCAGATTCCTACTTGTCAAGGGCCTCATAGATGCCTAATTCTATTCTCTGGTCTCCTAATATGCACCAAACAAGGGTCAGTCTCAATTCTTAATTTCCCTATTTCTCACCCTAAACCCGTTGACGGAAGGCACTGTAATTTATGGAGGAGACTCCAATGTTGCCTTCGATACAGGGCTAGATAAAACCCGCCCCCTAGGTAGAGACCTCATACAGCCCACCAGACAGAGCCTTAAGGTAGCTAGACAGATCTTTCAACAGGGATTAGTTGACATCTGGAGAGAGGTCAACCGATGTTGCAGGATTATACTCACTTCTCTAGCCCCCATAATTCCTTTGCAAGAATTGACCTCTTCTTCCTTCCGGCAACTGTTATCCTATTAGTGACTAGATCCTGCATAAAAGACTCTGTCTGGTTGGATCACTCTCTACTCCTGATATTGGGGAAACCGACAGGACAGAAAAGGGGGGTAAATTTGAGACTGAATGCCTCAATCCTTAGTAAACCTGTCCATGAATGCGAAATAGAAAAGTATATTAAGGAATATTTCTTACTAAATGATGTGACAAATGTCTCCCCTATTACGTTATGGGCAGCTCAAAAGGCTACCATTAGGGGGAAACTTATCCAAATGGCGTCAAGGCTACGCAATGCTAGACAGAAGGAGCAGTTAGAAAAGGAATTTCAGCTCCTTCGCAAACGGCACTAAAGTAACCCTGCATCAGTACCAATTGCACGACTGAATATCGCACGCACAGCCCTAAACTTAGCCCTTACCGCTATCGCGGGAAAAAAACTTACACTGGAGTGGGACCCTCTACTACCACCAGAGGGATAAAACAGGATCTCTATTGGCAGCCAGATTGACCCCTAAAATGAGGTCACACGCCTTACCCATAATTAAACTATGGAGTGGGACGCTCTTTCAAAACCCCCAAAAAATGATGGAAGCTATCCATGACTTCTACAGGAAATTGTATAGTGAGGGAAAACCGGCCCCCCGATGACTCAATGGCATCCCTTCTTAACTCATTTACACTCCCCAAGCTCAAGGACCACCACAGAGACAAATTAGAAGCACCAATGTCTGTGGAAGAAGTCTTACAGGTCATTAAAAATTTGAAAAATCACTCGACTCCTGGGCCGGATGGCTTTTCGACTCCCTACTATAAACACTTTGCCCCCACCCTTGCCCCCTTTTTGTCCCGGTTATTTAACAAGCTTCATAAAGGATCCCAATCGGATAAGACCTTAAACTCTGCCTTCATCTCAGTGATCCCCAAGCTGGGTAAAGATCCTAGCTCAGTTGCCAACTACCGCCCAATATCTTTAATAAATTATGATCTTAAAATCTTAACCAAGATCCTTGCAGACCGTATCTCTTCTTTTATTAGCCTTTATGTCCATAAGGACCAGGTCGGCTTTATTCCAGGAAGACAAGGTCCTGATCAAATCAGAAGGGTAATTGACATAATTGCCTTTCTGAGGTCCGGTTCGGATGGCAACCCCCCAAACAGGTTTCCTACTCCCCCTGACCTCCAGAAGGCATTTAAATCTGTCTCCTGTTCCTTCCTGGTCACAATCCTACACCAATAGGGCTTTGGCCACTCCTTTATGAATGAGATCGGGGCCCTCTACTCCAACCCTGAAGCTAAAATAAGACTTCAAGGACACCATTCTGACTCCTTTCTGATCTTCAGAGGGACTAGGCAGGGATGCCCTTTATCTCCACTAATTTTTGCTATTGTAATAGAAATGCTTGCTATAGCCATTAGGGATCACCCAGATATACATGGGGTCAGGTGTGGGCCACAAACTCACAAATGTGCACCTTTTGCAGATGACATTCTGCTCTTTATAACCTCACTCCCCAACATTTGCAAATTGTTGGACAACTTTTGTGCGATCTCAGGCCTTACAGTAAACTATGGAAAATCACGGGCCTTGAATATAAATCTCCCTGACCATTTAGTTTCATGGTTACAGGATGAGTTCCAATTCATTTGGAGCGATACGGTCATTCCCTATTTGGGGGTCAATCTGACAGCCTCAGTGGGCCGACTATATGCGGCCAACTTTCCCCAATACAGGTCCTTCTCAAAAAATTAGCATATTGTGATAAAGTTCATTATTTTCTGTAATGTACTGATAAACATTAGACTTTCATATATTTTAGATTCATTACACACAACTGAAGTAGTTCAAGCCTTTTCTTGTTTTAATATTGATGATTTTGGCATACAGCTCATGAAAACCCAAAATTCCTATCTCAAAAAATTAGCATATCATGAAAAGGTTCTCTAAACGAGCTATTAACCTAATCATCTGAATCAACTAATTAACTCTAAACACCTGCAAAAGATTCCTGAGGCTTTTAAAAACTCCCAGCCTGGTTCATTACTCAAAACCGCAATCATGGGTAAGACTGCCGACGTGACTGCTGTCCAGAAGGCCATCATTGACACCCTCAAGCAAGAGGGTAAGACACAGAAAGAAATTTCTGAACGAATAGGCTGTTCCCAGAGTGCTGTATCAAGGCACCTCAGTGGGAAGTCTGTGGGAAGGAAAAAGTGTGGCAGAAAACGCTGCACAACGAGAAGAGGTGACCGGACCCTGAAGAAGATTGTGGAGAAGGACCGATTCCAGACCTTGGAGGACCTGCGGAAGCAGTGGACTGAGTCTGGAGTAGAAACATCCAGAGCCACCGTGAACAGGCGTGTGCAGGAAATGGGCTACAGGTGCCGCATTCCCCAGGTCAAGCCACTTTTGAACCAGAAACAGCGGCAGAAGCGCCTGACCTGGGCTACAGAGAAGCAGCACTGGACTGTTGCTCAGTGGTCCAAAGTACATTCGGAAATCAAGGTGCCAGAGTCTGGAGGAAGACTGGGGAGAGGGAAATGCCAAAATGCCTGAAGTCCAGTGTCAAGTACCCACAGTCAGTGATGGTCTGGGGTGCCATGTCAGCTGCTGGTGTTGGTCCACTGTGTTTTATCAAGGGCAGGGTCAATGCAGCTAGCTATCAGGAGATTTTGGAGCACTTCATGCTTCCATCTGCTGAAAAGCTTTATGGAGATGAATATTTCATTTTTCAGCACGACCTGGCACCTGCTCACAGTGCCAAAACCACTGGTAAATGGTTTACTGACCATGGTATTACTGTGCTCAATTGGCCTGCCAACTCTCCTGACCTGAACCCCATAGAGAATCTGTGGGATATTGGGAAGAGAAAGTTGAGAGACGCAAGACCCAACACTCTGGATGAGCTTAAGGCCGCTATCGAAGCATCCTGGGCCTCCATAACACCTCAGCAGTGCCACAGGCTGGTTGCCTCCATGCCACGCCGCATTGAAGCAGTCATTTCTGCAAAAGGATTCCCGACCAAGTATTGAGTGCATAACTGAACATAATTATTTGAAGGTTGACTTTTTTTGTATTAAAAACACTTTTCTTTTATTGGTCGGATGAAATATGCTAATTTTTTGAGATAGGATTTTTGGGTTTTCATGAGCTGTATGCCAAAATCATCAATATTAAAACAAGAAAAGGCTTGAACTACTTCAGTTGTGTGTAATGAATCTAAAATATATGAAAGTCTAATGTTTATCAGTACATTACAGAAAATAATGAACTTTATCACAATATGCTAATTTTTTGAGAAGGACCTGTATACCGTAAATTGGAGGAAGACCTCACACATTGGGACAAAATGGATCTCTCCTGGTTGGGAGACCCTTTATCGACCTAGGGACAAAGGGGGGATGGGGACTCCCGAACCTTCTTTGGTACTACCAAGCAGCACAACTGACCCAACTCTCTAACATTTACTTCAAATCGGCCCACCCAAACTGGGTTCACATAGAAAAACAAGCGATTCTATCTCATCTTATCCGGAATCCTCCATTCCCCCCGGGAATGGATATAAGGGACTTTAACTGGTAGCTCAACAAGGGAATGTATCCCCCACGTAGCGTTACTCAATATCCCGATTTCCGGGAGTCCCCAAACTAATGTGATGCTTTATCATGTTTATATATCTCTGGACTAAATTAACAATTGCTAGGGCCTGGAAACAATCACATGTTTCCTTCGCTATGGTTAAAAGGAAGATCTCTGAGGGGTGTGTCCTGACGGCGTGTGTGGATGGCTGCTTGAATCCACAGCTCTGCAGACAAACCAGCTACAGGGACCCCACAGCGACTCCAAAGAAGGATAAAAACTCCCCACAAGCTGCCTAAACATCCAGGCACATTGTGCAGCTATGCTGAAGAGGAGAAAGACGACTTCACTCCCCAGAAGACTGACGGATTACTATCCCTCAGCGGCTCTGGCACACAGCCAAGATGGCGCCGGCATAAGCTGGGATTCGACAGCGCGGCTCTCCTCCTCTCCTCACAACCTGAACGCTGCGATGTCTCCAGGAACACAGCGGTACTCAGACATCCAGGGTGAGTGCTCTCCTCCTAACTCCCCCACAACATCCAGCCCTGCCAAGTCTAGACTCAGAACGGATGAGCCTGAGCAGATGCAGCATGTCAAATCACCATGCCTGTTCTCCCTTCCCCCACCGCAGCAATCATCTGTATTAGATGCGTTCCCTGCCTCTGACCAGTCCTTGTCAGAAACTACAATGAAAAATATGCTTCTCTCACTGAGGCAAACATTGTATACAGATTTATCCTCTGCTGTCTCCTCTCTATCCATAACAGTGACTCAGCATGACCAAGCTATAGCCCACATGGAATCTAAAATGGGAGATATACTCACTGCCCATAATGAGCTAGTGGATGGCTTTGCAGATCATGAAGATGAGCTTCAATTAATAAATTTAAAGCTCGCGGATTTAGAGGACCGTTCCAGAAGGAACAATATTAAATTTCGCAATGTCCCTGAGTCGATCCAACCGTCGGATCTGACGCAATTTCTGCAATCCCTGATGCAAGCCCTTGTACCTGATCTGACATCCCGTGACTTGGAAATTGACAGGGCATACAGACTCCCCAAGCCGTCTCACCTCCCTCCCTCCACCCCTAGGGATGTTCTGGCCCGAATCCACTTTTTCACAGTGAAGGAGAGAGTCATATATGCAGCCAAAAAAGCACCGGGGCTCCCTGACCCTTTTACCAACATCGCACTGTATGCTGATTTATCCAAAGCAACTATGGAAAATCGCAGACAACTGGCGACTATAACCAAAGCACTGCAGAATCATAAAATCCCCTATAAATGGGGCTTCCCCACAAAGCTGCTCATTACGTACCAGAACAAAACTCATGCAGTGCGCACCCTCCCTATGGGACTCACGCTCCTGAGAAATTGGCGCATCATCCCAGCAGAAACACCGTGCCCTCCTGCCACCACTCCTACCCTTATGGAGACCGGGGGAAATACCCCACTTGCCTGACCACCGCATCTTGAATCCTTCTCTACATGCCTTCATTAGCTGGGAAACTGCAGCACCTTTTGTTTTTTCTTTTACAGTACCTGCCTGTCTGTTGGGAGATCCTTGTCCCACATTGCGGACACAAGATCTCTTTCCCCCACTCTTTGTTTGCAGTAGTTTCTGCACATTGAGCCCAGGCCCTTAGTTGCTGGGCTCTCCCTTTTTACACCAATACCTTCCACCCACCCTCGACACCAGCTAATCTCCAACCACCTCTATACCATTCTGCATCCGGAACTCTATTCCTTGGTCTAAACAACGTCCTTATTGTTTCCAACTGGACTTAAAAAAAAAAAAATTAATTACCCCTTGTCTACCATTCCCAAGCTTCGCTTACACTCCATCCGCCCTAACTCTAATCTTATACAATGGCTTTCAAAATAGTTTCTATTAACGCCAGGGGCCTGAACTCCCCTCAGAAAAGATCTGCACTGTTCAGAGAAGCCAACACCCAAAAAACTGATATCCTCTTAGTGCAAGAGACTCATTTTGCCTCAAACAAGACTCCCAGATTTACCTTAACAAACTTTGATCAAGTCTTTTCGGCCTCATGTCAAAGAAAGAAAAATGGAGTCCTCACTGCCATACGGAATACGCTACAATTTCAACTTCATCAATCCATCAAGGACCCCCACGGACGTTTCCTGATTCTCATTTGCGACATCAATCAAGTCACCTACACCCTGGTCAATGTTTATGGGCCGAACACACAGCAACTGCGATTCCTAAAACTACTATACAAGAAAATTGCACGACTCCAGAAAGGAAGACTTCTGATGGGCGGCGACTTTAACATAATAGAAGATTCCACTCTGGACACTACTTCCACAGCAAAAAGACCTCGACATGTCTTAAACCCCTTTCTACAAACTAATGATCTCTTTGATCCGTGGAGATGTCAACATAGTAATGAACGAGACTTTTCATACTTCTCCTCCTCTCAACTTTCATATTCTCGAATTGACTTCTTCTTAGTTGACAAAATCACCCTTCAGGATGTGACGAAATCCGAAATCGGAACCATCACATGGACAGACCATGCACCGGTTTCCCTTATGGTAGGAAACGGTAGACCAAAGACAACCCGGGTTTGGAGGCTTGACTCGTCCCTCCTCTCTGACCCGAAAATTATTCAAGATCTCACTACTGACCACCATTTCTATTTTCAAATGAACAATCAACCGGACACTGATAGGTTTGTACTATGGTCGGCATATAAAGCTTACATGCGTGGTACCCTAATTAAGCTTCATAGTAATATAAGGAGACAGAGGTGTAAGCAAGTTGAAGAGGTTCTTTCCCGAATCACTCTATTAGAAAAACAGAATAAAATAACTCCCTCTCCACATTTAGCAACTGAACTCTTAGAAAAACGACACAAACTTTGCACACTTCTACTCGTTAAATTTGAGAAGAACCTCACACTAACCAAAGCCAAATACTATGCCTTAGGCAATAAAGCTGGCGCACTACTGGCCCGACAAGTTAAGACTCAACGCATTAGAAACAAAATAGCTTCCCTTTACCACCCCACCACTAAACGGCTCCTGACTAACCCGCAGGATATAGCCGATGCATTTAGCGACTATTACTCCTCTCTTTATAACCTCTCGAATGACACAGCTACTCATCAACCAAATGATCAAAACATACAAAATTTTCTAACCAATATTGATCTCCCAAATATAACCCACTCGCAACTGAGTATCCTTTCCCAACCGTTCTCGGAAGACGAAATCCTAAAAGCCATCAACTCGCTTCCTCTCCACAAATCCCCTGGGGAAGATGGCTACACTAATGAATACTACAAAACATTTGCCAAACTAGTCACCCCACACCTTACTGACCTCTTCAACTCTGGTTCTCTACCGCTTGATATGTTACGGTCAACTATTACCACAATCCCTAAACCTGAGAAAGATCCTACTTCTACAACTAACTACAGACCTATATCGCTCCTCAATACAGACATAAAGATTTACGCTAAAGTCATTGCTTCTAGGTTGTTGAAATGTCTCCCCTCCTTAGTACATCCAGACCAAGTCGGCTTTATGCCAAACAGACAAGCCCCAGACGCTACTAGAAGAGTTATTGATTTGATACATCGGGTTGCCCGGTCGCGAACGCCTTCTCTGCTACTATCCTTGGACGCAGAGAAGGCGTTCGACAGAGTGCACTGGGGATTCCTGAAAGCAGTACTAACTAAATTTGGAATTACAGGTTGGTTTCAATCAGCTATACTTGCGCTCTATTCACAACCCTCTGCATCTGTATTAACTGACGGATCCCTCTCTAAACCCTTTAGGATATCCAACGGCACCCGCCAAGGCTGCCCGCTCTCCCTTCTCATCTTTGCTCTAATAATGGAACCACTGGCAGCAAAGATCAGAGGTGACAAACGTATCTCCGGCATCGAACACAATGACATGGAGCATAAAATAAGCCTTTATGCTGATGATGTCATACTTCTAGTCACAAAACCAACACATTCCATGCCTGCAATTCAAGAAATCTTAACTCAATTTAGTATGGCCTCCCTCTACAAAATTAACTCCTCTAAATCCCTAATCCTTCCGCTTAACTTGACACACGACCAACAGTCCCACCTAAAGGGCACTCTCCCTTATTCCTGGACGACACAGTCTATTCCTTATCTAGGAATAAAACTAGCCCCCTCGCTGTCTCAACTTTATGACCTCAACTACCGCACTTTCCAAAAACTACTTCCCCAACTATTATGTCAACTGCGCTCTACAGGTCTCTCCAAACTAGGGCGTATTGCCTCCTTTAAGATGCTAATCCTCCCTAAACTACTATACCTATTTCGCACGGTAATTCTACCTATACCGAATTCCTTTTTCACCTCCATACAGAAACAACTTTCTAGATTTATATGGGAAAATAAACCACCCAGACGCGCTCAATACATTTTAACAAGACACCATAAGAGAGGAGGGGTGAGTCTCCCCCACATTCAAAGCTACTACTATGCGGCAATACTCGACCAGCTATATTACTGGTGGCACCCAACACCCGATAAGACCTGGTCTATCATAGAATCTTCAGTCTTTAAACCACATACATTACGAGATTTACTCCTTGCCACATCGATGAACTCTCCCTCCAATAGACTGATCAATCTCCCGTCGATTACGGCATCACTGTTAGCTTGGAAGAAACTTGCCCAAACGATATCTAACCATCCGTCTCACAGACTCCAAATCCCCCTTAGTACTCTGATGATACACATACCTGACTTAAATCTGGTGAAGTGGCAGACACTATCGATAACTAATGTCTCAGACCTCTACAACACTAACGACACTCTGAAAACCTTCACAAATCTCCAAACTGAATATAACCTCCCTCACACGGAAATTTTCACATACATGAGGATCTCTCATTATCTTCAAAAAAACAAATTCTCTACTGTAGCCAAACTCCCTGAACCTATACACAATTTCTACACACACACGACATACCCGAAACGTGGCATATCTACGATATATTCTACGCTCATCGACGACCGTCCCTATTCCCAAATACCATCCCTTTCAAAATGGGTGGAAGAACTTAACATTACTGTTAACCCCGACATGTGGACACGTGCCTTTCAGCACACCTTTACGGCCTCCCATTGCTCTAATCATTGGGAATCATACCAAAAAACGATTCATAGGTGGTATCTCACACCCTATCGCCTCTGCAAATTCTTCCCTGGCCATCCCCCTACCTGCTGGCGATCTTGTGGAAGCACTGGTACCATAGCACATATCCTATGGTATTGTAAAACCCTAAGCTCATTCTGGAAACAAGTTTTTGCCTTAATCTCCACCATTTCACAGATTGCAACACCACCTAATCCCTCACTAGCACTATTACACCTTGGAATAGACAAATTCCCACCCAATTCACGGGTAGTGATAATTCATTTACTACTCGCGGCAAAACTGAACATCACGAAACTCTGGAAAACCACTGACTCACCAGCCATTGCAAACGCAATAACCGATTTGAATCATCAATGTGCAATGGAGAGTCTACTTGCTAGAAAAAAACCTAAATATGGAAAAGTTTTTATATAACTGGCAGGTCTGGCTCACACATCCAAAATGTACTGTAACCTCCTGATGTATTATTTGTATTGCAATCCTCTCTCATTCGTGTAAGTCCTTCTATCATCCTACCCACCCCTGTGAGGTAACAATAATGCTTGTTTAGCTGGTGCTCCTTCTCCCCCCCCCCCCCCCCCGTCTGGAGTTATTGATTTACCATTGAGTTATCAAGTTAATGTTGAGTCGATATGTTAATATGTTACCATACTAAACAGGATTAAGTCAGGTTCTATTCGACTGTGTAACTTTCTCTATATAGCTTAAAGCAGTGTTATATAGATGGACATCACTTGCTTCAGTCGGAACATCTGACATTGTAAAGTATGTATATCCTGACTACCTTTTCCTTTGAAAATAATAAAGAAATATTGAAATTAAAAGGAAGATCTCCTGTTTCATGGCCCAAGAGAAAATGGTCAGCACCTTACTCGACACCACAGAAAAATATGAGGCCACCTGGGAACCATGGTCTCAATATGTTCGGTTTTAGCTAACACCCTGCACCCATCCACGCTCCTAATAAGGGGGCGAGACTCACCCAGTCACTTTGCTTTCTCAGCTCGTCTTTTCTTCCTTCTTTTCTTTTTTCCTTCTACCTTTCCACCTTATCCCTTTTTCATCAGGTCCCCCGCTATGACCTAGGTTTATTCTTATAAAGACTCATTGGTTGCTTTCCAGGTAATTTTTTATATTATAGGGCATCTATTTGCTCCGGCCTGCCTGGAGCCGGGTTAAGGGGCTTCTAAAGTTTACCTGCAATATATCGCTGTAGTAGATGTATCCCCCCTGGGTATTATTCAGAATCCTGAAGGATGAGGCTCTTGTTTTTGACCCATTTTCCCACCCTATAAACCTTGGGGTGCTACCCTTCTATACATTGTTATAGTTTTACCTTATTCTACAGTTCCACTAGCTGTCTCAGTTGATTAGTTGCGTGGACGCTCCTGAGACGTTCTATATTTGTAACATCAGGTTCAATGTCTACTTCAGGCCTTAGGGCCTTTGCTGGTTTGTCATCTTATACAGATTTCCATTACCCACAACTTCGCATGTAGTGACGGTGGGGGTCTGGGTGGGGCGGCCCTCCACCCTCCTTACAGTTACAGTCATAGCCAAAATTGTTGGCACCCCAGAAACTTTTCCAGAAAATCAAGTATTTCTCACAGAAAAGTTTTGCAGTAACACATGTTTGGCTATACACATGTTTATTCCCTTTGTGTGTATTGGAACAAAATAAAAAAAGGGAGGAAAAAAAGCAAATTGGACATAATGTTACACAAAACTCCAAAAATGGGCTGGTCAAAATTCTTGGCACCTTTAACTTAATATTTGGTTGCACACCCTTTGG
Organism: Rana muscosa; assembly: GCA_029206835.1. Classification (NCBI taxonomy): domain Eukaryota; kingdom Metazoa; phylum Chordata; class Amphibia; order Anura; family Ranidae; genus Rana; species Rana muscosa. Next base: position 110,865,075 of record CM055117.1, on the reverse strand, counting down.
AAAAAATAACTGAAATCAGTCGCTTCCTATAACCATCAATAAGTTTCTTACACCTCTCACCCGGAATTTTGGACCACTCTTCCTTTGCAACTGCTCCAGGTCTCTCTTATTGGAAGGGCGCCTTTTTCCAACAGCAATTTTAAGATCTCCCCACAGGTGTTCAATGGGATTTAGATCTGGACTCATTGCTGGCCACTTTAGAAATCTCCAGCGCTTTGTTGCCATCCATTTCTGGGTGCTTTTTGACGAATGTTTGGGGTCATTGTCCTGCTGGAAGACCCAAGATCTGGGACGCAAACCCAGCTTTCTGACACTGGGCTCTACAGTGCGACCCAAAATCCTTTGGTAATTCTCAGATTTCATGATGCCTTGAAAATATTCAAGGCACACAGTGCCAGGGGCAGCAAAACAACCCCAAAACATCATTGAACCTCCACCATATTTCACTGTAGGTACTGTGTTCTTTTCTTTGTAGACCTCATTCCGTTTTCGGTAAACAGTAGAATGATGTGCTTTACCAAAAAACTCTATCTTGGTCTCATCTGTCCACAAGACGCTTTCCCAGAAGGATTTTGGCTTACTCAAGTACATTTTGGCAGGGGGCGTGTCCGGAAGCCAACCGAGGAGGACGCGCAGACATTGAGCTCCACAACTGCATCTCTAATCTGCAGCCATCCTCGCTGCTAACTTAGTGAAGGAAACTTCAAATCTGCCCCTCTTGTACCTGAGGATCCCTTACCTTCAACCCGGCTTGAATTGTGACTCCTGGCCGGCCGATTGGAGCCCGCCAGGTCCACTCCACGCAGCCGAGGCCCAACGCCCTCTTGGGGTCTACGGAGCCTCCAATGCTTCCCTGAGGGTCTACAGGTATCCCACAGACATCCTGTGTTTCCATCAAGGCTTAGGTGGAGATGACTGACCAGTAGAGAGCCTCTTCATTTACTTCCCGGCCCGTGGTCGGCTCCAGAGCCTGGTCGCCGTCTTGCGGCCTGCAGGAACTTCAGCATCCTCCGGCCTAAAGTACCACGATTGGCGGGGTGTACGGCGGGTAGCTTAGCCACACTTGTACCTCCACTGGACTGATCTCTGTGACTGTGGGACCTCAGGAGTGATCCCGGAACGTTCGGTCCCACACGCCCGCGGCGGCCGGCTCTAGGAAAGACCGCGGCTTCGGCCTACCCCTGGAAGTCGGTGGCCATCTTGCTGCTCCCAGTACACCCATTGCCGCATTCAGCACCAGACACCATCTCCCCTGTTTCCATCTGAAGGAGGCCGCAGGAGGATCTCTAAAGACCAGATACACAGACACCTTGAGGCTTACAGAACCTCCTCTTTCAGGTACTGCACTCTATAGGACGCCTGGTCGTCTCATACTCCTGCCCCTGTACCTTTACCCTTGGGGGAGAACTGTTAATTCCTACGGCAGCTAGGGACTTTAGAGAGGGAGATACCTGGAGCCCATTACTACAAGTTGTTCATATGTCCCTGACATCTGGCCCCCTCCTCACAAGACGCAAAAAGCTGCTTGTCCTCAACCCCCGCAGCATTCCCATTGCAAACTTGCCTTGTAGACTCTGATCATAACAAGTACATAAAGGCCATTTTGCTGCATCCAGAGGGTCACCCTCAGTCTGCTCACTTCTCCCTCATCTGACCCACACCTCCCCTGGTCACCGGAGATCTTCAATCTGTTTATACACCTCCCCCTGTTGAATAGACGCTGTAAACCGGGTCCTTCCAGGGCAGCTGGTTTACGCCTGGTGCAAAAAATACACACCTGACACTCGCTTGACATGAGTTTTGTTAGGAGACGCATGCACGGCTTCTGATCATGGCGGACGTGTGAGGCCCCCGCCACCTCCCTGTGACTCCCACTGAACGTTACACAGCTTTGATTTCTACGGGAGTCATCTCCTCAGTTCCACGCGACAGCCACGCACCCCATGGGCAAAATTGGGGATCAAAGACACAACTACACCACAGTCTTCAGATCTCAGACTTCAGCCACGATGGACCGCTTCCTGAGTAAGCCTACATCCACAGCCTCAAATAATCATGATGGCGCACAGAACGGATTGGAGCAACCAGACTTGGACACAGGTACTCTTTTTGCCATTCCCCCCACCCCTATACCAGGGCCATCCCCCCCCCCCGCTGACAGAAGAAGTTTTAGATGCCAAATTGCATTCCCTACTCCAGGCTATTACCCATAACATTGCACAGGAAGTCGGGAAGTTAGCGAAAGAATTAAGGGGGGAAATTAGCCAGCTGGGAGAGCGCACTGATTCCCTAGAATACAAATTTGACGAGATGGTTCAGTATGTACAGGTGCTTGAGGAAGACAATGCTGCCATAAAAAACACAGTTACTCAGCTCCAAGCCCAACAGGAAGACCTAGAAAACAGGGAACGCAGGCTAAACTTGAGAATCAGAGGTATCCCTGAAGCTGTAGAAGACAGAGATCTCCGCTCCTACCTTCTAAGCTTATTCAATGTGATTGCTCCAAACATCCCTGACATAGACTGGCGTTTAGACAGGGCTCACAGGTCACTGGCCCCTAAACCCCCGGCTAGTGCTAACCCAAGAGATGTGATTGTCAGATTTAATTACTATGATAGTAAAGAAGCTCTAACCATTGCAACCCGTAATCAATCTAGTTTCGAGTTCAAAGGATCCAAGATCCAAATCTTTAGTGACCTCTCCCCTATTACTCTAGCTAGAAGGAGAAACCTTTGCCTGCTGACGCTTCATCTCCAATCTCACAAAGTTGTATACCGCTGGGGGTTCCCCTTCCGCCTTTCTGCATCTCGAGATGGCATACAATACTCTCTGCGTGATCTTCAAGAGAGCGACACCTTTCTACGCAACTTGGGCATACCTCCCCTTCCTGATGAAGATCCGGCACCGCTTCCTGCTACTCCTAAACCATTGATGGCTCCAAGTCGCATTTGGACCCCGGTGCGCCAGAAACCATCCAAGTCCAATCTCACGCCCCAGAGGCGTCATGCTTCAAGATTCCCATCCTGAATATCCTTTTTAAATACCTGAGGTTCTATATACCAAATTTAATTGGCCCCCAGTTGTTGTTGTTGTTTTTGTTTTTTTTGAGTGGCCAATGACCCCTTAGCGGGTTTTCTCATCCCCTGGCCTGGGGGATGCATGGCTTGTTGCTCTACAGCCACCCTGGTTTATCGGTTCTATATATTTACTCCCTCAGTTTTTTACTCCAGGACTCTCTGCTCTGGGAGGGGGCGGGGGTCCTCCCGTCTCCATGTTTGGGGGTTCTCATGCTCCTCTTACTAACCCAAGGCTCGGTCCTGGGTTTCCTGGAGGCATTCGGCCTTCCAGGTTTCTATTTGGTAGACGTTGAAACTTTTTTTCTGTTTTTTTTTATTCTTTTTGTTTTTTCATCTAGTTTTTTCTCTCAGGTCTTTTTTTTTGACCTGCGGTTACTGATTCTGATAGACTTAAGACGTTCCCATTGCAATGCTGCCACTGTTTTATTTGTATCTGTGATATTTTATTTTCCTTATATACACAATGCACCATGGTATTCATCATCCATTATATACTGTAAAATATGTCTATTGCTTTTTTCCAGATTGAATTGTTATGGCTCTAAAAATTTTAACATGTAATGTTAAAGATTTAAACTCTATTCAAAAGAGATGGCTGGCTTTGAAAGAGTTTAAAGCTTCTAAAGCAGACGTAATCCTGATCCAGGATACTAATTTCCGCACTGGGGGATCCTTTAAATTTGCTAGTAAACATTTCCCTACGTCCTTTATAGCATCTGACCCATCCGGGAAGGCAGGCGTAGCTATCTTGATTAATAGATCATGCCCTTTACGAGTCAAATCTACCCACCTGGACCCCCATGGCAGATTTATTGTTCTGGACTGCTCATTTCTCAATCAATCCCTTACTATTGTTAATGTATATGCTCCCAATACAGGTCAGATCAAATTTTTATCCTCTATGCTTGAAATCCATTGGGGGGGATTTTAATGTTACCATGTCCCCTGGCAAAGACAGACATGTATTATTTCCATCCTCTTCTCCTCCCAGACCTGATCGCCTCTCTAAATCCTTCCGTAAGCTCATCAGAGCTAAAAATCTTTTAGATATTTGGAGGATTAAACATCCTACACACAAACAATACACGTTTTACTCACACTACCACAAACTCTACTCCAGACTAGATCATTTTTTTTATCTCTACTCCTCTCCTGACATCCACGCTATCCTCTGATATTAATCCCATACCTTGGTCGGATCACTCGTCTGTAAACCTTGACATTCTCCTCTCTTCTGTGTCCCATAAAACTTGTCACTGGAGACTCAATGAGACGTTTCTCCATATCCCTGACACTAAAGATCACCTGTCTACTAGCCTAACTGAATACTTTCAACTTAACGCTGGTTCAGTCTCGGAGCCCTCCACTTTGCGGGAGGCACATAAGGCCGTCTTCCGGGGACATTGCATTGCTACAGGTTCCCGTCTAAAAAAAGATGCTGCATTCCAATATTCATCTATTATGTCTGAACTCTGTTCGGCGGAGAGGCTCTTGTTGTCATCCCCCACGGTGTCTGGGCTCTTGACTGTTGTATCCTTACGGAATCAACTTAAAGCATTGAAAATGGGCAAAATTGATAAAGCTCTTTTATGGTCTAAACAAAAATTTTATGAATACTCAAATAAACCTCACAAAATGCTGGTAAATAGGCTGAAGCCCCGCCCCTTTCAAACCTCCCCTGATTTTCTTAGGCAAACAGACGGAACACCCACATATTGCCCTCTCACTATGTCCAAATTCTTTGGTGAATTTTATCATCAATTGTACAATTGTCTACGTAAGGATTCCAGGTATGAATTTACACAAGAGAAATTTGATTCATTCTTTGAGTCCTTACAACTACCTAAACTTTCATCCGCCCACTTAGCCTCCTTGAACTCTGCAGTTACACCCGAGGAATTAGAAGACGTAGTAAAACATCTCCCCACCCAGAAATCTCCTGGCCCTGATGGTCTACCGTACTCCTACTATAAGACCTTTCTACCTATTTTAAGCCCTCATTTGCTTTCCTTGTATGCTTCACTATTTAAAGGTACCATTCCACATCCACACTTTCTACATGCCCATATTTCTGTGATCCGGAAACCTGGTAAAGACCCCCTCCATCCCTGATAACTATAGACCCATTGCATTACTTAACTCTGATTACAAGATATTCACGAAAATACTGGCCAATCGATTATCCCATTTCCTTCCCAGACTCATACACAAAGATCAGGTAGGCTTTGTGAAGACCAGACACGCTGGTGATAATACAAAACGCACGGTCGATCTAATAGACCTATTGAACAGGACGTCCCGCCCAGCCCTGATACTGAGCCTTGATGCACAAAAGGCTTTTGATCAGCTCAGCTGGCCGTTTATGTTTGCTACCCTCTCCAAATATGGGTTTGGAGGTCCCTTTATTGCAGCCTTACACGCCCTATACTCACGTCCTTCATCCCAAGTACAACTATCCTCTTATCTGTCGTCATCCTTCTCGTTGAGTAACGGTACCAGACAAGGATGCCCATTATCTCCCCTACTCTTCATCATTTGTCTTGAACCCTTAGCCGCGGCTATTCGCAACCATCCTGATATCCGTGGGGTCTCACTACGCCAGAAGGAGTATAAGTTATCCCTGTTTGCGGACGATATTCTGCTAACTCTGACTAGACCCCATACCTCTCTTCCAAACCTCATAGCCCTACTGAACGACTTTAGTTCTATCTCGGGTTATAAAATTAACACCAGTAAAACCGAAGCCCTACTTATACACATTCCACCCTCAGAACTCACAGCTCTCACACAAAATTATTAATTTCATTGGTGTTCGGATTCCCTTACATATTTGGGGGTGAATTTAACCTCCTCATACTCAACTTTATACCAGGGTAATTACCCCTCACTCTTCCGAGACATTGATCGACTCTTGCGACAATGGGATACGTATCCCATTTCTCTCTTGGGTCGTATTAATGTCCTGAAGATGTCTATCAAGCGCAGACTTTTATACCTATTTGACACTCTCCCGATTCCCATTCCTATGTCCCAACTTAAAGCTACACAAAGAGCATTTCTTAATTTCATCTGGCACTATAGGGCTCACAGGATTGCAAGCTCAGTAGTGCTGGCCCCTAGGGCAAGAGGTGGGATGGGGGCCCCAGATCTCATTAAATATTTTTATGCCACCCATCTTAAACTGATCATTACTTGGTCCTCCAGAATGGCGCCTAGTGTGTGGGCAGAGATCGAAATGAGTGCTAGACCAGTACATCCTTGCGCTATGATCTGGGCTAACCTGGATTCGTCTATAAGCCAACTTCAAAGTATTTGCTTGGGGCCAATGTTGTTCTCCCTCTCTATATGGAAAAAATGTTCACGCCAATTCTCTCTTGCATCCCCATGTCCACCGCTACTGAAAGTGTTGTTTAACCCTGACATCCCAGATAGCCTATCTTATAATCGCATGCTTCCGTGGACACAAGCTGGAATCTTTCAACTTCGAAACATTGTACACCCCCTCACTCGTACACTTTTGCCCTTTGCTGACCTACAGAGGAAATATCAGATCCCTAAACAATTGTTATACTCTTACCTCCAGATTAAACATTATTTTGCTTCTAAATCAGCTACCCTGACTCTTGATAAACCTACCCCGTTCGAACTTTTATGTGCTCAGGGACCATACCAGACCCATCTCATCTCTGATATCTATAAATATTTACATGACGCTGCCTCACTTACTGACACATCTCACTTATATATGCAAAAATGGTCCCAATTAATAGGCCGTCCCATCCCCCTTCCTCAATGGTGGACGATTTGGGAGGCTATTTCCAAGTCTTCACGATGTGTGGAATAAAGGGAGACGACATACAAAATTTTATATTTTTGGTATAGAACACCTGAAATACTACATAAATATGATCCCACGACCCCCCGCGTATGTTGGAGATGCCGGGGCGATGTTGGCTCTCATTTCCAAATTTTTTGGGAATGTCTTTTGATTCACCCATTTTTGTCTTCTATCCAGACCTTTCTACAGCAGTTGTTGGACGTCGCCCCCCCCCCCCCCCCCCGCTGGACCCAGTTAATTTCCTCCTAGGCCTGCCGATTCCCTGGCGTCTCCAAACATACCCAAAAATTGGCTACCTATATCATTTTGGCAGCGAAACGGGCTATACCCTTACGGTGGTTGTCCCCTTCCCCACCCACCCTTCCACATGTCCTCCAAATATTGGGACTGATCTGTAAAATGGAACGCCTCACTGCAATGGTGCACGACACTTTTCCTAAATTTTTGAAAGTGTGGGATATCTGGTAACATTCAGATCTCAATCCTGGTGTCACTTCCTTATCTTCCAGCGAGGAGACTCTCTCTTGACCATTTATCCCAAAGTTAGATTGTTGAGGTTTGTTAACTTCTCCCTTTGAAGATTCCATGGTGCTTTCCCCCATCCCCGTCCTCCCGTCCCCCTTTTTCTCTTTTTTTTTTTGTTTTTGTTTTGTTTTCTCTTATCACTAGGTGAGATACCTGCGTAGTGCCCTCGATTTCTGGGGGGGCACCCTGGGAATCTCACTGTCAGCGGACCCAGTGAATACAATCTTGCTTACATGTGTTATATGGTATATTGTTTTGTCTGGCCCATTCACTGGCTATTTACTCACTCGCTCAATTCCCTATGTACGGCTAATATCCCATGATAATTGTATGTTGGCAGTACTGTGAATTTATTGATACGCTTTTATTATGTGCTGTATGCTTTTTTTTCTATTCTGACAATTTTTCGTATCTGTTTTTGTATACATGAAAAATTTCAATAAAAACTAAAATAAAAAAATAAATTAAAAAAAAGTACATTTTGGCAAACCGTAGTCTTGCTTTTTTATGTCTTTGTGTCAGCAGTTAGGTCCTCCTGGGTCTCCTGCCATAGCGTTTCATTTCATTTCAATGTCGACGATTAGTTTGCGCTGACACTGATGCTCCCTGAGCCTGCAGGACAGCTTGAATTTCTTTGGAACTTGTTTGGGGCTGCTTATCCACCATCCGGACTATCCTGCGTTGCAACCTTTCATCAATTTTTCTCTTCCGTCCACGCCCAGAGAGATTAGCTACAGTGCCATGGGTTGCAAACTTCTTGATAATGTTGCGCACCGTGGACAAAGGCAAATCTAGATCTCTGGAGATGGACTTGTAACCTTGAGATTGTTGATATTTTTCCACAATTTTGGTTCTCAAGTCCTCAGACAGTTCTCTTCTCCTCTTTCTGTTGTCCATGCTTAGTGTGGCACACACAGACACACAATGCAAAGACTAAGTGAACTTTTCTCCTTTTTATCTGCTTTCAGGTGTGATTTTTATATTGCCCACACCTGTTACTTGCCCCAGGTGAGTTTAAAGGAGCATCACATGCTTAAAACAATCTTTTTTATCCACAATTTTTAAAGGGTGCGAAGAATTTTGACCAGCCCATTTTTGGAGCTTTGTGTGACATTATGTCCAATTTGCTTTTTTTCCTCCCTTTTTTGTTTTTTTCCAATACACACAAAGGGAATAAGCATGTGTATAGCAAAACATGTGTTACTGCAATACTTTTCTGTGAGAAATAATTGATTTTCTGGAAAAAAAATTGGGGTGCCAACAATTTCGGCTATGGCTGTATATCCGACTTGGGGTGCTGGGCGGTGGGGGACGTATCCCCCTATAGGCTCCTGATCTTATTTCTGATTTTATTTATCAGGCACTCAATACGTGATATCCAGTAAAGACGCATCACTTCTCTATTATATTTAAATCTCCGCTATGTACCAAATGTTACGCTGTAAGTCAAAATGCAACGTTAATGTTCTCTTCTGTATGCTCTGTGTACTTGAATAAAAAACGATTTGAACGAAAGGAGCATAATTAGATATAACCCTGTAGGGATTGCAAGGCCAAAAAAATGGAGAAGTGTATGAGACTGAATGGGCAACACATGGTAAATTATGCCAAAAAATAATAGAGAGGAACAAACCAACTGTTGTCATTTCTCCTGCTTTGTGCCTGCTGAGAAGAAGAGTGAACGGCAGTGGAGCTGATGCGGGACAATGCTTAGCTGAGCACTGCAGGACATATGTCAGAATCCGGGGCTGCCCCACAGAATCCAGGACTGTTGGGAGGTATGTCTAAGTTCTCTCCTTGCAAGTAAGGAGCTACTATCAGAGAAGTCTGTAAACACAGCTGCATTCTGTAGCCACAAATGTGTCTACAGTACCCCGCCAACACCAATCAGCAAATTTTACCATCTCCCAATGGGCATGGTAGATATTTCAAAAGCTTGTGCAAATATAATGAAATTGATACAAAATACTATTTGCAAAGTCTGCCATTTACTGACAAGTCTGACAATTTAAATGCACCAGCAAGATGGAATAATGCTTCAGTGTAAAGTCTACATTGATCCCTTTTCATCTCTCATATTTCAAGAATATATTAGAAATTGGAGCAAGATACTGTATATAAATGTCTCTAATAAAGCTTTTTATAGACTGACACCTAATATCCCGCTATGACCCAAATATAGGTCTTCCAATATTATGGATTAAATTAATCCTTCCGTAAATACTGTATCTGCACAATAAGTGAAATCTACTCATCAATGTGTTTCTATTCATCATGGTCACGTTGCTGAAATGCTTAAATAGACACTTTCAGAAATATAACTTTTATGGTTATTAGGGTCAGTGTAGGACTACAAGTATATAATATATATATATATATATATATATATATATATATATATTAGGGCTGTTACTGATTAAAATTTTCGTGTTCGATTAATCGATTTTTTTTTTAATCGATTAATCGACTAATTTCGATTAATTACAACGCACATACAGTTTTTACAAGAATTTTTTTTTATTAAACTTTAAGAAAAACGTAGAACGTTAGTTTGTTAGTTGTCCACATCTCCCCCCCATACTGTAATGTCCACATGTGCTCCCATTCTGTAATGTCCACATCTCCCCCGTAATGTCCACATCTCCCCCGTAATGTCCACTTCCCCCCCCATACTGTAATGCCCACATGTGTCCCCATACTGTAATGTCCACATGTGCCCCCATACCGTAATGTCCACATGTGCCCCCATACCGTAATGTCCACATCTCCCCCGTAATGTCCACATCTCCCCCGTAATGTCCACTCCCCCCCCCATACTGTAATGCCCACATGTGTCCCCATACCGTAATGTCCACATGTGCCCCCATACCGTAATGTCCACATCTCCCCCTTAATGTCCACATCTCCCCCGTAATGTCCACATCTCCCCCGTAGTGTCCACATCTCCCCCGTAGTGTCCACATGTGCCCCCATACCATAATGTCCACATCTCCCCCGTAATGTCCACATCTCCCCCCCATACTGTAATGCCCACATGTGTCCCCATACTGTAATGCCCACATGTGTCCCCATACTGTAATGTCCACATGTGCCCCCATTCTGTAATGTCCACATCTCCCCCGTAATGTCCACATCTCCCCCCATAATGTAATGCCCACATGTGTTACCACTGTAATGTCATTGTCCACATCTCCCCCGTAATGTCCACATCTCCCCCCATAATGTCCACATCTCCCCCCGTAATGTCCACATCTCCCCCCGTAATGTACACATCTCCCCCCGTAATGTACACATCTCCCCCCATACCTTAAGATCCAGGCAGAACCGTCCGCAGAGTAGACGGCACAAGCAGGCGGCTGATGATGACGTCAGCGCGCCGCTACTAGGCTGCCGCAGGGTGGACCAAGATGGCCGCCGCGCTCCGGAGCTAGGCCGAAGCCGCGGCCTTTCCTATGGACAAGACCGCGGAGCTCACTCCGCGGATCGTCATCGATCAAAAAAATTTTGATCGATCAAAGAAATTAACGATTAATCGAGCAATTAATCGTTAATTTCCGCACCCCTAATATATATATGTAGCGGCCTCACCCCATCTCCTTTTTCTAGGGGTATGTCACACGACAGGGTGAGATGCGCTAAGGCCCATGTCCTCCCCATGGCTGTGGTGAAGGCCAGTATCAGTATCTTCCTCGGGCCAATGTGCTTTAGTTATGAAACTCAGTCCTGCTATGCTGGCACCCTCCTTTGCTCCCATTAACCAGAGTCCACACACCGATCACAGTCCAACTCTTGCTTTATTGTAAGCTCCACAATAAACAGTGCTTCTGTAGCCAACTGGTTGGAACGTTTTAACAGCCTGATACGGTGGGATGAGCAGGTCGAGGCACTATCCTAATTTCAATCTAAACCACTGTGATTTCACCAGCGGTTATCATAGCCTTGATTAGCACAGAACATGGAACTTGTGAGTCTCTACCAGCAACTCAAGAGAACGTATTTAGGAGTACCTTTGCTGCGCTGTGGCCCCTATCAGGGGAAGATGTCCCTCTAAGGGAGTTACCGGAGGCCCATCCGTCACCGGGTTGATGCTGCTCCGGACTCTCCGGACGGGTGACCTCCCCAGCCTCCTCACCTCAGATGCGGGTCCCGTCCACCTCGGGGACCCTCGGATCACTTCGCCCTTGCGGGACCCAGTCGAAGTTACTGGGCCCCAGGCCTACGATCTAGTACCTCACCCCAGGCTGAAGGTGCCTGGGATGGACTCCAACTCCATTCCGGCCAGGCCTAGGGCACCTGGGCCAGAACTCCAACCCGCCAGCACCCAGGCCTAAGGTGCCTGGGTGCGTGAAGAGAAGATCCTCGAAGACCTCGTGGCGAGGGCGTCTCCCCCTTTTATCCCCTCCCATCGACACCACGGCAGGTTCCCCGCTCTCGCCGTACCGTCTCCGGAAAGGGACAAAAAGGGTAGCACTGTGGTAGTGATTCTACCTTGAGCCTGCGGGTACACCAATATACCTTGAGAATAATACACCACCCAATCCTCCACGAATACAAAGGGGTCCAAAACCTCTCACAATTACACACCTGGGTCATACTACCACCCAGGTGTACCCCAACTAAATTCAAAGACCCCGCTACATACTCCCCCCTGTGATTTGACGCTGGTCCCCAGCGTCTGGTGCAAACCCATGTCTCCCATGAAGTGGTGACACAAGCCTGGCCCCAGAGGCTATCCCTAAAAAATGTAAACCCTGTTTGTGCCAAGACCTGCTCAAGGGGAAGGGGAATATAACAAAAAAACTTTTTCATAAAACCATCTGAACATTCACATATATACAATTCCTCCCGTCACTGTCTAAGAACCACCCCATACTCAGTAGTCTTGACGGACGAATCTCCTGCATGAGGGAAATAAAAAAAACACAGAAAAACATCCTAACATTGTGTGTTGACTTGAAACTAATGAGTCTATCAGCCGAGAAACCCATTCGCTTCAATGGCAAAGTAATGCAAGTGTAGAATTCCAACAACCGTTGCGCAACACTGCCACCTGGTGACAGTGCCGCGGTAATGACACTTGGTGAAGTCTTCCTTCTTCCTGCGTCCCTACACTGATTCTACCCCCAAAAAGTCTCTGTCCTTGATGTCTGGAAGAAGAGAGAACGAACAACAAAAACTGCTCTCATTCCTCCAAAGAGTAGAAAAACAAACCCAAATAAAAAACCAGGGTACAGTTCAAATGTTCCAGCAAGGACATTTCCAGAAACTGCAGGGAAAACAAGTGAGTCTCTTCTCACAGATAGAACTTCGGGTCAGGCAAGAACAAAGGCTTTAGGTGCTTATCGAAAACCTCAATCGAATAGTTGACATCCTCTTTATCCTTCCGGCAGATAAGCACCTTGTCCGCATAAATGTGGCGCCCCAACATCCAGTCTTCTCTGCAGTCTTTGAACTTTTTCGACACTGGTGGCGAACAGGACAAGTATCGCCGGGCATGAGGCACTTTGAGTTTTTCCCAAACAAATTCGTCGTACCATCTCTGTCGCAGGACCTCAACTTCGTAAAGTAAGTCCCGAGGCAAGTAGGGATATTCCCATCTGTACTCACGGGCGACTCTCTGGGATAAAAGTCTTTGCAATCTGGCCAAAGGGGGCATGGCATCCCGCTCACCTTCTCCTGGTTGAACGATGGCCTCCGGGTGCCGAGGTACTTTCACTACCTCGGGCAGCTTCGCTCTCGGTGCCCGCAATGAAGCACGCGGCATCCCCGCTACCAAAACGGGTGATGTTGTGGAATGTGGAAAGTTGGCCGGAGGACTAGACTTCCTCGTAAGCTCCGGGACCTGTATCCGGGGCGTGCTGTCTCTTATAGACATAGGGGAATCCTGCGGTTCACGTAGCACGGGTAACGGGCGTTTGTCCCAGCCCTTCCGGTGAAACAGTTCATCTATTTCCCCGTCATCTCCGCAGACTGACAGCGATTCCAGGTCGGAGGTGTCATACATCTCAGCGGGAAGGTAGTCTCTAGTAGACGTGGAACTACCCTCCCTTACGGGCTCCACCAACTGTGGACTCCCGACACCTCCAACCACCACCACAGTCCCAGCCCCTGGCTCACCTTGACCTTTTGTAGAACTGGGATGTCCAGGACTCTTCCAACCGGATCCATCCAGGCCCGGCAAGCGACGGGGTGAAACTCGACCACGACCATAGGAGGCCTGCACCAGGCCAACTTTCCTCTTCGGAGGTGTGAGCAGGGAATCTGTGGTGACCGAAGCAGCATCCTCGGATTTTTCTCTCTCAGTCTCTGGTTGGGCAGTCACGTCGCCCTGGTCAGTGCGTACGGGGACCTCCGCAAAGGCCTGGATCTCCCCTTCTGGAGTAGCGGTACCTGTGAGGCTGTTGAGGCGAAGGGCCCGGGGCCTTACTGTGGATGGCTCCACCTCGAACAAGAACTCTTTGCATGCTTCGCAATGCCCGAATGGCTTCAGGTGGACCACCAGTCCCGAGCATCCGGGACAGATCACGCCGAGGGCCTCCGTGTCTCTGCATGAGTACAAAGCCAACTGCCCTCGGGGCCTGAGTCTTATCCCCGTGTCTGTAAGGGGAGCAGCAAAAGCAGTCATCTTCGTGGGGTAGGGAACCGGAATCCACGGGGAGCTTGAAGCCATCCCGACTATCTGCTGCTCCATCACGCACTGACCACGCGCCGGAGTCTCCACGTGTATCTCCTCACATGGCCAGACTCCTCCCATGACTTGCATGTTTTCGCGGGCTTTCTCCAGTCTCCGCCCACGAATTGTGCAGTCACGGGGTGCCTCATGGCACAGTGCAGCAAAAGTCCCCACATGTAGTACTTCACACGGCTGGACTTCTCCCTCTTCCCGCTCTTTCTGCATGGGCCTTTCCCGTCTTGGGGTCATTTCCACGACTTCGAGCACAGGGACGCACTTTGGCCAATCACATGGCCGACCTGCACGGAACTCATTCGGGCAGCAAAGTCCAGACACAGCCATTTCAAATTTCAAAGTCAATACACATTTCATCCCGGACTCACGAGCCCCCACGTGTAGTGGCCTCACCCCATCTCCTTTTTCTAGGGGTATGTCACACGACAGGGTGAGATGCGCTACGGCCCATGTCCTCCCCATGGCTGTGGGTGAGGTGAAGGCCAGTATCAGTATCTTCATCGGGCCAATGTGTTTTAGTTATGAAACTCAGTCCTGCTATGCTGGCACCCTCCTTTGCTCCCATTAACCAGAGTCCACACACCGATCACAGTCCAACTCTTGCTTTATTGTAAGCTCCACAATAAGCAGTGCTTCTGTAGCCAACTGGTTGGAACGTTTTAACAGCCTGATATGGTGGGATGAGCAGGTCAAGGCAATATCCTAATTTCAATCTAAACCACTGTGATTTCACCAGCGGTTATCATAGCCTTGATTAGCACAGAACATGGAACTTGTGAGTCTCTACCAGCAACTCAAGAGAACATATTTAGGAGTACCTTTGCTGCGCTGTGGCCCCTATCAGGGGAAGATGTCCCTCTAAGGGAGTTACCGGAGGCCCATCCGTCACCGGGTTGATGCTGCTCCGGACTCTCCGGACGGGTGACCTCCCCGGCCTCCTCACCTCAGATGCGGGTCCCGTCCACCTCGGGGACCCTCGGATCACTTCGCCCTTGCGGGACCCAGTCGAAGTTACTGGGCCCCAGGCCTACGATCTAGTACCTCACCCCAGGCTGAAGGTGCCTGGGATGGACTCCAACTCCATTCCGGCCAGGCCTAGGGCGCCTGGGCCAGAACTCCAAACCGCCAGCACCCAGGCCTAAGGTGTCTGGGTGCGTGAAGAGAAGATCCTCGAAGACCTCGTGGCGAGGGCGTCTCCCCCTTTTATCCCTTCCCATCTACACCACGGCAGGTTCCCCACCCTCGCCGTACCGTCTCCGGAAAGGGACAAAAAGGGTAGCACTGTGGTAGTGATTCTACCTTGAGCCTGCGGGTACACCGCCACCCACAGGCCAAGGAGAATAATACACCACCCAATCCTCCACGAATACAAAGGGGTCCAAAACCTCTCACAATTACACACCTGGGTCATACTACCACCCAGGTGTACCCCAACTAAATTTAAAGACCCCGCTACATATATATATATATATATATATATATATACACACACACTATATTGTCAAACGTATTGGGACACCTGCCTTTACACACACATAAACTTTAAGGGCATCCCAGTCTTAGTCTGTAGGGTTCAATATTAAGTTAGCCCACCCTTTGCAGCTATAGCAGCTTCAACTCTTCAACGCCTGTTCACAAGGTTTAGCAGTGTGTCTATGGGAATGTTTGACCATTCTTCCAGAAGCGCATTTCTGAGGGCAGGCACTAATGTTGGACAAGAAGGCCTAGCTCTCAGTCTCCGCTCTAATTCATCCAAAAGGTGTTCTATTGGCTTGAGGTCAGGATTCTGTGCTGGCCAGTCAAGTTCCTCCACTCCAAACTCCCTCATCCATGTCTTTATGGACCTTGCTTTGTGCAGTGGTGCACAGTCATGTTGGAACAGGAAGGGGCCATCCCCAAACTGTTCCCACAAAGTTGGGATCATTAAATTGTCCAAAATGCCCTGTGTTGTGGAAATTTTATTATGATGTATTTAATATGTATTTTTACAGTGTCTCCCAGTGTTAGTTCTCCCGCAGCCCGCTCTAAAGAGCGGACTGGGGCAGAGTGATGCTGGTTGAGACCCGTTTTGGTAGTGGAAAGCTTCTTGAGGATGCAGAGAAGTGTTTGCAGTGTGGGGATATGTCCGCCAGCGTGTGCCTGATCAACACGTAGGGGGACAATGGCGTGTTCCTGCAGATAATCTTCTATCCTCAGGAATAGTAGTATGATCCAGAATCCGGGTATGCATTGTTCTCTGAACAACGCAGAATAAGATCACGCCAACGGTAAAAACGGGATTGTTATGGTCGGGGACAGCGTCCATGATTTCAAGACCAGCCATGCGGCTTCCTTTGTCTAGCTGAAGATGATGGCTTACAGGTACAGTGGGTGGGAAATCATATGCACTGCCCCTGCCCAGACAAGCCCATAAGACTCCCCTAGTCATTGATCAATGGTTGTTGTATACAGTTGCAAAAAAAAGTATGTGAACCCTTTTGGAATTAAATGGATTTCTACACAAATTGGTCAATAAATGTGATCTGATCTTCAGTTAAGTCACAACAATAGACAATCACAGTCTGCTTAAACTAATAACACACAAATAATTAAATGTTACCATGTTTTTATTGAACACACCATGTAAACATTCACAGTGAAGGTGGAAAAAGTATGTGAACTGGATTTAATAACTGGTTGAACCTCCTTTGGCAGCAATAACTTCAACCAAACGTTTCCTGTAGTTGCAGATCAGACGTGCACAATGTAAGGTATCAACCAATATGAACTAATATTCATGATTAGAGTTCTCTTTAAATATATGTATTAGTACAGAATATGTTTTTCTGAACTGTAAAACAGAATGTGACTTTTGTGGTCAAACTAATCTTTCTTCTGTGTAACTGACAGCCAAGTATATTTAGACTTTGTGGTTAGGCCTTTTCCGGGAAAAAGTCTATCTTACTTCTGCTTTTTAACTGACAGATTGACCAACTGACATCTGGTGTTTCTTATCTTCCTGTTTCAAATGTCAGAACATGTCTAGTTTGACCACAATTGACGTATGTTAACTGACCGCTTTTGCAGAAGTCAAAAAAACCTGTTAGAATTTATTTTTGTCTAAATCATGAGGTTTTTGCTTATTGCTGATAGGTCCATAGGAGGGAGGCAACTTTTCTCGCTGTGTATAAAAAAAGGGACATGTAACCATTAAACCATATTCCTGTATACCATTCACTGTTTATTGGTGTCTTGAATATCCGGCCGGTCAGAGAGACTTCCACAGATCCCGAGTCCAGCTCGAGCCAAGAAGGTCCAACAGAACCAGAACCTTTCAGTGGTGTCAGAAGTGGGATGATCCAATTGAACAGGTAAGACCCCCTTTAATTATTATTGGGAACAACAGTCTTGCCTTGTCAATTGGTTCACCATAAAGTAGACTCTCGAGAAAACTACAAGTTTTCTGGGACTCTGTTAAGATTGAAAGGTAGATTTAGAATAGATACAGAGGGTCTCGCTAGGTTGGCCAGACCAGGTTATTAGATTGAGGAAGAATCTTAAATTCTTCTCTACATAGGACGGATCTGTGAAAACTCTATATCTAAAGGTGTACACAAAAAGGGTTACCTTTTTAAATGTTGACTGTATATTGTTGTCCTGAATGTAAAACTGGTTTATTGTTTGCTTATAAAGGGAAGACCACGTCATTAGTGGCGATTGTTCCAGGGGGGTATCATGTCAAAATTGGCAAGGGTCCTATGTTCCAGGGATCAAAACAACATATGTTAAGATTTAATATACATAATTCTTTATCATATAGTTTGACACTCGAGGGCCTAAGTGTGGCTGAAATCCAGTGTCTAATTATATACCAAAAAAAGGAGAACACTGGGTTCCTTGTCATAAGTTTAAGGACATTTTCCGCCCCTGGAACGAAATAGAGAAAGCAAGACAGAATTTTTTTAATTTTAAAGTATAAGTATTATTGTGTGCTATAATGGGTAATCAAGCAGGAAAGGAAGCTGAAGGTAAGCAGCACCAACCCTCTCCGATTGATTACATTAAAGTCAATTATGGGAAAAATTATACTGATCCTTTTTGGTCACTAGTTTTAAAAAGAGCACATCAGTTAGAAGTGCCATGTTTGGGGGAATACGGACCATGTTCGAGGAAGAGAGTGGGAGGAAGTGACCAGAATATGTGGCCAACATAAACAGTATAATTATCCCATAAAAGACCTTGACAAAGATTACATGACAAAATGTTGTAAGATTTGGGCAAAGGGTATGAAGGAATATAGAAAGAAATATACAAGTGTAAAAATGGAAAAGAAAGAGCAATTAGAAGATGCAATAGGAAGTCCATCAGCTCCCCCTAATTTTTATCAAGAAAAACCCCCTCCATATGCTATGGTAAAAGATGAATCCCTTGTCCCAAAGAAAATATACCCCTCGTTAGATCCAAATGTTATAGCAGGAGTATTAACCATAGCTAAACAAAAGGGAACTAATTGGTTACGGGAGGGGGAAGATAGAAGACAGATAAAGGAACGTTTAAGTCAATTAGTAAAGGAGGAAGAACAGTGTATTAAAAAAAAAAAAAAAAAAAAACACAGTTACTTAAATGAATTACCCCCAATTGGTCAACATTAAAACCTGATGCCTTTCTCAAAGACATTAAAAAAAGCGTGCATCCTCGGGCTTATTCACTACAAAAGGAGGGGTATTTCCCTCATTTAACCCCGAACAGATAGAAAGCCCGCAGTTAGCTGCTGCACAAATGGTTGTCCCTTATACACAACCAGTTCCCCAACAATAACAAGCATATCCCCAGGATAACCAGCAGGGTTATTTCACATGCAGGGACATGGGACATTGGAAGTCAGAATGCCCCCTTAGGAGAGGAACAAGTAGGGCAGCTAATCGCAGGGGTAATATGGGAAGAGGCAGATTGCCCGTTGGTACAGTTCATGACCAACATCTTTTTAAATGAGTTTTGCCATTCTGACTGACCACTTCCTCTGGGAAGAGACTTAATGTCAAGTTTAAACATTCAAATCAAATTTACAAAAGATGGGGGCCTGCTAGCTACATCAGAAATCTGTGATTTGTCTAACCAAAAAAAAAAAAGACAGGATTTTAGAGGGTACTTTATGTTACTACCGGCACACCTTAAAGCACACCCTATATGGGCACTGCATACATTGTACACCATACAAGCCCATCATTGGGGAAGGAGCAGTAGTACATTACCAAAAACAATATCCCCTGTCAGAAGGAATACTGAAACATACAATCAGTTCCTGGAACACCCCCATTCACCCAGTCAAAGCCAGTGGTGAATGGCGCTTTGCACAGGACCAAAGGGCCCTGAACAAAGCTATTGTCCCCCTTCCACCTTTTGTTGCGGATATTGCTACAATATTTTGTGAGATACCGGCAACGTCCAAGATCTACATGGTCATTGATTTAAGTATCGCGTTCTCTTCCATACCTGTTGCAGAGGAAGCCCAAAATTACTTTAAACCTGGGCTAGGAACAGTCCTGCAGCGTGCTCCATGGTCTTGAATCGATCTTTGAGCGATTGGGTACCAAAAGAAGGCTCAGTGTTGCTTCAGTATGTGGATGTCCTATTGCTGTGTAATGAAAATGAGGTCAGCTGTGCGGAGGACTCAGAGCACCTACTAACTCACCTCGCCTCAAAAGGTCACTTGGTGTCTCGCAAAGAGATCCAGTGGTGCAGGTCGCAGGTTGAGTACTTGGGGTGTATAATCCGAACCGAACGTTTGGTGTCACCAGCTCGAGTCAAGGCACTGTCCTCCTGGAGTCCACCAAGAGACAAGTCAGCGCTTCTCTCTTTCCTAGGGTCCATAATATACTGCAGGCAGTGGATACCTGATTGCTCTTATTATGATTCTATCCTAAGGTCTGCTACCCTGCAGGATGCCCCAAAGTTTATTGATTGGACAACAGAGAGGGTTAAGGCTTTCACAGCATTAATCAGCCCTCTAAGGCAAGCCCCTGCATTGGGACTTATAGAGTGCGCAGGGCCTTTTTCATTGTACTGTGTGGTTTCTGGACCTACGGTTGCAGCCGTCCTAGCACAATCACATGGGAATTCTCTGAGACCCGTATCATACATCTCAAAGAAACTTCCAGATCAAGTTCAAGGTATGCCACATTGCTTACAGGCCGTAGCAGCCTGTGCAATGGCAGTACAAGAGGCTTCAAAGGTGGTTCTGGGACATGACCTCACACTGTATACTACACACCTCATGACAAACATGAACACACAACACATGACAATGCAAAAGGTGCAGCGGCTATGAGATTATCTTGCTAAAAACACATAATCTAACCATAAAATCATGTTCAGAAACCTCAAAGCCCATTAGGTTATTACACTCAGGAACACGATTGCACTGAGGTACTTGCAGAAACTACCCTCCCTAGACCAGACCTCACAGATGTTCCATATCCAAATGCGGAAAATGTTTATGTAGATGGCAGCTGCTCCCGACCTGATGACAAAACTTATCAAACTGGTTATGCCATTGTTCAATTGCCAGATGTAATGATTGAAGCCAAATCTCTGAATGCTAGTTCAGTCCAGATTGCAGAACTCATTGCTATAACTATGGTTTGTCAGATTTTTGAAGGAAAACATGTACACATTTACACTAACAGCAGATATGGGTACACGGGTTGACAAAAGATCCTACTGGACTTTGGTCAACCAAGGAGGGAATAATAGGGAATAAAAGGGGTGCACCATATGATAGAATCCCTAGATTACACACAAGTCCCCACACAGAAGGGCAATTTAGAATATCTTTTGGTTATAGTTGACAGATTTACAGGATGGGTAGAAGCAATCCCTACCACAGGAGAGACAGCTAGAGTACTAATAAATCAGTGGATCTGTAGGTTTGGCCTTCCGGCCACTATATGGTCAGACCAAGGTCCAGCTTTTACAGCTGCTCTTACCCAGGATCTTGCAAAACTCCTGGGCATTCAATGGAAATTACATATTCCATATCATCCACAAAGCGCAGGAATAGTGGAAAGAATGAACAGAAATATAAAGGATAAACTTAAAAAGGCAACAGGAGGAACCATGAAAGGGTGGATTGATTACCTCCCAGCAGTTTTGTTTCAAATTAGGACAGCCCCTAATTCTAGAACAGGATTGTCACCATTTGAAATACTTATGGGTAGACCAGCACAGAGGAAACCTGATGAGGGAGAGGAGGTTAATCTTTATTCTTTACAGGAAGAGTACGTGAAACATCTGGTAAGTAGCCTTAGTGAAACAGAGGACAAGGTTGCTGTCACTTTTCCTCCTCTCTCCACAGAGCCTACACATCCGTATATCCCAGGAGACAAAGTACTGATAAAACAACTTGCCGTCCGGAAACAACCAGGCCCTATCTTCCCAGGACCATTTGAAATTCTGAAGGTTGCCAGAACAGCCGTTCTTACAGATCAAGGACCACAATGGATCCATGCATCCAGACTAAAGGCATTTCCGAAGGGAAACTGGAAGAATGTGAAGGAGAAGACAAAGACCTCTGTTCTGGAGAGTATTCCAGAAAAGGATCCGGAAAATACTCCCTAGTGGACCATAAAAAACAAGAAACTCAGAGTTCCATACCCATAGACACTAATGGTCAAAAAGGAGGGGTCACTTCGGCAAAACTTTTTATCTTTTAATTCTAACAGACCAAAAAGAAGTATGGAAGACAATTTTAGTGGTAAAATGCTGCTGCTTAAATTTAAGTATGCTTATGCTCAAAAATCAGGATATGAAAAATGTTGGATATGTAGTAAACTCCATCCTAGCACTGCTAGGATCCCCCTAATGGCAGTACCTCTAAACTTCACCCCTCTCCTAAACGGCACACCACCTGTCGTCCTTAATAATCCAATGATCGATGGGCTTCAATTCTTGAAGCCATGATCATAAGGAGGGATTGTAAGGTATCAACCAATATGAACTAATATTCATGATTAGAGTTCTCTTTAAATATATGTATTAGTACAGAATATGTTTTTCTGAACTGTAAAACAGAATGTGACTTTTGTGGTCAAACTAATCTTTCTTCTGTGTAACTGACAGCCAAGTATATTTAGACTTTGTGGTTAGGCCCTTTCCAGAAAAAGTCTATCTTACTTCTGCTTTTTAACTGACAGATTGACCAACTGACATCTGGTGTTTCTTATCTTCCTGTTTCAAATGTCAGAACATGTCTAGTTTGACCACAATTGACGTATGTTAACTGACCGCTTTTGCAGAAGTCAAAAAAACCTGTTAGAATTTATTTTTGTCTAAATCATGAGGTTTTTGCTTATTGCTGATAGGTCCATAGGAGGGAGGCAACTTTTCTCGCTGTGTATAAAAAAAGGGACATGTAACCATTAAACCATATTCCTGTATACCATTCACTGTTTATTGGTGTCTTGAATATCCGGCCGGTCAGAGAGACTTCCACAGATCCCGAGTCCAGCTCGAGCCAAGAAGGTCCAACAGAACCAGAACCTTTCACACAACGGTCAGGGGTAATTCTTGACCATCCCTTTTTACAGAACTGTTTCAGTTCAGCAATATTCTTGGGATGTCTGGTGTGAATCGCTTTCTTGAGGTCATGCCACAGCATCTCAATCGGGTTGAGGTCAGGACTCTGACTGGGCCACTCCAGAAGGCGTATTTTCTTCTGTTTAAGCCATTCTGTTGTTGATTTACTTCTATGCTTTGGGTCGTTGTCCTGTTGCAACACCCATCTTCTGTTGAGCTTCAGCTGGTGGACAGATGGCCTTAAGTTCTCCTGCAAAATGTCTTTTAAAATTGGGAATTATTTTTTCCTTCGATGATAGCAATCCGTCCAGACCCCGACGCAGCAAAGCAGCCCCAAACTATGATGCCCCCACCACCATACTTCACAGTTGGGATGAGGTTTTGATGTTGGTGTGCTGTGCCTCTTTTTCTCCACACAGTGTTGTGTGTTTCTTCCAAACAACTCAACTTTGGTTTCATCTGTCCACAGAATATTTTGCCAGTACTGCTGTGGAACATCCAGGTGCTCTTGTGCAAACTGTAAACGTGCAGCAATGTTTTTTTTGGACAGCAGTGGCTTCCTCTGTGGTATCTTCCCATGAAATCCATTCTTGTTTAGTGTTTTACGTATCGTAGATTTGCTAACAGGGATGTTAGCATATGCAAGAGACTTTTGTAAGTCTTTAGATGACACTCTAGGATTCTTCTTCACCTCATTGAGCAGTCTGCGCTGTGCTCTTGCAGTCATCTTTACAGGACGCCCACTCCTAGGGAGAGTAGCAGCAGTGCTGAACTTTTTCCATTTATAGACAATTTGTCTTACCATGGACTGATGAACAGCAAGGTATTTGGAGATACTTTTATAACCCTTTCCAGATTTATGCAAGTCAACAATTCTTAATCATAGGTCTTCTGAGAGCTCTTTTGTGCGAGGCACCATTCACATCAGGCAATGCTTCTTGTGATAAGCAAACCCAGAACTGGTGTGTGTTTTTTATAGGGCAGGGCAGCTGTAACCAACACCTCCAATCTCATCTCATTGATTGGACTCCAGTTGGCTGACACCTCACTCCAATTAGCTCTTGGAGATCTCATTAGTCTAGGGGTTCACATACTTTTTCCACCTGCACTGTGAATGTTTACATGGTGTGTTCAATAAAAACATGATAACATTTAATTCTTTGTGTGTTATTAGTTTAAGCAGACTGTGATTGTCTATTGTTGTGACTTAGATGAAGATCAGATCACATTCTTTGACCAATTTGTGCAGAAATCCATATCATTCCAAAAGGGTTCACATACTTTCTTTTGCAACTGTAACTCCTCCTGCTTGCCTGTGCTTGATTGGCTGATTTGTGAAGCAACCAAGCTTTATTGTTATATGAATAAAGATTGCTTCGAGAATCAGGAGGTCAGTTGGTCGAGCTGTGGAGCTAAGGATGTAAGGATTGTGGTCATGTCTGTGTTACTTATATGGGAAACAGGGGTTTACTAAGATGCATTATACCAAGAAGCTGAAAGGGCGCTCTATTAGCACAGGAGACATGGATTACAGGCAGCATATAGTAGAATTTCCATGACACTTGGTATGCTGATGCCTTAAGAGTTCCCTTCACTGGAACTAAGGGGCCAAGCCCAACCCCTGAAAAATGACCCCACACCATAATCCTCCTCCAACAAATTATTTGGACCAGTGCACAAAGCAAGGTCCATAAAGACATGGATGAGTGAGTTTGGAGTGGAGGAACTTGACTGGTCTGCACAGAGTCCTGACCTCAACCCGATAGAACACTTTTGGGATGAATTAGAGTGGACACTGCGAGCCAGGCCTGACCTCACAAATGTGCTTCTGGAAGAATGGTCAAACATTCCCATAGACACACGTCTAAACCTTGTGGACAGCCTTCCCAGAAGAGTTGAAGATTTTATAGCTGCAAAGGGTGGGCCAACTCAATAATAAACCCTACGGACTAAGACTGGGATGACATTAAAGTTCATGTGCGTGTAAAGGCAGGTGTCCCAATACTTTTGACAATATAGTGTATATATACTGGCTGGTTATATACTTTGAGTAAGTGTGGGGCTATCACCTTTTGGAAAGTTTTGACTTCTGTGAAGGAAGCATTAAGATGATCTAACACCTCAGAATGAAAAGTGGGTAGATTCAAAGAGCCTAGAAAAGTAGAGATGCCCTCATCAGTAGGTTGGGAAGTATCTAGGTCCAATTTCAGGTTGTAAAGGGCCTGGTAATAGGACATAAACTAATTAGCTATGTCCTTAGGGTGGAAAACTTTTTCCCCTGTATTAGGGTGGATGAGATGGGCTAATTTCGGTTTAGTCTGCCTCGACTGTACCTGATGAGCTACTAACTTCCCAGCCTTATTGCCATTCAAATAATAGGGGGCTTTCAAAGTTAGAGTCCTATTTCATGATCATAAACAAGAAGTTGTCTCAGCTTTACATTTCTGAAGTTCAGTAGTCAATGCTAAATCAACTTTATCCTTATTCTGGGGTTGATTTACTAAAGGAAAATTGCGTTTGCAGTTGCACTCTGCAAGAGTAGTTGCTCCAGCAATGCATTTTTTTTGTTTTTTTCTTTCCATGTAATTGGGTATTCTTTACAAAGTGAAGCTTTACCTCATTTACTAAGCTCTAGAGCAATTGCACTTTCAGAGTGCAACTGCACTTTGCAAATGCACAGTCTAGTTGCCTTTAATAAATCAACCCCTCTGTGTCTAAACGTTTAATTCTATTAAGGAGAGCTGTAAGCGACTGCATCCTCTGTTTCTTTTTCCTCTATGCTAGTTTCAAAAGTAGACATCTAATGTAGGCTTTATGTGCACACCGTGGACACTTTGATGTCAGTAGTAACATTAGGATTGAAAAACTCCTTTAGCTGGGTCAATAGATTTTCTATGCTGGGGATGTGTGCAAAAAGACAAGGATTATTATGCCAGAGCATGGTAGGATTAGAAGAATATTTTTCTTGAATCTCCACTGTAACTGAGGTGTGATCCGGCCAAGTCAAGTCATGGATCGAAGCCTTCACCACTCTACAGAGTAATTGGAGATCAGCCATAAGGTTGGTTCTAGAGTAAGTTCTATGTGGACAGAAGGAAAATGTGCAATCCTTCTCCGTTGGGTGATGGCAACACCAAGCATCAAATAGAGATTAATTGTGTAGGAATGAATGTAGGCTATGTCTATGTGTCAGGGCCTGGACTTGAACCCAGCTGAGCTACCTAGAATGCTGGACAGTTCCTGGGAGAATTCCTTAAATTATCCTGTCCAGAACCTTGTTTGTCTTGAACCCTGAACTCTTTGCTCTTCCCATGAACTTCCTGATTTAGACCATGTCTCTGCACTTCCTGTTTGCCAGATTATTGTGCTCTCTCCAGCCAGTGCCTCGCTCCTGTCTTCCCTTCTGTTGTCCATATTTTGCTACCACTCGTTATCGACCCTTGGCTTGTTCCTCGACTACGCTTCTGCCTGATCCCAATCTGCAACTACTTGTTACTGACCTTTTGGATTGTTTACTGATTGTGCTTCTGTTTGATCCCTACCTGCTTATCTGCTACTGTACCCGGGCTTCCTCACCTCTTTGTGGGGCGATCCTGAGGACTGCGACCTGGTACTAACATGCAGCAAAATGAATCTCCACCATCAGGAGCTCTGCTGAACACCAGTTAGTACTTAGACTCTGCATTTCAGGTGTTCCCCCTGCCATTCACCAGGGTGACTACCTGTCTACCTATCCTGCTGGTCGGTGGTAGTTCCACAGCTGCTTTAGCAACTTGTCTTTTGAACCTGACCCCTGATCATGACATTATGTGTAGAAGAATGGGAGGAGCTATCAAAGACTTGTTCACTATCCAATTGAAGTCACCCAACACAAGGAGGTTTAACAGTTTTGCCTTGATGCATCACTGTTTAATAAGTTGGAAACCCCCATCTATAAGTTATCTTATGATTCTGCAGGGCCTTGGTCGTATTTAGTTTCTTTCTGTTTTGAATCATGACTTGAGAGAGATCCGCATACAGAGTGACCCCTGTAAACTGCCCAGATAGCTCAAGATTTTTCCTAGCAGCTTGCATAGCCTGATTTTTAATATGATAACAATGTATCCTGGCAAGGACATCTCTTTGCACACAATGAGGGATATACTTCAGCTTTGGTAGCCTGTGAGCTCTGTCTATGATAAGCTCAATGTCCTGAGCTTCTGGTACAAGAGCATGCAGAAAGTTAGATAATACCGAAAAGGGAATGGATTCAGGTAACCCGCAAAACTTAAAATTGTTTTGGCGGGACCTGTCCTCTAGGTCTGCCAACTTAGTGTGAATTGTTTGCAAATCTGCTTGTTTCTCTTTACATATATTCACCATAGAGTTGTGGGCAGAAAATAGATCATACATTTTGTGTTCTATGTGAAAGGCTCTTTGTTGCAAATTCTGTACAGAGGCATTGACTTTAGTTAACATGTTAGCTATATCCATGTGTAGAGAATCACGCAGTGAAATCAAAATGAGTTTGAGGTCTGAAACAGCTCGATAGGTGTCTGCTCTACATGGTCAGAAAGGAGATTGGCTCAGCCAGTGGACATAATCTGGGGGTCACCTTGTTTAGGATTTTTAGTCTTACCTGTACTTCGTGTGGTGGGGTTCTCTAGAAGAGAAAACTCACTATTAGCAGCAGAAGAGCAACAGATGGCCAGGCAGACCGAAGAAGCTGAGCTGCCAGGGAGGAGGAATTCCCCACGGAGGCAATGCACATGGATAAGCCAGCACCATGTTGGGTTTCTCGCTCCCCAGCCTGGGAGAAGAAGCGTGTCAGTTTTTTCAGCACCAGGTGCTGGGAACCCCACTTCGGCATTGTGAAGAGTGTGGGCAGCAGGTTTGAGTGTCCAGGATTGGCTGGAGCTTTTTTTTTGTGCCAGGCTGATGTTGGATGAATGTGTGTGAGGGTGAATGAGAATGGAAGATAGTAGAATATATGTAGGTACATGTAAGAAATTTTGATAATGTGGTTTATAGATATTGATCAAGATTCTGTTTATTGAATAATGAGTAGAAATAGATATATAATGTGATAGAATCTTGTTTAATTGTAAATTATTTGTATTTAACCACTTAAGCCCCGGACCAATACGCAGCATAAAGACCAGGCCCCTTTTTGCGATTCGGCACTGCGTCGCTTTAACTGACAATTGCGCGGTCGTGCAACGTGGCTCTCAAACAAAATTGACGTCCTTTTTTTCCCACAAATTAAGCTTTCTTTTGGTGGTATTTGATCACCTCTGCGGTTTTTATTTTTTGCGCTATAAACAAAAATAGAGCGACAATTTGGAAAAAATGCAATATTTTTTACTTTTTGCTATAATAAATATCCCCCAAAAATATATAAAAAAACATATTTTTTCCTCAGTTTAGGCCGATACGTATTCTTCTACATATTTTTGGTAAAAAAAATCGCAATCGGCGTTTATTGATTGGTTTGCGCAAAAGTTATAGCGTTTACAAAATAGGGGGTAGTTTTATGGCATTTTTATTGTTTTTTTGTTTTTTTTTACTAGTAATGGCGGCGATCAGCGGTTTTTTTCATGACTGCGACATTATGGTGGACACATCGGACACTTTTGACACATTTTTGGGACCATTGTCATTTTTACAGCTGACACTGGCAGTGAAGGGGTTAACCACTAGGGGCGCTGAAGGGGTTAAGTGTGCCTAGGGGAGTGATTACTACTGTGTGGGGGCGTGGCTACGAGTGACACGTGACCGATCTCCGCTCTGATTACACAGAGCAGAGATCTGTGACATTGTCAGTAGGGGAGCGGGAAGATGTTGTGTTTACACTAACATCTCCCCGCTCCATGCCTCCGTGAGACGATCGCGGGGATCCCCGCGGCGATCGAGTCCGCGGGACCCACGGTCCGACCCACGGGGAAGGTAGGGGGGTCGCGAGCACGTCGGGCAGTTAAAAGGGACGTACAGGTACGTGATTGTGCGTGTACGAGCCATTCTGCTGACGTATATATACAGTGGCTGGTCCTTAAGTGGTTAAGAAAAGAACCAATAAAAATAAATTGAAAACAGGAGTTGGTTGGGGAGCTTCCCTTGTCGCTAGAAATACCTGCTGAGCAGGCTGTGAAGCCGGAGTTCTTTACTTGCCCTCTGTCCTGATTGTCAGCAAGACACGCCCCCAGATGGATGGATTTTTTTTATGAATAATCAGCAATTAAAATATTAATGATGGTCTAAATCACTTATACTGAAGTCTTTCTCAATCTGTGCAGAAATCCAGTATGAAACATTGTGCAGGAGCTACCTGTAATATAGACGGGTCACTGCTGCTCTTTCTGCTTGGGCAGGGTGACTGGTCTTGTCTCTGCCCCCTCCTGTAGTTTTCTGAAGGCAAGTTGTGGTGGGTGGAGCTGCTGGGTTGCTCCTACAGCTCTGCTCTCTGTACAGTCTATGTACAGCACAGTGATTACTTAAAGCAGAGCTCCGCCGTAAAAAAAAAATATTAAAAGCCAGCAGCTACAAATACTGCAGCTGCTGACTTTTAATATTAGGACACTTACCTGTCCTGGAGTCCAGCGAAGTCGGCAGCAGAAGACGAGCGATTGCTCGTCTCTCGGCTACCCCCACCGCCATCATGGGTGAGGGAATCAGGAAGTGAAGCGTTGCGGCTTCACTTCCCGGTTCCCTACTGCACATGCGCAAGCAGCGCTGCGCGTCTTTCACTGGTCCCCGCTGTGTTCTGGGAGCCGAGTGTTTCCCATAACACAACGGGGGGCGCCTGGAAAGTGACGAACTACCCGCAGTCTACCCAAAGGGTGTATGCCCAGAAGTGGGTGCAAATACCTGTCTTAGACAGGTATCTGCACCCCCCTCGCCCCGAAAGGTGCCAATTGTGGCACCAGAGGGGGGGAGGAATCCGATGAGCGGAAGTTCCACTTTAGGGTGGAGCTCCGCTTTAACTACTACATTTACAAGGTAATAAGAAGACTATTCTCTTATCAGACTCCTCTCCCCCCTGCAGCATCAGTACAGTGTCACCTACAGGCAGGAAGAATGCCTGCACCTGCCTGCAGACACATTTCATCTTTTTTTTCTTGCAGATGCTTGGGAATATCATTACAACTACCATTGTTGTGTAGAGAACAGTTGGTAAGTAAATCTTATAGGGCAACAGCAGGTCTGCAATTATCCCATGGATGAGGGTGATGCTAATTATATTTTCTCCCCCATTTTAAATTATTTTGCTATCAATCAATTTCACCTTCAAGTAGATCTCCAACCTAAACTTTTTTTTTGTAATAACACTGGTAATACTTGGAACCCTTTTATTTAGGTTTTTATTGTTGTGTCTCTTTGTAGGTTCGTTTTGCCTTACATCCGATCTCAGTGACAGTCGTCCCCAACGTAGGAATTGAAAGTGAAACTCTCCAATGGGGACACAAACAATAATAAAATGTATTGTTTTAGTAAAAATAAGAATTAGAACTAGTAGGGACAAGAATTAGAGCAATTGTAAGGTTTTAATTACTGTCAGTATCCTCATTAACCACTTGCCGACCGCCGCACAAACTTATACGTCGACAGAATGGCACGGCTGGGCAAATGGGCGTATATATACGTCCCTTTTAATTTACCGCTGTGTGGTCGCGCACGTGCCACCGGCGGCGCGCTCGCGACCCTGTCCGTGACCGTGCCCACGGGACCCGCGGACTCCATGTTCGCCGCTGTCCCGTGATCGAGTCACAGAGGTGAAGAATGGGGAGATGTCAGTGTAAACACAACATCTCCCTGTTCTTCCTAGTGACATGTCACTGATCGTCTGTTCCCTCTCATCGGGAACAGCGATCAGTGACGTGTCACTTGTAGCCACACCCCCTATCAGCTAGAATCACTCCCTAGGACACACTTAACCCCTTCAGTGCCCCCTACAGGTTAACCCCTTCACTGCCAGTGTCATTTTACAGTAATCAGTGGATTTTTATAGCACTGATCGCTGTAAAAATTACAATGGTCCCAAAATAGTGTCAAAAGTGTCCGATGTGTCCGCCATAATGTTGCAGTCATGATAAAAATCGTTGATCGCCGTAATTACTAGTAAAAAAAAAAATATTAATAAAAATGCCATAAAACTATCCCCTATTTTGTAGACGCTATAACTTTTGCGCAAACCAATCAATAAACGCTTATTGTGATTTTTTTTACCAAAAATATGTAGAAGAATATGTATCGTCCTAAACTGAGGAAAAAAAATGTTTTTTTTTTTATTTATTTTTTATATAAATATTGAATTTTTTTCCAAATTGTCGCTCTATTTTTGTTTATAGCGCAAAAAATTAAAACCGCAGAGGTGATAAAATACCACCAAAAGAAAGCTCTATTTGTGGCAAAAAAAGAACGTCAATTTTGTTTGGGAGCCACGTTGCACGACCACGCAATTGTCAGTTACAGCAACGCAGTGCCAAATCGCAAAAAGGGGCCTGGTCTTTGGCCAGCCAAATGGTCCGGGGCTTAAGTGGTTAAGAAGATATTCATCACTTCCTGCCCAAAGGCAGTGGTCAATATTCGACATCCGATATGCACCATCCAATATACATCTTCCAATATGACAACATGATGTACCTTGAAAGTGCAGTTTGGTTGTTATCAAGAAATTTCACTATTTATATAGCTGTAAATTTGTATGTTTGCAGAATATCTGAAGTGGGAGATTGGTGGCTGAATTTTGTTCCAGCAGATTTCACAGCTCTAATGCTGTGTTCATCAAGTGACATCTTGTCATTTTCCGAAGCAGAGAGTGGGAGTTGGCTGTCGGTGTGCGTTGTCGCTGCTGCCTGCTCCCCAGCAGCAATCACATACTCATATTTGGCAAGAAGTGTTCTGCAATTCAGACCAGCTAAACATTTTTCGTCATGTCAGAATGTGCAAACATTTGTCAGGGAAAAAGATGAGCTTTTTTTGCCTTGTTTGCTGAATTTGTTTTTCTACATAAAATGTCGTAACCCTTAATAGTATCATCAAAGAAAGCTGCTACGACAGAAGAGCTTGTGCACTTCAAAAGGGAATATTTATGGATAATTCAGCCATGAGCTATTTTGTCAGTAGTTATTAAAATGCAACTCTAGAAGCAAAATAAAAATGTATGTATATTGTAAGGGGGCTCAACTGGAAGTGGCACCAGTAATCCTTAATCCATAAGACCCCCTTAAATAACTTGATGAAGTACAGTGGCATAAAGAAGACCTGCCACCAAACATTTAATATCATTTATCCCCTTTCAATAATATTAAAGTTAGGCGGGAAAAAAAATTGAAAAAATAAAATGTAATAAATCTAATTAAAAAGAAAAATTAAACCCTACCCATGAACTTGCACATATGAAGGCAAATGCATGCGTAGGCCACATGTGCTCGCTTAAGTAATGATTAAATAATACATATTAGGTATTATCTTTGCACACATCAAAGTGAGAGGAATAATTCTAGGCCCTTTTTTATGCTAAACTCTAAAATGGTGAGCTGTAAAGGTTTGTAAGTATTACCTAGGAAAAGATTTGGATATTGTAGTTTATTGCCATTTTACCATCATGTGCAATTTTAAATCTTAATATCTTTGGTATCTATTTACTTAAGTCAGTGTCAATTTTTATATTGTATAGAAAACGTGATTTAGAGATTTTATTGTGTTTGTGTGCTCTAAAATTAATTTAAATGTCATTTTTACCACTGACTTTCAGATGCCATTGTAATGACATTTATTCACTTTCACGTGTTGAGTAACTCTTCCTCTATAGCATGGATATGCAATTAGCGGACCTCCAGCTGCTGCAAAACTACAAGTCCCATCATGCCTCTGCCTCTGGGTGTCATGCTTGCTGCTGTCAGAGTCTCGCTATGCCTCATGGGACTTGTAGTTTGGCAACAGCTGGAGGTCCGCTAATTGCATATCCCTGCTCTATAGTAAATCTTCTTCTTTTTTATTTCAAGCAAATAATGGATTCCAAGCAGAAGCAACGTGCCATCATGAAGTTCTTAACTAGGGATGAGCCGAAAACCACCCGGTTCGGTTCGCACCAGAACCTACGAACGGACCGAAAGTTTGCGCAAACTTTCGAACCCCGTTAAAGGCTATGGGACTCGAACGTCAGAAATCAAAAGTGCAAATTTTGAAGGCTAATATGGAAGTCCTAAAAAGTGTTTGGGGACCCGGGTCCTGCCCCAGGGTACATGTATCATTGCAAGAAAGGGAGCAGTGATTTTAATGATGCTTAAAGTGAAAAAATAAAAGTGAAATATTCCTTTAAATATCGTGCCTGGGGGGTGTCTACAGCATGCCTGTAAAGTGGCGCGTGTTTCCCGTGTTTAGAACTGTCCCTGGACAAAATGAAATTTCTAAAGGAATACAAGTCATTTAAAACTGCTTGCGAACTTCCGGTTCGGGCACTGCATGGAGTAGCTGCTCTCTCCCTCTGCTCCTGCAGCGAGATCCATAAAACGGAATACAAAGCCAGCTATCCCACCACAACCAAAGGCAGAACTCCCCTCCAGCACCCGGTCACCATATGGACCGTTTTGTGGAGAAGACCGGCCCGCGATCGTATGCGGCCGCAGTGGCGCGGCCGGCGGAGCCGCAAATTGAGGCCCCGGCTTCGGCCTACACGGAGCTCTCCACAGAGACAGCGCCTGCAATGGAGGTAAGCGGCGACTCGCCCCCCCCCCTCCCCACAAGCTGACACTGCTCCACAGCCTTCAGGGGACTGCAACACTGACCTCATAGCTCAGGCTGTCTCTACTCTCCTCTCCCCAATGATTACTGCCTCAGTGGAGAAGGCTGTAATCGCAAGCATGCACCAGCTCCAGGCTCAGATCAGGGAACACACCTCCAGGGTAAATGAGGCTGAGCATTGCATAGCAAATATTGAGGAAGAATTATATCAGGCACAATCTACTGAACAGGCTCAAGACAAAACAAACAAATACATTCTTGAAAAGCTGGACGATTTGGAGAATAGGTCCAGAAGGAGCAATTTGCGTTTCGTAGGCGTCCCAGAATCTCTACAGCCTACAGCCCTCATGGACTTTTGCGCGAGGCGCATCCCTGAAGTGCCAGGACTCCCGGGCCCCTGCAACGTAGATGGTGCACACCGCATGGGAGCCTTTACCTCTGATCGCAAATCGCCCCGACCTATAATTGCCAAATGCCTTAATTATTCAGACAAAGCTTTCATCCTCCAAAAATTCAGGCACTCAAGATCTCTCCAGATCAACGGAATTAAGATCCTGATTTTCGCGGACTACTCCATAGAAGTATCCAAGAAAAGGAAAGCTTTTCAACAAGTTTGTTCAGAGCCGCACAAGCAACAAATCAAATTCACCCTAGCTTTCCCGGCCACCCTTCGGCTCAAAGCCCCGAATGGCGACCAGCTCTCCTTCCATGACCTATCCGAGGCGGTGGCCTTCCTGAGATCGCTACGCACAGGTCCCCACCTCAGCCCCTCTTCCAAGACGGCTCCTATCAACCGCGCTTTGAACCAAAGGAGCCCGCGCAAAGACTCTTCGAAACGGTTCAAAACCTCTGGCACTGACCAACATCTCTCCGCCCCTCATTGAGAATGCCCTTCCAGCACCACTCTGATCTCTGATCGCTTGCTCTTGAACCGATAAGCTGTCTCAACCCCAGCTGAGAGGACTCATACGAAATCTTTTATTTTTATTTTCATTTTTGTTTCCATTTACCGTATATACTCGAGTATAAGCCGACCCGAGTATAAGCCGAGGTACCTACCTTTACCACAAAAAACTGGGAAAACATATTGACTCGAGTATAAGCCTAGGGGGGGAAATGTGCCCATTGCCACCTCACTGTGCCAATTGCCCAACCTCACTGTGCCCATTGCCACCTCACTGTGCCCATTGCCACCTCATTGTGCCCATTGCCACCTTACTGTGTCCATTGCAGCCTCCCTGTGCCTGAGTCAGTCAGTGTACCTGAAAATCTTCTAATTCCGCGGCCGGCGTCCATTGTTTAAATCTCGCGGCTTTCTTCTGGTCCCTTCCGTGATAGGCGTTTCCAGCAAACACTGTGTTGAGTGTTGCGCCTATCACGGAGATCCTCTCATTCTCGGACTCCGTTTCCCAGCAGGCATTGTGTTCAGTGTTCCGCCAATCATGGACGTCGGACAAGAGAACGTCCATGATAGGCGCAACACTCAACACAGTGTTTGCTGGAAACGCCGATCGCGGAAGGGACCAGAAGAAAGCTGCGAGATTTAAACAATAGACGCCGGCCGCGGAATAAGAAGATTTTCAGGTACTGACTCGAGTATAAGCCGAGGGGTATACTTTCAGCCCTAAAAAAAGGGCTGAAAAACTCGGCTTATACTCGAGTATATACGGTATTTTTTTCTCTCTCAGTCCAGTTCTCTCCCCCTCACCAGATACTCCTCTTATTGGTAGGCCAAGTATTACTTTTATACAGTTTTCTCTACTGTGTTGCAGTCTGCTGAAATGTTATAACTGATTTAGTTGATTTTGCTCCATGTTTTCTCTCCCCTGGCGTCCATGCGTGGCTCGGTCCACTCTCCCCTTACATAGCCCAAGCATATATATATACCACCCTCTGATTCGTGGGATTAAATACTGCAGCCTATGGGTCTTGTATTGGGAGCTGACCCACTCAGTGACTTCATGCGGAAAAAAGCAAAGTTCCTCAAATGTGTTTTATTGTTTCTACCTTTTATCTCCCTCCCTCTGTACCCCCCCCCCCCCTCCCTCATGCACAATCACCCTTTGGTTCATCAACTACGAATGACTTTAGACCAGCACTCTCAGTCAGTCTAGGCTCCTCCTTTTCCTTGATTTTGCTTGTAGCCCACCACTGTCAGTCTTTGCAAACTACTCTTGTAACATCTGCCCACACCCTCCTTATGCCCCCCCTATATGAAATTAGTCTCCTGGAATGTGAAAGGGCTTCGTTCCCCCAACAAGAGAATGAAAATTCTTTGCCACCTTAAGAGACTAAAGACCGACATTGCCCTACTACGGGCAGCACAGTGGTGTAGTGGTAAGCACTTTCACCTTGCAGCAATAGGGTCGCTGGTTCAAATCCCGACCACGACACCATCTGCCTGGAGTTTGCATGTTCTCCCTGTGCCTGCGTGGGTTTCCTCCGGGTACTCCGGTTTCCTCCTACACTCCAAAGACATGCTGGTAGGGTAATCAGATCCTGTCCATAAATTGGCCCTAGTGTGTGTTTGTAAGCACGTCAGGACCCTTCGGGGTAAGACCGTGCTATATCAAGATACCTCTCAACTCCACAGGAAACCCACCTCTCCACCCCTGACTTTCACCGTATGAAGAAACTATGGGTAGGCACGGTCCTAGGTTCTGATTCAAATGGACGCAAAGCAGGAGTTATGATACTCATGCATAAAAACCTCCCATGTAAGGTCCTGTCGTCGATTCAGATCCACAGGGACGCCTCTTATCAGCCCATGTTCAAATAGGGATCAGAGACCTGATAATCTCCAACATTTACGCTCCTAACAACCCCACTAGGCAATTTTACAGCAAACTTTCGACCTGGCTCCTTCACTACCCGCATCTCCCACACATAGTTGGCAGGGACTTCAATGCCACAATGCACCAAATTGACGATAGATCCTCTCTTTTTTCGTTTGGTTTTGGATTTCATCGGACAAACGTTGGGTCTGCAAACGGACAAACTTTTGCCCAACAAAAGTCCGATGGAGCAAAGTCCGACCGTGTGTACAGATAACCATAGGACTTTAGTCCGATGGACAAAACAACTAATGTTAAAATCAACCAACAATAGCATAAGTTGACCAAAGGGTGGCAGTAAAGATCAGAAAAGAGCAGAAAAAACACGTGATGTTGTAAGAAGTTTTAAGAAAGTTTGCAGAAAAGTCCGAGTGTGTGTATGCTATGGGTGTTCCCAACCAACTCCGTTCGGACAAAAATCCACTGAAAAGTCAGATGGAAGTCCGACCGTGTGTACGAGGCTTTATACTCAGACCCTTTTGGCCTCCACGACTGACTCACTCCATTTTCACGACATCTGGCGCCTTCGACACCCAGCTGATAGACACCCCACTTTCTACTCTAACCCCCACAATGTCTTTACCAGAATCGACTACCTCTTCAGGTCAGACGACCTTGTCCCACTGATTTGTTATACAGTGCCTTGCGAAAGTATTTGGCCCCCTTGAACTTTTCATCCTTTTGCCACATTTCAGGCTTCAAACATAAAGATATAAAATTTTAATTTTTTGTGAAGAATCACCAACAAGTGGGACACAATTGTGAAGTGGAACGAAATCTATTAGATTTTTGAAACTTTTTTAATTAAGAAAAAAATGAAAAGTGAGGCATGCAAAATTATTCGGCCCCCTTGCGTTAATACTTTGTAGAGCCACCTTTTGCTGTGATTACAGCTGCAAGTCGCTTGGGGTATGTCTCTATCAGTTTTGCACATTGAGAGACTGAAATTCTTGCCCATTCTTCCTTGCAAAACAGCTCGAGCTCAGTGAGGTTGGATGGAGAGCGTTTGTGAACAGCAGTTTTCAGCTCTTTCCACAGATTCTCGATTGGATTCAGGTCTGGACTTTGACTTGGCCATTCTAACACCTGGATACGTTTATTTGTGAACCATTCCTTTGTAGATTTTGCTGTATGTTTGGGATCATTGTCTTGTTGGAAGATAAATCTCCATCCCAGTCTCAGGTCTTTTGCAGACTCCAACAGGTTTTCATCCAGAATGGTCCTGTATTTGGCTGCATCCATCTTCCCCTCAATTTTAACCATCTTCCCTGTCCCTGCTGAAGAAAAGCAGGCCCAAACCATGATGCTGCCACCACCATGTTTGACAGTGGGGATGGTGTGTTGGGGGTGATGAGCTGTGTTGCTTTTACGCCAAACATATCGTTTTGCATTGTGGCCAAAAAGTTCGATTTTGGTTTCATCGGACCAGAGCACCTTCTTCCACATGTTTGGTGCGTCTCCCAGGTGGCTTGTGGCAAACTTTAGACGAGACTTTTTATGGATATCTTTGAGAAATGGCTTTCTTCTTGCCACTCTTCCATAAAGGCCAGATTTGTGCAGTGTACGACTGATTGTTGTCCTGTGGACAGACTCTCCCACCTCAGCTGTAGTTCTCAGCAGTTCATCCAGAGTGATCATGGGCCTCTTGGCTGCATCTCTGATCAGTCTTCTCCTTGTCTGAGCTGAAAGTTTAGAGGGACAGCCAGGTCTTGGTAGTTTTGCAGTGGTCTGATACTCCTTCCATTTCAAAATGATCGCTTGCACAGTGCTCCTTGGGATGTTTAAAGCTTGGGAAATCTTTTTGTATCCAAATCTGGCTTTAAACTTCTCCACAACAGTATTACGGACCTGCCTGGTGTGTTCCTTGGTCTTCATGATGCTCTCTGCGCTTTCAACAGAACCCTGAGACTATCACAGAGCAGGTGCATTTATACAGAGACTTGATTACACACAGGTGGATTCTATTTATCACCATCAGTCATTTAGGACAACATTGGATCATTAAGAGATCCTCGCTGAACTTCTGGAGTGAGTTTGCTGCACTGAAAGTAAAGGGGCCGAATAATTTTGCACGCACCACTTTTCAGTTTTTTATTTGCTAAAAAAGTTTAAAATATCCAATAGATTTCGTTCCACTTCACAATTGTGTCCCACTTGTTGGTGATTCTTCACAAAAAATTAAAATTTTATATCTTTGTTTGTTTGAAGCCTGAAATGTGGCAAAAGGATGAAAAGTTCAAGGGGGCCGAATACTTTCGCAAGGCACTGTATCAGACCACGCACCTGTTTCGACAACACTCAACAACCCTGACCTACACACGAGTCCCAAATTGTGGCGCTTCCCATCCTACCTTCAAAACAACTCTGATTTCCGACAGTACATGGATCATGCATGGTCTGAGTACGCCTCGACCAACGCACTACACTCTGACAACCCAAATCTATTCTGGGAAGCAGGCAAAGCCTTCCTCATAGGACGCATAATCTCCTATGCAGCATCTTTCAAATGAAATACTCTCAAAAAAGTGGCCAGCTCCCGATTACACCAAGCTCAACGATCCCTGTATACAAACGACTCCCCTGACAATAGGAAGGCATGGCTGTCAGCCAAGCATTCTTTTGACACCTGGGCTGAAACCCTGGAACTAACCAAAAAGGCGCATCTGGACGCCACCCTTCACAAGTTCGGCAATAAGGCAGGCAGATTACTTTCAAGACTCTGTAAAAGCCCCAATCGCCCGACTTATATCACTTCCCTCCGAGACGCATCGGGTAACATTAAAACAACTCAAGACGGCATAAACAAAGCCATGCTACACTATTATTCTTCCCTGTATGTGACAGACTCCATTTATACACCAACAGCGCTTTTCTTTCTTGAGAGAACGACCCTCACCCAAGTATCTCCCTCTCAACTAGAGGCTCTAAACGCACCCATCTCCCTCACTGAAATTTCCACTGCAATTAGGGACCTAGCCACTTCCAAAGCCCCAGGCCCTGACGGCTTCATGGGTGAATTTTACAAATCTCTTTGATCACTCCTGGAATCCACCCTACACGAAGTCTACCAATACATATGGTCAGGCGGTACCTACCTACCCACAGGTAACCAAGCCATCATAAAATTATTAGCCAAAAAAGGTAAAGACCCACAAGAACCCGGTTCATATAGACCTATCTCGCTTCTAAACCTTGACGTCAAGATCCTTTCCAAAATTATTGCCACCAGATTAGCCGCCATCATTCCCTCTCTGATTCACCCTGCTCAATCAGGGGTCGTGAGGGGCAGGACTGCCACCGTGAACATCAGGAAGGTAATGATGGCCCTGGAGCATGCCAAATGTAACCCAGAGAGAGATCACGCTATCATCACTCTAGATGTGGAGAAAGCCTTCGATAACGTAAGCTTCAAATAGCTCTCCATGGTTATGACCAAAATGGGATTCTCCGGCCCTTTCGTTCACCTTATAAATTCCATGTACACCGCCCCGGCAGCTAGGCTGGTAGCTTCAGGTCTTCTGTCGGACGAATTTCGTCTTCACAAAGGCACAAGACAGGGCTGCCCCTTATCCCCACTCCTTTTCAATATTGCATTAGAACCCCTGTCTAGGTATCTATCCCACATAGCCCCACTGCATGGCATGAACATTGGTAAACACGAACTGTACACATCACTCTTCGTGGATGATGTCCTCATATTCTCAGCAAACCCCTCCACTGACATGCTTACCATTAAATCAATATTCAACCAGTTTAGATTGTGCTCGGGCCTTCGCATAAATTACAACAAAAGTGAAATCCTCCCTATAGGCACGCTGTCCAACCCTCCCTGGACTCAAAAATCCATCTTCTCAGTCGCAAAATCCCACATCACTTATTTAGGAATAAAAATAGGGAAACTACCCTCCTCTCTCTATCACCTCAACTATCCTCCCCTGCTCACGAAAATATCTCAAGAATCAGATAACTGAATGGATCTGCCCCTTTCGCTCCTGGGAAGATGCCATCTGGTGAAAATGGTCAGTTTCGCCCGACTATTTTATCCACTCCAAACCATTCCCCTGCTTCTTCACCATAAAGACATAAAATTTCTCAATGCTGCCATCACCAAAATCTTCTGGCGAAATAAACAACCATGTATAGCTTTCACTAAGTTATATCTTCCTAGACGTGAAGGGGGTATGGGTCTCCCAAACATTAGAACCTACAACTTAGCCTGCTTATTGAGGACAGGTCTGGACTGGGTAGCCCAAACATCCCGACACTTCAATTTCCCCCTGGAATCTGCGATGGTCCACCCGTTCTCCTTGGTGGCACTCCTCCACTGTAATTGGAAATCTATACCACCGACACTTCAACATAACCTCCTGCTTCGCGATACGGCCTTTGCGTGGAGAGAAGTCCGGAAAAGGCTCAAACTCTCACCCTTCATATCCAGTCATCTTCCAATACAAGGAAACCCGAGTTTCCCCCCAGGTCTGGATCAGCAGCCTTACATCACCTGGAAGACAAAGGGCCTCACAAAATTTTCTTCGCTCTGTGACTTGGAGACTGGTCGCCCCATCACTTTCCAAACCTTGGCTGATAAGTACTCACTTCCGTAATCACATGCCTTCAAATATGGACAATGCCTCAGCTTTCTAAAAAAAGCTTGCAGTGAGGAGCGCAAAAGGTTCAAACCCTCTCTCACAGATACCCTTCTTTCAGAGGGCTCTTACAAAATATCGGACATCTACAAACCTCTTCTCCTGAAGACCACTCCCCCTTTGATGTCCTCATCAGCAGCTAACTGGGCAAAAGACTTCCCAGACACCGCACCTGTGGACAAACTTCTACAAGGTCTCAATGCCATCCACAAACTGGTGCCCAACGAAGTATGGAGGGAAACCCAGCTGAAGATTGTGCACCGGGCACATATCCCTTTCATCTCAAACAAACTCGACCATCCCGCTCCCATGTGCCCCCTTTGCCAACACCCCAGGCCTTCACTGGCACATCGCTTCTGGTCGTGTACCCATATCTCCACCTTCTGGAATCAAGTTCTATTGTACATCTTTGAGGTGACTCTGCTAAAACTACCCAAAGACCCCCTACTTCTCATCTTTGGCCATTGGGACCCCCAGCTACTACCCTGGTCGCTGAACTTCACCCCCCTTGCAAAGACTAGACCCTGATTTGCCTCCTATTCGCCAGAAGATCCATCCTGAAAAATTGGATCTCCAACGCTCGCCCCCATATTTCACAAATTAAAAGAGATCTCCTACAATTACTTTACAAGGACAAGCTCAACACGAATTTAAGTCATGAAAAGACCAAAACACGTTTTTACCACAAATGGCAAGCTTTTATGGTCTCAACACTCACTCCTATGGATATGGCGAATTTCGAGGACCTCTCTTTTTCATATCATGGGCCTCCCCCCTACACCCAGGATGGAGCTGCTCTTCCTCCGGACTGACAGAAACGCATCAGAAGTACTCCTACTACCCCCACTCTACATCCGTTGCTCTGAACTTGGTGCTTTCCTCCCCCACCTCCCCCTTCCCCCACCTCTCCCTGCTTCACACCAGTTCTTGGAATCATCCAACAGTATCCTCTTGGTATCCCTAGGGACCCTCATCTTCCTTAGATCCATCCAGTTACTTTTTCACTAAGTAGGTTAATGCCCTTGCAGAGCTGTTACATGTTTTGGTTGTTACCCCCTCCTGGGGGGCTTTATGTAGTATGCCGCCCCTAGGCTACGAGACTCTTTGTTATTATTAGGTGTTCTTTCGCACTATGTTATAAATGCCGTTTTGTACCAAAAAAACAAAACAAAAAAAAAAATGCATGTACTACCGTTGTTATGACATGTATAACGTATCTTTCAATAAAATCTATTTAAAAAAAAAAAAACTGCTTGCGGCTTTAATGTCACGTCTGGTCCGGGCAATATGGATGAAAATCATTGAGAAAAACAGCATGGGTACCACCCCCCAGCCCATTACCAGCCCCATTGGGTCTTGTATGGATATTAAGGGGAACCCCGCACCCAAATTAAAGAAAGGAAAGGCGTGGGCCCCCAGGCCCTATATACTCTGAACAGCAGTATACAGGCGGTGCAAACAAGACAGGGACTATAGGTTTGTTCTTAAGTAGAATCTGTTTGTAATTTTGAACTGGTACATTCTTAACGTGTAGCTACAGCCAAAAAATCTATTTTTAAGCTTTTTGGAAAACATAGGGAAGGGTTATCACCCCGGTAACATTTGTTTTGCTGTCTGTGCACCTGTTCAGAAGATTTTACCTCACTTTCTGTCGCAATGACAATTTTTAAAATTTGGGGTTTTTAGTGAAACAAGGAACTCTTACAGGAGAGAATTTCCCTTCCTAGGGGTAGATTTCCTC
This sequence comes from Rana muscosa, assembly GCA_029206835.1. Classification (NCBI taxonomy): domain Eukaryota; kingdom Metazoa; phylum Chordata; class Amphibia; order Anura; family Ranidae; genus Rana; species Rana muscosa. Next base: position 110,822,451 of record CM055117.1, on the reverse strand, counting down.
TCACTTCCTGCAGTCTCCTTCCGTTTGCAAGTAGGAGTCGTTTGTAAGTTGGATGTTTGGAAGTAGGGGCCTGCCCTATATACTCTGCAGAAATTTGGGCCTTAGGTGTTGGTGTTGCCACAACACTGTAAGCCCTTACAGTTACACTTGGTGGGCGCAGGAACGGGCCCTGCTGTGAAATATTAGATCAAGAATTGTAATTACATGCCCCTGTTAACAGGAGCAGACAAATTGGGCCTTAGGCACTGGTGCTGGTGCCACAACACTGCAACCCCACACAGATACTCTAGTTGGAGCGCAGGAATGAGCCCTGCTGCAAAGTATTGCATCAAAAATTTTAATTACACGCCCCTGTTTAACAGGGGCAGAAAAATTGGGCCTTAGGCCCTGGTGCTGTTGCAACAACACTGCAACCCCTCACAGATACTGTAGTTGGAGCACAGGAATGAGCCCTGCTGCAAAGTATTGCATCAAAAATTGTAATTACATGCCGGCTGAAAAATTGGGCCTTAGGCACTGGTGCTGGTGCCACAACAATGCAACCCCTCACAGATACTGTAGTTGGAGCGCAGGATTGAGCCCTGCTGCAAAGTATTGCATCAAAAATTGTATTTACACGACCCTGTTAAACAAGGGCTGAAAAATTGGGCCTAAGCCACTGGTGGCGATGCCCAGAACCAAAAATGTTCTTACAAGCTATCAGCATGAACATTGAGGAGGAAGAGAATAGTCACTCAGCATAACAGGATAGTCACTCAGCATCAGCATAGGCAGTCTTGAAGGGATCTCACATTCAAAAAAAATGATTCGGTTACATCAGCATCATAGTTACATAGTTACATAGTTAGTCAGGTTGAAAAAAGACACAAGTCCATCCAGTTCAACCATAAAAAAAATAAAAAAAAATAAAAAAATATATATATATCGTACAATCCCATATACCCAATTCTATACCCACAGTTGATCCAGAGGAAGGCAAAAAACCCCAGAAGAGCATGATCCAATTTGCTACAGAAGGGGAAAAAATTCCTTCCTGATCCCCCGAGAGGCAATCGGATATTCCCCGGATCAACTTTACCTATAAATGTCAGTACCCAGTTATATTATGTACATTTAAGAAAGAATCCAGGCCCTTCTTAAAGCAATCTACTGAGCTGGCCAGAACCACCTCTGCAGGGAGTCTATTCCACATTTTCACAGCTCTTACTGTGAAAAAACCTATTTGGAGGTGAAATCTCTTTTCCTCTAGACGCAAAGAGTGCCCCCTTGTCCATTGTGTTGACCGTAAAGTGAATAACTCAACACCAAGTTCACTATATGGACCCCTTATATATTTGTACATGTTGATCATATCCCCCCTTAATCTCCTCTTCTCAAGAGAGAATAAATTCAGTTCCTCTAATCTCTCCTCATAGCTGAGCTCCTCCATGCCTCTTATCAGTTTGGTTGCCCTTCTCTGCACTTTCTCCAGTTCCCCAATATCCTTTTTGAGAACTGGGGCCCAAAACTGAACTGCATATTCCAGATGAGGTCTTACTAATGATTTGAACAGGGGCAAAATTATATCTCTCTCTCTGGAGACCATAACTCTCTTAATACAAGAAAGGACTTTGCTCGCTTTGGAAAACCGCAGCTTGGCATTGCATGCCATTATTGAGCTTATGATCTACCAAAACCCCCAGATCCTTCTCCACTACGGATCCCCCCAGTTGTACTCCCCCTAGTATGTATGATGCATTCATATTCTTAGCCCCCAAGTGCATCACTTTACATTTATCAACATTAAACCTCATCTGCCACATAGTCGCCCAATTAGACAGAGCATTGAGGTCGGCTTGTAAATTGGCGACATCCTGTAAGGACGTTATTCCACTGCATAGCTTGGTGTCATCTGCAAAGACAGAAATGTTACTTTTGATCTCAGACCCAATATCATTTATAAACATATTAAAAAGTAAGGGTCCCAGCACTGAACCTTGGGGTACACCACTGATAACCTTAGACCATTCAGAGTAAGAATCATTAACCACTACTCTCTGAATTCTGTCTTTTAGCCAGTTTTCTATCCATTTACAAACTGATATTTCCAATCCTGTAGACTTTACCTTACACATGAGCCATGTGTGGGGAACTGTATCGAACGCTTTTGCAAAATCCAAGTATACCAAGTCCACAGCCACCCCTTTGTCCAAGGTCTTACTTACCTCTTCATAAAAAGAAATCAGGTTTGTTTGACAACTTCTGTCTTTCATGAATCCACAGGTCTATAGTTACTTGGTAAAGACTTAATTCCCTTTTTAAATATATGCACCACATTGGCCCTGCGCCAATCCAGTGGTACTATTCCTGTCATTAATGAGTCCCTAAAAATTAAATACAATGGCTTTGAAATTACAGAGCTCAATTATTTTAGGATCCGTGGGTGTATGCCATCTGGTCCAGGTGCTTTATCCACCTTTATTCCATCTAAATATTTCTGGACCATATCACTTTTGAGCCATTGTGGATTTAGGGCTGTGTCACTACCACCCCCATTTTGGACATGAACTCCCCCATGCTCCTTTGTATACACAGAACTGAAGAAAGTATTTAATAAATTAGCCTTCTCTTTGTCCGCAGTCACCCACTCTAGATTATTTTGTAAAGGGCCTACATGCTCAGACTTGACCTTTTTACTATTAATATATTTGAAGAATTTTTTGGGGTTTGTCCTACTATCTTTTGCAATCTGTCGTTCATTTTGAATTTTTGCATCCTTGATTTCCTTTTTACATATCCTGTTATATTCTTTGTAACATTTAAATGACACTAGTGTTCCCTCATTTTTATATTTTTTAAAAGCTCTTTTCTTATAGTTTATAGCTTTTTTAACTTTGGCAGTGAGCCACATAGGTTTTATTTTTAGCCTTTTAAACTTATTGCCCATGGGAATATACTTTGCAGTGAGTTCACAAACAGTCTTTTTGAAGAATTCCCATTTCTGTTCTGTGCCCATTGATGCCAATATTCCTTCCCAGTCTAAGTCCTGGAGAGCAGCGCTCATCCTTGGAAAATTTGCTCTCTTGAAATTAAGTGTTTTTATCTTTCCTGTATGTGATTTTTGCTTACAACTAACATCAAATGAAATCATGTTATGGTCACTGCTACCCAGGTGTTCCTTTATCTGAACATTAGTAATACGCTCTGCATGGTTTGAGATTACCAGGTCCAACAGAGCATCATTCCTAGTTGGGGCCTCAATAAACTGGACCATAAAATTGTCCTGCAATAGGTTTATAAATTTTTGCCCTTTAACTGTCCCAGCAGTTCCATTACTCCAGTCAATTTCTGGGTAGTTAAAATCCCCCATTATTATCACCGTCCCAGCCCTTGCAGCCCTTTCCATCTGTGCAAGGAGCTGAGTCTCTAACTCCTCATTAACAAGCACATTAATCAGGTGCTTGGTAGCTGGTGATCCAAGACTGATTCATTTTTATGAAGGTCAGCCGATCAACCGATTCGGTGGACAGGCGCACCCTGTGATCGGTTACAAAGCCTCCAGCAGCACTGAATGTGCGTTCCGAAAGAATGCTGGATGCAGGACAGGCCAGTAGCTCAATTGTATACTGTGCAAGCTCTGGCCAGTGATCCATCCTCAAGAGCCAGTAACCCAGAGGATTTTCGGTGGGAAAGGTGTCCAAGTCTCATCTTGCCCCTAGGTATTCCTGCACCATGTGAATCAGATGCTGCAGATGGTTGCTGGAACCACTCATACATTGGGGCTGCGGACTAAAAAATTGTCTGAACGCATCGGTCAGACAGCCACCTTCTCCACCGCTCCTTCTGTGACTGACCGAAGCCTTAGCAACACGTTGTCCAGGACCAGGAATTTGTAACCTCCCAGGCTTTGGAAACGCATTGCACAAACCTTTCTGCAAGGCCTACTGAAGATGTTTTATCCTCTGCTCCCTCTGCGACGGCAAGATAAGGTCCGCAACCTTACCCTTGTAACGTGGATCAAGGAGGGTTGCCAGCCAGTAGTGATCCCTCTCCTTGATACCACGAATACAAGGATCCTTTCGCAGGCTTTGCAGGATCAGGGAGGCCATGCAGCGTAGGTTTGCTGAGGGCAACGGTCCGGAGTCCTCTGGGTCACTAAGGATGACATGATCCGCAGCCACCTCCTCCCAGCCACGTACAAATCCATGAGTTTCTTGGGACTGTAAATGATCCCTTGAGGACTGCTGCTGATGCTGAGTGCTAGGCTCCACCTCCATGCTGACACAATCCTCCTCCTCTTCCTGTGTGATCGGCGGGTCAGCAGGAACACTGTCTGGATAAAGGGGGCCTTGAGAGGTAAGGAAGTCCTCCTCTTCCTCCCTCTGTTCTGCCTCAAGTGCCCTGTCCATTATTCCACGCAGCGTGTGCTCCAACAGGTGGACAAAAGGGACAGTGTCACTGATGCATGCACTGTCACTGCTCACCATCCTCGTGGCCTCCTTAAATGGTGACATGAAAGTGCATGCATCCCTGATCCATAACCCACTGGTGTGAAAAAAAATCCCAAGCTCCCCTGACCCTGTCCTGGTGCCATACTCATTGATGGCCCTCTGCTGCGTGTGCAGCCGCTGCAGCATGGCCAACGTTGAGTTCCACCTGGTGGGCATGTCGCAGATTAGGCGGTTCTTGGGCAGGTTAAATTCCTTTTGCTGGTCACCCAGCCGAGCACTGACATTATATGACCGGCGGAAATGCACACAGACTTTTCTGGCCTGCCTCAGGACATCCTGTAAGCCCGGGTACCTGCCCAAGAACCGCTGCACCACCAAGTAAAGGACGTGAGCCAAACAGGGCACATGGGTCAGCTGTCCCTGTCGGAGGGCGGAGAGGAGGTTGGTGCCATTGTCGCAAGCCACCATTCCTGGATTAAGCTGGCATGGCGTCAACCACCTCTGAGCCTGCCCCTGCAAAGCTGACAGAATCTCTGCCCCAGTGTGGCTCCTGTATCCCAAGCACACCATTTCAAGCACCGCATGGCATCTTTTGGCCTGCGTACTTACGTAGCCCCTTGAACCCCTACAGAGCACCGCTGGTTCTGAGGACAAATCAGCAGAGGAAGAGGCCATGGAGGAAGAAGAAGAGGAGGGGGTGGAGGAGAGAGCTGTGTCAGAATCACCACTAGTAGCATTTTGGAGGCGTGGTGGCGGAACAACCTCCAACACTACTGCACCTTGTCCTGCATCCTTTCCAGCTGCCAGCAGAGTTACCCAATGCGCCGTAAAAGATAGGTAACGTCCCTGTTCATGCCTGCTGGACCATGAGTCAGCGGTAATATGCACCTTAACGCTGACCGCCCTGTCCAGCGAGGCCAAGACATTGCCTTCCACATGCCGGTAGAGAGCCGGAATCGCCTTCCGTGAAAATAGTGGTGTTTGGGAACCTGCCACTGAGGAACCCCACATTCCACAAACTCACAGAAGGGGGCAGAGTCTACCAACTGAAAAGGCAGCAGTTGAAGTGCTAGCAATTTAGCCAAGCTAGCATTCAACCGCTGGGCATGTGGATGGTTGGGACCGAACTTCTTTCGGCGGTGCAGCAGCTGGGGCAGGGAAATTTGCCTGGTACAATCTGACATTGGTGTACCGATAGCAGATTGCCCGCAAGTACTTGGCTGTGACACACCTAATTCTACACCTCCATTCCTCTCAGTGCAGGTTTCAGAGAGGACTGAATGTATAGTGGGGTTGGAGATCCCAGCTGATGAGGAACAATGAGAGGTACGCTTTGTTCTTTGGTGTGGGTCTTTTCTGTACGCTTTTCTGTACGCTTGCCAACGGACTGCATGGCAGGTCGACATATGTCTGGTCAAGCATGTGGTGCCCAAGCGGCTGCTGTTTTGGCCACGCGAGATATGCTTCAGACATATGTTGCAAATAGCAAAGGTGCGATCTGCTGCACATGTCTCAAAAAAGGCCCGCACCAAAGAACTTTTGGAATAACGCGAGACAGCAGCGCCCTGCACATGCGGAGCTCTGCGGTGTGATGCAGTCGGTGTGCTGCCCTTAAGCTGGCCCCTGGAGGGCATCCTGCCTCGGTGGAGATGTGCCTCCTCCTCCTCCTCTCTCCTATCAGACACCCACTTTGAGTCAGTGACCTCATCATCCACTCCCTCCTCATCACTGCAGCAAACCTGTCAGTATGTTGCAGCTGGGGGAACATGGCTGCCAGTTTGCTGTCCTTCTTGGGCACCCCCTCTCTCTGGGCTCACGTTACTGCCTTCCTCTAGTTGGGTTCCATCATTGGAGCCTTCAAAAGGCTGAGCATCCTCCTGCAGCATGTACCCAACACTGTGGTCAAACAGTTCGGGGGACTCCTCAGGAGGACTTGGTGGGGCTAGGGAAGGAGTGACTGATGCCATTGAGCCGAGGGAAGAGGCCGCTTTGCCAGACAAAGTACCCTGAGCCTGGGTGAGAGAAGATGAGGAGGATGAGAATGGCTTGGTCATCCACTCTACCAAGTCTTCTGCATGTTGCGGCTCAACACGGCCAGCTGCCGAAAAAAAGGACAAGCGTGCCCCACGGCCACGTGCTGATGAGGATGCACCTTGTCCACGACCAGCACTGTTGCCTCTAGACACAGAGCCTGCTTGCCCTCTTTTATTGGCCTGTGACTGTCTGCCTCTCCTTGTTGGCCTTCCAGGCATACTTTATTTGATGTATTGGAATAGGTAGGTACACAAGGAATTGTCTGCAGTCAGCTTTAGCTGCACACTGTGGCCAGTATACAGTACACTGACTGAATATACTGCATCTGCCTGCCTGTGGTATTATTAGGAAGAGAACACCAGCAATTTTCTGCAGTTAGCTTTAGTTGCACACTGTACACAGGAAACAGTACACTGACTAAAAATACTGCTGCTGCCTGCCTGTCAGTATATTAGGATGAGAACACCAGCAGTTGTCTGCAGTTAGCTTTAGTTGCACACTGTACACAGGACACAGTACACTGACTAAAAATACTGCTGCTGCCTGCCTGTCAGTATATTAGGAAGAGAAAACCAGCAATTGTCTGCAGTTAGCTTTAGTTGCACAGGACACAGTACACTGACTGAAAATAGTGCTGCTGCCTGCATGTTAGTATATTATGAAGAGAACACCAGCAATAGTCTGCAGTTAGCTTTAGTTGCACACTGTACACAGGACACAGTACACTGACTGAAAATACTGCTGCTGCCTGCCTGTCAGTATATTAGGAAGAGAACACCAGCAATTGTCTGCAGTTAGCTTTAGTTGCACACTGTACACAGGACACAGTGCACTGACTGAAAATACTGCTGCTGCCTGCCTGTCAGTATATTAGGAAGAGAACACCAGCAATTGTCTGCAGCTAGCTTTAGTTGCACACTGTACACATGACACAGTACACTGACTGAAAATACTGCTGCTGCCTTCCTGTTATTATATTAGGAAGAGAACACCAGCAATTGTCTGCAGTTAGCTTTAGTTGCACACTGTACACATGACACAGTACACTGACTGAAAATACTGCTGCTGCCTGCCTGTCAGTATATTAGGAAGAGAACACCAGCAATTGTCTGCAGTTAGCTTTAGTTGCACACTGTACACATGACACAGTACACTGACTGAAAATACTGCTGCTGCCTGCCTGTCTGTCAGTATATTAGGAAGAGAACACCAGCAATTGTCTGCAGATAGCTTTAGTTGCACACTGTGCACAGGACACAGTACACTGACTGAAAATACTGCTGCTGCCTGCCTGTCAGTATATGAGGAAGAGAATAACAGGAACGGATCTAGCTAAACTGAATACAGTGTATATATATTGTGACAGCAGGAAGGTAAAGTCACCTGGTTGCATCCAGGGGGGTAGATATATTTCACCCAGATTCAGGCTTTACGCCGACTTATACAACTAGGTGGAGAGTTGTATAAGCCCAGCTGAGGCTAGTAGGCTCATGGATGACTCATACCTCTAGGGAGAGTGCTGGGCGTCGTGCAGACAGGGAGTTGATGAGACCAGCTGAAGCTTGTCAGCTCATTTAGGCCTCTATAAGAACTCCCAGCTTCATTAGATGTTAGCTCATGCCTGGAACCAGACCTGTGTGGACTGTCTAGGGAGAGTGAACCCCTGTGCGGTGAGACAAAGCCTGTGTGGCTATTTGCTTGGACATTTAAAACCAGGGACTTAGGGACTAGGACAGCACTAGGCTGATCCCAGTTGTTAGTTAGGAAACCTGTATGTTTAGTCAGAGGTCAAGTTGACCAGGATTTATTTTATTTATGTTTCTTTTGCTTTGCTGTGTTTTGTCACTGTAAATAGAAAATAAACCGCACCTTTTTGATTTTGAAAACCACAACCTCCGTTTGCTGGGCCTGTTTTTGTGTGGGGAGCCCATCCCGGGGGTCACACACACCCGCTGCCGAGCTAACCCCCTCACAGTTGGTGGAGAACCAGTGGCAGTTTTTTTTAAGCCAGCATGGAGGAGATACTGAAACAGCTGGCTCTAGCAAATGCCAATCAACAGCAGACAAATGCAGGTTTGCAAAGGAGCCTTGCAGCCCAGCAGCAAGCTCATCAACAGAGCCTTGCAGCCCAGCAGCAAGCTCACCAACAGAGTCTGGAAGCTCAGCAACAAGCCCAGCAGCAATCTGAGGCCCGCTTCATAGACCTGTTACAGAAGCAAGAGCAGAGACTACAACAAATGGAAGCAGTAATGCAGCAACGTCCGCAGACCAGTGAGGAAAGCCGTCCCACTAATACCGCGTCCTTTGGGGTGAGTCGTTTATTGACAAAAATGACTGGAGAGGATGATCCAGAGGTATTTTTGACCACATTTGAAAGGACCGCTGAAAGAGAAAAGTGGCCTGAGGAGCAGTGGGCTGGACTGGTGGCTCCTCTGTTAACTGGTGAATCGCAGAAAGCTTACTATGACCTAGAGCCTAACCAAGCAAAAGACTATGTGGTGCTAAAAGCTGAAATTTTGGCAAGGCTGGGTGTCACCCAGGCTGTCCGGGCTCAGCGTGTGCATAACTGGACTTTCCAGCTTGGAAAACCCCCCAGGTCTCAAATGTATGATCTCATTCACCTGAGCAGAAAGTGGCTACAGCCAGAGACTTTGTCCGCACCAAAGATTGTGGAACGTGTTGTAATGGATCGGTTTTTGAGAGCTCTTCCTACTGCCATCCAAAAGTGGGTAAGCCATGGAGACCCAGAGACGGCCGATGGTCTTGTGGATCGTGTGGAGAAATACTTGGCTACAGAGAACCTGACGGCCTCTTCCAGAGACACTCGGACTTTCCACCCTAAGACCAGACCATCCCCAGGGGCGGATAAGAGGATTCCAAGGGGTGAGGGTGGAGAGAGTGAGAGGGTGGGAGCTCTACCCCAAGTTTGGCGAGAACAGCCTGGGAAATCAGCGGCTCAAGAGGCGGCAAGAAGGATCGTTTGCTACCGCTGCCGGCAAGCGGGACATATTGCAGCCAATTGCCCGGTTGTGGAGGAACCCATGTAGTGTGACTTTCTGACGGGCAGACGTCAGTCGCTGTGTGCGACAGTCGCATGCACTGCCATTCGAGGAACTGAGAAACATTTATGCAAAATGTGTGTTAATGGTAGAAATGTTGTGGTATTGCTGGATTCAGGTAGCCTTGTGACCCTGATAAAGGCTGAGTTAGTTAAAACAGAGGTCTTTGGGAATAGCAAGGTAGCTGTTATTTGTGTGCATGGGGACACCCGAGAGTATCCAGTGACTACAGTGTGTTTCGAGACCCCCAAAGGTACCCTCTCTCATCCAGTGGGCTTAGTATCTCAGTTACCGCATGACGCCATTGTGGGAAGGGATTTTCCAAAGTTCTGGGAACTGTGGGATGATCCTGAGCCCCCCACTGGTGCCCCTATGTACCAGGAATGTGATAGCCAGAACTCCCCTGAGAGTGGTGAGGACTCTCCGGAATTTCCCTTAACAGTATTGGCAGGGGAGACTCAAGAAACTGGAGAGGAGCCCACCTCCTCAGACGAAAACCTACCGTCTGTGGAGTTTTCTGATCTTGAGGTTCACAGGGAAAACTTTGCCACAGAACAGTTGAAAGACCCCGCCCTAATAAAGGCACGGGAAAACGTAGTGAAAATAGATGGCGAGTTAGTGAACCCAGATAATACCTGCACTTACCCATACTTCAGCGTAGAGAAGGACCTACTGTATCGGGTGGCAAAAAGGGCAGAAGAAACCGTTGAGCAGCTTGTGGTGCCCAAACCTTACAGGAAGTTGGTGTTGGAGTTGGCCCATGGGCACATTCTTGGAGGTCATCTGGGGACAGAGAAAACCCGAGAGAGGGTATTACAGAGATTCTATTGGCCGGGGGTGATGAAGGACATAGAAAATTATTGTTCCTCCTGCCCTGTGTGTCAGAGGTCGGCCCCGATGCCACATTTCCGTAGCCCGCTGGTCCCTCTACCCATCATTGAGGTCCCGTTTGAGAGGATCGCCATGGATTTGGTAGGGCCTATAATCAAGTCCGCTAGGGGGCACCAGTACATATTAGTTATAATGGACTATGCCACCCGTTATCCAGAAGCGATCCCTCTCCGAAATACCTCGGCCAAAACCATAGCCAAAGAGCTATCTCTTGTGTTTAGCCGGGTGGGTATTTGTAAAGAACTGCTTACGGACCAAGGTACACCCTTTATGTCCCGGGTTATGAAGGAGCTGTGTAAATTGTTCAAAGTGACGCAATTACGTACATCTGTGTATCACCCCCAAACCGATGGGCTGGTTGAAAGATTCAACAAAACCCTAAAACAAATGTTGAAGAAAGTGGTGGATAGAGATGGAAAGGATTGGGACTGTCTACTTCCTTATTTGATGTTTACTATTAGGGAGGTGCCCCAATCCTCTACGGGATTCTCCCCCTTTGAGTTACTGTATGGGAGACACCCAAGAGGGCTGTTGGATATTGCCAAGGAAACTTGGGAAAGTGAGAGTTCTCCCCACAGGAGTGTGATTGAGCATGTCGCCCTGATGCAAGACCGAATTGCACAGGTAATGCCCATCGTGAAGGAACATTTGGCCCAAGCGCAGTTAGCACAGCAGAGAGTGTACAACCGTGGAGCCAAGACCCGTACCTTTTCCCCGGGGGATAGGATACTGGTACTTGTCCCTACGGTTGAAAGTAAATTCCTTGCCAAATGGCAAGGCCCCTATGAGATAATGGAAAAAGTGAGCGAAGTGAATTACAAGGTCAGACAACCAGGAAGGCGAAAGCCCGAACAGATCTATCACGTTAATCTGTTGAAAGCCTGGAGGGATAGAGAGTCCCTAGTCGCAGACACTTGGTCACCAGCTCAAACTGGTTGCGTGATTCCTGAGGTTGGAATAGCAGCCACCTTGTCACAACCCCAACAACAGGAGGTTAAGGAGTTTGTGCTTCGCAACAAGGAGGTATTCTCTGAGCTGCCGGGACAAACATCTGGGGTAGAGCATGACATCATTACCCCGCCCGGTGAAAGGGTGAAGTTAAAACCCTATCGGATCCCAGAGGCCCGACGGGAGGCAATACGGGAGGAAGTACAGAAAATGCTGAACTTAGGGGTGATAGAGGAGTCCCAAAGTGATTGGTCTAGTCCCATTGTGTTGGTGCCTAAACCGGATGGGAGCTGGCGATTTTGTAACGATTTTCGTCAGTTGAACAAAGTTACAAAATTTGACACCTACCCCATGCCACGTATAGATGAGTTGATCGACCGGCTGGGAACAGCCCGATACATGACGACTCTTGACCTCACAAAAGGGTATTGGCAAATCCCCCTGGCCAAGTCGGCCAAAGAGAAAACCGCATTTGTAACCCCAGACGGGGCGTTCCAATATAAAAGAATGCCGTTCGGGTTACAGAATGCGCCGGCCACATTCCAGCGGAAAATGGACCAGATGCTGAGGCCCCATCGGAAGTATGCTGCGGCTTACCTGGATGACGTAATTGTCCATAGCACAGATTGGGCCTCACATCTGCCAAAAGTGCAAGCAGTCCTGGACTCTGTTCGGGAAGCGGGGTTTACGGCTAACCCCAAGAAGTGTACCATTGGGCAGGAGGAGGCCAAATATCTTGGGTACACCATTGGGAGGGGAGTAATAAAACCCCAACTCAACAAAGTCGAGGCCATCCAGAGTTGGCCACGTCCCAACAGCAAGAAGCAGGTACGAGCCTTTCTGGGAATCGCTGGGTATTATCGGCGATTCATTCCCCACTTTGCTTCTAAGGCTGTGCCCCTAACCAACCTGACGAAGGGGAAAGGGTCGGTCATGATTAAATGGACCCCCGAGGCTGAGGCAGCATTCCAATTCTTGAAACAAGCCTTATGTAGCCAGCCAGTGTTGTACTCACCCGACTTCTCTAAAGACTTTGTCGTACAAAGTGATGCGTCAGATGTGGGGTTAGGAGCAGTATTGTCCCAGGTCTGGAACGGGGAAGAGCACCCAGTCATTTACCTCAGCAGGAAGTTGAAGTCCCATGAGGTAAATTACGCCACCGTTGAAAAGGAGTGTTTAGCGGTGAAGTGGGCTCTAGATTCCCTTCGGTACTACCTGCTAGGTAGGCACTTTGACATGGTTACGGATCACGCTCCGTTAAAGTGGATGGCTCAAAACAAGGAAACAAATAGAAGAGTGAATAGGTGGTTCCTGGCCCTCCAGGAATTCAACTTCACAGTAAAGCATCGCCCTGGCGTTCAAATGGGGAATGTGGATGCTTTGTCTCGAGTACATGAATGCCTGATTGCTGGTGTTCCAACCCCGAGGTTAAAACAAGAGGGGGGGGTATGTGACAGCAGGAAGGTAAAGTCACCTGGTTGCATCCAGGGGGGTAGATATATTTCGCCCAGATTCAGGCTTTACGCCGACTTATACAACTAGGTGGAGAGTTGTATAAGCCCAGCTGAGGCTAGTAGGCTCATGGATGACTCATACCTCTAGGGAGAGTGCTGGGCGTCGTGCAGACAGGGAGTTGATGAGACCAGCTGAAGCTTGTCAGCTCATTTAGGCCTCTATAAGAACTCCCAGCTTCATTAGATGTTAGCTCATGCCTGGAACCAGACCTGTGTGGACTGTCTAGGGAGAGTGAACCCCTGTGCGGTGAGACAAAGCCTGTGTGGCTATTTGCTTGGACATTTAAAACCAGGGACTTAGGGACTAGGACAGCACTAGGCTGATCCCAGTTGTTAGTTAGGAAACCTGTATGTTTAGTCAGAGGTCAAGTTGACCAGGATTTATTTTATTTATGTTTCTTTTGCTTTGCTGTGTTTTGTCACTGTAAATAGAAAATAAACCGCACCTTTTTGATTTTGAAAACCACAACCTCCGTTTGCTGGGCCTGTTTTTGTGTGGGGAGCCCATCCCGGGGGTCACACACACCCGCTGCCGAGCTAACCCCCTCACAATATATATATATATATATATATATATATATACAACTCCTAGGATGCATATATATACTGCATACACTGTAACTGCAGCTAACTGACTCGCCTGCCTGCTCTATCTAACTCAAATGAAATGACACTGACACTGTCTCTCTCTCTCTCTCTATCTCTCTCAGCACCTGGAAATCACTACACAAGGCCGACACGCAGGTGGCCTTATATAGTGTGGGGTGTGTACATACTCCCCCTGAGCCATGATTGGCCAAAGGCACACTTCCTTTGGCCAATTACAGCTCTCTTTACTGACGGCGCTGTGATTGGCCAAGCATGCGGGTCATAGTGCATGCTTGGCCAATCATCAGCCAGCAATGCACTGCGATGCCGCAGTGAATTATGGGCCGTGACACGCCACTCGAATTTGGCGCGAACGGCCCATAATGTTCGAAATTCGTTGAACGGTCGAACAGCCAATGTTCGAGTCGAACATGAGTTCGACTCGAACACGAAGCTCATCCCTATTCTTAACTAAGGAGGAGTGGAGGCTGTCCGATGTCCACAGAAGGCTACAAAATGTTTATGGAGATTACACCATTGACAAGAGAAATGTGCACAGATGGATGAAGAAGTTTAAAGTGGAACTTTAGTCAGAAAATTAAGTCCTGATAGATTTATTCATGTTGGCCCCTTTTGCAGATATAGCTATGTAAAACATTAAAAATAATTGCCCGTAATGTTTAAAATCCAGTAATGTGTGGTCTCATCCTGCTCTGCATAGTTTCAGTTGTTCTCTATTCTCAGCATGGCTTGCTGAAAATCAGAGCCACAAGAGGCCAGTCTGCTGACAGCTTAAAGAGTTACTGCTGCTCAGGGACTCTGGACTAAAATGGGAGCCTCTAGAAAGAAGAAACAGGGCCAATGCTGGAGGCAGTTTACAGCATACACAAATTTTGGTAGCATAATCATTAATGTGGAATTTTTATTTCTTGCTAAACAGCATTTATTTTTATGAAGTTGTTATAGGTAACGTTTCACTTTAAAAGGTGTTATCTCCAAATTGGTCCTGGGACCAATTCTGTTTAACTTATTTATAAATGATATAGAGCAGTGGTTCTCAACCTTACTAGTGCCGTGACCCCTTGATAAAATTTCCCAAGTTGTGGGGACCCCTAACAGTAAAATTATTTTTGTAGCGTGGGTTGTCAGCACCCAAGGCAAGACAAGTAATTTGCGCCCCTAACCCACGGACATTTAGCGCTGAGTCCCTTCCACCCGTTTTAAAATGTACCACTCTTTCTCTTTGTTCTCCTTAATTTCCCTTTCATCTCTCTCTAATTTCTTGTTTTTTTCCCCCCAATTCCTCTCTCTAGCCGTCTTTCTTGTTCTTTCTCTTATTCTTCCTCTCCCTTTTTCTTTGTTCCTCTCCCTTCCATGTATTCTCTATTTTTATTCATTCTCTTACTCCCTGGTGGGGGGTGGTGGGAATGGGATGAGTGGTAGTGCTGGTGGGGGGTGGGATCAGTGGCAGTGCTGGGGGAAGTTCTGATCAGCCAACTTAGGTGCTCTTGATCAAGGTCATCTGCTAAGAGGCTAAATGGGCGGCCGCTGGCTCCAGAGACAGCCAAGCTGGGCGGCCGCAAAAATGCTGGGAGAGCGGTGCAGGCTTCAGGAACAGCCCAGGATTCAGTGACCCCTGGCAAATCATCATTCGACCCCCGAGGGGGTCCCGACCCCCAGGTTGAGAACCACTGATATAGAGGATGGGATAAAAAGCTTGATCTCAGTGTTTGCTGATGACACAAAAATATGTAGGGTAATAACATCACAACAGAATATAGAAACTTTACAAGAGAGCCTGAATAAATTATTGTAGTGGGCTACTAGATGGCAAACTAAGTTGAACATTGGTAAATGTAAGCAAAAGGGGGAGTAGGTGCTTGAGCAGGCCTACAGAGTAAGATATCCCACATCCCAATAATAC
Source organism: Rana muscosa (assembly GCA_029206835.1). NCBI lineage: Eukaryota > Metazoa > Chordata > Amphibia > Anura > Ranidae > Rana > Rana muscosa. The sequence continues at coordinate 110,807,063 of CM055117.1, read as the reverse complement.
AGTGGATAAAAAGGATTCCTCTGGCGGGACTTTGAGGGGAAAATACTCTAGTATTAAATGCGTAGAAATTTGGGTAGAAAAAGGGGGTTGTTTATTTAGGAGGTAGATGGATGAGATCTACATGACATGACAGCAATATAGAAAATAAAGGATGCATACATATGACGATGCAATGCACAATCCTGACAATCAAAAAACACCATTAAATGAAACATAGAATGATGAAACCGACGCGTTTCAAAAATGATTTTTCTTCTTCAGGGAAAATGATTGTGTCAGCAATGGTTAGCATGTCTAAAATAAAAAAAAACAATGATAAACAACAGGTATACATGGCAGGTAGGTACACAATCTTATTGCTTATACTTGAAGAATTACTGACCATGTGTGATTACTTGAGAGTCACATTGCCACATCCAGTTTAAAACAAACACAAACAAACGGGTACTCTTGCTTCACAGACTGCGCCCCACCAGGGTACGGTGACCAGTATTTGCCCGGATGGGGAGGCACCCCCAGGGAGAGATTCCCCAGCAGAGGGCACGAAACACAGGTAGTGGAAGAGTGTGTTTGGAGGTCAGAGTGTAGACGCTGTGAGATGGTCCAAAGAAGGCTTGTTGTGGTCCACTAAGTTTTCCTGCACCTGAAGAGGTGCATGTGTAGAGGGGACAGTCTCTCTGTGATGGAATACTCAGGAAAATCTACTGAGAAGGAGGATACTGCCCTGCGATTCCTATCCTGAGGCAGGATCAGGGAGGCAGTGGACAGCAGCATCTGAGCAGCAGTGTCTGTGTGTAGGCTCTTTGGACCATCTCACAGCGTCTACACTCTGACCTCAAAACACACTCTTCCACTACCTGTGTTTCGTGCCCCCTGCTGGGGAATCTCTCCCTGGGGGTGCCTCCCCATCCGGGCGAATACTGGTCATCGTACCTTGGTGGGGCGCAGTCTGTGAAGCAAGGGCACCCGTTTGTGTTTGTTTTAAACTGGATGTGGCAATGTGACTCTCAAGCAATTACACATGGTCAGCAATTTTTCAAATATAAGCAATAAGATTCTGTACCTACCTGCCATGTATACCTGTTGTTTATCATTGTCTTTTTTAATTTTAGACATGCTAACCATTGCTGACACAATCATTTTCCCTGAAGAAGAAAAATCCTTTTCGAAACGCGTCAGTTTCATCATTCTATGTTTAATTTAATGGTGTTTTTTGATTGTCAGGATTGTGTATTGCATCGTCATATGTCTGCATCCTTTATTGTCTATATTGCTGTCATGTCATGTAGATCTCATCCATCTACCTCCTAATTAAACAACCCCCTTTTTTCTACTCAAATTTCTACGCATTTAATACTAGAGTATTTTCCCCTCAAAGTCCCGCCAGAGGAATCCTTTTTATCCATTGGTAAATTTAAGGTAATACACTTGGAGGGTAAAAAGTTAAACACAACTTACACATTGGGAGGAGAACCCCTAGGGGATTCCAGGATGGAAAAGGATCTAGGGGTTTTAGTAGAAGACAGACTGAGCAATAGCATGCAGTGTCAAGCTGCAGCTACCAAAGCCGGCAGAATATTAGCATGCATTAGAAAGGGAATTTACTCCATGGATAAAATGATAATCCTGCCACATAAAACTCTGACTGCATCTGAAGTATTTTGTCCAGTTCTGGTCACCAATCTTCAAAAAGGATGTGCTGTAGCTGAAAATAGTCCAGAGAAGGGAAACTAAGATAATATGGGGACTGGAGGGCCTCAATTATCACAAACTACTACAAGCGCTAAATTTATTCTCCCTGGAGAAGAGACGCTTAAGAGAAGATATAATAGCGATATACAACTATCTCAACAGTGATCCCATTGTAGGTATGTAACTTTTCAGTCCCAGGGAATGTAAAGCACACGGTCCACACGATGAGACTGGAAGAGAATTGATTTAACCTTAAGCTGCATAGGGGGTTTTTCACGGTGGTAAGGACGTGGAACTCTCTTCCACAATTGGTGGTTTCAGCAGGAAGTATGGATAGTTTTAAAAGACTCTTGGATATGCATCTTAGCAAAAACAATGTACAGGAAAAGGAGGGGTATATAACGACCGCGACAGTACTGTTAGTGTCACATCACAGGACATACCCTCGTGGCTAACAGAGGCTGGAGTGAAGGAAAGACTTAACAAACTTAATACAAATAAATCACCAGGACCAGATGGCTTACACCCAAGAGTCCTCAGAGAACTCAGTGAGGTTATAGCCAGACCACTGTTCCTAATCTTTGTGGACAGCATACTGACAGGATTGGTACCAGCTGATCGGAGAAAAGCCAATGTGGTACCAATATTCAAAAAAGTACAAAGACAAATCCCTGGAAACTACAGGCCAGTCAGCCTAACATCAATAGAGGGTAAATTATTGGAGGGGATGATAAGTGACTATATCCAAAAATTTACTGAAGAAAAAATATCATTAGTAGTCATCAGCATGGACTTACGAAGGGTCGTTCTTGCCAAACCAACCTGTTAACATTCTACGGGGAAGTGTGCTTCCATCTAGACAGGGGTAGGCCTGTGAATTTAGTGTACCTGGATTTTGCAAAAGCATTCGATAAAGGCCCCCATAAACGATTAATTTACAAGCTGAATTACACAGGCATGGACTGTAAGGTTTGTTCTTGGGTAAAAAAATGGTTACAGGGGCGTGTCCAAAGGGTGGTGATAAATAACGTGTTTTTAGACTGGTCTGGAGTGGTAAGTGAGGTACCCCAAGGTTATGTCTTGAGACCAATTCTATTCAATGTATTCGTAAATGATGGGATAAATTGCTCAATCTCAGTTTTTGTGGATGACACAAAATTTTGCAGGGCAATAACTTCACATCAGGTTATATACATTTTACAGAAAGACCTGAGCAAAATAATGGAGTGGGCAACTACATGGCAAATGAGGTTTAATGTGGAGAAATGTAAGGTTATGCACTTGGGGGTCCTAGTAGATAACATCTTGTGCAATAGCATGCAATGTCAAGCTGCAGTTACCAAAGCCGGCAGAATATTAGCATGCGTAAAAAAGGGATATACTCCAGAGATAAAACGTTAATCCTACCACTTTATAAAACTCTGGTTAGACAACATCTGGAGTACTCTGTACAATTCTGGTCACCAATCTTCAGAAGGTATTTTCCACATGCACACACACACTCACCAACACAGGTTGAACTGGATGGACTATAGTCTTTATTCAACCTTACCATGTAATAGGGATGAGCTTCGTGTTCGAGTCGAACATACGTTCGACTCGAACATCGGCTGTTCGATCGTTCGACGAAGATCGAACGATTTGGGCCGTTCGCGCCAAATTCGAGTGACGCGAACGGCCCACAATGCACTACGCCATCGCAGTGTCATCCAGGCGCTGTGATTGGCCAAGCATGCACTGTGACCCCGCATGATTGGCCAATCACAGCGCCGGCAGCGAGGAGAGCAATGATTGGCCACAGGCAGGATGCCTGTGGCCAATTATTGCTGAGGGTGTTTAGTACACGCCCCACACTATAAAAGGCCGCCAGCACGGCGGCCTAGTGTAGTGTGTTCCGGAGCAGGGATAGAGCAGCATAGGCAGGGACAGTGACTGTTATTTCTTTCTTGCTTAACCTGGATTCCTTTAGTTTAGGGAAAGAGAAGGATAGGTAGGGAGAGTGTCAGTGTGTTTTGTGCTTGTGCTATAGTGTGCTTAAAAAAAACATTTATTCTAGGGACAGAAAACTGTAGGTAGGGACAGTGTCAGTTTCTTTCACTCTGCAAGTCCTTGTTTCCAGGGACCTGGAAGGACAGTGAGTGAATTGTCCTTGTGCTATATTGTGCTTAAAAAAACATTTATTCTAGGGACAGAAAACTGTAGGTAGGGAGAGTGTCAGTTTCTTTCACTCTGCAAGTCCTTGTTTCCAGGGACCTGTAAGGACAGTGAGTGAATTGTCCTTGTGCTATATTTTGCTTAAAAAAACATTTATTCTAGGGACAGAAAACTGTAGGTAGGGAGAGTGTCAGTTTATTTCACTCTGCAAGTCCTTGTTTCCAGGGACCTGGAAGGACAGTGAGTGAATTCTCCTTGTGCTATATTGTGCTTAAAAAAAACATTTATTCTAGGGACAGAAAACTGTAGGTAGGGACAGTGTCAGTTTCTTTCACTCTGCAAGTCCTTGTTTCCAGGGACCTGTAAGGACAGTGAGTGAATTGTCCTTGTGCTATATTGTGATTAAAAAAAACATTTTTTCTAGGGACAGAAAACTGTAGGTAGGGAGAGTGTTTTTTTTCTTTCACTCTGCAAGTCCTTGTTTCCAGGGACCTGTAAGGACAGTGAGTGAATTGTCCTTGTGCTATATTGTGCTTAAAAAAAACATTTATTCTAGGGACAGAAAACTGTAGGTAGGGAGAGTGTCAGTTTATTTCACTCTGCAAGTCCTTGTTTCCAGGGACCTGGAAGGACAGTGAGTGAATTGTCCTTGTGCTATATTGTGATTAAAAAAAACATTTATTCTAGGGACAGAAAACTGTAGGTAGGGAGAGTGTCAGTTTATTTCACTCTGCAAGTCCTTGTTTCCAGGGACCTGGAAGGACAGTGAGTGAATTGTCCTTGTGCTATATTGTGATTAAAAAAAACATTTTTTCTAGGGACAGAAAACTGTAGGTAGGGAGAGTGTTTTTTTTCTTTCACTCTGCAAGTCCTTGTTTCCAGGGACCTGTAAGGACAGTGAGTGAATTGTCCTTGTGCTATATTGTGCTTAAAAAAAACATTTATTCTAGGGACAGAAAACTGTAGGTAGGGAGAGTGTCAGTTTATTTCACTCTGCAAGTCCTTGTTTCCAGGGACCTGGAAGGACAGTGAGTGAATTGTCCTTGTGCTATATTGTGATTAAAAAAAACATTTTTTCTAGGGACAGAAAACTGTAGGTAGGGAGAGTGTTTTTTTTCTTTCACTCTGCAAGTCCTTGTTTCCAGGGACCTGTAAGGACAGTGAGTGAATTGTCCTTGTGCTATATTGTGCTTAAAAAAAACATTTATTCTAGGGACAGAAAACTGTAGGTAGGGAGAGTGTCAGTTTATTTCACTCTGCAAGTCCTTGTTTCCAGGGACCTGGAAGGACAGTGAGTGAATTGTCCTTGTGTTATATTGTGATTAAAAAAAACATTTTTTCTAGGGACAGAAAACTGTAGGTAGGGAGAGTGTTTTTTTTCTTTCACTCTGCAAGTCCTTGTTTCCAGGGACCTGGAAGGACAGTGAGTGAATTCTCCTTGTGCTATATTGTGCTTAAAAAAAACATTTATTCTAGGGACAGAAAACTGTAGGTAGGGAGAGTGTCAGTTTATTTCACTCTGCAAGTCCTTGTTTCCAGGGACCTGTAAGGACAGTGAGTGAATTGTCCTTGTGCTATATTGTGATTAAAAAAAACATTTTTTCTAGGGACAGAAAACTGTAGGTAGGGAGAGTGTTTTTTTTTCTTTCACTCTGCAAGTCCTTGTTTCCAGGGACCTGTAAGGACAGTGAGTGAATTGTCCTTGTGCTATATTGTGATTAAAAAAAACATTTTTTCTAGGGACAGAAAACTGTAGGTAGGGAGAGTGTTTTTTTTCTTTCACTCTGCAAGTCCTTGTTTCCAGGGACCTGTAAGGACAGTGAGTGAATTGTCCTTGTGCTATATTGTGCTTAAAAAAAACATTTATTCTAGGGACAGAAAACTGTAGGTAGGGAGAGTGTCAGTTTATTTCACTCTGCAAGTCCTTGTTTCCAGGGACCTGGAAGGACAGTGAGTGAATTGTCCTTGTGCTATATTGTGATTAAAAAAAACATTTTTTCTAGGGACAGAAAACTGTAGGTAGGGAGAGTGTTTTTTTTCTTTCACTCTGCAAGTCCTTGTTTCCAGGGACCTGTAAGGACAGTGAGTGAATTGTCCTTGTGCTATATTGTGCTTAAAAAAAACATTTATTCTAGGGACAGAAAACTGTAGGTAGGGAGAGTGTCAGTTTATTTCACTCTGCAAGTCCTTGTTTCCAGGGACCTGGAAGGACAGTGAGTGAATTGTCCTTGTGTTATATTGTGATTAAAAAAAACATTTTTTCTAGGGACAGAAAACTGTAGGTAGGGAGAGTGTTTTTTTTCTTTCACTCTGCAAGTCCTTGTTTCCAGGGACCTGTAAGGACAGTGAGTGAATTGTCCTTGTGTTATATTGTGATTAAAAAAAACATTTTTTCTAGGGACAGAAAACTGTAGGTAGGGAGAGTGTTTTTTTTCTTTCACTCTGCAAGTCCTTGTTTCCAGGGACCTGGAAGGACAGTGAGTGAATTGTCCTTGTGTTATATTGTGATTAAAAAAAACATTTTTTCTAGGGACAGAAAACTGTAGGTAGGGAGAGTGTTTTTTTTCTTTCACTCTGCAAGTCCTTGTTTCCAGGGACCTGGAAGGACAGTGAGTGAATTCTCCTTGTGCTATATTGTGCTTAAAAAAAACATTTATTCTAGGGACAGAAAACTGTAGGTAGGGAGAGTGTCAGTTTATTTCACTCTGCAAGTCCTTGTTTCCAGGGACCTGTAAGGACAGTGAGTGAATTGTCCTTGTGCTATATTGTGATTAAAAAAAACATTTTTTCTAGGGACAGAAAACTGTAGGTAGGGAGAGTGTTTTTTTTCTTTCACTCTGCAAGTCCTTGTTTCCAGGGACCTGTAAGGACAGTGAGTGAATTGTCCTTGTGCTATATTGTGATTAAAAAAAACATTTTTTCTAGGGACAGAAAACTGTAGGTAGGGAGAGTGTTTTTTTTCTTTCACTCTGCAAGTCCTTGTTTCCAGGGACCTGTAAGGACAGTGAGTGAATTGTCCTTGTGCTATATTGTGCTTAAAAAAAACATTTATTCTAGGGACAGAAAACTGTAGGTAGGGAGAGTGTCAGTTTATTTCACTCTGCAAGTCCTTGTTTCCAGGGACCTGGAAGGACAGTGAGTGAATTGTCCTTGTGCTATATTGTGATTAAAAAAAACATTTTTTCTAGGGACAGAAAACTGTAGGTAGGGAGAGTGTTTTTTTTCTTTCACTCTGCAAGTCCTTGTTTCCAGGGACCTGTAAGGACAGTGAGTGAATTGTCCTTGTGCTATATTGTGCTTAAAAAAAACATTTATTCTAGGGACAGAAAACTGTAGGTAGGGAGAGTGTCAGTTTATTTCACTCTGCAAGTCCTTGTTTCCAGGGACCTGGAAGGACAGTGAGTGAATTGTCCTTGTGTTATATTGTGATTAAAAAAAACATTTTTTCTAGGGACAGAAAACTGTAGGTAGGGAGAGTGTTTTTTTTCTTTCACTCTGCAAGTCCTTGTTTCCAGGGACCTGTAAGGACAGTGAGTGAATTGTCCTTGTGCTATATTTTGCTTAAAAAAAACATTTATTCTAGGGACAGAAAACTGTAGGTAGGGACAGTGTCAGTTTATTTCACTCTGCAAGTCCTTGTTTCCAGGGACCTGGAAGGACAGTGAGTGAATTGTCCTTGTGCTATATTGTGCTTAAAAAAACATTTATTCTAGGGACAGAAAACTGTAGGTAGGGAGAGTGTCAGTTTCTTTCACTCTGCAAGTCCTTGTTTCCAGGGACCTGTAAGGACAGTGAGTGAATTGTCCTTGTGCTATATTTTGCTTAAAAAAAACATTTATTCTAGGGACAGAAAACTGTAGGTAGGGAGAGTGTCAGTTTATTTCACTCTGCAAGTCCTTGTTTCCAGGGACCTGGAAGGACAGTGAGTGAATTCTCCTTGTGCTATATTGTGCTTAAAAAAAACATTTATTCTAGGGACAGAAAACTGTAGGTAGGGACAGTGTCAGTTTCTTTCACTCTGCAAGTCCTTGTTTCCAGGGACCTGTAAGGACAGTGAGTGAATTGTCCTTGTGCTATATTGTGATTAAAAAAAACATTTTTTCTAGGGACAGAAAACTGTAGGTAGGGAGAGTGTTTTTTTTCTTTCACTCTGCAAGTCCTTGTTTCCAGGGACCTGTAAGGACAGTGAGTGAATTGTCCTTGTGCTATATTGTGCTTAAAAAAAACATTTATTCTAGGGACAGAAAACTGTAGGTAGGGAGAGTGTCAGTTTATTTCACTCTGCAAGTCCTTGTTTCCAGGGACCTGGAAGGACAGTGAGTGAATTGTCCTTGTGCTATATTGTGATTAAAAAAAACATTTATTCTAGGGACAGAAAACTGTAGGTAGGGAGAGTGTCAGTTTATTTCACTCTGCAAGTCCTTGTTTCCAGGGACCTGGAAGGACAGTGAGTGAATTGTCCTTGTGCTATATTGTGATTAAAAAAAACATTTTTTCTAGGGACAGAAAACTGTAGGTAGGGAGAGTGTTTTTTTTCTTTCACTCTGCAAGTCCTTGTTTCCAGGGACCTGTAAGGACAGTGAGTGAATTGTCCTTGTGCTATATTGTGATTAAAAAAAACATTTTTTCTAGGGACAGAAAACTGTAGGTAGGGAGAGTGTTTTTTTTCTTTCACTCTGCAAGTCCTTGTTTCCAGGGACCTGTAAGGACAGTGAGTGAATTGTCCTTGTGCTATATTGTGCTTAAAAAAAACATTTATTCTAGGGACAGAAAACTGTAGGTAGGGAGAGTGTCAGTTTATTTCACTCTGCAAGTCCTTGTTTCCAGGGACCTGGAAGGACAGTGAGTGAATTGTCCTTGTGCTATATTGTGATTAAAAAAAACATTTTTTCTAGGGACAGAAAACTGTAGGTAGGGAGAGTGTTTTTTTTCTTTCACTCTGCAAGTCCTTGTTTCCAGGGACCTGTAAGGACAGTGAGTGAATTGTCCTTGTGCTATATTGTGCTTAAAAAAAACATTTATTCTAGGGACAGAAAACTGTAGGTAGGGAGAGTGTCAGTTTATTTCACTCTGCAAGTCCTTGTTTCCAGGGACCTGGAAGGACAGTGAGTGAATTGTCCTTGTGTTATATTGTGATTAAAAAAAACATTTTTTCTAGGGACAGAAAACTGTAGGTAGGGAGAGTGTTTTTTTTTCTTTCACTCTGCAAGTCCTTGTTTCCAGGGACCTGGAAGGACAGTGAGTGAATTCTCCTTGTGCTATATTGTGCTTAAAAAAAACATTTATTCTAGGGACAGAAAACTGTAGGTAGGGAGAGTGTCAGTTTATTTCACTCTGCAAGTCCTTGTTTCCAGGGACCTGTAAGGACAGTGAGTGAATTGTCCTTGTGCTATATTGTGCTTAAAAAAAACATTTATTCTAGGGACAGAAAACTGTAGGTAGGGAGAGTGTCAGTTTATTTCACTCTGCAAGTCCTTGTTTCCAGGGACCTGGAAGGACAGTGAGTGAATTGTCCTTGTGCTATATTGTGATTAAAAAAAACATTTTTTCTAGGGACAGAAAACTGTAGGTAGGGAGAGTGTTTTTTTTCTTTCACTCTGCAAGTCCTTGTTTCCAGGGACCTGTAAGGACAGTGAGTGAATTGTCCTTGTGCTATATTGTGCTTAAAAAAAACATTTATTCTAGGGACAGAAAACTGTAGGTAGGGAGAGTGTCAGTTTATTTCACTCTGCAAGTCCTTGTTTCCAGGGACCTGGAAGGACAGTGAGTGAATTGTCCTTGTGTTATATTGTGATTAAAAAAAACATTTTTTCTAGGGACAGAAAACTGTAGGTAGGGAGAGTGTTTTTTTTCTTTCACTCTGCAAGTCCTTGTTTCCAGGGACCTGTAAGGACAGTGAGTGAATTGTCCTTGTGCTATATTGTGCTTAAAAAAAAACATTTATTCTAGGGACAGAAAACTGTAGGTAGGGAGAGTGTCAGTTTATTTCACTCTGCAAGTCCTCGTTTCCAGGGACCTGGAAGGACAGTGAGTGAATTGTCCTTGTGCTATATTGTGATTAAAAAAAACATTTTTTCTAGGGACAGAAAACTGTAGGTAGGGAGAGTGTTTTTTTTCTTTCACTCTGCAAGTCCTTGTTTCCAGGGACCTGTAAGGACAGTGAGTGAATTGTCCTTGTGCTATATTGTGATTAAAAAAAACATTTTTTCTAGGGACAGAAAACTGTAGGTAGGGAGAGTGTTTTTTTTCTTTCACTCTGCAAGTCCTTGTTTCCAGGGACCTGTAAGGACAGTGAGTGAATTGTCCTTGTGCTATATTGTGCTTAAAAAAAACATTTATTCTAGGGACAGAAAACTGTAGGTAGGGAGAGTGTCAGTTTATTTCACTCTGCAAGTCCTCGTTTCCAGGGACCTGGAAGGACAGTGAGTGAATTGTCCTTGTGCTATATTGTGATTAAAAAAAACATTTTTTCTAGGGACAGAAAACTGTAGGTAGGGAGAGTGTTTTTTTTCTTTCACTCTGCAAGTCCTTGTTTCCAGGGACCTGTAAGGACAGTGAGTGAATTGTCCTTGTGCTATATTGTGCTTAAAAAAAACATTTATTCTAGGGACAGAAAACTGTAGGTAGGGAGAGTGTCAGTTTATTTCACTCTGCAAGTCCTTGTTTCCAGGGACCTGGAAGGACAGTGAGTGAATTGTCCTTGTGCTATATTGTGATTAAAAAAAACATTTTTTCTAGGGACAGAAAACTGTAGGTAGGGAGAGTGTTTTTTTTCTTTCACTCTGCAAGTCCTTGTTTCCAGGGACCTGGAAGGACAGTGAGTGAATTCTCCTTGTGCTATATTGTGATTAAAAAAAACATTTTTTCTAGGGACAGAAAACTGTAGGTAGGGAGAGTGTTTTTTTTCTTTCACTCTGCAAGTCCTTGTTTCCAGGGACCTGTAAGGACAGTGAGTGAATTGTCCTTGTGCTATATTGTGATTAAAAAAAACATTTTTTCTAGGGACAGAAAACTGTAGGTAGGGAGAGTGTCAGTTTCTTTCACTGTGAAAGTCCTTGTTTCAAGGGACAGAGAAGGACACCTGAAGGTAGCCCTTATTGCTTTTTTCCCATCTCCCTGCAGGCCATCTATTAGAATGTCTGGAAGGCAAACAAGGAGAGGCAGACAGTCAGGAGGCAATAAAAGAGGGCAAGCAGGCTCTGTGTCTGGGGGCAACAGTGCTGGTCGTGGACGCGGTGCATTGTCATCAGCACATGGCCATGGGACACGCTTGTCCTTCTTTTCGGCAGCTGGACATGTTGAGCCACATCATGCCGAAGACTTGGTAGAGTGGATGACCAAGCCCTCCTCCTCCTCCTCATCCTCTCTCACCCAGGCTCAGGGTACTGGAAAAGCAGCTGCCAAAGCGTCGTCTTCCCTGGTATCAATGTCAGACAAATCATCAGTCACTCCTTCCCTAGACCCACCATGTCCTCCTCCTGAGGAGTCCCCCGAACTGTTTCAGCACAGTGTTGGGTACATGCTCCAGGAGGATGCCCAGCGTTTCGAAGGGTCTGATGATGAAACCCAGCTAGAGGAAGGCAGTAGCGTGAGAGCAGACAGAGGGGATGCTCAAGAAGGACACCAATCTGGCAGTCATGTTCCAGCAGCTGCAGCATACTGCCAGATTGGCTCCAGTGAAGAGGAGGGAGGGGATGATGAGGTCACTGACTCCACGTGGGTGCCTAATAGGAGAGAGGAGGAGGAGGAGGATGAGGAGGAGGCACATCTCCAACGAGGCAGGATGCCCTTTGGTGGCCAGCGTAAGGGCAGTACACCGACGGAATCACACCGCAGAGCTCCGCCTGTGCAGGGCGCTGCCTCTGCCCGTCATTCAAAAAGTTCTTTGGTGTGGGCCTTTTTTGAGGCTAGTGCATCAGATCGCACAGCTGCTGTTTGCAACATATGTCTCAAGCGTATATCGCGTGGCCAAAACATCAGCCGCTTGGGTACCACATGCCTGACCAGACATATGTTGACCTGCCATGCAGCTCGTTGGCAAGCCTACCTCAAAGACCCACACCAAAGAACAAAGCGGACCTCTCCTTGCACCGCATCAGCTGGGATCTCCAACCCCACTATAACTTCAGTCCTCTCTGAAACATGCACTGAGAGGAATGAAGGTGTAGAATTAGGTGTGTCACAGCCAAGTACTTGCGCCCACTCTGCTAGCAGTACACCGACGTCCGATTCTAGCAGGCAAATTTCCCTGCCCCAGCTGCTGGACCGTCGAAAGAAGTTCACTCCCAGCCATCCACATGCCCAGCGGTTGAATGCTAGCTTGGCTAAATTGCTAGCGCTTCAACTGCTGCCTTTTCAGTTGGTAGACTCGGCCCCCTTCCGTGAGTTTGTGCAATGTGCAGTTCCTCAGTGGCAGGTTCCCAAACGCCACTTTTTCTCACGGAAGGCTATTCCGGCTCTCTACCGGCATGTGGAAGGCAATGTCTTGGCCTCGCTGGACAGGGCGGTCAGCGGTAAGGTGCATATTACCGCTGACTCATGGTCCAGCAGGCATGGACAGGGACGTTACCTTTCTTTCACGGCCCATTGGGTCACTCTTTTGGCAGCTGGGAAGGATTCAGGACAAGGTGCAGTAGTGTTGGAGGTTGTCCCACCGCCACGCCTCCAAAATGCTACTACTGGTTGTGACACACCTCTCTCCTCCACCCCCTCCTCTTCTTCTTCCTCCATGGCCTCTTCCTGTGGTTTGTCCTATGAACCAGCGGTGCTCCGTAGCCGTTCACGGGGCTACGCAAGTACGCAGGCAAAAAGATGCCATGCCGTGCTTGCGCTGGTGTGTTTGGGGGACAGAAGCCACACTGGGGCAGAGGTCCTGTCTGCTCTGCAGGGCCAGGCCGAGAGGTGGTTGACGCCACGCCAGCTTAAGCCAGGAATGGTGGTTTGCGACAATGGCACCAACCTCCTCTCCGCCCTCCGACAGGGACAACTGACCCATGTGCCCTGTGTGGCTCACGTCCTTAACCTGGTGGTGCAGCGCTTCTTGGGCAGGTACCCGGGCTTACAGGATGTCCTGAGGCAGGCCAGGAAAGTCTGTGTGCATTTCCGCAGATCTTATAATGCCAGTGCTCGCCTGGCTGAGCTGCAAAAGGAGTTGAACCTGCCCAAGAACCGCCTTATATGTGACATGCCCACCAGGTGGAACTCAACGTTGGCCATGCTGCAGCGGCTGCACACGCAGCAGAGGGCCATCAATGAGTACCTGTGCGACTACGGCACCAGGACAGGGTCAGGGGAGCTTGGTTTTTTTTCTCCACGCCAGTGGGGCATGATCAGGGATGCATGCACTGTCCTGGCACCATTTGAGGAGGCCACGAGGATGGTGAGCAGTGACAGTGCATGCATCAGTGACACTGTACCTCTTGTCCACCTGTTGGAGCACACGCTGCGTGGAATAATGGACAGGGCACTTGAGGCAGAACAGAGGCAGGAAGAGGAGGACTTCCTTGCCTCTCAAGGCCCCCTTTACCCAGACAGTGTTCCTTCTGTCCCACCCATCGCACAGGAAGAGGAGGAGGAGGAGGAGGAGGAGGAGGAGGAGGATTGTGTCAGCATGGAGGTGGAGGCTGGCACTCAGCATCATCAGCAGCAGTCTTTTAGGGATGATTTACAGTCCCAAGAAACCAGTGGACTTGTACGTGGCTGGGAGGAGGTGGCTGCGGATCATGTCGTCCTTAGTGACCCAGAGGACTCCGGAGCGAATGCCTCAGCAAACCTACGATGCATGGCCTCCCTGATCCTGCAAAGTCTGCGGAAGGATCCTCGTATTCTTCGGATCAAGGAGAGGGACCATTACTGGCTGGCCACTCTCCTTGATCCACGGTACAAGGGTAAGGTTGCGGACCTTATGTTACCGTCGCAGAGGGAGCAGAGGATGAGACAACTCCGGGAGGCCTTGCAGAAAGGTCTGTGCAACGCGTTCCCAGAGACTGGGAGGTTGCAAACTCCTGGTCCTGGACAACGAGTTGCTGAGGCTTCGGCCAGTCAAAGAAGGAGCGGTGGGGAAGGTGGCCGTCTGACCGATGCGTTCAGACAATTCTTTAGTCCGCAGCCCCAAAGTATGATCGGTTCCAGCAACCATCGCCAGCGTCTGATAAACATGGTGCAGGAATATCTAGGGGCAAGGTCAGACTTGGACACCTTCCCCACCGAAAATCCTCTGGCTTACTGGGTCTTGAGGATGGATCACTGGCCAGAGCTTGCACAGTATGCAATTGAGCTACTGGCCTGTCCTGCATCCAGCGTTCTTTCGGAACGCACATTCAGTGCTGCTGGAGGATTTGTCACGGATCACAGGGTGCGCCTGTCCACCGACTCGGTTGATCGACTGACTTTCATCAAGATGAACCAGTCTTGGATCACCACCAGCTACCACACACCTGATGCTGATATAACAGACTAATTGATTTTAACATGTCACATCCCTTCAAGACTGATGCTGATGCTGAGTGCCTGTGCTGTTATGTTGACTGGCTATCCTCCTCCTCCGAGTCCTCAATGATACGATTGATGATGATAGCTTGTAAGATCATTTTTGTTTATGGGTGCCGCCACCAGTGCCTAACGCCCAATTTTTCAGCCCCTGTTTAACAGGGGCGTGTCATTACAATTTTTGAAGCAATACTTTGCAACAGGGCTCATTGCTGTGCTCCAAGTACAGTATCTGTGAGGAGTTGCAGTGTTGTGCCACCAGTGCCTAAGGCCCAATTTTTCAGCCCCTGTTTAACAGGGGCGTGTCATTACAATTTTTGAAGCAATACTTTGCAACAGGGCTCATTGCTGTGCTCCAAGTACAGTATCTGTGAGGGGTTGCAGTGTTGTGCCACCAGTGCCTAAGGCCCAATTTTTCAGCCCCTGTTCAACAGGGGCATGTAATTACAATTCTTGATCTAATAATTCACAGCAGGGCCCATTGCTGCACCCACCAAGAGTAACTGTCAGGGCTTACAGTGTTGTGGCACCAGCACCACCATCAAAGGCCCAATTTTTACTACCACTGTTCAACAATTATATGTAATTAAAATTCCTGATATAATAGTTGACAGCAGGGCGTTCCAGCACCAACCAAGAGTAACTGTGAGTGCTTACAGTGTTGTGCCAACACCAACAACTAAGGGGCCTATTTCTGCAGAGTATATACGGCAGGTCCCTACTTTCAAACATCCAACTTACAAACGACTCCTACTTGCAAACGCAAGAAGACAACAGGAAGTGAGAGGAAATCTACCACTAGGAAGGAAAATTCTCTCCTGTAAGAATAAATATGGGAGAAAGGTGTCTCCTCTGTACTGATGCTTTATCAGCAATCCTTGTTTCAAGAAAAACACCACATTTCAAAAACAGTTGTCATTGGGACGGAAAGTGAGGTGAAATGTTCTGAACAGGGGCACAGACAGCAAAACAAATGTTACAGGGGTGATAACCCTTACCTATGTTTTCCAAAAAGTTTAAAAATAGATTTTTGGTCTGGAGCTACACTTCAACAATGTACCTGTTCAAAATTACAAACAGACTCTACATAAGAACAAACCTACAGTCCCTGTCTTGTATGCACCGCCTGTATAGGGCTGTTCAGAGTATATAGGGCCTTTTTTATTTTATGTGCGGGGTTCCCCTTAATATCCATACAAGACCCAAAGGGGCTGGTAATGGGCTGGGGTAGGGGGGGGGGTCATGGGGTAGCTATGCCATTTTTCTTAAAGAATTTCATCCATATTACCGGGACCAGACATTACATTAAAGCCGCAAGCAGTTTTAAATGGCTTTTTTTTCCTTTAGAAGTGTCATTTTGTGCAGGGACAGTTCTAAACACGGGAAACACGTGGCACTTCACAGGCATACTTTAGACACCCCCCAGGTACGATATTTAAAGGAATATTTGACTTTTTTTTTTTCACTTTATGCATCATTAAAATGACTGCTCCCGAAAAACGACCGTTTTTAAAACTTCTTTTTGCATTGATACATGTCCCCTGGTGCAGAACCCGGGTTCCCAAACCCTTTTTAGGACAATAACATGCATAATAGTTGTTATAATTAGCACTTTAGAATTCGAACGTTCGCATCCATTGTATTTAATAGGGTTCTAATGTTCGTTCGAACTTTCGGTCCGTTCGCGGGTTCTGGTGCGAACCAAACCCGGGGGTGTTCGGCTCATCACTACCATGTAACTATCTCCATAAACATTCTTTAGCCTTCTGTGGATGTCAGACAGCCTGCACCCCTTCTTTGTCAAGAATGACGGCACATTGCCCACCTGTTGCTTGGAATGGAAATAATTATTTACCTGCAATGAAAAAGAAGAGTTACTATAGAGGAATACCAGTAGTAAAAAAAAGTTATGCGCGCTTTTGCATTACTTTCGGTACAACTGTTACGTACCTGCTGGATGAGCCTGATGTGCAGTGGGAAGGCTTCTCGTACAACACCGGCTCAAGGACCACCGATGTTGCAACAGTGGCCGCAAGAGCCTGGCGGTGTATGGGTGCCTGGTTCGCCTTTGGTCTTGTCAGTTCAGCTGGTGCAGCAGGGAACAGGAAGGCAGGCTGGTAGGTGCACTGGCTGGGGAGACACTGAATACCTAGTCAGACAAGCCGGGTTTGGTAACAGACGATCAGATGTAGGTATAGACGACAGGCAGAGAATGGTCAGGATATAGGCAAAATTCGGCAACAGGAAATCAAGCAGTGTAGAGCTGAGCGTGGTTACAAGGCAGGCCGGGATCAAGATAACAGAGATCAATCATAGTCAAACAAGCTGGGTCAAACACAGGAAACAGATCAGATCACAGGAACAGGAAGTCACTGGAACAGGTATGAACTGCAGATCAGGCAGCGAAGACACAGTGCTGCTGAGGTGTTTAAATAAGGCAGGCTGTTGCCAATCACTGAAATCAGACTGCACTATTAACTCTTAGGTGGCAGATCCATGACATTGCCCCCCCCCCCTTACGGGCAACCTCCGGGTGCCCAACAGGTCTGTCTTCTGTGGAGTTCTGCGAAAAAAGGCAGAAACAAGGTCTCTGGCGTGCACATCCTGTTCAACCTCCCAAGAGTTATCCTCCGGGCCATAACCTTTCCACTTAACCAGGTACTGTATCTGATTCCTTCTTCTCCTACAGTCTATGATAGCCTCCACCTCATACTCCTCTTCGCCATTTATGGTCACAGGTTCTGGTGGCTTGGATACTCTATCTGGAAAAGAGTCAGGGACTGCGGGTTTCAAGAGAGAAACATGGAAGACAGGATGTATCTTAAGTGAATTAGGTAAAGATAATTCATAAGCAACCTCATTAAGTTTCCTCTTGACTGGGAATGGTCCCACAAATTTAGGTGCCAGTTTCTTTGAGGGACATGCCAACCTGAGATTCGTAGTAGACAACCATACCTGGTCTCCCGGGTGGAGAATCAGTTCACCCCTCCTTTTCCTGTCAAAAGCCATCTTGCTTGCTGCTTGTGCCTTGGTAACCGCTTCTTGAAGCAACTTATTGTTGCGGTTTAGGAAATCCACTGTGTCTTGGACAGCAGGAACTGTGGTCTCTGGAATAAAGTCGGGCAAGAAGGATGGGTGAAAACCATAATTTGCAAAGAAGGGTGACTGACCTGTGGCAGAGTGAGTGGCATTATTGTAGGCGAACTCCGCCAGTGGCAGCAACGATACCCAGTCATTCTGGACAAAAGTGGTGAAGCATCGGATATACTGTTCCAATGTCTGATTGGTTCTCTCTGTCTGTCCATTGGTCTGGGGATGGTAGGTGGAGGACAAGGATCTTTCAATTTTAAGGGCTTCACACAGAGTTTTCCAGAATCTGGAAGTGAACTGAACCCCCTGATCGGAGACAATGTTCATAGGGACTCCGTGAAGCCTCACAATCTCTCTGATAAATACTTGAGCCGTCTCCATGGCCGAGGGAGTACTCTTCAGAGGCAAGAAATGGGCCATTTTGGACAGTCGGTCCACTATCACAAAGATGGCTGTGCATCCTTCCGATGGGGGAAGTTCCACAATGAAATCCATGGCTATCATTTTCCATGGTCTGTCAGGGACTGGCAGTGGCCGAAGTAGACCCCAAGCTCAGTTCTTTGTACCCTTGCTGTGGTTGCAGATTGCACAGGAATTCACGTACCTCTTACAGGTTTCTTCTGGGTCCGGCCACCAAAATGTGCGTTTCAGGAGATCAAGCGTCTTGCACCAAAATGTGCGTTTCAGGAGATCAAGCGTCTTGACCCCAAAATGACCTGCTAGGGGATGATCATGAGAAAGACCCAAAATGGTTATACGTAAACATTCAGGCACAAATATCTTGCTTCCGTTAAACAGCAATCCTTCCCGGAGTGTCAGTGTGACCCCTGGAGGGTTAGGAACGTCTGTCGAAGCCTGCTTCATTCGGTTGAGGAGGTTGCCCTGTAAAAGTAAGAAGTTATTTTCAGACAAGATGGTATCTGATACTGGTGGTCCCTTGGGGTCATCGAACATACGAGACAGTGCATCTGGTTTGACATTCTTCGAGCCCGGCCGATAGGTGATGTGGAACACAAATCGGCAAAAGAACAGGGCCCAACGTGCTTGATGTGGCCTTAGACGTTTAGCAGTCCTCAAGTACTCAAGATTTTTGTGGTCAGTATAGACCAATATGGTATGCGCTGCTCCCTCCAGGAGGTATCTCCACTCTAAAGCTGCCTTAATGGCCAGTAATTCTCGGTCCCCAACGTCATAGTTTCTCTCTGCTGGGCAGAGCCTGTGGGAGAAAAAGGCTACTGGATGCATGAGATCCTTAGGGCCTTGGCGTTGGGAGATGACTGCTCCAATAGCGACTTCAGATGCATCTACTTCTAGTGTATACGGCAGAGACGGGTCCGGGTGACCAAGAACAGGTGCTGAAGTAAACAGTCTCTTCAAGGTTTCAAATGCGGCTTGTGCCTTGGGTGTCCAATGGAAACGAAGGTTCTGTCTAGTCAGCTGTGTTATAGGGGTGATGATGGCGGAAAAGCCCTTAATGAACCTCCTGTAAAAGTTGGCAAATCCTACGAAGCGCTGCACCCCCTTCTTGTCGGTAGGTGCAGGCCAGTCTAAGATAGCAGAGACCTTTTTAGAGTCCATCTTGAACCCTTCAGGTGAGATTATCAGTCCCAGGAATTGGATGATGCTTTGTTCAAATTCACATTTTTCACCTTTAGCATATAGTCCGTGTTGGCGGAGGCGGCTCAGCACTCTTTTGACATGACGTCGATGAGAGTCTAGAGAAATGCAAAAAATCAGGATGTTATCTAGGTAAACAATCAAAAATATATCCAGGAAGTCTCGGAATATATAATTGACAAAGTGTTGAAAAGTAGCCGGGGCATTGCATAGTCCAAAGGGCATCACTAGGTATTCATAGTGGCCAAATCGGGTGCGAAAGGCCGTCTTCCACTCAACCCCTTGACGGATGCGGACTAAATTGTAGGCCCCCCGTAGATCTAGTTTGGTGAAGATGGTTGCCGACCTTAATCTCTGAAATAGTTTGGGTACTAGAGGGAGAGGATATTGGTTTTTAACTGTAATTTTGTTGAGCTCCCGATAGTCCACACAAGGTCGTAGGGAGTGGTCCTTTTTCTCAACAAAAAATATTCCTGCTCTTGCTGGGGAGGTAGATGGTCGGATGAACCCCTTTTTCAAGTTTTCTTGGACATACAGTAGGTGCCGCCGATATTGTGTCAATCTCGCCGCTTCTAGCGGCGAGATTGACACCCTATGAGCTCCGTCGCGAGAGCCAGCACCGAGCTGTCTCGTCATCGGGAAAGGAAAAAATGTTCCTTTCACGATGAGCGACACGCATTGCCGATAGGCGGGGATCTGACGCGGATTCCCGCCAATACCAGGCACTGCGTTTGGTATGAATCCTGAGCGGGAACTCCACGCCAATTTTTAAAGAAAAAAACGGCGTGGGTTCCCCCTCCAGGAGCATACCAGGCCCTTGGGTCTGGTCTGGATTTGAAGGGGAACCCTACGCCGAAAAAACGTCGTGGGGGTCCCCCTCAAGATCCAAATCATGTGAAGCCTATATTAATCTCTGCGGACCGAAGATTTACCATTACTGCGAGAGGAAGCGACGAGTCAACATCGAGGAGGAGAAGAGGGAAGAAGACGCCAACGGCGACGACGGAGAAGACCGGCTCCTCCACTAGCAAAAGAGCTACAAGAAGTTAGTGGAGGGGCCGGCAGAAGGACAACGGAGAGCTGGACGAGGCGACGGAGAAGACCGGGCCTCTGCTAGCAAAAGAGCTAAAAAGAGGTTAGCGGAGGCCCGGCGGAAGAAAGAACCGGAGAGCGGGAGAAGAACCGGAGAGCGGGAGAAGAACTGGAGAGTGGGAGAAGAAGAAGACGACGGAGAAGACCGGGCCTCCGTTAGCAAAAGAGCTAAAAAGAAGTTAGCGGAGGCCCGGCAGAAGAAAGAACCGGAGAACGCGGCGACGACACCGGAGACCCCCGAAGTCGGAAGAAGACCTCCGGAGCGGTGCAATAAAATACTTTTAAAAACTGTGTTGTGTTTTTATTTCCATTTATTTTCCACCAGGTGAATGGGTAGGGGTACGATGTACCCCATACTTATTCACATAGGGTGGGGGGGCCGGGATCTGAGGGCCCCCTTATTAAAGGGGGCTCCCGGATTCTGATAAGCCCCCCGCCCGCAGACCCCGACAACCAACAGCCAGGGTTGTCGGGAAGAGGCCCTGTCCTCATCAACATGGGGGCAGGGTGCTCTGGGGTGGGGGGGGCCGCAGGTCGCCCCCCTGCCCCAGAGCACCAAACCCCCCATGTTGAGGGCATGTGGCCTGGTACGGTTCAGGAGGGAGGGGGGGCCGCTCTCGTCCCCCCCTTTCCCCTGCGGCCTGCCAGGTTGCGTGCTCGGATAAGGGTCTGGTTTGGATCTTGAGGGGGACCCCACGCCGTTTTTTCGGCGTAGGGTTCCCCTTCAAATCCAGACCAGACCCAAGGGCCTGGTATGCTCCTGGAGGGGGAACCCACGCCGTTTTTTTCTTTAAAAATTGGCGTGGAGTTCCCGCTCAGGATTCATACCAAACGCAGTGCCTGGTATTGACGGGAATCCGCGTCGGATCCCCGCTCAATACAGTGTCGCGTCTCCTCGCCATTGCAGCGAGCGCGACACGTGTCGCCACCCTGCTGCCGACATCTCGGCACTCCTGTCGCCGAGAATCTCGGCGATGGGAGCGCGATAAAAACACAATATCGGTGGCACCTACTGTACTCTTTTACTGCCTCCTGTTCTCGTTCAGCGAGGGGGAAGATTCTACCGAAAGGGATTTTAGACCCTGGAAGCAGTTCAATTGGGCAGTCGTATGGCCGATGCGGGGGAAGAATGTCAGCCCCTTGCTTACTAAAGACATCCAGGAATGGTAGGGTTCAGGTACGACTTCCCGCAACTCAAACTCAGAGTCCACACAAAATAGTGTTGTAGAAAAAGCTGGGGACTTAGGTAGGCAGTGCTCCTGGCAATAGGCTGAGTGGAAGTTGATTCTCCCTGTGGCCCAGTCAACTTGAGGATTATGCGCCTGCAGCCAGGGTAGGCCCAGAATAACAGGGAATAGCGGGGAGGTGATGACATCAAGGCTTAGGATTTCCTTATGTTGGGAGGAAGCACGGGTAAGGGAAATGTCTCTTGAGTCACAGGTCCAGACTTGATACATGACCCGTCAGCTAGAAAAACAGAAAGTCCTTGTGCTTTAGGTCTCAAGGGGATTCGTTGTTGTGTTGCAAAGGTTAGATCGATGAAGCAACTGCAGGCCCCGGAATCAATGATCGCGGTAACTGCCACTTCCCTTTCTAATAGCTGAAAAGAGGTGGGAAGGGTTAGGTTGGTGGCATTGGTAGGTAAAGAAAAGTTATTAACTGAAGAAATCATCCGCCACTTACGTGTCTTGGTTGGACAGGAACGTACATAGTGGCCCGCTCCCCCACAGTATAGGCAGAGGTTATTCTGTCATCGGTGCAGGCGTTCCTCTGGAGACAGAGAGGGGCGTATTAGGCCGATTTGCATGGGCTCCGGTGCTTCGGTGGCAGAAGTAGCAGGAGCTGGCTGAACTGGAGTGAAGCTAACAGGTGCGGAATGAGTGGGAGCTGGGATCCGGGGCATCATCCAGACTGGAAGTGGCTGCTGGGCTGATCTTTCAGATCGTCGCTCACGGAGACGACGGTCAATTTGTATGGCCAGTGTGATAAGGGCCTCCAGGGTATTTGGGACTCCGACACGTGCCAATTCGTCTTTCAGACCTTCTGATAACCCCAAGCGGAACTGGTGTCGCAGGGCTGCGTCATTCCTCTGTGTGTCTGCACTCCAGCGTCTAAAGTCTGTAACATAATCTTCGGCCGTTCTGCGGCCTTGCTGGAGTGCATGAAGGGCAGCCTCTGCTGTGGTGGTTCGTTGCGGGTCATCGTATAATTCGGCCATCGCGCCAAAGAAGGCGGACATGGACTGTAACAATACATCGTTCTTTTCCAACATCCGATGAGCCCAGGACTGGGGCTCACCCTGAAGCAGTGATATGATGAATCCTACTTTGGTGGTGTCAAGGGAGAAAGTTCGAGGTTGCAGGGCGAAGTACAGTTTGCATGAGTTGCGGAAGGATCGAAATTTTCCCCGGTCACCTGAAAATCTCTCTGGTGCTGGAACTCTGGGTTCAGGGGGCAGCATCACCACTGAGGTTTCTGCAGTGGCAGTCCTTGAGGCAGAAGGCGCAGCAGTGCTTGCTGGTGTAGCTAGAGTCTGTACACATTGTTCCAGTTGCGTATAACCCTCCTGTAGAGATTTGACTGCTTGGGTAAGGGCTGCAAGGTGCTGGCAGATGTCATTCATGGCCGACTTCCCACTTGCAGGCTCAGACATGGCTGCCTGATACTGTTACGTACCTGCCGGATGAGCCTGACGTGCAGTGGGAAGGCTTCTCGTACAATCCCGGCTCAAGGGCCACCGATGTTGCAACAGTGGCTGCAAGAGCCTGGCGGTGTATGGGTGCCTGGTTCGCCTTTGGTCTTGTCAGTTCAGCTGGTGCAGCAGGGAACAGGAAGCAGGCTGGTAGGTGCACTGGCTGGGGAGACACTGAATACGTAGTCAGACAAGCCGGGTTTGGTAACAGACGATCAGATGTAGGTATAGACGACAGGCAGAGAATGGTCAGGATACAGGCAAAGTTCGGCAACAGGAAATCAAGCAGTGTAGAGCTGAGCATGGTTACAAGGCAGGCCGGGATCAGGATAACAGAGATCAATCGTAGTCAAACAAGCTGGGTCAAACACAGGAAACAGATCAGATCACAGGAACAGGAAGTCACTGGGACAGGTATGAACTGCAGATCAGGCAGCGAAGACACAGTGCTGCTGAGGTGTTTAAATAAGGCAGCCTGTTGCCAATCACTGAAATCAGTCTGCACTATTAACCCTTAGGTGGCAGATCCATGACAACAACACTCTTGTGTGTTTTTTAAAAAGGGGGAGAGCGGGTAGTGGGACTTTAAATGAAGCACACAGCAGTAAATTGTAAAGATATGAAGTCAAGCGACTGGGAAAATCATGTTTATTTGTATTTTTTGAACTCATATAATATTTTATGGGCATACAATCCTCTAAACATTAACCTTTAAGTCATTTTGAATACAAATTACATAGCGATCCAGTCAAGTAAAAATTATTACAATACTGTACATATACACTTCAAAGCTGATATCATCATATACATAGAACAAAGGCCTTGATTGATTAAAAACATTAATTGGGTCATGGAGATTGAACCATGGTATTGTATGATGTATGATGGTATTGTATCTCACTTGGATCACTCCTATGCCCACGCATGTGGCTTTTGACTGACAACAGGTCCCCTCCTGGGGTCTTCACTTCCACCTTGGATCAGGGTATTCACGTGCACCTTCCTGCCTTGTACCTGTCTGTATTGGGTGTTGCTGCCCTTCTGAGCCACCCTACGCCTGGAGATGGGGCTACACCATGTGCTGACGGCCCTGATTGCGTGCTGCAGTCTGCGCAGCTGCAGATATAAATCCCATGTTTTTTTGCTCCTGATGAGCGGTTATCAGGCAGTGAAACGCGTTGAGCCACCAAACTCCCTCCATCATACAATACCACGGTTCAATCTCCATGACCCTATTAATGTTTTTAATCAATCAAGGCCTTTGTTCTATGTAAATGAAGATATCAGCTGTGAAGTGTATATGTATTGTAATAATTTTTACTTGACTGGATCGCTGAGTAATTTGTATTCAAAATGACTTAAAGGTTAATGTTTAGAGGATTGTATGCCCATAAAATGTTATAAGAGTTCAAAAAATACAAATAAACATGATTTTCCCAGTCGCTTGACTTTATATCTTTACAATTTACTGCCGTGTGCTTCATTTAAAGTCCCACTACCCGCTCTCCCCCTTTTTAATAAATGATAATAGGGATGGAGGCAGTTACCCCTTTGGTTTCAGCCTCATTTAAAGTCCCAAAAACTTTTCCTTTCTATTGTATAACTCTTGTGTGTTTGTGTGTGTGTATATATATATTTATATATATATACAGTGTGTGTATATATATATTTTACAGTGCATCCAAATGTAAGTAGTTACTGATTTAAAAATGATAGAGTTTAGGTTAGCCAGGACCATAAATGCATAATTTGATAGGTTTGATGTGTGGCTAGCATTTTAAGTCCCATACTTGCTTTAAAAAAGTGCCTTGCAATTTCAGATCTTTTCCAGAGCTCATTTATTTTACATGCAATAGTGGGTATGTAAAGAAAAAGAATTGCTGAATATGTTGAAAATTAAGCCGATTGCAAATTTTAACAAAATCAATAGTTAACAAATGGCAAAGCTTTTCTAATTTATTACAGTCATATATGTGGGTTAGAGAACAGGTAAAATCAATGGTAATTACTAGGTTGTTTAGGAAGGGACACTGATGAAAAGTATTTATTGTCTGCTCCTATTACTTTCCCCAGTAGCTAAAAACAGTCTGCTTGTTTCTTTGCGACAGAATCTATTGCACCTTGGGATTTGGAAAGGTTTGGTGGTAATTGTTTCTCAGTCAATAAAAAATACTAATGCTGCTACCCTTAGTAAGTTATTTGTAGCAATGTATTCTTAGTTTTCATTTGAAAGTGTACCTGTACAAAATATACAAACGGTAAACGACCTAATGGTGTTAAATACATGTATCCAAGAGGACTTTGGTTTTTATTTCACACTGCACACAGAAACTATTTAAGAATATATCCTGGACCTTTATCCTTAGCCTAACACTTAAAGTCCAACAAGTCACAGAAATAGACATGCAGTCAAACTGACATTGTACAAGTATCCAAGTCCACTTTACAGGTACAGGTCATTTAAATATGACTGACTGTCAAATGGGCACCATACTTACAGCAAGTGCACTCTAATGTAAAAGACCTGGTCAGACATACACCTCCCCTTCTCTGCACTGCAAGTCTGTGTGGGGATCCCTGTTCTGAGGGGTGTGGCAATTACTCAGCTATGCCATCACAAAGCATTGCACTGTAATGGATGTAAGCATAATTTTCAAAGAATAAAAGAGGACATTTTCTACCAAACATTAGTCACAAATTATTACATACTGTATATCGGGGAACAGCACAGAGTATATAATTTTTTGTTTTGACAAATTATAACATGTAAGGATGCAGAACTATTAAGATATAAAATGGTGTGAGACTTCAACTGGGCTTTATGCTAACACTAACCAATAAATTTTACTTCATTAAAACCCTAACCCCTAAAATGAACACTTAACCACCTCTCTAACTCTTATCTTAAAGGGGTTGTAAAGGTTCATTTTTTATTTTCTAATTAGGTTCCTTTAAGCTAGTGCATTGTTGGTTCACTTACCTTTTCTTTCGATTTCCCTTCTAAATGTTTTTTTTCTTTGTCTGAATTTGACACTTCCTGTTTCTCCTCAGTAAGCTTGCCCCATCATCCGCGCCGTTCTGGCTGGGGGTTAGTCAGCCTGCTCGCCCCCTCCCTTGGGACTACATCCCTGCAGGGAGACGCTGTGAAAGTTTACAGCGTGTCCCCGCAGGGATGTAGTCCCAAGGGAGGGGGCGAGCACGCTGACTAACCCCCAGCCAGAACGGCTTGGATGATGGGGGCAAGCTTACAGGAAGTGAGAAATTCAGACAAAGAAAAAAAACATTTAGAAGGGAAATCGAAGGAAAGGGTAAGTGAACCAACAATGCACTAGCTTAAAGGAACCTATTTAGAAAATAAAAAACAAACCTTTACAACCTCTTTAAGCTAACCCCAAACAATGCATTATTCTCAGCAAACCTAAACTTGCCTTGTTGAATATTTAAGTTATTGGTATCAACAAATGTTTTTTTTTTCTTGCACAAAAATCAAAGTGTTCAGATCTCAGCACTGAAAGTCATTAGAACCAAGGAGGAGAAGGATAGAGCTATAGGGTCAGAGGTTCTGCTTCCTATTGTTTTTATCTACAGCGGGGTGGACCTTAGAGTGAGCTGCATCTTAAAGGGAAACTAATAAGCAGAATGATGACATTAACAAGTATAGAAATAAAGGACACACATATAAAATCTCAACCAATCTTTGATGCTCTGTAGACTTTTTTCTGACAGAGGTTCAACTTTAAGTCCTAGGTTTAGTGTTGGGGTTCAGGTTGAGGATTTATTTTAAACTGTAGGTTAAGGAATAGGGATTGGGGTAACATGTAGGTTATGGGTAACATTAGGGTTACTGTTAATTACTGTTAATGGTTTAGTTAGGACAAAGGGTTCCTTTAGGTTTAGGACAATGTTTTGTGTCAAGAGTTAGGAATAAGTTAAGGTTTGGGCAACCTGTAATTTGGCTTGTTGTGTATCAAAATTATCAGCATCAAAAATCTTCTTTCTCTTGCCCTAAGATCACACAGTGCTCAGATCTCAGCACCGAAAACAAATGCACTAAGTAATGGTAGCATGATTTGGTATGGGTAGGAGGAAGTGTATAGTATTTGGGATAAAAGTATCGTTTTTGGTGAGCTGACCCTTTAAAATGTTATACATTTGAAAGTTACTAACAAAAACACAGCTCTAATATTGTTAGCGGGTTAGCTCGCTATGATCTGCTTCCCATGATTATATCTCCAAATTCCCAGGCAATAAATATTTTTTGTCAAATTCTGCATTGTTTTTTCTAAATTACTAAATGATGTTATCAAATTAGCCAGCATGCCTACAAGCCTTCAATTTCACCAGGGTAAACGGAAAGAAAAGATGGAGCTGTGAGGTCAGAGGTACTGCTTCCTGTTGTTCTCATCCACAGGTGCAGCTCAATTGGCAGCTAATGAGCAGAATAGCGAATTTTATGTTATTTGGTAGTATGGGAATTAGCAGTAGTTGCAATAGAAGTGTTAACGGTATTATTAGGGTAACTGTTAATGGTTCCTTTTAGACTGAAGGCTCCGTTTAGGGTTAGGACATTGGTTAGGGGTAAGAGTTAGGGTTAAATTAGGGTTTAGGCAATAGGGTACTCTGTTAACCACTTAACGACCGCTCACTGTATATATACGTCGGCAGAATGGCACCGACAGGCACAATCACGTAGAGTGTATGTGATCGCCTTTGTACAGTTGGGGGGTCCGATCGGACCCCCCTCCTATACAGTGAGCTGCCGTTAATCGTTGGGGAACGATCAGAGATGAGGGGGTGAACATTAGATTTCGGCCACCCCCTCGCGATCGCTGCCGGCCAATGAAAATGCTTCCTCCGCCATGTGATGTAAACACAGGCAGGAGGAAGTGATGTCATCTCCCTCGCGGCGGTCTTTTCGATTCCGGCGCCGAGGAGAGAGGAAGCAGGTTAGTGCACCAACAGTCCACTGACACATAGGTACACATAGGCACACATTTCACCCCCCAGTCACCCCCAGATCACCCCCCAGGTCACCCCCCAGCCCCCAATCACAGTGTCACTGATTGCAGTGATCATTTATTTTACTGATCACTGCATTTAGTGTCATCTGTGATAGTAAAAAGTTGCAGGGCAGTTAGGTTTAGGCCCCTTTAGGTCCAGGGTAGCCCCCTAATCCCCCCTAATAAAGGTTTAACCCCTTGATCGCCCCCCAGGTAACCCTTTCACCCCCTAACGCCAGCGTCACTAAGCGATCGTATTTTCGATCGCTGTATTTAGTGCCGGTGGTGCCCTAGATAGCCAGTTATTTATTTTTAGTTTCGCCGCAGGTTTTTAGAGCGTCAGGTACCCCCATATATTATTTTAACCCCCTGATTGCCCCTAGAGTTAACCCTTTCACCAGTGATCACCGTATAAGCGTCACACTGGTTGGTTAGTTTGACACTGGTTGGTTAGTTTGCTTTTTATAGCATCAGGGCACCCGCCGTATATAACCCAATAAAGGTTTAACCCCCTGATCGCCCGGTGGGTGAGATCAATTAGGTTTTAGCGCCAGAGGGGGTCTGCGGCGCTCCAGGCAGCGTTAGGTTAGTGCCAGTAACGCTAACACCCACGCGTAAAGCATACACCTCCCTTAGTGGTATAGTATCTGATCAGATCTATACTAGCGTCCCCAGCGGTTTAGGGTTCCCAAAAACGCAGTGTTGGCGGGATCAGCCCAGATACCTGCTAGCACCTGCGTTTAGCCCCTCCGCCCAGCCCAGCCCAGCCCAGCCCACCCAAGTGCAGTATCGATCGATCACTGTCACTTACCAAACAGAAAACACATAACTGCAGCGTTCGCAGAGACAGTCCTGATCCCTGCGACCGCTAACAGTTTTTTTTGTAGCGTTTGATATATTTGCTGACGACAGTCGGGTGCTTTTTTTCCTGTGAATCTTACTAGTGTACCCCTAAATTTAGAGCCCAAAATGGCAAGTCGAAGGTACACTAGTAAAGAGGCCTACGAGATTCTGAGCATGACAGATAGTGAAGAGGAGGTCACGTATCTGTCAGATTCAGGCTCAGAATATCTTCCCGTAGAAGACAGTGACGTCAGCGGCCCCACGTCAGATAGCTCTGACGACGAAGTTGAGGTCCCTGCTAAGGTCAGGCGTACCTGATCCCGATCTTCTGAGGTTGTTGAGGAGCAAGAACCGCAGGGCTCTCGTATCATGGAGCAGAGGAGTACTAGCGCCGCTATTCCTTCTGGTGAATTGGCAAGCACCAGCGGCCTAGTACAGCCTGGGCGTACATCCAGCACTGCAGTATCACGTGGTGATGTGGCGAGTCCCATAAGTGCAGTTCAAGCTGGCGAGGTGGCAAGCACAAGTAGTGTCCCGCTGCCACCAAGAAGACAAAGGCAGGCCCGTCGTACCCATAGTGCTCTTCCTGCAGAATTCGCCTGTCCTGATTGGGTCCCCACCACTTCTGCAGAACCCGTACTTCCCCCATTCACTGCCCAACCCGGTATTCAGGTGGAAACAGCTGATTTTATGCCAATCGATTATTATTCGCTGTTTTTCATGGAAGATCTCTATAGATCTATTGTGGACCAGAGTAATTTATATGCTGGTCAGTTCATCGCCGCTAATCCCCAGTTGCCTTCCATTGCCAAAGATTGGAAACCAATTACGGTTTCCGAATTTAAGACCTTTCTGGGCCTTTCCCTCAACATGGGCACACATAAATTCCCGTCATTGCGTGCTTATTGGTCCACGCACCCAATTGACCACATGCCCGTGTTCTCTGCCTCCATGCCCAGGAAAACGATACGAGCAGATTTTGCGGTTCATGCACTTCAACGACAATGAACTTTGTCGTCCACGTGGGGACCCTGAATACGACTGGCTCTATAAAATTCGGCCCCTCATAAACCACTTCAACGAACGTTTTGCAGCCTTGTTTATTCCCGATCAAGCTGTCTGCGTTGATGAGCCCCTGATTACATTTTCTGTGCAACCTAATCGCCGGGGCTTTCCCCAGCGGCTTGTAGATGCCCGTCTTAGGCTGGGGGAGAGAGCCTGCGTAAAGTGTAATAACTTGCTTGCTATGAAGTGGAGGGACAATAAGAATGTTTTCCTTCTTACCTCCCTTCATGCAGACACGACAGTCCAAATTCGTACGGCGACTGGTGTTGTGGAGAAACCCCTCTGTGTCCACGAATATAACAAAAATATGGGAGGGGTGGACCTCAACGACCAGTTGATGGCGCCGTATCTAATTGACCGTAAGGCGAGACGCTGGTACAAAAAAGTGTCTCTATCCTTATTCCAATTGGCTTTGCTGAACGCTCATGTGCTATACAGAGCTTCAGGCGGGACTTTATCTCTTCTAAAATTCCAGAATGAGATAGTCACAGAACTCCTGTATCCAGGCGGTTCTGCACCTCACCATCCCCTACCAAATGCAGTAAGCCGGCTGCATGAGAGGCATTATACGCATCTCCTCCCGAGTACCCCTACCCAACGAACCCCCCAAAAAAGATGTCGTGTCTGTAGCAAGCGCGGATTTAGGCGTGACACCCGTTATTATTGTCCACTCTGTCCTGACAAACCTGGTCTTTGCCTTGGTGAATGTTTTGAACGCTACCACTCAAAAGTGAAGTTTTAGCGTAGGGTACAGCATTTCACAGACTAGGACACACTTACACAGGGTCTCCCAAGATGCCATTACATTTTGAGAGACCCGAACCATTACAGTTGTTAAAGTTTAAAAAAAAAAGTGTAAAAAAGAAAAAAAAACGTAAAAAAAAAAAACACAAAAAAAATATAAAATAAAAAAACCAAAAATAGTTGTCGTTTTATTGTTCTCTCTCGCTCTCTCTATTTTCTCTCTATTGTTCTGCTCTTTTTTACTGTATTCCATTCTGCAATGTTTTATCATGCTTGCTTTTCAGGTATGTAATTTTTTGTTTTCAGGTGCGCCATTCAACTGCAGCGCGGAATTATTTATCTTGACAGCAACAGCGTTTGCTCCCACGATACATAAAGCCGTGACTCCAGTGCTGTAGGAGGTGATTTCACCACCACAGTTAAAAAAAAAGAGCATATATGCCGAAGCATGGGGGCAGCAGGGGCGGAGGAGCGATTTTGCTCCTAATGCCGCGTATATACGGTCGAAATTCCGACGGAGGCTTGCCCGTGGAAAAGTTCGACCGTGTGTACGCGGCATAACCTTTTATGCCGCGTACATACGGTCGAAATTTCAACAAAGGCTTGCCCGTGGAAAAGTCCGACCGTGTGTACGCGGCATAACTTTTTTGCGGGAGGATGCCCCCATGCTTCGGCATATATATATTTTAGGCACAGGTTGCGTTAAAAAAATGTTTTATTTTTTACTAGGTTTTGTTTTGGTATTTGCTTTGCAGGTATGGTATGGTAAGGTCTTACTGTTGTACTGTAATGTTACTTTGTTTTAATGTTAACCATCATTTGCTTAGCAGGTACGCCATTCAGTTGCATTGCGGATTTATTTATCTTGACAGCAACAGCGTTTGCTCCCACGATACATAAAGCCGTGACTCCAACGCTGTAGGAGGTGATTTCACCACCACAGTTAAAAAAAGAGCATGGGGGCAGCAGGGGCGGAGGAGCGATTTTGCTCCTAATGCTGCGGATATACGGTCGAAATTCCGACGGAGGCTTGCCCGTGGAAAAGTTTGACCGTGTGTACGCGGCATAACCTTTTATGCCGCGTACATACGGTCGAAATTCCGAAGAAGGCTTCCCCGTGGAAAAGTCCGACCGTGTGTACGCGGCATAACTTTTTTGAGAGAGGATGCCCCCATGCTTCGGCATATATGCCCATCATTAGAAGTGGGTGGATGAAGGGAGGTATTCTAATGGTGGGCATACCCACCGATCAATCTCTTTTTTTCATTCAGCCAACAGGCTGCATGAAAAAAAGATTACAATACATGTCCAACAAGGACCAGCAACGTACTGGTATGTTGCTGGACTTTGAATGTTTATACCAGAATGATGCCTGCAGGTTTAGGTATCATCTTGGTATCATTCTTTTCAGCCAGTGGCCGGCTTTCATGTAAAAGCAATTCTAGCAGATAATTAGCCTCTAGACTGCTTTTACAAGCAGTGGGAGGGAATGCCCCCCCGGATATAAACAGCGCCATTGGGAAATTGGGAAAGCATTTTATCACACCGATCTTGGTGTGGTCAGATGCTTTGAGGGCAGAGGAAAGATCTAGGGTCTGACCCCCCATTTTTTTTCAAAAAAAGAGTACCTGTCACTACTTATTGCTATCATAGGGGATATTTACATTCCCTGAGATAACAATAAAAATTATTAAAAAACAAAAAAAATATGGAAGGAACAGTAAAAATAAAATAAAAAAAGCAAAATAAATAATAAAAAAAAAAAAAAAAAAGCACCGCTGTCCCCCCCTGCTCTTGCGCGAAGGCGAACGCAAGCGTCGGTCTAGCGTCTTATGTAAACAGCAATTGCATCATGCATGTGAGGTATCACCGCAAAGGTCAGATCGAGGGCAGTAATTTTAGCACTAGACCTCCTCTGTAAATCTAACGTGGTAACCTGTAAAGGCTTTTAAATGCTTTTAAAAATGAATGTAGTTTCTCGCCGCTGCGCGTTTGTGCGCAATTTTAAAGCATGTCGTGTTTGGTACCCATGTACTCGGCCTAAGATCATCTTTTTTATTTCATCAAACATTTGGGCAATATAGTGTTTTTTAGTGCATTAAAAATAAAAAAAGGGTGTTTTTCCCCCAAAAAATGCGTTTGAAAAATCGCTGCACAAATACTGTGTGAAAAAAAAATGCAACACCCACTATTTTAATCTGTAGGGCCTTTGCTTTAAAAAAATATATAATGTTTGGGGGTTCAACATAATTTTCTTGCAAAAAAAAAATGTTTTCATGTAAACAAAAAGTGTCAGAAAGGGCTTTGTCTTCAAGTGGTTAGAAGAGTGGATGATGTGTGATATAAGCTTCCTAATGTTGTGCATAAAATGCCAGGACAGTTCAAAACCCCCCCAAATGACCCCATTTTGGAAAGTAGACACCTCAAGCTATTTGCTGAGAGGCATGTTGAGCCCATTGAATATTTTTTTTTTGTCCCAAGTGATTGAATAATGACAAAAAGAAAAAAAAAAATGTACAAAAAGTTGTCACTAAATTATATATTGCTCAAACATGCCATGGTTATATGTGGAATTGCACCCCAAAATACATTCTGTTTCTTCTCCTGAGTACGGGGATACCACATAGGTGAGACTTTTTGGGAGCCTAGCCGCGTACAGGACCCAGAAAACCAAGCACCGCCTTCAGGATTTCTATGGGTGTAAATTTTTGATTTCACTCCTCACTGCCTATCACAGTTTCGAAGGCCATAAAATGCCAAAATAGCACAAAACCCCCCCAAATGACCCCATTTTGGGGTGCAATTCCACATATAACCATGGCATGTTTGAGCAATATATAATTTAGTGACAACTTTTTGTACATTTTTTTTTTCTTTTTATCAATATTCAATCATTTGGGACAAAAAAAAAATATTCAATGGGCTCAACATGCCTCTCAGCAAATAGCTTGGGGTGTCTACTTTCCAAAATGGGGTCATTTGGGGGGGTTTGTGCCATCTTGGCATTTTATGCCCTTCAAAACTGTGATAGGTAGTGATAGGTAGTGAGGAGTGAAATCAAAAATTTATGCCCTTAGAAACCTTGAAGGCGGTGCTTGGTTTTTGGGGTCCCGTATGCGAATAGGCTCCCAAAAAGTCCCATACATGTGGTATCCCCGTACTCAGGAGAAGCAGCAGAATGTATTTTGGGGTGTAATTTCACATATGCCTATGGCATGTGTGAGCAATATATCATTTAGTGACAACTTTGTGCAAAAAAAATAAAGTTTGTCATATTCCCGCAACTTGTGGCAAAATATAAAATATTCCATGGACTAATCATGCCTATGAAAAAAGATCACCGCTCTGAAGCCTCTGAATCCATGTAATGCTTCCGCCCCACTCCAAGTACACACAGGTGCTGGCTCTGCACAAAATTAGGTGAGGAAGGAAAAATATTCTGGATGGCCACACTCTGCAAAGGATGCTGGTTTATTGATAAAATCCACAAATACAGCAAAGGCACTCAAAAATAAACACAGAGGTAGGCTAACGCGTTTCACATCGTGAGATGCTTACTCATAGCTAATCATGCCTCTCAGTAAATAGCATGGGGTGTCTACTTTCCAAAATGGGGTCATTTGGGGGGGGTTTGTGCTATTTTGGCATTTTATGGCCTTCGAAACTGTGATAGGTAGTGAGGAGTGAAATCAAAAATTTGCGCCCTTAGAAATCCTGAAGGCGGTGCTTGGTTTTTGGGGTCCCGTATGCGACTAGGCTCCCAAAAAGTCCCACACATGTGGTATCCCCGTACTCAGGAGAAGCAGCAGAATGTATTTTGGGGTGTAATTTCACATATGCCTATGGCATGTGTGAGCAATATATCATTTAGTGACAACTTTGTGCAAAAAAAATTAAGTTTGTCATATTCCCGCAACTTGTGGCAAAATATAAAATATTCCATGGACTAATCATGCCTATGAAAAAAGATCACCGCTCTGAAGCCTCTGAATCCATGTAATGCTTCCACCCCACTCCAAGTACACACAGGTGCTGGCTCTGTACAAAATTAAGTGAGGAAGGAAAAATATTCTGGATGGCCGCACTCTGCAAAGGATGCTGGTTTATTGATAAAATCCACAAATACAGCAAAGGCACTCAAAAATAAACACAGAGGTAGGCTAACGCGTTTCACATCGTGAGATGCTTACTCATAGCTAATCATGCCTCTCAGTAAATAGCATGGGGTGTCTACTTTCCAAAATGGGGTCATTTGGGGGGGTTTTGTGCTATTTTGGCATTTTATGGCCTTCGAAACTGTGATAGGTAGTGAGGAGTGAAATCAAAAATTTGCGCCCTTAGAAATCCTGAAGGCGGTGCTTGGTTTCCGGGGTCCCGTACGTGGCTAGGCTCCTAAAAAGTCCCACACATGTGGCATCCCCGTACTCAGGAGAAACAGAAGAATGTATTGTGGGGTGCAATTCCACATATAACCATGGCATGTGTGAGCAATATATCATTTAGTGACAACTTTTGTAATTATTTTTTATTTTTTTTTGTCATTATTCAATCACTTGGGACAAAAAAAAATATTCAATGGGCTCAACATGCCTCTCAGCAATTTCCTTGGGGTGTCTACTTTCCAAAATGGGGTCATTTGGGGGGCTTTTGTACTGCCCTGCCATTTTAGCACCTCAAGAAATGAGATAGGCAGTCATAAATTAAAAGCTGTGTAAATTCCAGAAAATGTACCCTAGTTTGTAGACGCTATAACTTTTGCGCAAACCAATAAATATACGCTTATTGACATTTTTTTTACTAAAGACATGTGGCTGAATACATTTTGACCTAAATGTATGACTACAATTGAGTTTATTCGATTTTTCTTATAACAAAAAGTAGAAAATATCATTTTTTTTCAAAATTTTCGGGCTTTTTCCGTTTATATCGCAAAAAATAAAAATCGCAGAGGCAATCAAATACCATTAAAAGAAAGCTCTATTTGTGGGAAGAAAAGGACGCAAATTTCGTTTGGGTACAACATTGCATGTCCGCACAATTTACAGTTAAAGCAGCGCAGTGCAAAATTCTGAATTCACCTCTGGTCCTTTAGCTACCAAATGGTCCGGGGCTTAAGTGGTTAATCTTTCTTTATAATAGCCTTCTATAATGTTCTGCACTGGATGCAGAAAGGGCAGCATTGCAAGCCAGTCAGGTGCTGCTGAATTGTACAGTGTTGTCAATATAACACCGCCAGCTTGTTTACAGGAGGAGAGAGCGTAGAGATGCCCATCACTCATTACATTTGTACCTGAGGATTAGAATTCTGTCCATTAGTTTACCACACCAATAACTCCACTTTTTGCATAAGTAGCATGAAACAGGGCTCATTTTCCCTGTCAGTTTTGCAGGTTTACAACCTCTTTAATATGCAGTCCCCGGCTTACAAACAAGATAGGGACTGTAGGCTTGTTCTTAAGTTGAATCTGTTTGTAAGTTGGAACAGGTACATTTTTAAGTGTAGCTCCAGCCAAAAAAATTATTTTTAAGCTTTTTGGAAAACATAGGGAAGGGTTATCACCCCTGTAACATTTTATTTGCTGTCTGTGCCCCTGTTCAGAAGATTTCACCTCACTTTCTGGCCCAATGACAATTGGATTTTGAAAATTTGGGGTATTAGGGAAACAAGGATTGGATAAAGCATCAGTGGAGACACCTTTTTCCCATATTAACTCTTACAGGAGAGAATTTCCCTTCCTAGGGGTAGATTTCCCCTCACTTCCTGTTGTCTCCTTCCGTTTGTAAGTAGGAGTCGTTTGTAAGTCGGATGTTTGTAAGTAGGGGACCGCCTGTACTGGTAAAATTGCTCTATCTGCCCTGTCTGTGTTGTACTTTTCAGGGCCAATCCTCACTCTCAGGGGAGTGACTTCTTGGTCTCTTTTCTCAAACATAGCTTAGCTCAGTCTTTTTTTGTGGACGACATTTCTCCTCACAAGACAATTTAACATTCAGCTGACCAACTTAGTTTCCAGTATCTGTCATTAAGCCCACATCTTTTACACATATTTCACTTAAAGGTTCTTTTATGGGGACTGCAAAACTATGAAGCTCCCATACCAGAATTGCTGCAAATTCACACATAATCTTCATAAAGCAAAGTTTTGTAGTAAAATACACAGTAAATCTCAATATCAATAAATGCAAATTTCCCCATGCTGACCTTTCTGAGTTCTCTCTTGCTGGACTAAAGAACATCTGCTCCCTCTTATATTGTGAAGATAAGGAGAGGGGAAAATGCTTAGCAGTCCAGCAGAGGAGAACTGGCAGGGCTGATAATATGACTTAAAGAGGTTGTAACTCAAAAAAAAAGACCCTGTTCCTTTAAAGCATGTTAAACCGCATAGTGCTTGTACAGTGTAATTTATCCCTTTCTATGTTGTTATATACTTGGTTGATCCTCCCTGTTTCTGTATCCCCTTAATGGTCCTTAATGTGCTGACCACGGTAATTGTGGCTGCTGATCCATGATACCGTGGTCAGTTTATGTGTTATGTACCTCCATCACCCCACTGCTCTCCATCCCCCCCCCCCCGCCTGTCAGCTTTGGAGTCTGCGTGTGAGCTATCCCCTCTCCTGCCACTTTTTCATCTGGCAGTAAAGTTAGTGATTCCAATTCTTGCCAGCCCCTCTGTAATGACAAGATGTACTACACAGTACTACTAAATTCTTCAGCTAATTACCTTTTTTCACATCACCGATGTTCGGAAACACATCCCCTCTCACTGTAATCCTAAGATCGGGGAAGGAGAGCAGCGGGTGGTCATGTGGCTGCACATGGGCAATGTGAAAAAGGTATTCAGCTTCAGAATTCTGCAGCTAAATACTTTGTTTCACATTGCCGATGTGCGGTAACACAGCCCCTCCCACTTAGATCGGGGAAGGAGATCAGCTGCAGAAAAAAAAACACAAACTGTGTAGTACATCTTGTTATTACAGGGGGGATGGCAGGAATTAAAATAACTGACTTTACAACCACTTCAAGATTTCACTACAGCAAATATGGCATTGGCAGCTTAATATAGGAAGTTAGGAGCTTATTGGCTTTCATGAACTGCGTTTTATTTTTTTGTCCAGTCATACATCGTAACTGTCCATTTGCCCAGGCAAGGGCAAACAGGATGACATGTCTGTACCAGTTATCATCTCAGTGATGGTCTTTCCTTGCTTTGCAGGCACAGTGAGTTCACATAAAGATGCATATGGTGGAAAATGGCCCAAGCATGGTGCTCCCCAGTCTCCTTCTCATGGTAGGCCAAACACCATGAGAAGGGCTTTCATGCTGTCAGGGATTGACTTTGCCATAGAATAATAGAGCCAGTTCAACATACCACACACTAAGCTCCTAGACTAAACGAGTATTAAACTCCTACAATTTGGGAGGCCCCACTGCAAGGGTACATTTTGTCTCATTCCCGGGATCAGACTTAAAGGGGTTGTAAAGGTTTGTTTTTTATTTTCTAAATAGGTTCCTTTAAGCTAGTGCATTGTTGGTTCACTTACCTTTTCCTTAGATTTCCCTTCTAAATGTTTTTTTTCTTTGTTTTCTTTGTCTGAATTTCTCACTTCCTGTTCCTCCTCAGTAAGCTGTTCAGTAAGCTGTTCTGGCTGACTCCACACCACTCGGATGAAGTTTAGTGAGGAGAAACAGGAAGTGAGAAATTCAGACAAAGAATAAAAACATTTAGAAGGTAAATCAAAGGAAAAGGTAAGTGAATCAACAATGCACTAGCTTAAAGGAACCTAATTAGAAAATAAAAAACGAACCTTTACAACCCCTTTAAGTGCAGTAGAGAACAGTAAGTTCACCCAGGCACTCTTTGTGGGGAGTTCTTTGAAGACAAGAAAGGCAGAACAAAATCACAAATCTTTGGCCAAGTAAAATAAGTTACAAGTAAGTAATGCTGTGAACCTGGCTCTTTATCTACAGTTCAATTTCAAATGAACAGTTCAAACATACACGAAAACCATAATTGCTAAGTAAAAAAAAAGACAAACAGGATATTAGTCTATGTTCTCTTACCCTCCTCTTGTGCAGCAAACTATAAAGTTTACTATTAAAAGTAATGTCTGGTTTAAACGTCTCTCTGTTTCAAGCAACAGGTGGGCAATTTACTCATTCTTATTCAGCAATTGTAGTGTTTGACTGCAATGGTCACTGTGATTAAGCATTGTTCCTTCTCTCAACAAACAGTACAAATATATAAAAATAGAATGTCCTACTTTTATCTTCATGACTCGGGACACTTTCTACTTGCTTTGGAGGCTCCTATCTTTGAATTACACTAAAAAGACAAGTCATATGCTGGGTACTATGAAAGTTCAGCACCTGCAATACCACAGCTGCTTTGGAACTACAGACAGTGAAGTAAGAAGTATTTATTTTATATAAGATATGCTAAAGCTAAACTCCAGACACAAATGTTTTCATTAAAATATGGTCTTCAATAGTCACAGAGTATATAAATCATCTTGAGACAGTAAAATTCAAACTTTACAAGTGATAAAGTCCACAATAAAACTGTAGCAGCGCTACGATCAAAATAACGTTTGAGCGTCTTCTATATAATAGTTCATATATAGGTGTAGATAATGAATGGAAGTGGGGTTGGTTGTGATTGGTCACTACTTCTAGACTTAGTGCTTCTTTCCACCAAATACTCTGTCACCGCGTGGGGGGTAAAATTCCCCTTCATACAGAATGCGTACCATATGACAAGTTAAAATAGGCAAAATAGACTAGAGCGTGAACGCTCAAAGCACTTGCCCCTGGTGATCGCTCATTTACGTTTCCTACAGCGTCTCCCGGGTTACAGGTTTCTGGAGCGCAAACGT
Organism: Rana muscosa; assembly: GCA_029206835.1. Lineage (NCBI taxonomy): Eukaryota > Metazoa > Chordata > Amphibia > Anura > Ranidae > Rana > Rana muscosa. Next base: position 110,767,715 of record CM055117.1, on the reverse strand, counting down.
CACTTCCGGTTGTGTGGTTGTGTAGACACGCCCTGACGTTTCGTCTCTTCCGACTTCCTCTGAGGGCGTGATCTACTCCCACAACAACCGGAATATAAATGTACGAAACCTCCGCCCCCTGGGCGGCAACTAACCTTTCGATGATTCGGGTTTTTTGTTAAATAAACTTTCCATAACAGTACTGCCCTATGAGATGTGTTTGTTTCCTCACATGACAAATGGTACCTAAACAAGCTGAACACACAGTGGAGGCAGAGAATGCTGGAGGTGGATGGTATATGAATGCTTAATTTTAAGCTACATCTGGTGAGTGCATCCCCAAAAGGGGAATTTTACCCCCCACGCGGTGACGGAGTATTTGCTGGAAAGAAGCACTAAGTCTAGAAGTAGTGACCAATCACAACCAACCCCACTTCCATTCATTATCTACACCTATATATGAACTATTATATAGAAGACGCTCAAACATTATTTTGATCGTAGCGCTGCTACAGTTTTATTGTGGACTTTATCACTTGTAAAGTTTGAATTTTACTGTCTCACGGTTTTATGCATTTTATATTTTAAGCAGCTGCTAACCTTACTCACATTGTCAGTTATACTGTTCACCCTGATCATTAGAGTGGTAATCCTAAGCGCAGAGTGATACTATTAGGTAGAGCCACGCTGATTGTAGTATCCTTTTTATCCATATAAATCATCTTGCGTGCACCAAATGCCTTTGTAAATACAGAGATTACATTTTAATAGTAGCAGTGACATCATCAGTGTACTATTGATAGCCTGTGCATAAAGCAGAGCTGTGGGAGGGGTGCAGCAGGCTCCACCCATTACAGGCTGCCTACAGAAAACTACAACAGGGGGTGGATACAAGACCAGTCATCCTTCATAAGGAGAGAGGGCAGCAGTGACCGATCTTTATTACAGGAAGTTCCCACACAAAGGAAAAGTTAAACACTGAATTACTGCACAGAAGAAATACACAAACCATCAAGTTTTCAGTGGAAATATACTGGACATGTCTCTTGTATTTAGAGAATATTTGCTTATCGTGGAGTTCAGCTGTAAAGGGAGACACTGCTTTCTTTCTTATAGCATATAGACGAAAAATGTTTTGTATTTACAGTATATGCAATTGCTTTTCTTTTTCAGCATGAAGCCAGCTATAATCCTCTATGACATGCAAAATAAAGTATAATACAAAAAGGGGAAAAAATCCCCCCAAAAAATCCCAAATCTCTGGTGCCGGTGCTGAAAAAGATAAATTAGAATTTTCAAAAAAAAAAATAGCTTGCCTTGCTATATGTGAAAACCGCACAACACTTTAGTGAATATATAACATAATAAATAAAGTGCACGTGCAAGAAAAATGTTGAGATGATTGATAGAAGAATGTGAAAAAATCCAAGTGCAAATCGTCGAATCAGCATCGAAGTAAAAGACAATCAGCATCGATTCAGTTGGAACTTCAGGTCTTGGCCACGACCAGATGTGATGTCACCCGACTACTGACGTGTGGCCTCACAGATCAAGTGACTTTCTCAAGGACTGAGAGAGCCCTTGAGAAAGTCACATGATCTGAGATGCAACGCATCGGGAGGAGCCGGGTGATGTCACTTTCGGACGCGGGCAACTGTAGACAATGGCAACTGTAGACAGTGTAGAGACTGATTGAAATATCAGTCATTCCTAAGGTAGTTGATTGGTTGCTTCTTTCAGAATCTTGAAGCAATGAGGCTGTTTTAGGGAGTTGAGACTTTTCATTCAATAAATTAATTAAATAATCACTTCTATTATTACATTTTGATAAAAGCAAATTCCTGTTTACTTATGTTTTCTGTACAGAAATGAATATTATTAATTCAAGATTTGTATCCCTTTAGTAAATCAGCCTCACCATTTTTAGACATCCTCACCACTGCCCCTAGGTTTAATGCAGTGAAAATTTTAAGTTGGGTAATATACTGGTCATAGAAGTGCTAGAGATGCAAGGATTATATTATTAAAACACTGGGAGTCATTATAAGATCATAGTAGGCAGACCTTCTTACTTAGCATTCAGTATGAGGATGTCAGTGCAATGGTCTCTCATTCAGTATCTATAGACATAAACATATATAATATAACACAAACCTTCAATGAAATTTGTTAAAACTCATGCAATGTATATATACAGTATGTGACCTGTAGAGAACTGAATTGTTAATACCACAGCAGAATATCCACTCAAACACAACAAAATGGGACTTTCAGGCGCTAGTCATGAACATACACACCAATATAAAAATAAAATGTTAATTTTATTACCTCATATTTCTCAATAAAATGTAAACCTTTAAAAAGAATGTTACGGATCATTTGGGAATCAACAGGAATGATAGGTACAACCCGACCCTTTTCTGTCTTCGCATTGACAGGGATGGAGGCCTAGTGACTTAATTGTCTCAGGCCTCATTCAAAGTCCCAACCTTTTATTTTTTCCATTGATAGGTACAACTGTTATCCTTTACAAGAGGAATGTAAGATTCATGGCTTTGTCCATAGAAAATACCCTCCATATTACCCCAGAGTTTTGATGAAGACCCTGGGTGGGGGTCTTGGTTATTCAAAGTTTTTCACAGGATATTTTCCTGGTCATTTAAATATCATTGGTTACATTAGGATGTTATGACCACCCAATACCAGCTATTTAGGATATACTGCAGCAAGGGATAAAAAAACCTCTCTTGTACCAACAGGAAGAGAAGAAAGCTCAGCTCCCCTGGAGGGTCCTATAGCCATTACAGGAGGCTGATTTATGATTTCCCAGTTGAGGGCTGACAGGACCCTATGTGCCAGTCAATAGTTGTCCCATTATATACATAAATCATTGTCAACCCTCAATCACTCCACCAAATTTGCTTCCTCCACTTTGGAGAGTCAGGAGTGAACTCCGGAAACATAGGGCCCTGTCAGCCATAGACTAGAAAATCATAAATCAGCTCTCTGTAATGGCTACCTGACCCTCCATGGGAGCTTTGTTCCTTCCTCTTGGTACAACAATGTTTTTACATTTTGCTTAAATATCCTGAACAATTGGAGGTGGGTTCCCATGATTCCCCCAGTGTGGACATCCTAATGCCATAAACAATATTTATATTGTGTCCACAGCTTCCTGGAGAAGCAGAAAAATAGCCTGTGAAACGCGTTGAAGAACCAAGACCCCCCACCCCCCCCCCCTCGATAGCTACCACATGGACAAATGACTTCGTATACAAGAACATATATGGCCTAACTCTGGGGTTACATGGCATGGGAGGTTATTTTTGTATTAAAAACCCTGCTTCTACGTATAGATTGTAATTGTCTATATATATGGAGGCAGCCTTTTACTCTTTTTTTTTTACTTTGATTGCAAGGCACAGGATGTGAGTTTGGGGACAGCAAGTTTAAGTACTAGAAAAAATCTGAACTTTTTGGAAAAATACTAATTAGATGTACATATTATAATCACTTTTCACTGTGTGGGGTGAATCATGAATCACTAAATGACTGTGGCAACACACAATCCATCACTTATCTACCTTTACCTGCTGTGCACACTTTACTAAATAAGTTGGAATACTAAATCACAAGTAATATGTAGCGCCCTTCACCTCTCCCCCTACCTGCCTTTTTGTGTGTTTTCGGCTCCTCGCAGGGAGGGGAGAGGCACACCGCACCACAAGCCCGTACCCTCCTGAAATCGGGCCTCCCTGCAGCTGGAGTTGAATCCTCCCGAGGATGATTCTCACCTCTACCTTAGGTAGAGGCAAGTCCTTATGTTTCCCCCAGTAATGTAACTGTCCACACCAACTGAAAGTCCAACTTCTATATTTATTTCACATGGATAATAAATATGCCTCTTTGACAGCAGACAGGTTGGAACAAGACACAGGACAGCTTAGGTGGGAGGAGGTCCAGGCACAAACTTGAATCAGGTTCTTTGACTGTTTAGGCTTCACAAACAGTTTTGGCGCACGATCTCTGCCACAGACCGTGAGGTTGGTCTCTGCCACAGACCGGGTGAATGAGGAGTCACTGCCACTGACTTGGAGAACAGGTCACTGCCACTGACCAGGTGAATAGAGTCACTGCCACTGACTGGGTGAATAGGGCACGGCCCTATTAGGCCACTGCCACTGACCTGTAAGCGAACTTCCTTCTAGAAAGTACTTGGCCCGTGTAGAGGAGAAGACATCCCTCCGGAGAGTTACCAGAGGTCCTCACCGTCACCACGACTCTGCGCTGGGTCTTCGGTACAGGTAACCTCCCTGGTCTCCTTATCCCAGATCCGGGTCCCCTCGCAAGGCGGCACCCTGGGAGTCCTCGAGTCTCCGGCGGAACCCAGCCGAAGGTGCTGGGCTCCGGGCCTCCAAAATAGTACCTCACCCCAGACTGAAGGTGTCTGAAATGGAACAGGAACCAGGCCTCCGGGCCTAGGGCACCCGGAGATGACGAACCCACACACCCAGGCTGAAGGTGCCTGGGCGTGGACGAAGACCCCACATGGAAGATGGCCGCCCCTTTTTATACCCTCTCCCGACAGGCACAGCAGGTTCCCCGCCCCGCCATACTGCTGCCAAGAGGGGACAAGAAAAGGCACAACCTTGTACTGTGGTTCAACCCGGACCTATGGCGACAGCGCCACCTGTAGGCCCCAGGGAACTATACACCAATACTAGCTCCCATGGCACAGAAATGTTCCATTAACCCTAACAATAATGTGTCTGAGCCTAATTACCACTCAGACACTCCCCTTAATTGAACACCCCACTACACATTCCCCCCACTAAATAGACACTGGTCCCCAGTGTCTGGAGTAAACCTATGTCTCTCATGTCTGAGTCAGCATAAGCCCAATCCAGAGACTAACTAAAAAAAAAGGGCAATTTAAAAACTGTCAGTTTGTGCCGGAACCTAAACATGGGGAAAGGAAGTGAAAAACATAGAAGGGAAAGGAGAAATCACACATGTGCACATTAAAACATTAAATATCACATAAAACTCTTTTTTTTTTTCATGAAATATTTACATTTCCCTCCCACCTGCATTAGCTAAGATCGACCCCATTCTCAGTAATCTTGCTTGGCGTCCGCCTGCAGGAGAAGAAAAAAAACATACACAACAAACTACATTTTGTTAGAATGAGGAGATTCCCCCCTAGAGGAAAATCCCTTCCTTCTAAAGTAAAACTGTACCACATCATTAGCAAGGCAATAGTTGCATAACACTGCCACCTAGTGGTAGTGCCAATGTCAGCACACACATCCCCAAAATAAACTTTTCTTCTTTTTTTTCTTGGGGTAAAACTTCCCTTTCTTCTGTACTGTGACCCTGAACTATCTACTCCCCAAACTCCTTGTGTCTTTGTGGTAGGGGCGGAGAGGGGAGGAAAAGAACAACAGCTCCCGCTTCTCCAAAGAGTAGAATACCCTTTCAACTAGGGCAAAAGTTCCTGGGCTCCAAAGAGTGCACTAAAAAAAAAACAAAGCAACACCAGAGTCTTGTCTCTCACAGGTAGTAGTGTGGGTCTGGCAACACCAACGGCTTCCAATGCCTATCAAACGTGTCTATATGGTACTCAAAGTCATCTTTGTCCTTCCTGTAAATGAGTACCTTGTCCGCATAAATATGCCGACCCAACATCCAGGCAGCCCTACAGTCTTTGAATCTCTGGGTGGCTGCAGGTGAACATGAAAAGTATCTTCGGGCCTGGGGTACTTTAATATGTGTCCATATAAAGTCCTCGTACCACCGGTGTCTACAGGCCTCCACCTCAAATAAAAGTTCTTTAGGCAGGTACGGGTACTCCCACCCATACTCGCTGGCAACTCTCTGGTTGAAAAGTCTCTGCAGCCGGGACAATGGTGGGATAGTAGCACGGTCTCCTGTGCCAGGCAAAACGATGGCATCCGGATGCCGAGGCACTTTAACAACATTTGGACTAGACACAGGGGTCCGCAGCGACACCCGTCTCGTCTCGGTAGCTGATGCAGGTGTCTCCAACGGTGAAAGGGCAGACAAGGGGACAGATCCCTCCTCAGGCTCCGAGGCCACCACCCGGGGCGTATTTTCCCCAATAGACATGGGTGAGTCCCTAGGACACATGTCTCAAACTGGCGGCCCTCCAGCTGTTGCAAAACTACAAGTCCCATGAGGCATTGCAAGGCTGAAAGTTACAAGCATGACTCCCCCAGGCAGAGGCATGATGGGACTTGCAGTTTCGCAACAGCTGGAGGGCCACCAGTTTGAGACCCCTGCCCTAGCACTACGGGACAAGGACAGCGGCATCTTATCCCAGCCCTTCCGTTCAAAAAGTTCATCTATGGCGGCGTCATCTCCCGCATCAAAGATGGACTCCAGATCGGAGGTGTCACATTCCTCCGCAGGCAGGTAACTCTTAATGGAGGACGAGTCACCGCCTCTGGCTAATTCACAGGCATGTGAATCCCCAACCCTTGGGACCTTTGACAGAGTCTCTTCCCCCAGCTTACCTCGGCTTGTATATGAACCAGGACGTCGCAGACTTTTCCCTTCGGATGCATCCGTTCCGAGTAAGCGCTGGGGCGTAGCTCCACCACGGCCGCGGGAAGCTTTCACGAACCCGATCTTCCTCTTGGGCGGTGGGAGAAAGGACTCTGTGGTGACCGAAGTAGCATCCTCTGGTTCCTCATTCACTGACACAATGTCCTCTGTGACTTCCTCCGAAGTGTCTGGGCAGTGCGCGCAGGGGTGGCTGTGTAAGCTCTGATTCCTCCTTTCAAAGTGGTGGCGCCTGTAAGGCAATTGAGGTGGAAAGCCCGAGGCTTTTCTGTAGGTTGCTCGACCTCAAACAGGAACTCCTTACAGTGCTCGCATCGCCCGAATGGCTTCAGATGAACCACCAGTCCAGAGCAGCCGGGACAAATCACTCCGAGGGCCTCCACATCTTTACAAACGTAGAGGGCAAATCGTCCCCCGGGCTTGAGCCGAATCCCCGTATCCGTCAAGGGAGCAGCAAAGGAAGTCATCTTCATGGTAGTAGTAGCCGGAACCCATGAGGCATGAGACGCCATGTTATCCATTCGCTGCTCCATCGCGCACTGTCCTTTTCGCGCCAAAGTCCCCACGTGCACCTCCACACATGGCCGGACTCCTCCCATCTCCTGCATTGTTCGCGGGCTTTCTCTCTGGCATGCCCACGAACTACGCAGTCAGGGTTCTCCTCGTGGCACAGTTCTCAATATGGCCGACCTCCATGGAACTTCACTGGGGAATAAAGTTCAAACTCTGGGGGGTTTTCACACTTTCCAACCGCAGACACATCCCGGACTCGAGCCCCCACGTGTAGCGCCCTTCACCTCTCCCCCTACCTGCCTTTTTGTGTGTTTTCGGCTCCTAACAGGGAGGGGAGGGGCACACCGCACCACAAGCCCGTACCCTCCTGAATAAGGAGGTTGAGCAGTGTTAATTTTCAGGCCTGCCTGCGGCTGGAGTTGAATCCTCCCGAGGATGATTCTCACCTGTACCTTAGGTAGAGGCAAGTCCTTATGTTTCCCCCAGTAATGTAACTGTCCACACCAACTGAAAGTCCAACTTCTATATTTATTTCACACGGATAATAAATATGCCTCTTTGACAGCAGACAGGTTGGAACAAGACACAGGACAGCTTAGGTGGGAGGAGGTCCAGGCACAAACTTGAATCAGGTTCTTTGACTGTTTAGGCTTCACAAACAGTTTTGGCGCACGATCTCTGCCACAGACCGTGAGGTTGGTCTCTGCCACAGACCGGGTGAATAAGAAGTCACTGCCACTGACTTGGAGAACAGGTCACTGCCACTGACCAGGTGAACAGAGTCACTGCCACTGACTGGGTGAATAGGGCACCGCCCTATTAGGCCACTGCCACTGACCTGTAAGCAAACTTCCTTCTAGAAAGTACTTGGCCCGTGTAGAGGAGAAGACATCCCTCCGGAGAGTTACCAAAGGTCCTCACCGTCACCACGACTCTGCACTGGGTCTTCGGTACAGGTAACCTCCCTGGCCTCCTCATCCCAGATCGCAAGGCGGCACCCTGGGAGTCCTCGATCCCCGGCGGAACCCAGCCGAAGGTGCTGGGCTCTGGGCCTCCAAAATAGTACCTCACCCCAGACTGAAGGTGTCTGGGATGGAACAGGAACCAGGCCTCCGGGCCTAGGGCACCCGGAGATGACGAACCCACACACCCAGGCTGAAGGTGGACGAAGACCCCGCATGGAAGATGGCCGCCCCTTTTTATACCCTCTACCAACAGGCACAGCAGGTTCCCCACCCCGCCGTACTGCTGCCAAGAGGGGACAAGAAAAGGCACAACCTTGTACTGTGGTTCAACCCGGACCTATGGCGACAGCGCCACCTGTAGGCCCCAGGGAACTATACACCATTTTTTCATTCATCCTTCCTTCAATGACATGAAGTTGGCCAGTACCGTATGCTAAAAAACAGCCCCACACCATGATGTTCCCACCTCCAAACTTCACTGTTGGTATGGGGGGGTTTTTGGGGTGATGTGCAACGCCATTTGACTTCCAAACATGATGTGTATTATGGCATCCAAAGAGTTCATTTTTGGTCTCATCTGACCAGACTATATTCTCCCAGTATTTCACAGACTTGTCTAAATGTTGTGCAGCAAACTTTAAACAATCTTCAACATGCTTTTTCTTCAGCAATTGAGTTTTGCATGGTGAGCATGCATACAGGCCATGGCGGGTGAGTGCATTACTTATTGTTTTCTTTGAAACAATTGTACCTGCTAATTCTAGGTCTTTCTGAAGCTCTCCACATTTGGTCCTTGGCTCTTGGACAATTCTTCTGATAATTATTTTTACTCCTCTGTCAGAAATCTTGCGAGGAGCACCTGGTCATGGCCAGTTTATGGTGAAATGTTCTTTCCACTTCCAGATTATGGACCCAACAGTGCTCACTGGAACATTCAGAAGTCTAGAAATCATTTGGTAACCAATGCTATCAGTATGTTTAACAACAAAAAGATTGCAAAGGTATAGAGAGAGCTTTTTGCATTTACCCTTCATGAGATGTTTCTTGTGTGACACCTTGGTAATGAGACACCATTTTTTAGCCCATCAGTTGAGATATTGATATTCATTTGCACGGACAAGTGGTAGGATTAATTACTGATAAATTTTTATCTGGTGTCTTGGCTTGCCATGCCTTTTTGAACCCCGCTTTCTTCATGCGTTAAATGCTTTTTCCCTGTGTCATTCCATTTTATTATACATAACTTAATTTCAAAACGTATATGTTTTGGTTTCTTTGTATGTATGGATTGCATGGGTTGCACCTTTAAAAAAATATGTTTACCTAGAAAAATGGTGACGTGTTTAATACTTATTTTACCTGCTGTATATATATATATATATGTAGCGGGGTGTTCCCCTTTAATCAGAGACAGGAAATTCCAGAGAGAGGGGAGTCGGGGGGAAGGAATATAAGGAGGGGGTGAGGCCTAGCTCTTTCTCTTTGGACACGGGGAGGCAGAGAGAGAGACACCTGTGCGGATCTGTGCTGCTCCAGGCCTGAAGCCTGGGGCCTGTGGAGCGAACCAAAGAGCCTTCCACCCCTTTGCGAGCCTGGGTGGCATCCAGACTCATCTCGTCGAAAGTTGTCTGGATCGGGGATCCGATCGCAGAAGCCGCTGTGGACGAGGACCGACACAGCCGGTGGAAGTTCCGGACTGAGGGAAGTGTTCCGGAGTGGTGAGCGAGCGAAAGCTCATCTTTAAACTGTTACTTTTATACTTTGTGCCTACTAGATTTCCGAGGCCTAACACCTCCGGTGAGGGAGAATTACCCCCCCTATTGGATTACAAATACATGGTTTTTAATACTTCAAGTGCACCACCTTTACAGATCCTGTGCCGGTGAACATTTGTGTTTCTTCAAAGACTGAGTTTCATGGTTAGGGATCAGGCCTGATCCGTTAGATAGTTATAAGTTAGTTATCACACCACAGGGTGTTTAGGTAACGGTCGCCCCACGTGGCGTTTCGTCCCCTTTCCATTGCTGGTACACACACACACAGTATTGTGATTTATAACTGCAGGGACCTGCTTATGTGTTGTGAACCAAATGTTACATGCATGTTATCCCCTTTTATCTTACCACAAGCAGTAAAGTCAGTTATTATTTACAACATTGTCTATGAGTCTGAGTTATCAATCCACACACCCACATTTAAAGCATAAGTGATTGTTTATGTGAAATTGCTGTGGGTTAACTGTGCCAGAGCGGGTAGAGCAGATTGCCGGGGGGTTGGGGAAGCTGTACTCAGGGCCCAAATCAAAACTTGCGGCTCTCTTAAGTTGAGGGTATCGCTACACGTGGGGGCTCGTAAATCCGGGATTACTGAGACAGCGGTGAGAGCCCGCCAAGACTTACCGGCATGGACCCGAAAGACATCAGAAAGTGGTGTGAAGTAACTAAGACAGATCCAAGCCAGTCAGTGGTCATTAACATTCCGGGTCAGGAATGGTCGACCGAAACGGTGGAAGGGTTAATGAAGTCAGACCCAGGCACCTCACACCAGTATACGCTAGTGGAATATTCAGATGGGAAGCCAGAGGCTTGTAAATGCAAATATGCGCAGATGCCGGATAACAGATCTTATAGTCTGGCGCACGCTACTAAGAAAGAGCTATCACCAACGGGATCACTGCAAGTTGCGGCCCGTACCCCGCCAGAGAGGAAAGACGGAGCGACACCTCCGGTGACGCCTGCACCTGCCACGGCCATATCACCCGAACTGATAAAGGCGTTAGGGGATCTACTAACAAACTGTCAGAAGACAAGCACAGTGCACGTAGAGACTAGCTACCGGAGACTAAAAACATTCTCGGGGGAGCTCCCCGTCCCTGCGGGAGAGGAAGATTTTGACACTTGGGTGGAACAGGCATTACAAGCAGTAGAGGCATGGGAGGTGCCTGAAGCACAGAAAAGACAACGAGTTTTAGAAAGTTTGAAAGGTGCCGCGGCAGAAGCGGTGAAGAGCTTCCGTTTTGGAAATGCAAACTGTACAGCTCAAGATTGTCTGGCCATGCTGCAGGAAGAGTTTGGACAGCTGGAGAAGGTGACAGAGATGGTCTACCAATTTGAACATACTTTCCAGCAGTCGAATGAGAAACTGTCAGAGTATGTTAGAAGGTTGAACAGGCTGTTATGCAAGATCGTCCTGAAGAAGGGAATGCTGCCCAAAGATGCAGATGAAGCACGAATGAAGCAGATCATGAGGGGAGCGCGGCGCTCAGACCCAGTCTGGCTGCACCTGAAAACCTCAGGAGGAGGAATGTCACTAACCTACTCTGATCTAATAAAAATTATTAGGGACGAAGAGGCGCTGCAGAGAGATCAGCAGGTGGCCAGGGTGAAGGTCACCCCTGTACCAGTGTTGGTCAGTTCAGTCAAGAGCCCGGAAAGAGATGCAGAAGTCGACACTTTGAAATCACAAATGTCCCAAGTGTTGGAGATGCTGACCTCTTTGATGGAGAAAGATCAAAGAAGAGCAGAGAAACCAAGTCCAAGAAAGGAGTTGTTCCCGAATACCTCAGAACCAGCCTCCATTCAGGACCGAGAAGAGATGCTATGCTACAACTGCGGGGGCAGTGGCCACTTTGCCAGTAGGTGTTCCAGTCCCAAGAAGAAGAAAATGGATAATCGCCAGCCGGCGGGAAACTCCAGAGGGCCCCGGTGAGGGAGTCAACCGGGTGCCCATCTCTTTCAGTGAGCTCCAAACTGAATGGAAGGAAGCAAAAGAGAGGGGACAAGACCCCTCAGAAGGAATCTAGGGTCTCTCAACCAAGATACACACCAGAGAAAGGGGACAAGACCCCTCAGAAGAAATTTAGCACTCCCAAGAAGGAATGTCTACAACCAAGAGACAATAACATCCCTCAGCGGGTTTGTACTCCCATTAGGGTGGGGAAGGTCAATGCATACCGGGCTCAAGAGAGAATAACGTCAAAAACAAACTGGATGAAGACAAGTCCTCAGAAGAAAGTGACCTCAACCCGGCCGTACCCAGAAGAATTGGTCGGCCCGTCCCCCACTGTATCTATCCAGGTGGAAGAAGTATATACAAAGGCCCTCCTGGACACTGGAGCTCAAGTGACTTTGTTGTACAGAGACTTCTACGATAGGCACTTAAGCCATTTGCCTATACAGAAGATAGAAGAACTGGAGATATGGGGCCTGGGAACGCAGAGGTTCCCCTATGATGGTTATCTGCCCATAAAGCTGACATTCGACCCCTCTGTGGCTGGGAAGACAGAAGTGTTCGACACCCTGGCAGTTGTGTGTCCTAGACCACCCGGGGCCAGCAAGATGTCCCTCATCATAGGCACCAATACGGATCTAGTGAGAAGACTTCTGACCCCCCTGGTGAAGATGAGGAGCCATCAAGATCCAAACATCCATCCCATGCTGAAGACAGCCTACCAACGGTTAGTGTTGGAGCAGAAGACCCCAGGAGAGGGGATAGGGAAGGTGTGGAGACTGGGGAGAGAAGGAGTGGTGCTGCAGCCCGGACAGATGGCTTGCCTCAGGGCCACTGTGAAGCTCACCTGGAAGCAGCCTGGTCCCTTTGTCATGCTGGAATCCGACCCAAGGGAAGATCACTCAGGCCTGGAAGTGATACCGGAAGTGATTCCAATCAAGGCCCTGAAGAAAGCCAGGGGAAGAGTCCCGGTGAGTGTGAGGAACTCTACAGGAAGGGCCATAGAGATCCCTGCCCGGATGCTGTTGGGACAGGTGAGTCCTGCTGTCCCAGTCAGCTGGTCAGAAGTAAAGGGGACGGGTGAAGAAGGAGATGTTTGGGAAAAACTTTCCATGGAGAACCCGAATTTACCTGGAGCCTGGAAAGAGAGAGCCAAGGCCCAGCTGACTAGATGGGAGAAGATTTTCTCCAAAGATGAGTTCGATGTGGGGTGTGCGAGGAGTGCTACCCACCGCATCCGCCTGCAAGAAGACAAACCGTTCAGGGAGAGAGTCAGGCGGGTTCCGCTGGCAGATCTGGAGGATCTGAGGGAACAGCTTGCAGAACTGAAAAAGACTGGGGTGATTCGAGAGTCCAGAAGCCCTTATGCCTCTCCAATAGTGGTGGTCAGGAAGAAGAATGGGTCGCTGAGGCTCTGCATTGACTACAGAACTCTCAACAGGAGGACCACCCCTGATCAGTACACCACGCCAAGGATAGAGGACGCCTTACAGAGTTTGTCTGGAGCTAAGTGGTTCAGCGTGATGGACCTCAAGAGCGGGTACTATCAAATTCCCATGCACCCAGAGGATAAAGAAAAGACCGCTTTCATAACTCCTGTGGGGTTCTTTGAGTTTAATAGAATGCCTCAGGGCCTATCTGGGGCCCCAGCTACTTTTCAACGTCTCATGGAGAAGACTGTCGGAGATATGAACCTCATAGAAGTCCTCGTGTACCTGGACGATGTCATTGTCTTCGGGAGAACTTTGGAGGAACATGAGGCCCGATTGGAGAAAGTGTTGAGAAGGCTTAGTGAAGAGGGACTAAAGCTTTCCCCCGAGAAGTGTCGGTTCTACCAGTCTTCGGTGAACTATCTGGGACACATAGTGTCTGAAAAGGGGGTGGCTACTGATCCTGAGAAGTTGGAGGCAGTTACCTCCTGGCCAAGACCCACAACAGTCACCGAACTTAGATCTTTCCTGGGCTTCTGCTCCTACTATAGGAGGTTTGTGGATGGGTTTGCCCGTATTGCCAAGCCCCTAAATGAACTGCTCAAGACTGAAGGGGAAGAGGATGGCTTGGGACCCAGAAGACCCGGGGAGTCGGTTCAAGATCAGTGGACCCCCAGGTGTGAAGAGGCCTTCAGAACCCTGAAGAGGAGCCTCACCACAGCCCCAGTATTGGCCTATGCTGATCCCACCAGACCATACGAGTTACATGTTGATGCTAGTCATGAAGGCCTAGGTGGAGTGCTCTACCAAGAGTATGAAGAGCAACTGCGACCAGTGGCCTATGTGAGTCGGAGTCTGACCCCCTCGGAGAAGAACTACCCCACTCATAAGTTGGAGTTCTTGGCCCTCAAATGGGCAGTGGTGGACAAACTAAGAGACTACCTCTATGGGGCAGAGTTTACAGTAAAAACAGATAACAACCCTCTGACTTATCTATTCACCACTGCCAAGTTGGATGCCACAGGACACAGGTGGCTGGCTGCATTATCTGGGTTCAACTTCAGTCTTAAATACAGACCAGGGACTGGAAATAGGGATGCAGATGCCCTGTCCCGAAGATCTCATACCATGGCTGATGACTGGGAGGACTGGACTCAGGTAGCACCGGAGGGAGTGCGAGCCCTTTGTCAGGGGGCTGAATTTCAAGCCAGAGGGGGCTCCAGAGCCGAGGAGATAGGAGTTACCACAGTGGGAGTCCCAAAACACTACTGCGGGGTGACTCAACTTGAAGAGGAATGCTTGCCGAAGCTGTCTAAGAAGGAGCTGAGGTGCGACCAATTGGAAGACCCCATGGGGAGATTGGCCTTTGAAGCATTGGAAAACGAGAGTCCAGAGAAACTTCGACATCACCCCTCCAAGGAGGCTCGTCTGCTATGGAGGGAGCTAGACAAGCTACAGGTCCATCAGGGAGTGGTCTACCGAAGGGGCCCCTCTGATGATTCCGAGGATAAATGGCAGTTGTTTCTCCCAGAGAAGCACCGAGAGACTGTGCTGGTTGCCTTACATGACCAGCATGGTCACCTGGGAGCTGAAAGAACCTTCCAACTTGTCAGAAGCCGGTTCTATTGGCCCTGTATGAGGGCTGAAGTGGAGGAGTATTGCCACTCCTGTGCACGATGCATCCAGAGGAAGACTCTACCCCATCAAGCTGCCCCAATGGGCCACCTACAGAGTCAAGGCCCAATGGACCTGGTATGCATTGACTTTCTCTGCCTCGAACCCGATTTGAGTGGATTGGGAAATGTTCTGGTGGTAACCGATCATTTCACCCGTTATGCACAGGCGTTTCCCACCAGAGACCAGAAGGCTTCCACTGTAGCTAAGGTGCTTGTAGAAAAATACTTCGTCCACTATGGATTACCACAGAGAATCCACTCCGACCAAGGAAGGGACTTTGAGAGTCGCCTGATCCGGAACCTACTGGACTCCCTGGGAGTGGAAAAGACCAGGACTACCCCTTATCATCCCCAAGGAGATGCCCAGCCTGAGAGATTTAACCGGACTTTGCTAAACATGCTTGGGACTCTGGAGACAGAGAAGAAGCAGCATTGGAGTCAACACATATCCACTTTGGTGCATGCCTACAATTGCACCACCAGTGATGTGACGGGTTACTCTCCCTATCGCCTCATGTTTGGGAGAGAAGCAAGATTGCCAGTGGATCTGGCCTTTGGCATTTCTCTAGACTATACCTCTGCTACCTCCCACAAAGGATATGTAGACAGACTTAGGTATAATTTGAAAGCGGCCTATGAACAAGCCCAAGCGGCCTCAGACCAGAGAGGGGCCCGAAATAAAAGGAACTATGATTTGAAGGTTCGAGTGCAAGACCTGCAGCCTGGAGACCGTGTTCTGCTACGCAACCTAGGGATCCCAGGGAAGCACAAACTTGCTGATAGGTGGAGGTCTGAGCCTTACGTTATTTGTAGGAAACTCCCTGGACTACCGGTGTACAAGTTAAAGCCAGAGGGGAGAGTGGGACCCTTGAAGACCTGGCACAGAAACCACTTACTCCCGCTTAAAGAAGCAGTCAGGATACCTCCAGTGAGGAACTTACCGGAATCTGTTTCCATCTTGGATACTCCCAGACCCAACACTCGGTCTCAGACCTCGCGATCTAGAGGTGGACAGGCTTCTCAACCAAGTGAAGATGGGAGAGGAGAACTGGAGTGGCTATGGCCTTCCCCAACCCCGGAAAATCCCACCATAGACCTTCCACCCACTGAGGATATGCAGGATGGGACCCTGAACCCAGAAGCTACAGAGTTCATTCCATCCAGTGGCGTGCCTGAATGCTGGGAAGATATTCTGGGCCTGTACTCAGATGAAGAAGAGACAGAGGCCCCAGAACCAGTGACAATGTCAGAAAGTGTTCCTGAAACAGAGCCTGTGGCACCAGAGCCTGAAGTCCCAAGGGAGCAGAGAGCTCGCAGAGTCGTGAGGCCTCCCATGAAGTTAACCTACCCTCAATTGGGAAAGAGCTCAGAGGACTCTGTTACCACCGCTAGAAGAAGTACCGAGTGCTCCAATCCTTCCACTGTTCATTTGGTGGAGGGCAACCCCAGCTCACTCTCTGGCACAGTTAGGCAGGCCACTCATGCCAGTGTGACCTGTGGGACAGGGAATCCCACCTCTGAGTTTTGGTGGCAATTCCCTGTACCAACATCATACTCCGCACTCTCTAAAATGGTTCAGGAATTTTGTTGAAATGTTTATCTTTGGGGACCAAAGAGTTTTAGTGGGGGGAGTGTGTAGCGGGGTGTTCCCCTTTAATCAGAGACAGGAAATTCCAGAGAGAGGGGAGTCGGGGGGAAGGAATATAAGGAGGGGGCGAGGCCTAGCTCTTTCTCTTTGGACACGGGGAGGCAGAGAGAGAGACACCTGTGCGGATCTGTGCTGCTCTAGGCCTGAAGCCTGGGGCCTGTGGAGCGAACCAAAGAGCCTTCCACCCCTTTGCGAGCCTGGGTGGCATCCAGACTCATCTCGTCGAAAGTTGTCTGGATCGGGGATCCGATCGCAGAAGCCGCTGTGGACGAGGACCGACACAGCCGGTGGAAGTTCCGGACTGAGGGAAGTGTTCCGGAGTGGTGAGCGAGCGAAAGCTCATCTTTAAACTGTTACTTTTATACTTTGTGCCTACTAGACTTCCGAGGCCTAACACCTCCGGTGAGGGAGAATTACCCCCCCCCCCTATTGGATTACAAATACATGGTTTTTAATACTTCAAGTGCACCACCTTTACAGATCCTGTGCCGGTGAACATTTGTGTTTCTTCAAAGACTGAGTTTCATGGTTAGGGATCAGGCCTGATCCGTTAGATAGTTATAAGTTAGTTATCACACCACAGGGTGTTTAGGTAACGGTCGCCCCACGTGGCGTTTCGTCCCCTTTCCATTGCTGGTACACACACACACAGTATTGTGATTTATAACTGCAGGGACCTGCTTATGTGTTGTGAACCAAATGTTACATGCATGTTATCCCCTTTTATCTTACCACAAGCAGTAAAGTCAGTTATTATTTACAACATTGTCTATGAGTCTGAGTTATCAATCCACACACCCACATTTAAAGCATAAGTGATTGTTTATGTGAAATTGCTGTGGGTTAACTGTGCCAGAGCGGGTAGAGCAGATTGCCGGGGGGTTGGGGAAGCTGTACTCAGGGCCCAAATCAAAACTTGCGGCTCTCTTAAGTTGAGGGTATCGCTACATATATATATATATATATATATATATATATATATATATATATATATATAGTTGTGCTCATAAGTTTACATTCCCTGGCAGAATTTATGATTTCTTGGCCATTTTTCAGAGAATATGAATAATAAACTTTTCTTTCATTCATGGTTAGCGTTTGGCTGAAGCCATTTATTGTCAAACTGTGTTTACTCTTTTTACATCATAATGGCAACAGAAACTACTCAAATTACCCTTATCAAAAGTTTACATACCCTGGTGATTTTGGCCTGATAACATGCACACAAGTTGACACAAAGGGGTTTGAATGGCCATTAAAGGTAACCATCCTTCCCCATCATATATATTCAATATGTTTTTGGAAAATTAATAAGAAAGATAATAAAAAAATATATATATATTCAATATAATATACCAGGGATATGCAATTAGCGGACCTCCAGCTGTTGCCAAACTACAAGTCCCATGAGGCATAGCGAGACTCTGACAGCAGCAAGCATGACACCCAGAGGCAGAGGCATGATGGGACTTGTAGTTTTGCAACAGCTGGAGGTCCGCTAATTGCATATCCCTGTAATATACCATAGATCCATTGATATATATTGTTCACCATATTGTTCACCATTTTAGTGTTTATTGTTGTATACATACACAGCGAGTGACGTACCATCAAGCTGCTATGCTTCATCTGCATGCAGAGATATTAGCTAATTGCGTTGCACATTACTCTTGCTGTTTTTGCATCATGTCTTTGCATCAGTTTGCCCTGTATGACAGTCTTCTTTTTTTCCTTTTTTTGTGTCCCCAGTACGCTGTTTTTATATTTATTATGTCATTTTATAAGTTCAGTGCTTCCCTTTGTCCTGCTCATGTCTGCCCATAGTCCCACCCAAAGCCCACCCACAGACCATAAGAAGCTCTGCTTCTAGTAACCTTTAGTCATTGCTTGAAGAAGGAACCAATTAGCTGTTCTGAAACACGTTGCATGTTGATGACATCACTTCCGGTTTGCTGTCTACGCTGGTTGCTGGTCCCTTCCCGCTAACCTCACTTCCTGGATTCGGCTTCCAAGCTCTCTCAGACAGCCTAGCTGTCTTCCCAGTATCCAGGAGAGTTGTGGCTTCCATCTGCCGGCCACTTTAGAATATGCTGCCATAGAATTACACCTCAAGATATCCCAGAGACTCCTTGGGACTACCAGAATGCCGGACCACCTGCCATATTAATCCACCCTTTTGTAAGTGTTTTTAACCATTTTAGAAAATATAAAGTTTTACTTCTGCACTTAGAGGTGCCTTTTTTCTTTTCATTTGGCAGTGGAAAGGGGTAGCTGCAGCCAGTGGCGTAGCGTGGGTTTTCAGCGCCCGGGGCAAGGCAAGTAATTTGCGCCCCCCCCCCCCCCCCTAACCTGCGGACTTTTCGCATTCCGAGTCCCTTCCCTTCCTACAATAGCACTGACCTACCTGATTCCTATACTGACCACTACACAAACTACACAATACACTACCACAGACTAATACACACCACACTACACTTACACAATAAAAGGTGTAGTTGTGGCGCTGTTCTGGCATGTGAACCAACCTATTTTAGTGATATTACTGTGTGATCTTGAAATTGAACCTCAAAAATTAAATAAAAAGAAAAACCAAGTGTTGGCTCAGCCGGGTGTTTGCTACAGCCCGAATTGTGGGGAGGGCTTATTTAGGGGTTTTGGATGAATCCTGGTTTGGAATGTGTCCATAAAAGGTTGTATAGTGAAGAGATTGGTGAATATCCAAACTTCAGGTGGTGTCTCAGCCGGGTGTTTACTAAATCAAAAAATGACCGATGTAGTGTATTAGTGCTAGATTGCTGGTATAATGTGAGATGTGGGGATCTCGCATTTTTTGATTTTTACATCGGCCATTTTTTGATTTTTTCTTTTTATTTAATTTTTGAGGTTCAATTTCAAGATCACACAGTAATATCACTAAAATAGGTTGGTTCACACGCCAGAACAGCGCCACAACTACACCTTTTATCCTTTCACATTTCTTGCTCCACCTACACAGGTGGTAGTAATTAGTAGAGGCAGCAGTTCTGCCTACTGTGCAGCGTTTGAATTCCCTTGCGCGGAGTCCCCCAACTCTCTTTTCTACACTTACACAATACTCTACTCACAGACCAACTCACAGACCAATACACACAACACACTACACCACACCACACTGACCACTACACTAACCTACCTCATTCCTATACTAAGCACTACACAATACACTACACAAACTACACAATACTCTACCCACAGACCGCTACACAATACACACTGACCGCTACACTAATCTACCTGACTCCTATACTGACCACTACACTACACAAACTACACAATACACACTGACCGCTACACTAATCTACCTGACTCCTATACTGACCACTACACAATACACACTGACCGCTACACAATACTCTACCCACTGACCGCTACGCTACACACACCACACTAACCTACCTGATTCCTATACTAATCACTACACAAACTACACAATACACTACCCACAGACCGCTACACTAATCTACCTGACTCCTATACTGACCACTACACTACACAAACTACACAATACACAATACAATACGCAGCCTGTAATTTATTAATCCTGCAGCAGTAGGAGGGGGGGGGCTTTTGGCATCAACTGTACTTAGGCTCGCAGGCATGATGCTGTGTGTGTGTGCTGGCAATGGGGGCATGGTGGCGTGACTCTCCCTAACTGCAGTGCAGCTGACCGGCGGCTGCTCCCATGATCTGAGATGGCTGCCTCAGCTGCCTCCATCATGAAGGCAGCCCCATCTCAGATCATGGGAGCAGCCGCCCGCCGGATCCATCACCGGCTCACTCGCGTGACTCACCTCCGGTTTTTGTTGTCCATGAGATCGATCAGCTTGGGATGAATTCACACTCAGTCCCAGATGAAGTAGTCGGACTCGCACTGCCTTTTCTTTCAAATCGGCGCAGTCTGGACTCAGGCGGAAGGGTGGGCGGGACTCCAGGAGAAGATTGCGGCGGCTTAAGGAAGCATGGGCGGGACTCCAGGAGCAGCCTTCGCGCATGCGCCGCCCGCGTTCAAGGACTTGCCAGCCCGCCGCAGCACTGTGGTCATGTGCTGCCAGCACATGACCACATTCGCCCAATCACAGGGCGCAAAATGGCGGCCGGGGTCCGGCGGTGACACATTGAGGGAATTTCACAAAATTTTGAAAAGTGACACAAACTGGTGCAGGATTTTGCGCCCCCCCAATGTTGCGCCCGGGGCCACGGCCCCCCTGCCCCCCCCACGCTACGCCACTGGCAGTGCATGAAGAGGTGGGAGCAGTAGCCACATGTAGGGCAACTATCACTAAAGACTACCATTTTTGCTACACCGTAGAGGCACGCGGTCCCTGCCTGCAAAACGCATTTGCTTTGGGTCTGACTGAGCCAGTGTCAGATCCCCACATCAGTGCTAGCTGGTCGTGGGAGTGATAGTCTGCAAGCAAGTGTATGTGCTGGAGGTTGAGGAGAAGAGATTGTATATACTGGAGTGTATATAGCTGAGTCCCTACCAATTTTCTTCAAACAAGTGGACATCCCATATGCACCCTATCCTCGTCCAAGTTCTATTCTCCTAATAAACCAAAAAAAAAAACCCAAAGTTGTAAGGACTGCTTCTTGACTCTGTGTGACTGGAAATTTGTGTGCCTGGCTGTGCAGGGTGGGAGATGAACCACATTCACCAGCGGCCCCTATGGGGGTAGTGTTTCATTTATTACAGCACTTCTCTTTTAAATAAAAGCAATGAAAGATGTGTATCCGTACTTCCAAGCGCTACCCTATTTCTGAGACAACATGGGGTTAATTTGAGCTGCTATGAGTAAGAGCAGGTACAATGCGAAACAAGTTAGCTGGTTCCTTTCATTCCCCTGCTGTCTGCTTGATTTTTACCTGGTTTTATGGAACTGTTGCAATAAAGGTGGTTTCAGCACTGCTGCCATCCAGGCTTCTTTTCTCATAAGCAGTAAATAAGCTTTAAATAAAAGCAATGAAAGATGTGTATTGGTGCTGTCCATCGCTACTTTATTTCTGAGACGACATCCCTTGATGTTTTTTTTAATCAATGCATCCTATAGTGATGTATGGGTCAGCAGGAGAAATCACAGCTCATAGTAAGACCAGGAGATTAAAACTCATTAAACTTGACTTACTAAAGTAGTAGTTCACTTTCAAAGTGGAACAAAGTAAAAACTTCACTTACAAAGAATACCTAATAATGTGGAAACCACTTCAGCACCTGTACATTCCTATGGATCAGAGCAATTATTACATTTGTGATATTGGTCTGTTTATTCAGCAATTGCTTTGTCATTACTTAGGATAACAATATAATGCAGATATAATTTTTTTCTTGGAACAAACAAAGGTTTGTTTGGTGCTATTGTCTTGCAAATTTCTTTTTTCCTTTTTTATGCAATCAATAGACATAAAATAACATGGTGTTACCATAGATAAATAGTAAAAATGTTTTACATAATTTGCCCAGGCGGCTTCTGTCGGACCAGCTGCCATACACATGGGCCGAATGTTGGCCGTTTTTTATTGAACCAGCCGATGTCGCCTGGCATTCGGTCCGTGTGTACCAGGCTTTAAGATTAATGTTGTAGGAAACTGTATATAGGGATACAATACAAACGAAAGGGAGTGGGTAAATAGCCTGCTGCTAATCAATATTACAGTCTCCACAACTAGGTAAAAAAAATATCAAACTGGAAGATTGAAATCAGCATTTCACCTCATTCACTAAGCTTAACTAATAAAAATGTCCTTTGCAAAGATAAAATTCTGAATTGCAAATGATGGGGATTCTGATTTCAAACTTTAAAATTTGTGCAAGCAAAAATCCTGCTTTTTAATTTTTCTTGCACATTATTGGGTGTTATTTTCAAAGTGAATTTTTACTTTGTTTTACCTCATTCACTAAGATAAGTGAAAATGCACTTTGCAAAGTGAAAATTCACACTGAAAGTGAACATGCTAAAGTCCATTACTAAATAAATCCCACAATATTATTTCATAGTTTCTACAGGATCTTCAAAGAACATTTCCTCAGTACTAAATCAGTGATCAGCAGCATAGGTAGCAATTGAAGTTAACATTAAACTTCTTCTTTTTTTTTAAAAGAGGGCATACCAACCGTTTTTTTTATTCTGATTAAAAGTTGAGTTTGGGCTATATAAAAAAACAAACATACAGACTCACTTCCTTGCTGCAGCATCGGTCTGATGCTACAGCTGTCCCCTACCGGCTCTAAGCCCAAGAATTGAGCAATCACATGACTGCTGATCGCTCACTTCTCAGTCAGCTCTGAGCGGCAAGTGGTGACTGTCAGTCACCGCTCTCCACTGTGCCCCTTTAACGTTTACTGGGAGAGGGGGAATGAGCAGCTGGCTTTGGCTTTCAACACTAAGAGCCAGAGCCAGCTGTCAATCAGGCAGATGCATCCAGACAATATGGTGAGCCTCCTTCCAGAGCTTGGAGGGGCTCTGTGACATCAAATGACAGTAGGCTTTTGCCCACTATTAGCTGACTAGGTAACAGGAGAGCAAATGTAAGTGCACACCTGTGACTTAAAAGAGAAGCAAGGCCAAAAAAGCTTTGGTCATATTCCTCATTTAATTCATCCCTAAAGCTAAAGATCCTATTCTTTCCCAGCCAAAGACCTTGACATCTTAGCCTCTATTTAGA
Organism: Rana muscosa; assembly: GCA_029206835.1. NCBI lineage: Eukaryota > Metazoa > Chordata > Amphibia > Anura > Ranidae > Rana > Rana muscosa. The sequence continues at coordinate 110,744,491 of CM055117.1, read as the reverse complement.
TCTGCCGTTGCAATTAGATCTGTAGTTGCCAGGATGGATTGCTGCACAGTACCCAGTACTGTTTCTTAAAGAGAAACTGCACCCCCCCCCTCTATTTTTCCCCTGCTTACCTTTTACTGTCTTCTGCACAATAAGCATACTCACCTAGCCAGAGGGTCCAGCATTAAGCTGCCGGGATTCTTCTCTGTGCAGCCGCTGCATGGGTCCGGCGCTGCCATGTTGTTTGTGACAGCTGACGGATTTTCCGGGTGCAGGCGCTGCTAGGCCAGCCCCTTCCTATTTGCTGAATGGGACAGCACCGAGGGCACCACGTCATTTGCCTAGGTCAGTGATTGCGAACCTTGGCACCCCAGATGTTTTGGAACTATATTTCCCATGATGCTCATGCACTCTGCAGTGTAGATGAGCATCATGGGAAATGTAGTTCCAAAACATCTGGGCTGCCAAGGTTTGTCATCACTGGCCTAGATGAATTCTGGAAACCGGAGGGCAGGCCAAGCCTTTGATGCAAAACAAACCTGTAAATAAACAAACTTTACAAACAAAAAAAACTTTATCGGCACTGTGGTGGGGGAGCAGGGTAGAGAGGAGGAGAGTGCCGCTGGAGGGTGAAGGTCTGCTTTAAGAAGAACATGTATGCGTTTGAATGGCCATATCCTGGTCATGGCTCTATATTAAACCAGTCCTTCCAAAGGTCCACTTTTCTAGTGCGATACACTTTACATTTGCTGGCACACTGCATAAAACTTAAAAAAAAAAAAAGGGGGCTTCTGTTTGTTGTGAGGGGACGGAGGCTGCCATCTTTTTCCCGGACTTAGAAGCTGCTGTAACCGAACAAGACAGGGGGCTCGGCGGATTGTATGGAAGCTTAGCAGCCTTGTCCATTACTGCGGCGGCAGACTGATAGCCCTCGGACCGGCGTCCTCGGAGAGTGTCCGCTTTTCGTGGCTCTGGCGGGAGGATGAACGGAGGATAAATGGTGCCCAAACCGGACAGCGGCACCTTCCTCCTCCTCTTTCTGCTGGTGTTAACCCTGACCGAGCCGCTGAGGCCAGGTCCACGAATAGCTCTCGCAAGACTGCAATCAGAACTGCGCTGTACACCTGTGCAGTTTGCCTGCCACAGCGGTGCCATCCAGTGCATTCCCTTGAACTGGCAGTGTGATGGATGGCCAACCTGTGAGGACGAGAGTGATGAAGTTAACTGTCCAGGTGTGTCTGGAGACCAGAGAATATATCATGGAAAGGAGGCTGTGGAGACACGACATGGTCGGGTTAGAAATGGAGAAACGCCACGATTCCATACAGTGAACTTTGCCCAGCCTGTGCGCTTTAGCATTTCCTAGGAAAATGCCCATCAGGATGGCACCACTATGATGGAACCGCAAGCTGCTATAAGGTGTACTCCTCTGGAGAAAACTACTGGGATGCCGTTCAGACATGTCAGAAAGTGAATGGCTCACTGGCAACATTTACCACAGATTCAGAGTTGAAATTCATTTTGGCTCAGGAGTGGGACATGGAAGAAAGGCCATTTTTAAGAAAGGACCAGCGACGGTTGTGGGTGGGTTACCAGTTTGTGGTAACAAACAGGAACCATTCTGTGGAGGGACACTGGGAGGTTGCTTATAAAGGTTCCTCTGAAGTTTTCTTGCCCCCAGTGCCCATATTTGGTTCAGCAATGTCTGAGAATGAGAACATCTTGTGTGCACAATTGCAGTATTTCCATCTGCCTTCTCTACGGCACCATGGCCTGCACAGCTGGTACGCTGAGAACTGTTATGAAAAGTCGTCCTTCCTGTGCAAGCGCAGTCAGACTTGTGTTGATATCAAGGACAATATTGTGGATGAGGGCTACTACTTCACTCCTAAAGGGGATGATCCATGTCTGAGCTGCACTTGCCACAATGGAGAACCTGAAATGTGCGTAGCTGCTCTATGCGAGAAACCACAGGGATGCCAGCAATATCGCAAGGATCCCAAAGAATGCTGCAAATTCACTTGTCTTGACCCAGATGGAAGCAGCCTTTTTGATTCAATGGCCAGTGGTATGGGTCTGATTGTGAGCTGTATCTCCTCTTTCCTCATCCTCTCTCTGCTGCTTTTTATGGTTCATCGGCTGCGTCAGAGACGGAGGGAACGCATTGAATCTTTAATTGGAGCCAACTTGCATCACTTTAACCTGGGTCGCAGAATGCCTGGCTTTGATTATGGACCTGATGGATTTGGTACTGGTCTCACCCCCCTTCACCTGTCTGATGATGGAGAAGGTGGAGCTTTCCACTTCCATGAACCTCCTCCCCCTTATACAGCCTACAAATACTCTGACATCCAACACCCTGATGATCCTCCACCACCATATGAAGCATCGATATGTCCAGACATCATACTGTGCTCAACAACAGATCAAGTGATTCGTCAGTCTACTGTTTTGGGTCAGCTCTCAACTGCTAGCAGCAGCAATGCCTCTTCACCTCAAACTACAGAAGAACCACTGCCACCATCAGGCCTGCAACTGCCACAACCACAAGAAGAAACAGAAAATGTTGAAGGCAGTTCACTCCTTGTGGCCCCCAGTATTTTGCAAAACAAAGCCTTCTCCAGCCCTGGTCAGACAGGGCCCTCACCCAGTAACTGTTCTCTGAACACTGTTGTTTGAAGGAGGAAGAAGAAAGCACACGAGATCCTGGGAATGACATATGATCAATGCTGTTGGAGTGCTGACCTGAAGAACTGCTGGGAACTTTAGTACTTATTTCAGGATGCTTTCAGAACAATTTTTTTTTTTACCTTAGAATGTTTTTTTTTGCCTCCCCTTTAACCCTTTTGCTACCTAAAATGTTTCTGCCATTTCACAAAGCTCCCCAAGGCAGATCATGTGATAAATAGGCGGTTTACATCTTGTCTTCAAATTTGGCGATTTATCATGTAAATATTACATTTCAAGTGCTGCACTTTCTCCATTCCCACCCTAGAGTGTATGTGTGTGTGTGTGTGTGTGTGTGAGAGAGAGTGAACGACAGTATCTTCTGTAGAGTTTTTATACATATTTTGGGATTGTATTTTGCTTCTTTTGGACACTTGAACAACTTGCAATAATCAAGCAAGAACTGCAATCATGGGACCCTTGAACATGCTGTAAATTGAGCTCCAGCACGATGGAAGATGCACAGAAGTGCTCGATGAATTTCAGGACAAGTGACTTGTTTGGCGTTCACTTTTGAGGTGTTTCATTGCCATGAAGTCTTTTGGCATTAATGGATTTGTTATGGATTGAATACTTTTCCCTTATCCCTCCCAAGCACGCAACAATATATTTGTGAGACCTTTTGTATGTGTGACAAACTTGCATCTGTTTGTAGACTTCCAAGGAGTAGATGATATCTACAGTTGGGACCAGGAGCTATTTTTTTTTTTTTCCATTAAAGATAAAGACTAATTTTCACTCCTACTTTGAACATATTATAGATGTGCACATTTAGTGTCCCTTTTGCCTTAGTTGAAGCGATACTCAGATATCTCCAAACAAAGTGGATCATTACCATATCACTGCATGATGACATGAGATGTTATGACTGACCTACTGGATTGGTGCGAGCATTTCAGTTTGGAAACACTGCCAATTGGTTACAGGAGAGATTGTCCTAGACCTTTTCACTTTCATTTCACTTTTACAGTCCTAACAATTAAATATGTGGTCTGTTTTGGGAAAAAAAAAAAAAAAAACTTAAAAAAAAAAACCTGTGGGTGAATAAAATTACATATTATACTTATCTTTCCCTTAGCTTCCATTCAAATCACCCGGTCAAAGGTGACATCATTCTCCTTTTGGTGAGATCCAGTTTTTTCAAACTTCAAACCCTAGATTGCATGTCAAGGGAAAGAGAAATTTCCTATTAGGGGTGTAAGAACATGAACTTCCTCCATGCTGCTGTATTTCCACCATCATGTCATCAGAACAGAAAACATCAGTTCAGTTACATTAATACAGTTAAAAGCTCTTATGTGAGAAAAAATTGATTCTGATTATTTAATACTATGGATAACAAGAAGCCCTGCCAGTAATTACGGTGTAATGTAATTTAAATGCCCATAAAATTGTACTTCAAGGTTTTATCATCACTATGAGTGAATTTAGCTAAATTTGTCCTTTTTATTGAATTTTAAATGTCATGATGCTCTGTAGCCAGGCCACCTTTACATGCCATGTACATAATAAAACCATACAGAAAATGAAATGCCAACATTTATTCTAATATGCAAACCAGTGTGTGAGATGTAATCTTTAAAGGGGTCAGTAAATAGCCCCCTCTAGTGCCTTACACTGATTTGCTAAGGATGAGAGGGGCAAAAGAAAATTCTAACAATAGCAAAAAGGTCCTGATAATTATGTTTAAAGGTGATTACATTTGGGGGAAAATTAACATTAAAGAGGAAGTAAACCCTGGACTTTTCTTATATTTTTTTAAATATTATGATCCAACAATGTATTTGTAAGCCTGACACATTGAAAGGTAACTAAAACAAGGTTTTGAAATACCTTTTTTTTTGCTTTTGTAAAAATGATCTTCTTCTGTTATCAGCCGCGCCATCTTTACTAGTGATTGCTGGCTCTTGTGTGGACGTCATTTCCACCCTTCCTTCCCTTCCCTGTCTAAATTTCATGCATGCGCGATTGCGTCTAAACAAAGCCTCTATCTCGATGTGCTGCTATGGTTCACTCCCCTGTGTGACGTCTTATTCTGTCACAAGGGGGAGAACCAGGAAGCAGAGGATCAGAGTATAGAATCGCGAGGCTTCCCTCTGTGCCGTTCTCAGAGGAAGCTAATGACCCAGCATGCAGAGGAGACAGAAACGGCACACATAGTGTGCCGTTAAACAATATATCGAATGTGCAAGCGTGGCTGGTGTCACTCAACTTTGCATGACAATTTCTATGGCAACTAAAACAATGAGTGAACTTTCACAGGCAGCGATCAGCTGCCTGTGCTATATAGATTTCAAAGAGCTGAAGTTGTAGTGGAGGGTTTACAACCACTTTAATTAGATGGGCAATTCGCCCAAAATTCTATGGTGAGTTGGACAAATGCCAACATTCACCCATGACACTGCCATTGAAAATTACATTCCCTGACATCCAGCAACAGTTCTTCAGTAGGAAAAGGTCATTACTGTAGCATTCACACTATGTAGGAAAAGGGTGATTGTTACCTTCCCCAAATCCTATTTTTTTATATATATACAGTATATGTCTGGTTTGTGTCGTCAAATTATTTCACTGTCTACTGAAATGCAATGGTTGTCTATGGAGAATGCTGCACCTGTGTGTTTAATACAAGTTCAGCACTATGTTTTTATATATATATATATATATATATATATATTGTGACAGCAGGAAGGTAAAGTCACCTGGTTGCATCCAGGGGGGTAGATATATTTCGCCCAGATTCAGGCTTTACGCCGACTTATACAACTAGGGAGAGAGTTGATGAAGCCCAGCTGAGGCTAGTGGGCTCATGGATGATTCATACCTCTAGGGAGAGTGCTGGGCGTCGTGCAGGCAGGGAGTTGATGAGACCAGCTGAAGCTTGTCAGCTCGTTTTAGGCCTCTATAAGAACTCCCAGATTCATTAGGTTTTTGCTCATGCCTGGAACCAGACCTGTGTGGACTGTCTAGGGAGAGTGAACCCCTGTGCGGTGAGACAAAGCCTGTGTGGCTATTTGCTTGGACATTTAAAACCAGGGACTTAGGGACTAGGACAGCACTAGGCTGATCCCAGTTGTTAGTTAGGAAACCTGTATGTTTACTCAGAGGTCAAGTTGACCAGGATTTATTTTATTTATGTTTCTTTTGCTTTGCTGTGTTTTGTCACTGTAAATAGAAAATAAACCGCACCTTTTTGATTTTGAAAACCACAACCTCCGTTTGCTGGGCCTGTTTTTGTGTGGGGAGCCCATCCCGGGGGTCACACACACCCGCTGCCGAGCTAACCCCCTCACAGTTGGTGGAGAACCAGTGGCAGTTTTTTTTAAGCCAGCATGGAGGAGATACTGAAACAGCTGGCTCTAGCAAATGCCAATCAACAGCAGACAAATGCAGGTTTGCAAAGGAGCCTTGCAGCCCAGCAGCAAGCTCATCAACAGAGCCTTGCAGTCCAGCAGCAAGCTCACCAACAGAGTCTGGAAGCTCAGCAACAAGCCCAGCAGCAATCTGAGGCCCGCTTCATAGACCTGTTACAGAAGCAAGAGCAGAGACTACAACAAATGGAAGCAGTAATGCAGCAACGTCCGCAGACCAGTGAGGAAAGCCGTCCCACTAATACCGCGTCCTTTGGGGTGAGTCGTTTATTGACAAAAATGACTGGAGAGGATGATCCAGAGGTATTTTTGACCACATTTGAAAGGACCGCTGAAAGAGAAAAGTGGCCTGAGGAGCAGTGGGCTGGACTGGTGGCTCCTCTGTTAACTGGTGAATCGCAGAAAGCTTACTATGACCTAGAGCCTAACCAAGCAAAAGACTATGTGATGCTAAAAGCTGAAATTTTGGCAAGGCTGGGTGTCACCCAGGCTGTCCGGGCTCAGCGTGTGCATAACTGGACTTTCCAGCTTGGAAAACCCCCCAGGTCTCAAATGTATGATCTCATTCACCTGAGCAGAAAGTGGCTACAGCCAGAGACTTTGTCCGCACCAAAGATTGTGGAACGTGTTGTAATGGATCGGTTTTTGAGAGCTCTTCCTACTGCCATCCAAAAGTGGGTAAGCCATGGAGACCCAGAGATGGCCGGTGGTCTTGTGGATCGTGTAGAGAAATACTTGGCTACAGAGAACCTGACGGCCTCTTCCAGAGACTCTCGGACTTTCCACCCTAAGACCAGACCATCCCCAGGGGCGGATAAGAGGATTCCAAGGGGTGAGGGTGGAGAGAGTGAGAGGGTGGGAGCTCTACCCCAAGTTTGGCGAGAACAGCCTGGGAAATCAGCGGCTCAAGAGGCGGCAAGAAGGATCGTTTGCTACCGCTGCCGGCAAGCGGGACATATTGCAGCCAATTGCCCGGTTGTGGAGGAACCCATGCAGTGTGACTTTCTGACGGGCAGACGTCAGTCGCTGTGTGCGACAGTCGCATGCACTGCCATTCGAGGAACTGAGAAACATTTATGCAAAATGTGTGTTAATGGTAGAAATGTTGTGGTATTGCTGGATTCAGGTAGCCTTGTGACCCTGATAAAGGCTGAGTTAGTTAAAACAGAGGTCTTTGGGAATAGCAAGGTAGCTGTTATTTGTGTGCATGGGGACACCCGAGAGTATCCAGTGACTACAGTGTGTTTCGAGACCCCCAAAGGTACCCTCTCTCATCCAGTGGGCTTAGTATCTCAGTTACCGCATGACGCCATTGTGGGAAGGGATTTTCCGAAGTTCTGGGAACTGTGGGATGATCCTGAGCCCCCCACTGGTGCCCCTATGTACCAGGAATGTGATAGCCAGAACTCCCCTGAGAGTGGTGAGGACTCTCCGGAATTTCCCTTATCAGTATTGGCAGGGGAGACTCAAGAAACTGGAGAGGAGCCCACCTCCTCAGACGAAAACCTACCGTCTGTGGAGTTTTCTGATCTTGAGGTTCACAGGGAAAACTTTGCCACAGAACAGTTGAAAGACCCCGCCCTAATAAAGGCACGGGAAAACGTAGTAAAAATAGATGGCGAGTTAGTGAACCCAGATAATACCTGCACTTACCCATACTTCAGCGTAGAGAAGGACCTACTGTATCGGGTGGCAAAAAGGGCAGAAGAAACCGTTGAGCAGCTTGTGGTGCCCAAACCTTACAGGAAGTTGGTGTTGGAGTTGGCCCATGGGCACATTCTTGGAGGTCATCTGGGGACAGAGAAAACCCGAGAGAGGGTATTACAGAGATTCTATTGGCCGGGGGTGATGAAGGACATAGAAAATTATTGTTCCTCCTGCCCTGTGTGTCAGAGGTCGGCCCCGATGCCACATTTCCGTAGCCCGCTGGTCCCTCTACCCATCATTGAGGTCCCGTTTGAGAGGATCGCCATGGATTTGGTAGGGCCTATAATCAAGTCCGCTAGGGGGCACCAGTACATATTAGTTATAATGGACTATGCCACCCGTTATCCAGAAGCGATCCCTCTCCGAAATACCTCGGCCAAAACCATAGCCAAAGAGCTATCTCTTGTGTTTAGCCGGGTGGGTATTTGTAAAGAACTGCTTACGGACCAAGGTACACCCTTTATGTCCCGGGTTATGAAGGAGCTGTGTAAATTGTTCAAAGTGACGCAATTACGTACATCTGTGTATCACCCCCAAACCGATGGGCTGGTTGAAAGATTCAACAAAACCCTAAAACAAATGTTGAAGAAAGTGGTGGATAGAGATGGAAAGGATTGGGACTGTCTACTTCCTTATCTGATGTTTGCTATTAGGGAGGTGCCCCAATCCTCTACGGGATTCTCCCCCTTTGAGTTACTGTATGGGAGACACCCAAGAGGGCTGTTGGATATTGCCAAGGAAACTTGGGAAAGTGAGAGTTCTCCCCACAGGAGTGTGATTGAGCATGTCGCCCTGATGCAAGACCGAATTTCACAGGTAATGCCCATCGTGAAGGAACATTTGGCCCAAGCGCAGTTAGCACAGCAGAGAGTGTACAACCGTGGAGCCAAGACCCGTACCTTTTCCCCGGGGGATAGGATACTGGTACTTGTCCCTACGGTTGAAAGTAAATTCCTTGCCAAATGGCAAGGCCCCTATGAGATAATGGAAAAAGTGAGCGAAGTGAATTACAAGGTCAGACAACCAGGAAGGCGAAAGCCCGAACAGATCTATCACGTTAATCTGTTGAAAGCCTGGAGGGATAGAGAGTCCCTAGTCGCAGACACTTGGTCACCAGCTCAAACTGGTTGCGTGATTCCTGAGGTTGGAATAGCAGCCACCTTGTCACAACCCCAACAACAGGAGGTTAAGGAGTTTGTGCTTCGCAACAAGGAGGTATTCTCTGAGCTGCCGGGACAAACATCTGGGGTAGAGCATGACATCATTACCCCGCCCGGTGAAAGGGTGAAGTTAAAACCCTATTGGATCCCAGAGGCCCGACGGGAGGCAATACGGGAGGAAGTACAGAAAATGCTGAACTTAGGGGTGATAGAGGAGTCCCAAAGTGATTGGTCTAGTCCCATTGTGTTGGTGCCTAAACCGGATGGGAGCTGGCGATTTTGTAACGATTTTCGTCAGTTGAACAAAGTTACAAAATTTGACACCTACCCCATGCCACGTATAGATGAGTTGATCGACCGGCTGGGAACAGCCCGATACATGACGACTCTTGACCTCACAAAAGGGTATTGGCAAATCCCCCTGGCCAAGTCGGCCAAAGAGAAAAACGCATTTGTAACCCCAGACGGGGCGTTCCAATATAAAAGAATGCCGTTCGGGTTACAGAATGCGCCGGCCACATTCCAGCGGAAAATGGACCAGATGCTGAGGCCCCATCGGAAGTATGCTGCGGCTTACCTGGATGACGTAATCGTCCATAGCACAGATTGGGCCTCACATCTGCCAAAAGTGCAAGCAGTCCTGGACTCTGTTCGGGAAGCGGGGTTTACGGCTAACCCCAAGAAGTGTACCATTGGGCAGGAGGAGGCCAAATATCTTGGGTACACCATTGGGAGGGGAGTAATAAAACCCCAACTCAACAAAGTCGAGGCCATCCAGAGTTGGCCACGTCCCAACAGCAAGAAGCAGGTACGAGCCTTTCTGGGAATCGCTGGGTATTATCGGCGATTCATTCCCCACTTTGCTTCTAAGGCTGTGCCCCTAACCAACCTGACGAAGGGGAAAGGGTCGGTCATGATTAAATGGACCCCCGAGGCTGAGGCAGCATTCCAATTCTTGAAACAAGCCTTATGTAGCCAGCCAGTGTTGTACTCACCCGACTTCTCTAAAGACTTTGTCGTACAAAGTGATGCGTCAGATGTGGGGTTAGGAGCAGTATTGTCCCAGGTCTGGAACGGGGAAGAGCACCCAGTCATTTACCTCAGCAGGAAGTTGAAGTCCCATGAGGTAAATTACGCCACCGTTGAAAAGGAGTGTTTAGCGGTGAAGTGGGCTCTAGATTCCCTTCGGTACTACCTGCTAGGTAGGCACTTTGACATGGTTACGGATCACGCTCCGTTAAAGTGGATGGCTCAAAACAAGGAAACAAATAGAAGAGTGAATAGGTGGTTCCTGGCCCTCCAGGAATTCAACTTCACAGTAAAGCATCGCCCTGGCATTCAAATGGGGAATGTGGATGCTTTGTCTTGAGTACATGAATGCCTGATTGCTGGTGTTCCAACCCCGAGGTTAAAACAAGAGGGGGGGGTATGTGACAGCAGGAAGGTAAAGTCACCTGGTTGCATCCAGGGGGGTAGATATATTTCGCCCAGATTCAGGCTTTACGCCGACTTATACAACTAGGGAGAGAGTTGATGAAGCCCAGCTGAGGCTAGTGGGCTCATGGATGATTCATACCTCTAGGGAGAGTGCTGGGCGTCGTGCAGGCAGGGAGTTGATGAGACCAGCTGAAGCTTGTCAGCTCGTTTTAGGCCTCTATAAGAACTCCCAGATTCATTAGGTTTTTGCTCATGCCTGGAACCAGACCTGTGTGGACTGTCTAGGGAGAGTGAACCCCTGTGCGGTGAGACAAAGCCTGTGTGGCTATTTGCTTGGACATTTAAAACCAGGGACTTAGGGACTAGGACAGCACTAGGCTGATCCCAGTTGTTAGTTAGGAAACCTGTATGTTTACTCAGAGGTCAAGTTGACCAGGATTTATTTTATTTATGTTTCTTTTGCTTTGCTGTGTTTTGTCACTGTAAATAGAAAATAAACCGCACCTTTTTGATTTTGAAAACCACAACCTCCGTTTGCTGGGCCTGTTTTTGTGTGGGGAGCCCATCCCGGGGGTCACACACACCCGCTGCCGAGCTAACCCCCTCACAATATATATATATATATATATTTATAAAATGTATTTATTTATGGCCCCACGTCCAGGACTTTATCACAGCTGTGCAGTGTGTTCTTCATATGACTGCTCAATCCAATAGGCAGTAGAATATGACTGTACTGTTTTTTTTTACACTGTAATCTAATAGACCTGGTCAGACATGCCCACTCTTTTTTTTAACCAGTCTGTGTAAGGACTTTTGTGATGAGAGAGGTGGATGTAATCCGTTTATGCCATCAAAGAGCACAGATGTGGACCAAAATAATTATGGGCACTTTCAAGCAAATATTAATTAAAAATTATAACATAAGGTGGAGTAGGACTTTAAAGATCAAATAATCCAAAAAGCTTAGACAGAAAAACATGTGGAATAATGGGGACATGAAAGTTATTAGAAAAAAAGCCTCAAAACTTTAACATTGTGTAAAGTCATTTGTAAACTCATGAAACAGAAAAGTTTGACATGAATAGCAAATTTACATTGAAAACAGCAATTCTTGGCTTGATAAATGTGTACCCAAATAGCAATAATTACAGCAATGCAATTTATGTATTTCATAGCTGTGCCAGGAGCCTATAAAGGCTTTATAGTAATTACAATAATTCCAGCATTGACATGTTTTCTAGTTTCATTATTATTATTTTCACAAGTTATTTTATCTCCATTGTCACAGAATACAGGTGAACCATTGGACACACAAGAGCCCCGGTGTAATTATTTATCATAGTGTTGAATTCAGCATACTAACAATATAATGTTCCACATGCAGCAATACTGTATGTGCATTATTGTAAGTGTTTTTACATGCTTTAATATGCATTATTCTGCATGGTAATAAATCCTATAAAACACTGCAATATGCATAAAACAGTAAATAAATTAAAAAGAATATACATGTAACTGTGCTGTCTCCCTTTATTTTGTAAAGCATTGTGCAAACTATTGGCGCTATATAAATTCTATATATTATTATTATTATTATTATTATTATGTAATGCTCACCCCAAAGGAGCCACTGGATTTCATGGGCTTTCCAATCCTTTTTGTTGTTGATCTGACTTATAGCTGTCCCAAAGCACTCATCGACCCACCAATAGTGACTGAATGACCTTTAATTCAGTGTCCAGGGGAGAGAAGTTTAGGGCTTGCAGAATACCCGAAACAGTGACTAGTTTTCCTTCAAACAAATTCAGACCCACTCACAGGCCAGTAGTGTGTCTTTAAGCCAAGTCTGGCAATCTTCAGTAGTGTATCTTTAAACTAAGACTGAAATAGGACTGAGTAAGCTGGTCTGAGAATTCTCCCCTTACCAACCACGTTTCTGTCTTCCAGGCCCTAGCATTGGTCCATTGTCGTTGCTTGGGACTTGGTTTTGGAACTGTTCTGTCTACAGACAGCAGGCCATGAAAACTAAGGGCCTCTGCCCTCTCCCCCCACCCCCCTCTATCCCAGGCAGTGGGCCTGGGAGGCTATTGTCGGATTATACACACAAGCATGAGCAAGGGCACTTCTAGAAAGCTTGACAATTGTTTATTTCCTTCCCCAACCCGCATCACTGGTAATAAACCTCCTAGTGTTTGGCCAGAGTGAAATACATTTTTATATCCTATATATTGTAGACAGAAATAAAAATTGCCCTAGGCATAAGGGATACCCAACAAATGCAGAAAACATAAACAACCAGAGCTGCCCACCAAATCTGGACTAGCGACACTCTGCTTTTTGCAGGGTCCCTACATATACACTGTACATGTTACAGATGTAAAAGCATCCTCACACTTTTGGAGAGGAGAAAACTGCGCCAACCCCCTTAACCCTAATCCAGACCCAGTCCCATCGGGGAAATTAAATGCACAAGGTAAAAAAGAACCAACAGGTGAACCCCAATATAGTCCAATAGATATTAATCAAATGGTCTAGGAAAAGTCCACAAATCCTTATAGCAGGAAAACCAGGAGTATCACACCACAGTGACTAATCCAATCATATCCATACTTTCGGATCATCTCGAGAAGCCTGTGCAAACGAAAATCGACATATCCTACACCTCACGGCCGAGGGGAACTTTGCCAGAGCCAGCAGAGCGGCACCAACAGACCTCAGAACACCCCCATCCTCAATGGATATAATTTTCAAGTGAACCCTTGACCTATGATCCGAATGTATGAATATGCGGACCATCTGAATTGAGTATACTGGCCCACTAGAGGAGGATTGCCACTACAGTACTAAAGGCTGCGGCTGGGTTACAGTCGAATGTCCCATACCGCTTGCCCTCTGGTAAGCTGCTCCCCTTCCTTTGGTGGTGGATACCTCACAACATGATTGGATTAGTCACTGTGGTGTGATACTCCTGGTTTTCCTGCTATAAGGATTTGTGGACTTTTCCTAGACCATTTGATTAATATCTATTGGACTATATTGGGGTTCACCTGTTGGTTCTTTTTTACCTTGTGCATTTATTTTCCCTGATGGGACTGGGTCTGGATTAGGGTTAAGGGGGTTGGTGCAGTTTTCTCCTCTCCATTTGCTTCTAGGTGTTGTCACACCATTACTGCTGCCTTTTTTATACTATTTAATTTGTTCATTTTTGCTAGCGCAGTTTTTTATCCTTTATCCTCACACTTTTGCCTACTTTACATGGATGCTCAACTTGTGGTCCTCTAGCGTTTGCCTAGTTCATATGGGTGCTCAACCTGTGGCCTTCCAGGCATTGCAAGGCTGTCAGTTAAACAAGCATGACTCCCAAAGGCAGAAGCATGATGGGACTTGTAGTTCCGCAACAGCTGGAGGGCCACAGATTGAGCACCCAAGGCCTACTATGACTGCAGTGGGACAGCAGCGGATAAATAGAACAGGATCCGTTGCCCTTAAATATGTGTCTGTGCCTGCCCCATCTGCTATATTTTGATCATTAACAGCACAACTTTTTCAGCAAAAACCAGAGAAAGATCTTATTATATAATTTTTTTTAATGGAAACTGAATTTTTTATCCTGGTTCAAACCTTCTGCATACAGATGAAGAGGAGGGATCACACAAAGAAAAAAATTAACATATTTGCCAGTTTATTCTTACCTGGTTTTGCTGCAACTAATGATTGATCAATTGATTACAGAGCTTAAATTTACACAAATGTGAATTCTCTCTATAGTGCACTTCTCTTGACTGTTCTAGTAGTGGAGAGAGAGTCTGAAGCAAAACAGCTTCTGCTGTACTTTTTATCAGAAAACCCATAATATTATGTGCCATTACTGTCATGGATGCACCCTTTATTAAAACTAAACTCCAGGCAAATATAAGAATCAAAGATCAATGCAACTTTGTATTCATTAAAACACTAATGTAATTATTTTAACTGCAAGCAGTAACTGTATTTAAATTGGTATCTTGCAATCCCCGTGCAGCAGAACACAAACTTGAAGAGGGAGAAGCAGCACAAGGAGCCAGTTTGTTAAAGTAGCACAACCTTTATTTTTTTCATTTTTGAGTAAGGAGGCTTTATAACCCCTGTAATTTTTGACATCTTTGTCCCATCAGGGAAATTACTTTACTACCTGTCCCATAGTCAAAACATGTAGTAAGAAAAATTGCTCCAAAGTGAGCATATCCCTGGCTGTCACCAAAACTGGTGTCCCCATTGAAATATTTCCCTTGTATGCTTGCTCAAGTGACAACCCAAAATTCCTTTGCTTCCATTCTCGGGATAATGAAAAACAGAGAGGGTGATTCTCCCTAACGGGGGTGCAGACATCAATAGAAGCTTGACACATGCTCTAATCCCTCTCAACTCTATCCAAAACTTAAAAAAAGTGTTGCCTTTATTTATACTTTAACTGCAGCAGAGAAAAAAATATGTCTCCTGATGTGTACTCTAGCTGTATAAATCTTAGCCCTGAATGGACAGAAATACTAAATCTTTGGCAGGTAAAACAGCTCTCATATATGTGTTTACTTTTGTTTTAGCTGTTTGGCTGCAGTAAAGTTTTAAATGGTTATATGAAAAATAAATGTTTTATAAAAGTGGGAAAAGCGTATATTGAGCATCAGTTTAAGAAGGCTCATAATCTCAAAAAATAAAATTAAATTAAATTCAACACAAATATTTGATATTCCTTTTAATAAAAGTGGTGTCAAGTATATTTTTTATTCTCTTGTAAAGAAAAAAATATAATAATAGCCAAAGTTATAACAATAATAAAAATAATAATAAGTTAATAATAAGTTGTAAATATAATAGGGAGTCTTGCGAGCAACTAAAATACAATCTGAGTAATATTTGCAAGCAGCAAGTAACACACTCCCAATATAAAGTGCAAATAAACTCAAAACAAATAATGCTGCGCTGGTGATGATAAATCTATCCAACCTCTTATGCCCTGTACACACGATCGGATTTCCGATGGAATAAAATCCGATGGAATTTTCCATCGGAATTCTGATGAAGCGGACTTTCATCAGTCTTGCCTACACACCATTAGACAAAATTCCGACCGTCCAAAACGCGGTGACGTAAAACACTCCGACGAGCCAAGAAAAATTAAGTTCAATGCTTCTGAGCATGCGTCGACTTGATTCTGAGCATGCATGGGTTTTTTCTCTGTTGGAGTTCCACACAGACGATCGGAATTTCCTATAGCTTTTTTTTCCATCGGAAAAATTTAAAACATGTTCTATTTTTTAACACAGATAGAAAAAAGTCCGATGGGGCCCACACATGATCGTTTTTTCAGATGAAAAAAGTCCATCGGACCGACCGTGTGTACAGGGCATCAATTCTCCTGTGCAAATATGAGTGCCAACATAATAACATGTGAATACACAATAATATGATACATTCATGTGTATCTCTTCTAGTAATCATATAAATCCCATGCTTGAGTGCAGTCAAATATTTAATTAATGAAAATGTCAGAAAAAAGTTAGAACTTATTGAGTCTTCACAAATTCTCAAAAATCTATGCTTTGTAACTATTCACCTCAGTGCTTCCCCATAAACAATGCGCTCACCTCACAAAGTGTGACCTCACACTTAAAGTGGTAGACAACGGCGCAGGCGCACTGAGCGTGCCAGTTTTCTGAATGGGATAATGCCTTGCGCAGGAGTGACGTCATCGCCGCTCCGGCCAGTCACAGCGCTGGAGCGGCGATACAAGGAAGACGCTCAGAGGCAACATGGCGGCGGCGGCAGAGGGGAACGAGGAGCGCTTCGGGGGCTTCGATCTCAGGTAGGTGCCACATAATGAGCTAGTATGCTATGCATACTAGCTCATTATGCCTTTCTCATCAGGAGCCAGGAGTGCCGCTGAGAGACCCCAGAAGAGGAGGATCAGGGCCACTCTGCAAAACCAACTGCACAGAGGAGGTAAGTATGACATGTTTGTTTAAAAAAAAAAAAAAAAGGAAGGTTTAGTTATTGTCACGTACCTGATTGTAGAGCCAGTATGCAGGGAAAGGCCTCTCTTACACCTCTGACTCGAGAACCTCTGTTAGAGCAGACAGGGAGCTCAGGAGTTCAGAGTGGCACCGTCATTCGCGCATCTGCATGTGCCGTGCAGCTCTCCTTATTGGGAAACCGTGCACAGATGTTCTTCTGCTGCTGAAATTTTGATTACTGGCTTGCCCTTCCTGACAGTTATCCTTTAAGCCCAAATACACAGATTGAAACAGAATTGATTGGTCTCATCAATCATAGACATAGTGCAAACACTGTCTATAGGATCAGCAGGTTATAGCATTTACATAGCACACCTGCAAAAGCAAAAAAATTAACTGGGTGGAGTGGATGCAGTATAAAGAGGAGATAGCATCTTGTCCGACTTTAGGAATCCCCCTGATGAGTCATGAGACCCTGTGATGTAACGAGTAGGAGAGGAGCAGATTGGTTTGGCAAGACACTTTTGCATCTCTCACGGAGAGGTACCAAGTAGCTGCAGCATCGTGGTTTGATATGATATACGCTGTATACAGTTGGTGCACTAGAGCACCATTTAAATGTGAGTTCTATGCACATTTTTTAACCACTAGCCGACCGCTTCACGCATATATACGTCGGCAAAATGGCTTGGCTGGGCAAATCAACATACCCTTACCTCGCTTTGAATTTTCCGCCGTGACCCGCAGACTCCATGTCCACCAGTGTCCCATGATTGTGTCATGGAGCTGCAGAACAGGGGGATGCCTGTGTAAACAAGGCATTTCCCTGTTCTGCCTTGTGACAGGACACTGATCTACTGCTCCCTGTCATCGGGAGCAGTGATCAATGTCGTGTCACTGCTAGCCCAGCCCACACACAGTTAGAATCACTCCCTAGGACACACTTAACTCCTTCACTGCCAGTGTCATTTTCACAGTAAACAGTGCATTTTTATAGCACTGATCGCTGTATAAATGACAATGGTCCCAAAATAGCGTCAAAAGTGTCCGGTGTGTCCGCCATAATGACGCAGTCACGATAAAAATCGCAGATCGCCGCCATTACTAGTAAAAAATAATAATAATAAAAATGCCATAAAACTATCCCCTATTTTGTAGACGCTATAACTTTAGCGAAAACCAATCAATATACGCTTATTGAGATTTTTTTACCAAAAATACGTAGAAGAATACATATCGGCCTAAAGTGAGAAAGAAATTTGTTTTTTCATATATTTTTTGGGGATATTTATTATAGCAAAAAGTAAAACATATTGCTTTTTTTCAAAATTGTCGCTCTTTTTTTTGTTTATAGTGCAAAAAAAACGCAGAGGAGATCAAATACCACCAAAAGAAAGCTCTATTTGTGGGGAAAAAAAGAACGTCAATTTTGTTTGGGAGCCACGCCGCACGACCGCGCAATTGTCAGTTAAAGCGACGCAGTGCCGAATGGCAAAAAATTGCTTGGTCATTCAGCAGCCAATTCTTCCGGGGCTGAGTGGTTAATAAATGTAATATTGTTTAAAAATGATACAAGCACTATTTGGAGCTCTTTTTCTCTCATATATATATATCGAGTCATAATAGAGGCACATCAATGGAGCAACGAGGAGGAAAGCATAATCTGTTAGTCCGGGGTCACTAAAAAGCTTTATTTGATCAAACTTAAGTGTGAGGTCACACTCTGTGAGGTGAGCGCATTGTTTATGGGGAGCACTGAAGTGAATAGTTACAAAGCATGGATTTTTGAGAATTTGTGAAGACTCAATAATAATTCATTAAATATTTGACTGCACTCAAGCATGAGATTTATATTATTACAAGAAGAAATACACATGAATGTATCATATTATTGTATATTCACATGTTATTATGTTGGCACTCATATTTGCACAGGAGAATTGATACACTAATGCCTTGTACACACGAGCGGAATTTCCGCTCAAGCTGTCTTGCATACACACGGTCACACTAAAATCCGACCGTCAAGAACGCAGTGACGTAAAATACTACGACGAGCCGAGAGAATGAAGTTCTATGCTTCCGAGCATGCGTCAAATTGTTTCCAAGCATGCGTGGTTTTTAGTCCGTCGGAATTGCATCCAGACGGACAGAAATTCCGATAGAAATTTTTTTCATCGGAAAAATAGAGGACATGTTCTCTAGCTAATTCCGTCAGAATTTCTGACGGAAAAAGTCAGATGGGGCATACACATGGTCGGAATATCCGATGAAAAAATTCCGTCTGACTTTTTACATCGGAAATTCCGAGCGTGTGTATGCGCCATTAGAGGTTGGATAATAATAAATTGGTATCTGCCTGGGATTTACTGCCACAATTAAAGGCATGCAGAGGAACCTTATGATTTCTGCAATCCAGCATTAGTGTATTTTACTTGAATTTAGAACAGGTGTACTCTAACTGCAGTTCCCGTTTAAATAAATAGACCAATAAAGCATAATTACAGGAATTCAGTGTATGTATATCATGGCTTTGCCAGGAGTCTATAAATATATTCAATTAATTACAGTAATTATAATGCTGGCAAGTTTTCTAGTAAAGATGCATTATTATTTTCATAGGTTATTTTTAATGTCCATAGTCCATGAATACGGGTTAAACAATTATGTACGTTTTAGCTGAAAATATTAAGAAAAAAAATCATTCATCATGTAAATTTGACAATATGTGAGTGACCTTTTTAATTATTACCTTTTAGTAAAAAATAATTGTAATTCATTGTGTAATTACAAAAACTACAGTGTGTTATAATGAAATCTGTCAGGTATTTCCCAATTCTGCCTTCTTACATTAGTCAACTTCCTGATATATTTCTTCAGCAGAAACTGGACATTAAAGTGGTTGTAAACTCTCCCTCACTACTTTATCGCATTGTAATCCTCATAAAAAAACACTCGCGATCTCTGCCAATAACTGTCTCCTTACTTGTTTTGTTTTGCTGCAATCTGTCCCGTTTTGATTAATGACGTCACCAGCGCATGCGCTTCCCTTTCCTTGATTTACGTCACGCTCTGTGTACAGTCCATCCACTGACATGGTGCCGTGAATGGGATCTCCTCTCCCAGCGGCACAGCCATTTAAGCTTGCGAGACTGCAGTGTTTTCTAGTTCCTGGTACTCTCCATGTGACCGTGTGATGTCACATGGGGGGATAAACCTTAGCAATCACGCTGCATTCTAGAGCGACGATCAGCTACAGCGGGACCAACAGGCATACATATGCAGTCGTGCTTAGCTATTATAAGTAATTCAGCAAAATCGGCAATGAGCGGCGGTGGGAACATTGGATTGAGAACGAGGCTTAGCTATAACACGATTGGAAACATGAAAGGGCGGAAATCAGACTCAAATAACAGTACTGAAGATGGCGCTGCCTTACTCAGAAAAAAAAATGTCAAACTTAAAAAAAAAGTAAGTAATAGGCGATTGTGGCTGTATTAGGTTATGTGATGCTTGCTTACAAGTGTTTATAACAAAATAGATGGAAAACACCATAGGGATTGCAGGGTTTACCTCCTCTTTAAGGCCCCTTTCACACGATCAGACTTCTACATCATCCTGGCCCAGCCAATCAAGATGGCCCAAGAATACTAAAAAAGACAGGGAGAAGATATAAACACCAGCAGCAAGGAAGGTTGTAAACATTGCAGTCCTGGAGGGGGCGCTTTATAAGGTAAGTATGCCATAATGTGCAAATATTTTGTGCTTACTTGCACATTATGGCAAAAACTACTGTGAGGCCAAAAAGTCTACTTTCTCTTAAAGGCTATGTTCACACCTATGGGTTTGGTAACTCAGTGTATAATAGAGGTGCGCATCTTCACTGGCCTCACGATTCGATTTGTTTACGATTATCAGGTCAACGATTCGATTTGATTCCACGATGCATCATGATTACAGCGCAAGTGCGCATGGTTTTCATCAATTCAAGCAGTCAGGAGAACTCCATTTTTTTAATTCTGTTCTTCATGTAGCAAAGTCTAAACAAAGCAGACAACAACTTGTACATAGTACAGGAGATGGTCAGAGGCTGCAGACATAGTACAGGAGATGGTCAGAGAGTGCAGACCTAGTACAGGAGATGGTCAGAGAGTGCAGACCTAGTACAGGAGATGATCAGAGACTGCGGAAATGTTACAGGAGATGATCAGTGACTCCGAACATGCTACAGGAGATGGCCAGAGACTGCGGACATGCTACAGGAGATGGTCAGAGAGACTGCGGACATGCTACAGGAGATGGTCAGAGAGACTGCGGACATACTACAGGAGATGGTCAGAGAGACTGCGGACAATCGGACATGCTACAGGAGATAGTCAGAGAGACTGCGGACATGCTACAGGAGATGGTCAGTGACTGCGGACATACTACAGGAGATGGTCAGAGAGACTGCGGACATGCTACAGGAGATGGTCAGAGAGACTGCAGACATGCTACAGGAGATGGTCAGAGAGACTGCGGACATGCTACGGGAGATGGTCAGTGACTGCGGACATGCTACAGGAGATGGTCAGTGACTGCGGACATGCTACAGGAGATGGTCAGTGACTGCAGACATGCTACAGGAGATGGTCAGTGACTGCGGACATGCTACAGGAGATGGTCAGAGAGACTGCGGACATGCTACAGGAGATGGTCAGTGACTGCGGACATACTACAGGAGATGGTCAGAGAGACTGCGGACATGCTACAGGAGATGGTCAGAGAGACTGCAGACATGCTACAGGAGATGGTCAGAGAGACTGCGGACATGCTACAGGAGATGGTCAGTGACTGCGGACATGCTACAGGAGATGGTCAGTGACTGCGGACATGCTACAGGAGATGGTCAGTGACTGCGGACATACTACAGGAGATGGTCAGAGAGACTGCGGACATGCTACAGGAGATGGTCAGAGAGACTGCAGACATGCTACAGGAGATGGTCAGAGAGACTGCGGACATGCTACAGGAGATGATCAGTGACTGCGGACATGCTACAGGAGATGGTCAGTGACTGCAGAAATTATACAGAAGATGTTCAGACTGCGGACATGAAACAGAAATTCAGCAGGTAAGTATAATATCTTTTTTACTTAAAAGAAAAAATACCTGTTGTGCCAAGAATGGTTGCCTGCCGGATTCTGTTCCCCCTAGCTCTCGGCTCCTATCGGAACTCTGCCCCCCCAGCCCTGTACATTGCCGCTCCCTCCTACTGTTCCTCACGAACAGAAGGAGGGAGCAAATGCTCCTAATACCATCCCGCCTCTCCAGCCCTCTGCTCATTAGCATTCCTGAAAAAACAGTAGGCGTGAACGGCAAAGCAGAGGGCTGGAGAGGTGGGGCAGTATTAGGAGCATTTGCATTAGTGAGGAGCAGTAGGAGGGAACGGCAATGTACAGGGCTGGGGGGCGGAGTTCCGATAGGAGCCGAGAGCTAGGGGGAACAGAATCCGGTGGGGGAACAGTGTGTATATGACTGCCCTCTCTCATGTGACTGCCCTCTCTGCTTTCACGTCTCTCCTGACGCCAGGAGAGACGTGAGACGAGAAAGCAGAGAGGAGAGAGGCGGGCCGGGCAGTCACATGAGCGCGTCATATACAAATAAGGTAACTGCTCTCCCGGGAGGGGAGGGGAGGGGCTGGACATCGATTATTAGGGTGGCATGCATTAGTGCCGCATCGGGGACATCCGAATCGCGATGCACCAATGCAGCGATTAAATTCCACACCCCTACTGTATAATGGTTGGTTTTTGGTGTTACTGGTCACATAATTGCAAAGCTTGTGTTGAATGTTTTTTTACTCACCTTACTATTAAAGTTGGAGAAAAAGGGATCTCTCCAAAAAGAATGATAATTTGGGCATGGTTGGGATATTTTTTAATGTCAGATATTAAGGACTATATTGTACTGTTTTGTAACAGTGTGTGCAGCTTTTAGGCATCCCACAAGCATGTTAGTTGAAGAATTTGTGCATTTTCAATTTTGTCCTAAGAGCCTCATAGAAATATCCTCTCCCGCTGAATGTTTTTTTATTTATTTATTTATTTATTATATACATATACTGTATATATATATATGTAGCACTACCCCCGTAGGAGCTGCTGGTTTAGATTTGGGCCTTGCACGTTACCTCACCATTTGTTGTCTAGGGGATGAGAGTCTATAGAAACTTCAATGTCCACACAAGTTATAAATCCTTTTCGTTAGGCTTTATTTCACACAAACTTGCACAGGTAGAGGAATGGAGGGTCGGGGGAAGGTTCAGGCACACGATGCAGATCACTGGGGAAACTTCTAAACTTCAAAAAGTCACACTCACCACTCTCCTTCAAGTGGGTATTGCCCACCCGGATAGGCCCCTCTCACTAGCCTAGCAGCTGGGATGAGCACAAACAAAATGAAGAACAACAGTCTCTGCCACAGACTTTAAGACGATAAAGATGAGCTGTTCAATAATCCTCTGCCACAGGATTTTAGTCCCCGGAGATCCAGCCTTACAGTGTTAGAGCCTTTAAGCCGACCCGGCACACTGTAAGGTAACATAAGCTATGGTGCATCCTCCAATAAGGTCACCAGGCCTTCCCTCGAGACACCAGCCTTCTGCTTGGTCCCCTCCAGGACAGGTCCTCCCCTGGTTTCCTCCATTGAGTGGCTTCCTCCCGCAGGACGGACAGCACGGGATCACCTTCAAAGTGCAGGCCCCAGTCAGGACAACTGGGCCTACCCGGCAGAGATGCAGCCTTGGGCCAACATGGCTCCGCGGCTGAAATTTGACTATCATATACCTCGAGCCAGGGGGGCCACAAGGCAAAGAGCCCTGAAAAATGGCGTCTACTCCTTAAGTACCCTTCCCCAGCATGCCCAGCGAGGAGACCACTCCCACTGAGCTGTTCTTGGGGAAAAATACCCAATACACTCTGGCCTGCCTGCGTTCCAACACTGGTCTGTGGTGGTAACGCCACCTTCAGGCAAACAATGGGAAATCCCTCCAAGCATAGGCATAGCTGAAACAGAGGCTGATTTAGCCTTACATCAAAGTCTGAGCTAACTACCAGCTCAGACACCCACTAAATTTAAACATAGCGCCTGGTCATCAGGAGCAGGGCGCTACATATATATATATATATATATATATATATATATATATATATATACACACACACATACATATATACACACTCAAAGGCCACTTTTTTAGGTAACACTTGCTAGTACCGAGTTGGACCCCCTTTTGCCTACAGAACTGCCTTAATTCTTCATGGCATAGATGAAAGGTGTTCTATGGGATTTAAGCCCTGTACACATGATCGGATATCCTATGGATTCTAATCCGATGGTTTTTTTCCATCGGAAATCCGATTAAACTGTCTTCCATCAGTCTTGCCCACACACCATCAGTCAAAAAATGGACCGTTTCAAACGCGGTGACGTAAAACACTCCGATGAGCCGAGAAAAATTAAGTTCAATGCTTCTGAGCATGCGTCGACTTGATTCTGAGAATGCGTGGGTTTTTATCCGATGGATTTCCACACAGACGATCGGATTTTGCTATCGTTTTTTTTCCCATTGGATAAATTTAAAACATGTTCTATTTTTTCACACCGATGGAAAAAAGACCGATGGGGCCCATACACGATTGGTTCGTCCGATGAAAACAGTCCATCGGACTGTTTTCATTGGTAAAACCGATCGTGTGTACACGGCTTAAGATCTGGTGCCTGTGGAGGTCATTGGAGTACAGTGAACTCATTGTCATATTCAAGAAACCAGCGGTGAGATGATTTGAGCTTTATGACATGGTGCATTACCCTGCTGGAAGGTGCCATCAGAAGATGGGTACACTGTAGTCATAAAGGGATGGACATGGTCGGCATCAATTCTCAGGTAGGCCGTGGCATTTAAACGATGTTCAATTGCTACTAAGGGGCCCAAGTGTGCCAATAAAATATCCCCCTCATTATTACACCACCACCACCATCAGCCTGAACTGTTGATAAAAAGAAGGATGGATTCTTTCTTTCGTGTTTATTCCAATTTCTGACCCTACCATCTGAATGTCGCAGCTGAAATTGAGACTCTTCAGGCCAGGCAGCAATTTTCCAATCTTCTACTGTCCAATTTTGGTGAGCCTGTGCGAAATGTAGCGTCAGTATCCTGTTCTTAGCTGACAGGAGTGGCGACCTGGTGTGGTCTTCTGCTGCTGTAGCCCATCTGCTTCAAGGTTTGATGTGTTGTGCGTTCAGAGATGGTATTCTGCATACCTTGGTTGTAACGAGTGGTTATTTGAGTTACTGTTGCCTTTCTGATTTTCTCAAACCATGTCTGCCCATCCTCCTCTAACCTCTGACATCAACAAGGCATTTTCCTCCACACAACTTCCACTTACTGGATAATTTCACTTTTTCAGACCATTCTCTGTAAACCCTAGAGCTGGTTGTGCATGGAAATCCCAGTAGATCAGTAGTTTTTGAAATACTTAGACCAACCCATCTGGCACCAACAACCATGCCACTTTCAAAGTCACTTAAATCCCCTTTCTTTCCCATTCTGATGCTTGATTTGAACGTCAGCAAGTTGTCTTCACAATGTCTAGATGCCTAAATGCATTGAGTTGCTGCCATGTGATTGGCTGATTAACAATTTGTATTACTAAGAAAGTGTGCCTAATAAAGTGGCCGGTGAGTGTATATGTGTCCTCTATGGCAGCCCCTCCTTAACAGCAGTGTGTACATTCTCGCCAGAACGATTGGATGTGCAGGAGTTCTGCCATTCTCTGCCTTCTAATTAAGACAGGTGAAGACCCGGATCCTGGAAGAAGTCGAGGAGAAGATGGGGAGTTTGTTGACTTTTTTTTCACTTTAAGTGAACCTGTTGCAGGTATGTGCAGAGGGAAGAAGGTGCTGGGGGCAAGGAAAAACCAGAGCTGTGCTAATTAGGATAACCCAGAATTTGAGGATATTGAAACAGTTGCCAGTATGTGAGGGTACCTCTGGGTACTTTTTTTTTGGGGCTTTTTTTTTATCCAATTCTCAGCTTGGTCATTTCTATGGGAAAGTGAAGGCTGTGTGAGGTTTGAACCTTTACCTGAAATCGAACATTCTGAGTTGAATTTTTATTTGGGAATACCCTGCTGTATGTAAAGATTTAGCTCTGCAATCATGACAGAACATTCTCTAACCAGCAGATTACAGTGAGGGAACAAGTATTTGATCATCTGCTTATTTTGTACTTGTGTCTACTGACAAAGAAATTATCAGTCTATAATTTTAATGGTACATTTATTTTAACAGTGAGAGACAGAATAACAACAAAAATATCCAGAAATAACGCATTTCAAAAAAGTTATAAATTAATTTGCAATTTAATGAGTGAAATAAGTATTTGATCTCCTATCATTAAGCAAGTATTCTGGCTCCCAGGTGTCTTCTATACAGGTAACGAGCTGAGATTAGGAGCACTCTCTTAAAGGGAGTGCTCCTAATCTCAGCTTGTTACCTGTATAAAAGACACCTGTCCACAGAAACAATCAATCAATCAGATTCCAATCTCTCCACCATGGCCAAGACCAAAGAGATATCCAAGGATGTCAGGGACAAGATTGTAGACCTACACAAGGCTGGAATGGGCTACAAGACCATCGCCAAGCAGCTTGGTGAGAGGGTGACAACAGTTGGTGCGATTATTCACAAAATGGAAGAAACACAAAATAACTGTCAATCTTCTTCGGTCTGGGGCTCCATGCAAGTGGAGTTTCAATGACCATGAGAACGATGAGGAATCAGCCCAGAAGTTCACGGGAGAATCTTGATAATGATCTCAAGGCAGCTGGGACCATAGTCACCAAGAAAACAATTGGTAACACACTACACCATGAAGGACTGAAATCCTGCAGCGCCCGCAAGGTCCCCCTGCTCAAGAAAGCAGATTTACAGACCCGTCTGAAGTTTTATAATGAACATCCGAATGATTCAAAGGAGAACTGGGTGAAAGTGTTCAGGTCAGATGAGGCCAAAATCGAGCTCTTTGGCATCAACTCAACTCACCGTGTTTGGAGGAGGAGGAATGCTGCCTATGACCCCAAGAACACCATCCCCACTGTCAAAGATGGAGGTGGAAACATTATGTTTTGGGGGTGTTTTTCTCCTAAGGGGACAGGAAAACTTCATTGCATCAAAGGGACAATGGACAGGGCCATGTAACCTTTAAATCTTGGGTGAGAACCTCCTTCCCTCAGCCAGGGCATTAAAAATGCATTGCGGATGGGTATTCCAGCATGACAATGACCGAAAACACACGGACAAGTCAACAAAGGAAAGGCTCAAGAAGAAGCACATTAATGTCCTGGAGTGGCATAGCCAGTCTTCAGACCTTAATTCAATAGAAAATATGTGGAGGGAGCTGAAGGTTCGAGTTACCAAATGTCAGCCTCGAAACCACTTGGAGAGAATCTGCAAAGATGAGTGAGACAAAATCCCTCCTGAGATGTGTGCAAACCTGGTGGCCAACTACAAGAAACCTCTGACCTCTGTGAAGTCATGTTTTGCAAAGGGGTCAAATACGTTTTTCACTCAATAAAATGTAAATCAATCTATAACTTTTTTGAAATGTGTTTTTCTGGATATTTTTGTTGTTATTCTGTCTCTCACTGTTAAAATAAACCTACCATTAAGATTATAGACTGATCATTTCTTTGTCAGTGGGCAAACATACAAAACCAGTAGAGGATCAAATACTGTTTTCCCTCACTGTATATAAACAATGATCATTTCAAATAGTGGCACAGACCTGTCATAGCCCTTCAACAACATATTAAACTGAAAACTCTAAAAAAAACATCCCGTCCATAAGTGGAAGGAAATACTTTGTGCTGAAGAACCTTTTGAAAATCTTACAGAACAAAATAGCTCTTTGGAAATGATTGCAGTCTATGGCCATTTCAGAGACAGTAATCCGTGGAGTTATTCTTTAAATAGGCGTATAATGT
Source organism: Rana muscosa (assembly GCA_029206835.1). Taxonomy (NCBI): domain Eukaryota; kingdom Metazoa; phylum Chordata; class Amphibia; order Anura; family Ranidae; genus Rana; species Rana muscosa. The sequence continues at coordinate 110,717,090 of CM055117.1, read as the reverse complement.
GACTTGTATACTAAAGGACATAAATCTTCCTCCAATCCCAGCAATATGACAAACATACAAAAGATCACTGTAAATAAAAAGGGATGATAAAGACCCATGCCGTCTTCTTCCAATATGTTCAATTGCCTCTATTAGATGATACGTTGAATTATAGCCCTCTGAGTTGATATTCATTACACTTGCGATGTTTGGACACGTTCTGCACATTTGGGAACAATCAAATCTCTAAGTCGATCGAGAGGAAATAGCACTACCAAGCAGAAATGTGCCAAATTACCCAGAAACAATTGAAATAGCTGGCAAGCAGGACAGCATGCTGATTTCCAAATAGTGTAGTTAATCTGTCACTAAACTATCGTATATTTTGCTTCAATAAATTGCATGTTACTTAGAAACCTACTATTTGTATTCTGAATTTCTATATTTTTCTGCTTACTGTGAGGCTGCCAAAAGGTTAAACTCATCTGAGACACCGGAAAAAAGGAGAGAAAATGGTGGAAAATGATAGAGTAATCTCAAGGTGGAATCAACAGGGCGACCTCATTTGCGCTGTTGAATAGTGGCGGGAGCCAGCAGCACTTAGAGAGAGGTTGTGATGTCATCAGATCAATGGATGATAGGAAATATCTACAATTCCACCAAGCAGATAGAATTATAGCTTGGATAGAATAGACAAACTACTGTATATTGGATCTGGCTGGGATTTTTTCACTTTTATTTTTTTAACTTTCATTGTTGTTTGAGTTTTTGCAAGGTACAGTATAGGAAATCATATGGTTGCAGATGAAATAAGGCATGTTTAATGACATTAAATAACGAAATGAAGTGGAGATTTTCTTTCAGCACATGCGGTTACTTTTGAATATGAAAATACATTTTTTATAAAAAAAAAATTATACATTTTTTATAAAAAAAACACCTTTTCAGAGCTCACCTGCCACTCCAGTTATTTGACCGTCCAGATGAGTGAAATATGTTTTTCCCCCACTACACTTAATGGTTCCTCCTGCTTGCTGGCATGTCCTGTAGTGATGTACGAGACAGCAAAATATACCACGGCGTGCAGTGGGGGGGCAAGTATTTCACATGTGTCCATAGTGTGAAATACTTGTTGTGGTCAGCAAGCAACAAAGAGGGCCACCAGTAAGGTATGTATATGTAGCGGGGTATCGTTATTCACCCAAAGACTACAGTTCCCAGCATGCTTTGAGGCACCCAGGGTGCATTGCCCCACGCAAGGACTGCTGGGGTGGACTTTAAAAGGGAGAGGCGGAACTCTCTCTTTCTCTTTGGACACCACCCTCCCAGCAAGAGGATCCCTGCTGACCTGTTGTGCGTGCAAGGCCTGAAGCCTGAGCCTTGTACTTTTCTTCCAAAGAGCCTTCCGCTCCACCGAGGAGCCTGCGGAGCGTCTGACCCTGCTGTGAAGTTGTCATCAGGAGGACCAAAGACCCGGGCATCATGGACACTGTGAAGCGAGTCACAGTAGCGGAGGTACCGGACAAGGACTGGTCCGGTCGGGTGAGAGAGCGCCTGCTCAGAACCACATACTATTAACTTCGTGCCTATTTAACTTTATCCAGGCCCATCAGTGGTTACAGTTACACTCTGGGGAGACTGCTTGCTGAACAGAGTTTATTAGTCTCTCCAGCTTTACAAAGTTAGCTATCATCGCTACCCTATTGGATTACAATTTATTCTTTAAGTGCACCACCATGTTTTGCTAGCGAAGATTTCCTTCATCAAAATTTACCCCAAGTTATAGTCAGGCCTGACTGGGTAGTATAGGACATTGCTGGGCGCCATCTTGCTCACGAGGGAGGATAGCTGCAGCGGGGTCTGTTAAACTGTTGTTTCATTGCTGAATGTTTTACATTTGATAAGTATACTTGTATTGCAGGGATCTACATGCAACATTGCATACTGTTTTCCCCCTTTTCACCCTTTACTAATAGTAAAGAGCCTATAGTTAAGTATAGTGGTTGTCAGTTTCAATTACTGTGCTATATTACAAAGGGGATTGTGTCATATAGAATACCAGAGAGAGAGAGTAATTCTATCATCCCTTTTCCTAGCTGTGTCACGAGAGGTTAGAGCCGATTGCCTGGGGTTGACAGCGGTGCACTACAAGGCCCAAAAACAAACAAGGCAGCCCTCTTAACTGGGGTATTGCTACACGTGGGGGTTCGGTTCCGGGAATCCTTGTGGGTTGCACGCTGCAATCAAGCCGGTCGGAAGTACCAGCATGGACCCGCAGGCAGTTACACAATGGTGCGCAGAGTGGGCGGTTGACCCAATCCGGGCGGTAGCTGTTGAACTCCCGAAAGGGATTCAGGAAAAAGAAGAGGTAAAGCAACCAATAATGTCAATATCTCCAAGATGGAAAGCATGGGCGGTGGATGTAAAGTCAGATACCTCGGGAGCATATGCACTAGTAGAATGGACAAGAGGAATCCCTGAAGAGTTCAAAGGGCAGAGTGTGAAGGCCATAGATGACAAAACGTATCACTTAGTGCATACTGGGGCTGTGAAGAGAGAGTCTCCACGAACCTTCCCATTGTTATCTCCGCTACTCTTCTCCACAATGGGAGGCAGTAGCGAGACGAGAGCTCCGGAATCACCCCTGATCGCCATAGGGCCGGAACTGTTGACTGCTTTGGGAGACTTTGTTACTAAGTGCCAGAAAAACATCACGGTACATGTGGAGGTCGCGTACCGGAAACTCTGGGTGTTTTCAGGAACACAACCTGTGACACCCGGGGAAGAAGACTTCAACACCTGGATTGAACAGGCAATGCAGGCAGTAGAAGGTTGGGAAGTTCCAGAAGCGCAGAAAAAGCAGCGCATCAATGAAAGCTTGAAGGGTAGTGCTGCTGAGGCTGTGAAGAATCTTAGGTGCAGCAATACTGTGTGTACAGCAATGGATTATCTGTCTATGTTGCAGGAGGAATTTGGCCAGCTGGAGAAGGTGTCAGAGTTGGTATATCAATTTGAACATACCCTCCAACAGCCGGGGGAGAAGTTGTCTAAATATGTCCGGAGACTGAACAGGATGCTGTGCCAAATTGTACTGAGAAAGGGAATGCTGCCACAAGTCATAGACACTACCAGGATGAAGAAGATCCTGAGGGGAGCCTTACGTTCAGATCCAGTTTGGCTTCACTTGAAGACCTCTGACCGAGTCATGGCTTTGAGTTACCCAGACCTTGTGCGGATCATAAGGGACGAAGAGGCCTTGCTGAAGGATCAACAGGGGGTTGAGAAGACCACCCCACCCGCTTCCGTGGGAGTCAGAACAGCAGTAGCTACCGAACATGACTCGGAAGTAGAAACCTTGAAGACTCAGATGGCCCAAGTACTGGATCTATTGGCCTCTTTATTGGCCAAGGACTCAGGGACAAAGGAGAAAGGAGAGATCCAGAGTCAACCGGACTGGAATGTCCCCATTCCAACTTTCCCAAAAATAAGGAAGGAAATTGTCTGCTTTAACTGTATAGGAGCTGGCCACACTGGGAAAGTGTGCCCCAGTCCAAGGAAGAACCGAGGCACTCAATACCAGCAGGTGGAAAACTTCAGAGGGCCCCGGTGAAGGAGTCAGCCGGGCGCACGCTACTTACAGAAAGCTCCAAAAAGATACAAAAACAAGCAGAGCAACAAGAGAAGTGAAACAATACCCCTCTTAAAACCTCCCATACCGCCTGTCGGGAGTTGAAATTTGACAACCGGAGAAAGATCAATGCATACCAGGTCCAAAAAGGGTTGAGGTCCAGAGAGAAATGGAAGAAGAAGAAAACACCATTAGGAAAATCAAGGGGTCCAAAGGAGTAAACACCTCAGAAGAAGTTCCCAGACAAGTTAATAGTACCCTCTCCTCTAGTCTCCGTTCAAGTGGAGGGAGTTTACACCAAGGCCCTCCTAGATACAGGAGCCCAAGTGACTCTTTTATGCAGAGACTTTTGTCGGAAGTATTTGAGTCATGTGCCTTTACAGAAGCTGAGAGACCTACAAATAGGGGGGATTGGCACTCGTAGCTTTCCCTACAATGGTTATATCTCAATCAGGCTGGCCTTTGATTCATCAGTGACAGGAAAGGCGGAAGTCTTTGACACCCTGGCGGTAGTTTGTCCTCGCCCGTCAGGGGCCAACAACAGCTCCATGTTGATAGGGACCAACACTAACTTGGTCAGGAGACTGCTGACCCCTTTAGTGCAGGAGCGGAGTCCTCCCAAACAGAAGATTCACCCCATGCTGCAACAGGTCTATCAGAAGTTGATCCTGGAGCAAAAGGCCCCGGAAGAGGGGATGGGAAGAGTCTGGAGACTGTCGAGAAAGGAGAAGATACTGCAGCCTGGTGAGGTGACCTGTCTTCAGGCTACGGTAAAACTCTCCTGGGAGCAGCCTGGCCCCTTTGTGGTCCTAGAGCCAGACCCCTTCAACACTCACCCAGGATTGGAAGTGATCCCTGAAGTGGTCCCATTGAGGGCATTGAAGAAAGCAAAGGGCCAGATTCCAGTGAGCATCAGAAATGTCTCTAGTTCTCATGTGAAGATCCCAGCTTGGGTACTACTGGGCAAAGTAAATCCTGCCATCCCAGTGACCCTGTCCGAGTTGAAGGGGATGGGAGAAGAAGAAGTCACTCTGGAGGGACTCTGTTCGAAAGATACCACCTGTGACAGGGGTCACTTTGGGCACAGGGTGAGCAAGAAAATAATGGACATTAAGAATATGTCTTGGATTGCTTTAAAATGGGACAGTGATATTTTTCCACAATATTCCCCAGGATATCTGTAAATAACTATTTACTGTTTGATTATGAACTCAACAGGTTAACTGAAAAGTGACTCCTTCATGATGTTGGTACACATACTGTTAGATGCTAATGTCACCACATCCAGCCCCCACCTGTGTCTGCTAAGATGTCAGAGGTGTATTGGGAGACAGTGAGGGTAGCCTAAAGGTCCTGTGTCTGAGTCATCACTGTAGTTAATTAGCTCATGTAAATTAGGTCTGGTCAAAGGTGTATTGTCTGAGGAGAATGTAAGAACCTCCTCTCTGTGTGTATAAAACTGGGAGTTTGTCATTAAAGATTGTCAGTCCAGTTGGAAACTTCATACAGAGTGTTTGTCTCATATGTTTGGAAGGATTAATCCTATGGGAAGCGGTCGCCTGACTGTGGAGGATAGGCAGTGGATGTGTGTCCAGAGAGGGAATATCCTAAACGGCGTTAACTCCTTTCATACTTGGGGTGCCGTTACACCACCCTAACATTGAAGTGGAAGGAGAGGGCCAAGGCCCAGCTAACCAGATGGAGGAAGATATTCTCAGAAGAAGAGTTCGACGTGGGGTGTGCGAGGAGTGCCACCCATAAAATCCATCTGCAGGAAGACAGACCCTTCCGGGAGAGGGTCCGACGAGTCCCCCTGGCTGATTTGCGTGAGCAGTTAACAGAGCTCAAGAGGACAGGGGTCATTCGAGAGTCAAGGAGTCCATATTCTTCCCCCATCGTGGTGGTAAGGAAGAAGAATGGGTCGCTGAGGCTCTGCATAGACTACAGGACTCTCAACAGGAGGACCATACCCGACCAGTACACTACCCCCAGGATAGAAGATGCTTTACAGAGTCTGTCTGGGGCCAAGTGGTTCAGTGTCATGGACCTGAAGAGTGGGTATTATCAAATCCCCATGGCTCTGAAGACAGAGAGAAGACGGCCTTCATCACCACGGTGGGATTCTATGAGTTTAATAGGATGCCTCAAGGCCTGTCGGGGGCCCCCGCCACTTTCCAGAGGTTGATGGAGAAGACAGTGGGGGACATGAATCTTATCGAAGTCTTGGTGTACCTAGATGACATCATTGTCTTCGGGAAGACTCTGGAGGAGCATGAAGCGAGATTGGAGAAAGTTCAGAAGAAACTCAGTGAAGAGGGACTAAAACTCTCCAGAGAAAAATGCCAGTTTTACCAGTCTTCGGTCCACTATTTGGGACACATAGTATCTGCAGAAGGAGTGTCTACAGATCCCGACAAACTGGATGCTGTTACCTCCTGGCCCAGGCCAACTACAGTGACTGAGCTCAGATCCTTCCTGGGGTTCTGCTCTTACTACCGTAGATTTGTGGAAGGGTTTGCGAAGATTGCAAAACCCTTGAATGAGCTGCTGAAGACAGAAGGAGAGCAGGATGATACTGGGCCCAGGAAACCTGGAGAGTCTGTGGAAGGCCAGTGGACACAGGAGTGTGAGGAAGCCTTCCAAATGTTGAAGAAGTGTCTTACCACTGCTCCTGTCTTGGCCTATGCTTATCCCAGGAAACCATATGAACTGCATGTAGATGCCAGCCATGATGGTCTAGGAGGGGTGCTGTACCAAGAGTATGAAGGACAGTTGCGCCCAGTTGCCTACATTAGTAGAAGCCTGACACCAGCCGAAAAGTATTACCCCACTTACAAGTTGGAATTCCTGGCCCTAATGTGGGCAGTCGTGGATAAGCTCAGAGATTACCTGTATGGAGCTGACTTTACAGTAAAGACTGACAATAATCCACTCACCTACCTTTTCACCACAGCCAAGCTGGATGTCACTGGCCACTGTTGGTTGGCAGCCCTGGCCGGATTCAACTTCAGTCTCAAGTATAGGCCTGGAGCTGGGAATCGTGATGCAGATGCATTGTCCAGAAGGGCTCATGCACCCACCCAACAAACAGAAGACTGGACCCAGGTAACCCCGGATGGGGTGCGGGCCCTGTGTCAAAGAACAAAACTTCAAGCTAGTGGTGGTTCAAGGGCTGAAGAGATCGGAGTTTCGGTGGTAGGGGTGCCCAAGTGTTATTGTGACGTGACCCAGATTGGATAGGACGACCTGCCAAAGCTGTCAAAAAGTGACATAAGAAAAGACCAGTTGGAAGATCCCTGGGGAAGATTGGCTTTGAAGGCACTGGAAGATCAGGACCCAAGCAGGCTTCTCAAGGATCCCTCAAAGGTGGCTAGACTGGTCCACAAAGAATGGGTCAAGTTGCAGGTGCATCAAGGGGTGGTCTACCGAAGGGGCCAGTCTGATAACCTCAAAGAGAAGTGGCAAATGTTCTTGCCGGAGAAACACAGAAGGACTGTTTTGGCTGCCCTACATGATAACCATGGCCATTTGGGGGCTGAACGAACATTTCAGCTTGTAAGAGATAGGTTCTATTGGCCCTGCATGCGGGCTGAAGTGGAGGAGTACTGTCACTCATGTGCTCGCTGCATTCAAAGGAAGACATTACCACGTCAAGCTGCCCCAGTGGGTCATCTGCAGAGTCAAGGACCCTTGGACTTGGTATGCATTGACTTCCTCTGTCTAGAACCTGACTAAAGTGGACATGGAAATGTTCTTGTGATAACCGACCATTTCACCCAATATGCCCAGGCTTTTCCAGCTAAAGACCAGAAGGCCTCCACCGTAGCCAAAATCTTGGTGGAGAAATACTTTGTGCATTATGGGCTACCACAGCACCTACACTCAGAAGGGAGGGACTTTGAGAGTCGATTGATCAAGAAATTGCAGGACACTTTGGGTATCAAGAAAACCCGTACTAACCCTTATCACCCTCAGGGTGATGCTCAACCGGAGGGATTCAACAGGACTCTGTTAAATATGTTGGGGACTCTGAGCAGCGAGCAGAAGCAGCATTGGAGCAAGCACATAGCAGCAATAGTGCATGCTTATAACAGTACAACTAGTACAACTAGTGATGCTACAGGGTACTCTCCATACCGATTAATGTTTGGCAGGGAAGCAAGACTGCCAGTGGAACTGGCCTTCAGCATATCAATGGATCACACTTCAGCCACCTCACATAAGGGGTATGTGGATAGACTGAGGAAGAGTTTGAAGCTGGCCTTTGAACAGGCTCAAGCGGCATCAGAGCAAAGAGGAGCTCGGAATAAGAGGAACTTTGATCTCAAAGTTCGAATCCAAGACTTGCAACCTGGAGACAGAGTGCTGTTGCGGAACTTGGGAGTCCCTGGGAAGCACAAATTGGCAGACCGATGGAGACCCGAACCTTATGTGATCTGCAAAAAGTTACCAGGCTTGCCGGTGTATCAACTGAAGCCAGAAGGGAAGATAGGGCCGCTGAAGACCTGGCACAGAAACCACTTACTTCCACTTTCAGAAGCAGTATGGATACCTCCTGTAGAGGATTCCCCTGGACCATCCTCAAGCCTGGATACACCTAGGCCCAACACTCGGTCTCAGGTATCTCAGTCTGGAGAAATGGATGTCTCTGATCAAAGCGAAGAAGAAGAGCTTGGGTGGTTGTGGCCGTCCCCGGCCTCTGAGCCCCTGTCCTTAGATCTTCCACCCTCTGAAGGAACCCTGGATAGTACATTGAATGTCGAAGCCACTGAGTTTGTTCCGACCAGCCCTCTGTCTGAGGAGTGGGAAGATGCCATGGGGACGCCTTCTGCTGAAGATCAAAGAGACCCTCAATATCTTGTTGCACCCGATCTGGACGTCCCAGAAATAGTGGAACCCAATGCAGTCACCACAAGAGAACAGAGAGCCAAGATAACCATTCGTCCTGCTCGGAAGTTAACCTATGCCCAAATGGGGGAAAATTCTGAGGATACAGTCACTACTGCTAGAAGGACAATACCAACACCTGGTCCCTCCACTGTGCATTTGGTGGAGGGCAACCCCAGCTCGCTCTCTGACACAGTTAGGCAGGTCACCCCCATTGATGTGACCTGTGGGCAGGACAAGCTCCCTTCCCCATTTTGGTGGCACGCTCACAGAGCACACCCGCCTGCACGGCAGCAAATTTAAAACAGCGTACAGGTACGTTGCTTTGCGCAGCCGTGCCATTCTGCCGACGTATATCGGTGTTAGCCGGTTGGCAAGTGGTTAAAGGGGACCTTCACAATCCCCCTCTCCGGCACCCTCCTCCTCTTCATCCTGCTCCCCTCCATAGTGCCGATATCGGATGTTTTTTTTTTTCTCTTTCTTTTTATGTTTACTTACCTGTTTCTTTTTCCATCAAAGGCTCCGCCCGCCCACCAGTTTCCAGAATTCTCCTATGCAAATGATGCGGCGTCCCAGGTGCCTCCTGGGATTCATGAAGCGTAGTCTCATTCAGCAAAGGAGAAGGGGGTGGCCAAGTGGCACCTGGAGCTGGAAAAGCCGACAGCTATACCGGCAACATGGCGGTGCCAGACCCGTGCAGCCGCTGTAGAAAGGAGGATCCCAGCGGCTCAGCGTTGGACCTGCTGGCTAGTGGAGTGTGCTTATTGTGCTGAAGAAAAATTGGAGGGGGGAAGTGAAAAGGCAGTTCCTCTTTAACTTTCTTTTAATACCTTCCTCTGCTGCTCCCCAGCTGCTGCAGGTATTCCACACTTCCAGGTGTGTGTTTACCTGCTCTTCCTGCTTCATTGTATGTTTACTGGATACATCATTACAGTCCATTGGTAAGAACCACAGTATACAGCAGGTGGGAGCAGGAAAACTATTTAGTGTAATTTACCATTTTTGTCTTAATCTTCACCAACATCTATTTTATGTCTTTTTAGGATGCAACTGGTGCTGCGGCTGTGGTTATGTGTGTTTAATGCAGGAGAGATTTCTGCAACACTATTGCAAAGACACAACCTAACAATCTACTCCTCAAAAAACAGACCACACATAGGAGCTATTCATCACAAAACTAAGAAAAGCAAGAAATAAAAAACAAAGAACCACCAAAAACAAGAACCACAAATTGTTCTAGGGTCTTTTAGGACAATTTTACCAAATACCTAGCTATACCCACAGGGAAAATGTTATACAATGGGCCCCTATCCCCATCACACCCCCATGGTGACAATTAAACAATTACCTTCAGATACAGCCCAAAGCACTCACACCGGGTCAAATTCTTGTATACTTTTTTTTTTATCTTCACATGACTGAATAATTGTTGGATAAGTTAGACAATTTATTGTGTGAAGATTTTCAATTCCTTTAGTACATCAGCTGCTATACCTAAAACAGGTTCCTATTGGAATTATATGACCACCTACAAACAGCCTTTTTTTTTTTTAAAGACAGGATGGGTGGACAGAAAGTTTGCTAATTGCTAGTGTAGCACCTTCCTAGATAGGTGCTAGGATTAGGTCAATTTTGTTCTGGCTCACTGTATCCAGTGAAGCTGAATTTTGTTGTTTGGGAAATTTAGTTTTGGTTCACTGTAGTCAGTGTGGCTGTGTTTGATTGGTCCTGGCCAGAATGTGAGAATATCCCTCCGTCCCTTGAATAACTCAATGTGGTAATAACCGGTCAGGACTGGCAACCTTAAAACAAAGGATGGGCCAATTCTTCCTTGTGCACTCATATGGTATTTACATTGCTCACATAACATAGTATAACTATTTTTTTTAAATATATTCTTTATTGTTTTCTTCCATACAAAACACTGTACCCATGTCCCTCCCTCCCCTCCCCCTTCACCCCCATCATCTTATTTGTACTTCACACACAAATTCTGCCCCTACTACAGCGAAAATCTTTTTTTCCTTCTCCTTCCTGCTTCTCTTACTTTCCGAGTGAGTTTGTCCTCTTTATCTATAAAATACAACTCTCTTTCTCGATTTGCTCTCTCTCTCTCATCGGGCTAATCTCTAGTTACTGAATTCTTCTCCTCTCTCTAGGGTGGGCACCCCATTCTACTCAGCCAGGGATCCCACAGTGTTTTGAATTTGTTAAAATTGCCACGTCTAGTTAGAACAACTTTTTCCTTCCACACTGTCGTGTTTATTACATTAACCCATTCCACCGATGCCGGTGCTTTCTGTGATTGCCAATTTTGTGCTATCAATTTTCTGGCCTGAAACAGGCACCTTATTACCGCTACTGTGATGCCCTTTTGCTCATGCCTTTTCTCTATACAACCCAATAAGCACACTCTGGCCTCCGGTTCCAGAGAAATCTCAAAGGTTGTATTTATGATGTCTAGTACCTTAACCCAGTACCTATGTAACTTCGGGCATTTCCACATCATGTGTATAAGGTCTCCTGTACTTTGACACCTAGGACATTTGTCATTTGGTTTCCTTCCAAACATATGTAATCTCTTTGGGGTGTAGTAAACTCTATGCACTAGAAATAGATGGGATACTCTCTGTGACGGGGAGAGTGACACTGATGTCCCTAACTCCAATATCCGTTCTCATTGTTCAGTTGTTATAGGGCCTACATCCTCCTCCCATTTTTGTTTATTTTTTCCCACACTCTTCTCCAATATAGAACCACCGCTAATCTGCGTATATAATTCTGAAAAAAGGCCTTTAGAAATTCCTGACTTACCGTATTTATCGGCGTATAACACGCGCCGGCGTATAACACGCACTCCAAGTTTAGCAGCGAATTTTAGGGAAAAAACTTTTAGGAGGGAAGTTTAAGAAAAAAAAATTTACATTTAAATGCAGCCTTACCAGTGTCATTTGCAGCCTTGTCACAGTGCAGCCTTGCCAGTGTCCATTGCAGCCTTGCCCAGTGTCCAGTGCAGCCTTGCCAGTGTCCAGTGCAGCATTGCCCAGTGTCCAGTGCAGCCTTGCCAGTGTCCAGTGCAGCATTGCCCAGTGTCCAGTGCAGCCTTGCCAGTGTCTAGTGCAGCCTTGCCAGTGTCCATTGCAGCATTGCCCAGTGTCCAGTGCAGCATTGCCAGTGTCCAGTGCAGCCTTGCCAGTGTCCAGTGCAGCCCTGAATTTAAATTTGGCGCCGCCGAGATCGCCGCTGATACAGGGCGGAGCGCGGCGAACGCCGCTGAGAACACAGGAATGGGCGGAGCCGAGATACACATAGCCGAGTGTATTCGGCTATACTCTGCTTTTCTCGGCTTCGCTCACAGTCACGCCGAGTCCCGCCCTATGATGGACATATCACAGGTCCAATGGCGGGACTGGGCGTGACTGTGAGCGGAGCCGAGAAAAGCCGAGTATAGCCGAATACACTCGGCTATGTGTATCTCGGCGGCGATCGCTCCGCTCCGCTCACAGTCAGCGGAGATCGCCGGGGATAGGTGAGTATCGGCGTATAACACGCACCCACGATTTCCCCCTGATTTTAAGGGGAAAAAAGTGCGTGTTATACGCCGATAAATACGGTAATTAACCGTTGGAGGTGGCGGATTTTTTGCCATCTCACCGGGTGCGCTTTGAATTGGGCTTGGAGGGTGTGTCTAATCTGCAGGTAAGTATAGAACAAGGAATTTGGAATGGCATACTCTCTACTTAGTTCTGAAAAAGATTTCAGTTTGTTACCTACATATAATTGCACCAGTCTAGTTATGCCTAGCTTTTCCCATTCTTTTAACTTCCCCATTGCTAGAATTTCTCGCAAGTGTTTATTTTTCCAGAGGGGGGGGGGGTATTCCGTTGGTCCCTTATACCCCAAAGCTAACTTTCCTGCTTGCCATATTCTTGTGACCATCCTTAATGTTGGATTCTTAACAGGGAAAGAATCGGCCTCCAGGGTTTCTATTATGGAATTATGTGGGGCCCCCATTAACATAATTTTCCCACTGGCGCTCCCTCCTCCTTCTATGATACACCCCCCGAGATGCTGTAGCTGTGCCGCTAAAAAATAGCTGCAAGGGTGTGGGATGGCCAAGCCTCCCTTATTTGTTGGCAGTTGTAATGTTTGGAGACTGATCCTCGCCTTTCCCTTCTTCCAGATTAGTTCCCTGAAGAGGGTCTCTATTTTTTTAAACCATGCTTTACCTATCCATACAGGAGAGTTATGGAGCACATAAAGCAGTTTGTGGCATCCAGATCATCTTGATGAGATTACTTCGTCCGGCCACCGATAGAGGAAGCCGTCCCCAAATATCAGCTTTACGTTTAAACTTAACTAAAAGTGGCTCTAGATTGTTACTGATGTATTGTTCTGGGTCGCGTGTTACCACTATCCCCAGATAATCCATTTTCTCCACTATTTTTAATTGGGGGATTCCTGCAAAAACAGCATTGCCTACTGGGTCCACTGGCAGAAGTACAGACTTCCCCCAGTTTATCACCAGGCCTGAAAATCATCCAAATGACTCCGCTGTCTGCACTGCCGTTTTTAAAGATGTTGTAGAGTCCCCCAAGAAAAGCAGGACATCGTCCGCATAAAGTGCAGTTTTTTCCTCCCCTGCCCCTCTCTGGAACCCTTGTATGCCCTGTGTGGTTCTAATCGCAATTGCTAATGGCTCTATTGCTCTATTGCCAAAGCAAAGAGAAGGGGGGACAGGGGGCATCCCTGCCTTGTCCCCCTTTTTAGCCTAAACGTCTTTGAGTATTCGTTGTTGATTTTTATTTTTGCGCTTGGGGAGTTATAAAGTGTTTTTACCCACTTAATGAAAACCTGGCCAAACCCAAATTTCTCTAGGACATGCCAGAGATAATCCCACTCTAGGCTGTCAAAAGCCTTTGTGGCATCCAGGGATAGAATGGATCTGTCACCTATATTCTCAGTTGGCGTCTGTAAATTCAAATACAACCTTCTGATATTGGCACTAGTAGATTTATTTGGGATGAATCCGGATAAATCCGGATGTATGAGTTTCTGAATGTATTTATTCATCCTAGCCGCCAACACCCTAGCCAATATTTTAACATCTGAGCATAATAATGATATTGGTCTGTAGGATGATGTATCTAATTGATCTTTCCCCTCTTTCTGGAGCACTATTATGATGGCTTCTGACATCGAGGCAGGCAGCCACCCCCCTTTTACCGCCCAGTTCAACACCTTCAATAGTTCTGGGAGCAACACCTCACCATACTGTTTATAAATCTCGACTGGTAAGCCATCTGGCCCAGGGGACTCCTGGTTAGACATCCCCACCACTGCCTGTTGCAGTTCCTCTGAAGTTATTGGGGCTTTTATAACACTTCTATCCTCCTCTGTTAAGACTGGTGTTTCTATTCCCCCCAGGAACTCATCCATTTGTGGCGTCTCATCTTCCATTTTTGATTTATATATAGGTCCTGATAGTATGCCACAAATGTATCCAATATTACGGGCATTTGAGAGCATATCCCACCCCCCAACGTCCTAACTGCGTAAATATTAGAAGGAGCCGAGTTGGTTTTAGCCAAGAGAGCCAATGTATGGCCCACACTCTCCCATTCCGCAAAGGCACTCTGTCTTTGGAAGAGGTGCTTGTTCTCCACTTTCCTGTTGACTGCCATTTTATACTCCTGCTGTTTCTCGAGCCATCTCCTTTGTTTCATCAGGGTTGGGTCCTCCACATATTGTTTTTCTGCCTCCAACACCTCTTTCCTAATTTTTTCTTGCCATTCCCTGGAGTTTCTCTTAATCTTGGCCACCTGTTGAATCAAGACTCCCCTAAGGAAGGCCTTCAGGGCATCCCATATCACTCCCTCCGGTGCTGTCTCTGAATTATAGTCCACAAACTCCCAAAATTTTATTCCTATCTCCTCCGGTTTTCCCATGAATTCCAACCAGAAGGGGCTTATTTTCCAATTACTTGAGGAACACTTTTTCCCTGTATTCAATGTCAGCACCAGTGGAGAGTGAGCCGACACATAGTATAACTTTTAATTCACTTTAACTGAACACTCTTTTGAAGCTTGCTCCTTAGTTCATGGCTGCCATGGCATTAGGCCAAATAACCCAGAACCAAGATCCCTGTTATGAAGGTCATGTTTAGGAACCTTACCTACAGTGCCTCACAACCTGGAATTAACATGGATTGTTTGAGGATTTGCATCATTTCATTTACAGAACATGCCCACAACTTTGAAGATTTTTTTTTTATTATTGTGAAGCAAACAACAAATAGGACAAAATAACAGAAAAAGTCAATGTACATAACTATTCACCCCCCTAAAGTCAATACTTTGTAGAGCCACCTTTTGCGGCTATCACAGCTCCAAGTCGTTTTGGATAAGTCTCTATGCCAGTGATATGCAATTAGCGGACCTCCAGCTGTTGCAAAACCACAAGTCCCATCATGCCTCTGCCTCTGGGTGTCATGCTTGTGGCGGTCAGAGTCTTGCTATTCCTCATGGGAATTGTAGTTCTGCAACATCTGGAGGTCCGCTAATTGCATATCCCTGCTCTATGCGCTTGCTACATCTTACCACTGGGACTTTTGCCCATTCCTCCTTGCAAAACTGCTCTAGCTCCTTCAAGTTGGATGGTTTGTTCTTGTGAACAGCAATCTTTAAGTCTGACCACAGATTTTCTATTAGATTGAGGTCTGGGCTTTGACTAGGCCATTCCAACACATTTACATGTTTCCCCTTAAACCACTTAAGTATTGCTTTAGCAGTGAGTTTGGGGTCATTGTCCTGCTGGAAGGTGAACCTCCGTCCTAGCCTCAAATCACACACAGAGTGGTACAGGTTTTTCTCAAGAATATCCCTGTATTTAGCACCATCCATATTTCCCTCAACTCTGACCAGTTTCCCAGTCCCGACTACTGAAAAACATCCCCACAGCATGATGCTGCCACCACCACGTTTCATGGGGATGGTGTTCTTTGGGTGATGTGATGTGTCGGCTTTGCGCCAGACATAGCGTTTTCTTTGATGGACAAAAAGTAAAATTTTAGTCTCATCAGACCAGAGCGCCTTCCTCTATACATTTTGGGAGTCTCCCACATGCCTTTTCGCAAACTCAAAATGTGCCATTTTGTTTTTTGCTGAAAGTAATGACTTTCTCCTGGCCACTCTGCCATAAAGCCCAACTCAATGGAGCGTACGGCTTATTGCCATCTTATGTACAGATACTCCAGTCTCTGCTGTGGATCTCTGCAGCTCCTCCAGGGTTTTCTTATGTCGCTGTGCTGCCTCTCTGATTAATGCCCTCCTTGCCTGGTCTGTGAGTTTTGGTGTGCGGCCGTCTCTTGGCAGGTTTGGTGTGGTGCCATGTTCTTTCCATTTGGTTATGATAGATTTGAGGGTGCTCCTAGGGATCATCAAAGATTTGGATATTTTTTTATAACCTAACCCTGACTTGTACTTCTCAACAACATTGTCCCTTACTTGTTTGGAGAGTTCCTTGGTCTTCATGGCAGTGTTTGGTTAGTGGTGCCCCTTGCTTAGGTGTTGCAGCCTCTGGGGCCTTTCAAAAACGTGTGTATATGTAATGACAGATCATGGGACACTTATATTGCACACAGGTGGACATCATTTCACTAATTATGTGACTTCTGAAGGTAATTGGTTGCACCGGAGCTTTTTTATGAGCGTCATAACAAGGGGGGTGAATACATACAAGGCTCATGACAATTATCAGTTTTTTATTTCTGAAAAATTATTTTATGTATATATTTTTCTAAATTTACTTCACCAACTTAGACTATTGTGTTCTGATCCATCACATATAATTCAGATAAAAAAAAAACATTGAACTAAAGGCTGTAATGTAACAAAATAGGTAAAAAGCCAGGGGGGGGTGAATACTTTTGCAAGGCACTGTATAATGCCTCCCTAATTGTTGAAAGAATTGCCCTTGTTACTATAACTCTGCAAACTTTTCAAGGATAAATTATGGTGGTAATATTCAGCTACTGCGTTTCCAAATAATCATCAGGGGCCCAGAAGAGAAAGAGTGATGCCTGCACTGTAGGAGGAGGTGAAAACACAAAGTATAACAGAGAAATCCCACCATTTGGGTCTCTGGGAAATAAAATAAACTGACAGGTCATTAAACTTACCAGTGCCCAACCTAAAAGGAGGCTTAAAGTAAAAAAAATGTTTTTCACCAAGGAGTCCAGGACTATGAAAGCTTTATATAAAATATATCGGAAAGATATTACAATATAGGTTGTTATACCACTTAAAGCACATCTTGATTTGAAAGCTTTTCCCCTACTCTTTTTCCTATGAATTGATCATTCCACATCAGTTGAAAGCACTGCTCATATATCCAAGTCTGGTACAAAGTGCATGGCATAAGGAACAAAGCAGGCTTGCTCTAAGTCTTAATGGCGCACTCCAGACTTTACAATAGTATTTGCGGTAAGTAACAGGGTGCAATTCGATGACCTTGAACAAAGATGTCAGTGTTTTATGATCTTCTGATTTTATATGAAGTAATCTCTCTCATTCATACTGTATATTATATTACACAGAGGCTCCTGCTGCCTAAAAGAACCCGTTTAACAAAAACTGATGACACTTAAGATTATTATTGGGAGATATTTATGACTTCTAAGAAAACAAATGCATTTCTTTATGTGGCCTTTAAAATAGAAGATAAATGCATCTATTACACAGCCCAGGGATAAAACTAGAATGCTCTGAATATCAAATAAAAATCGCAATGTATTCTACCAAATACATATTCAGAATTTTTTGAGCAAGGGAAGGTGCAGTAACTCATAGCAACAAATCACAAATCATCTCTAACCAATGTTACAAGACTAAACTGGCATCCTGTTGATTTGGAATGCTGTTACTTGTGCATCATCATTATTTTGTGGGCTACTTTAGTAAGTATAGTCAACCTAGGCTTATCACTGAAAAGAATTGAGGTGTTAGCCAAAGCATTTCATTGTGTGTTTCATTGCCTTAGTATGATTTAGAATTGTTGATAAATGTATGGATACTAAATGCATAGATAACTACAGTATGTTTTATTATTGTTTTTCTAATCAGCTCAGATTTGTTAGTCTATAAAACAGAAGGTCAATGTAAACTTTATTTTATTAGTATAAGTTTATTAATAGTGCAACTATGGTTGGGTATCTTTTTCATAGGACTGGTGATGATTAGTAGTAACAAACTGGTTCAAAGAATCAGGATTCAAAGCTAATAGTCCCAGTGTGGGACCGCTACTAGGTGAATGTATTTTTTATTACAGGTATTTATATAGTCCCAGTGTGGGACCTCTACTAGGTGAATGTATTTTTTATTACAGGTATTTATATAGTCCCAGTGTGGGACCTCTACTAGGTGAATGTATTTTTTATTACAGGTATTTATATAGTCCCAGTGTGGGACCTCTACTAGGTGAATGTATTTTTTATTACAGGTATTTATATAGTGCAGACAATTTTACAGTGCTTTTCATATTGTACATTTAAATAAGTCTCTGCTCTCAGGGAGCTTACAATCTAAAGTCCCTATCAAACATGCATGCAAAAATGCACACATACTAGGGTAAATTTAGACAAGGAACAATTGTCCTACCAGAATGTCTTTAAAGTGTTCAAGCTGACTCGCCCAGAGGAAACCCAGGCAATCACAGAGAGAATATGCAAACTCCATGCAAAAAGTGTTCAGGCCGGCATTCCAGCCAGGAACTGGGGAGGGGGGGGGGGTTAGAATCTAGATATTTTAACAAAAATGGGGGCCCCGGATAATGCCCCCATGTGAAAGAATAAGGGGTAAATAGAACCCCCTTTTCATTTACACACAGTTTTTGACATTTAAAAAAAAAGCCCAAACATTCTCGAACATGTATATCTATTGTCAGTCCACCTCCTCTACATTGTACCCATAGTGCTCTCCATGTACAACTCTTCTTTTCTTGCCCCACTTACCATTAAAATACTGCCCACCTCCCTCCCAAAGATAAAAGGGGCCTACCACTGAAAAGGGGGTCTCAACTACAGGGGCTACATCCTGCTACAAATATTCAAATTAACCCATTACTTCATCATACATAAGCAAAGCACAGGCTCACCTTAATCCAAAAGTTTTTTTGGGGGGTTGGTTAATTCAAACTCTGAAATTGCAAGGTAAAACAGTTATACAGTATGTTAACAGTATACACTTTAAATTTGTGTAGCAGACTTTTGTATCAAATTTGCGTTGCAAATCTCTAGCAAGAGAAAAGTTGCAGTGGAGAGGCTATAGCAAGAGTTCTGCAAGTCTACAGCATAAAAATTCAGCCACAGTGACCCCTGTGGCAGGATGACTATTGTACAACATAACTGAACCCAAACTTGCAGCAGACTTGCAGAATGTTAGCAAAGAAAATTGATCTGGAGCCATGCAATGCGGACTTGCTGCAATTGTGCAACAAACTTGTGAAGCCTGGCAAGTCTAGCAATAGCTTAGCAAGTCATTTTCAAACCTGCAGCACAATTCTTGCTATATGGGCAGGGCATAGTGAATATGCATCAAAGAATTTAGGGAAATAAAGGTGTGGATTCTTCACAAAGTTAGTTTGCAAACTTCAAGATTTTTAAGATTAACAAGAATATGTTAGAAATAATAGAATAACAATGTGCACATGAATATAAGATTTTCTGACATCTTGACCATATGCTTTAACCACTTCAGCCCCGGAAGAATTGACTGCCGAATGACCAGGCCATTTTTTGCGATTCGGCACTGCGTTGCTATAACCGACAATTGCGCGATTGTGCAACGCTGTACCCAAACAAAATTGACGTCCTTTTTTTCCCACAAATAGAGCTTTCTTTTGGTGATATTTGATCATCTCTGCGATTTTTATATTTTGCGCTATAAACAAAAAAATGGCGTCAATTTGGAAAAAAAACACAATATTTTGTACTTTTTGCTATAATAAATATCCCCAATTTAAAAAAAAAAAAGCTAATTTTTTCTCAGTTTAGGCCGATATGTATTCTTCTACATATTTTTGGTAATAAAAATCGCAATACAGGGAATACACAAAATAGGGGATAGATTTATGGCAATTTTTTTATAATTTTTTTTATTAGTAATGGCGGCGATCTGCGATTTTTATCACGACTGCGACATTATGGCAACATTATGGTAACATTATGGCGGACACATCAGACACTTTTGATGCTATTTTGGGACCATTTTCATTTATACAGCGATCAGTGCTATAAAAATGCACTGATTACTGTGTAAATTACACTGGCAGGGAAGGGGTTAAACACTAGGGGACGATGAAGGGGTTAAATGTGTCCTAGGGAGTGATTCTAACTGTGGGGGGCTGGGCTACAAGTGACACGACAGTGATCACTGCTCCCGATGACAGGGAGCAGTAGATCACTGTCCTGTCACTAAGCAAAACAGGGAAATGCCCGTTCTGCCTCTACGTGACACGATCGCTGGCGAACATCGAGTTCGCGGGGCCCGCGGGCACAGTCTCGGAGATCACGGCGGGCGCGCATGCGCCCTCCGCGCAGCTTCTTAAAGGGGACGTACAGGTACGTCCATTTGCCCACCGCTGCCATTCTGCCAACGTATATTGGTGTGCAGTGGTCGGCAAGCGGTTAAAAACAGCCCATATATGCACACTTGCAAAATTATGTGCCTTGTGACTTTTCCTTAAGGTCTCCCAGCTGCTGTGTAGGCACAAACTATGACCTAGGAATATCTATGACTTATTGTCTTCAGCTATGATGGCTGAATAGTTCAGGGGTCATAGGCTCCCTCTAAGAATGTCATTTTCTCCTACATTTTCACAAGGTCCTTAACCCCTTCACGCCGACTCTACGCAAATATGTGGCCTCGGCTTGAAGGGGTTGTACCAGGGTGATGCATGCAGTTGCACGCATCAACCCGGTACCGTTTTTTTAGAGCAATTGGTTGGCTTTCTTGGGATAACAACCAGTGTGGCTAGCATCCACTCAGCTGTTATCCCAAGGAGCAGAAGTGGATATCAACCCCCCCTCCCGCCACCTTCCGTGGCTCGCCCGGGCTCTCCCGTCCCACCTGGAGGCCCCAGCGACCATCTAGCAAGCCCGCCGGCTGGCCGAAGACCCTAACGAAGCCGGAATAGGCTTTCATCGGGTCTCAGATCTAGTAACCCAGAAGTGATGTCATGTCCCGTTTACTGAAGACTTAGGCTACTTTCACACTGAGGCGCTGGATGCGCTGGCGGTATAGCGGCGCTATTTTTAGCGCCGCTATACCGTTTTTTTGCCGCGATTTGCGGGCGCTAGCGGGGGTATTTTAACCCCCGCTAGCGGCCGAAAAAGGGTTAAAAACGCCCGCAATAATGCCTCTTTGAGGCGTTTTGCGGGCGTATTAGAGGCGCTACCCCATTGATTTCAATGGGCAGGGGCGCTACAGGAGCGCTATTTTTAGCGCTCCTATTGCGCCTCAAAGATGCGGCTTGCAGTAGTTTTTTGAGCCTCCTGCAAGCGCAACGCTCCAGTGTGAAAGCCCTCGGGCTTTCACATTGGATAGTATTGAGAGGCTTTTTTGGGGCGCATTGCAGGCGCTATTTAGAGCGCAATAGCGCCTGCAAAGCGCCTCAGTGTGAAAGGGGCCTTAATAAAAAAAAAATGACAGCATTCAAAACTGCTGAAACATCCCTTGTCACTGATTATTACTGTCACAAGGGATGTTTACATCTCTACTAATATATGAGTTTCACTTTTTGAATTGAAGTACTGAAATAAATTACCTTTTTGATGATATTCAAATTTTTGGAGATTTACGTGTATATGCCATCTATTCTATACAATAGGACCATAGTAAACAAAGAATTAAAATGTGTACAAAACCTTACACATTCCCTTAAAAGGATAACTGTTCTCAAATAAAAATAACAATTAGCTATGAATGCTGTAAGTTACCTTTATAACGTCATGAGGGTTGATTTACTAAATGTAAATAGGCTGTTCACCTTGCAAGGACATTTCCCCAGAGCTTGGTCAATGTGGTGCAATTTCACTTTACAAAGAATACCCAAGGAAAATAAGGAAATAAAATTTTGCTTGTGCATGATTGGTTGATGGAAGTAAGCAGAGCTTTACCTCATTCACTAAGTTCTAAGTAAAATTCCCCTGGAAAGAGCAACATCCCTTACAAAGTGAACAGTCTAATTTCCTTTAGTAAATAAACCCGTCAGAGTAAACCAGTTTGGAAAAAAAGAAGATGGGCCAGTTGTACAAACATGTTTGGAGTGACCCGACCCGATCTGTATCGAGTTTCTACTTTACTGCCTGGAGCAGTTCTTTCACCTATACAGGACAGATAGAATTGGGAGCTTAGTTGTTGCTATCACACATCTAGGATGGTCTAATATATTCATAATTGTAAAAAGAGACTCCTTTTCTCAGAAGCGAGACTTCATTCCACTGCATGGAATTTAAAACACCTGACAAAAGCACCTGCTAAATCTATCTATGAAAACTCCAGAAATGTCATCTGTTGCCTTGGATTTTTACTTATTCTATAATAGGTTGTTGAATTTCTCAAAATATAAAATTAGTTAAAATACAGGAAGAGTAGAACCTCCTTGCCATTTCCATGAGGCACATGAATACTTAGAAATACATGCAGAGATATCTATCCCCTTGAGTTCTTTGCTTTACCTATCCAGATGTTAGCATGTGGGAACTGCATGCTGTGAATCTTATATGAATAGCATGGTGGTATTGCTCCATGTGTCAGCGCACCTCATGGCTGGAAGACATATTTCCTCACTGGGCCTAAAACCGGAAGGATAATGTCCTTTCACTTGCCAGTGATACCTGTCCAAACATTGACTACAGAGACATTTTGAGAGTTAATGCATTGTGCACAGATTCCCTCCATCAGCTCTTTTACACTGTGGTCCAGGCCAGGTCACTCAGACAGTCCCATTATGCAGTGGGCTCTAAGATAGAGACCCTGCCTCTAAAAAGGGCAAACCATACAGCCACCAGTCCAACCCTCCTATGTAACATCCATCCGGTTCATTCTTCCTATGGATGTCACCACCATGTCCTCTCTTCTCAAGCTGGCTGTTCCTCCTTCCATTTATATTCCACTCTTCACTACCCAGGTGGATAACATGAAATTTTACACTCCGTTCCCAGTTCCTATTCACTGTAGGAGCACACTCTCACTCTCGTTCCTAGTAAAAAAAAGTCAATCATTGTAACTAATTCAAAACTTCCTTTACTTGAATAAAAACCTAAGGATCAATAGTTCCCATGCATCTTTACAATACAGTTCTTGAGTTGTTACATGAGTGAAGCAATATGTGAGCAATACTCATTCACTTATTTTTATAAGTGCTATGCTGCTATTGTGCTATTGGGCACATACCCTTAGAATAAACCTTTAGGGTCCTGCTGAGGGGCATCCCCATTCTTGATGCAATGTTTACATCTCTATGTGTATGGTCCCTGTCCAACTCCCATACCCAATAACCTAGACCCAACCTCCTGGAGCCTATATATATATATGCCCTCACAGGAAGCACCATGGACACCATAGCACGATAACGCTTGAATTACGGAACATTAACCCCATGTGCACATTCATATTACATTCTAGGCACCTGTCTACACAGATGCCACCTGAAATATGAATTATTGGGGGTGTAACACTTCAAAGTAATTGATTTTGGTATAGATAATGCAAGCAGGAAGTCTGAGTTTTCTTTTAAGGGAAAACCTGTAAAGGCATTTTAGCTTAGTATGACCACCATTATAACTTTCTCTGAGACAAATAAAATACAAATGCTACTTTACTTAAAGACCCAATATTTAGTCTTTAATTATAGTAAAATAAAACATTGATTATAAGCATTTCTACTTAAAGAAGCATAATGAGAAAACGCACCATGCTGTCTGACAACTGTGAATAATACATCTTGGAAGCTTACATTTGTGAAAAGCTTCAATTATTGTGCCAACAGTTGAGTCATAATTAATGATATAGAAAAACTGATATAAATGTGTCAAGCTATACCTTCCTGGTCTAATTAATGAAAAACCTATTAGAAATAATGTCATACAATTCATAATGTCACAAAGAAATGTCAGAGTAACTGATCAAAGTTGATGGTGAATTAAATTAACGTAAACCCTTAAACAGAAACTATAGGATATATTCAGTTTGTACACATTTAGAGTTATTATTGTAACATTTACCAGAAAGTAATGCTTGATTTTCTTTAGTATATTTACTTACATGATGTTCCACACTAAGGTTATTGTATTTCATATATAAATGTTAAAAAAAAATGTTCCAGTGGTTATCTGTCTTTGCGTTTGCCGCTATGTCCTGCCCATTCCTGTTGGTCTATCACTATCATGGTAAGTCTCACTGGCCAATAGCAATGTGTAGGAGGCTTGAAGGGTTAGTCAAATTTTGGCATTAATAGGAAATACAGAAGCTTTACCTACAGTTGGCACTTGATCATAACATGAAAAGTTTGGAATATTGTTGCAGGTATGTGCATGCACCTTTAGATACTGTGCTTGTACTTTATACCTGCAGCAGTTTTGTAACATCCTCCCACAGCCCATAGTAAGAACCAACAGCTTTTTGTCGTATGAACTCCTGACAACGAACGGCACATGGCAAGGCTGTTCATTGTCACTGACAATACTTATCCTTACACTAAAACATTTTATCAAACTAGCCCAAGCAGACCACAGCATTCAGGGAGTAACCGTTAATGAACAAGTGCATACAATAGAGGCATTTGATATATTGTTCCTTCTAATCAATGTGCAAACATCCCTTAGAAATCTCACCCATATATTTGAGAAATATGGCATCCTGTCTAATTTAAAAATCAATTATACTAAGTCTAAGCCTCTAAATGTCAACCAAACATCACGCGCTTTAGGGAGGATATAATCAGAATTGTCTTTCAAATGGAATTATTTCTTTGTGCTATATCTAGGCATAAAGCTTCCATCTGACCCCTCTAAGCTATTTCAGTTTAATTTTGACCATCCAGTCTGATCCTAATAAAGCAAGGATTGTTTATTTCACATGTTTGGACAGAGCGCTATTTCTTATAATTAATATACTCCCTACCAAACCAGCAGACACTGATTTTTCTTGCTCTGTTTGCCTTGATAAACATCCTAGACTTTAATGGCCCTTCCCAAAGACATCTAAGGTAAATGGTTAGCTAGATATTCTGAACATACAGTAGGAAAGAACTATCAGGTCACACACCTTACTAGGATCAAGAATTGGCATATCAACACCCATTCTAAGTTCTGGACTGGCATAGAGCAATGTTGGCTGACCCTAACCATATTCTCTGTCATTTTGATAAAGGACAGAGATATTTTAGACCGCCTCAAAAATGTTCCATGATTCTCACTTTCCACCTTGGAGAAAGCACCAAATTACAGAGACAGTGCTACCCAATATCATTTAAGGATAGAATTGTTATTCAGAAACCAGGCATTCCTGAATATCATACCTCAATCTCTACTCCGGCCCCATTCCCTGTTAGACCTTTTTCCCGGTCAAGCATTATCTTCATGACCCCCAAAGGGTTTGTTATTTTGCAAGGAAGAATACTCACTTTGAAAGTGCATTTTTTGAACATATCCGTCTAGACAACTCATATCTTGGTTTTAGTCACTCCTGGGAGATTGAAACCGCTCTCTATCTCTTAAACATAAGTGGGAAAGGGAGCTTCATATAATTATTACTGAAGATTCATGGGAAGGTGTATGCTTGATGGTTCATAAAAACTCTGTTAGTAGTTGCAACCAGGAAACAAACTGTACGATTTTGGCACATTGGTACAGGACAACAACAATCCTAAAAAAAAAAGAAAAAAAAATGGATCTTCAAATTTCCCAAATATGTTTGAGATGCCACACAGAGGTAGGTACATTATTACACGTTCTGTGGTCATGTGTCTTGTGGGGCACCCTAAACTTATTGGAGGAAAAAAACACAGGCTGGTATTTCAAGTCATGGGGATGGGACTTCCAGAGGTGCATCTCCTCCATTTATATAACATGAAATACTCCCTAGCATATAAATACTTACATAGGCATTTAATAAATGCAGCTTGTGTAGTAATCCCACAACAATGGAGGTCAAAGCAAACCCCATCTGTACTGGAATTGATAACCCAGATTAAGTATATTTGTTGTGAAATGGAAATCATTATGTATAGTAAACAAGATTGGAAAAATTCACCTCCATGTGATATTGCTGGAAACATTTTACATATTTGCAAGAACACAAAAAACTCTATCCAGCCACAGTTAGAATCACAGAAAAGTGCCCAATGACTAAGAGAAATTGGTGAGACTGAAGAGTCTGTCAGAGCTGAGTTGGGGCATGTGTGTTGGTGGGTTGACTTGCATGTCATGGTATATTGCTGCATTTTCATTTTTAGAACATCCTTTTGAATTGACAAAAATTTTATTAATAAAATAATAAAGAATGGAATTTGGAACATGTTTTATTATTACTGTTTGATTTTAAAAAAATCTGAAATTTTAGGAGTTTTATGTGCTGTTTGCCTCTGCTTACTATTATCAGTTGAATTCGTTCCTGCTTCCTCTGTGGATTACAGAACACCTTCCTTTATGCTATGAGGGTGTTCTGTTTTTTGTCCTAGTGTGGCAACAACGCACTTCTACAGATACAGCACAGTGAATGAATGTTGTCACCCTAGGACAGAATGTGTGTTACTAGCATGATGAAAGGGTTAAAATAAAGCAAAAAGCATAATAGACTGCATAATGCATGTTCTTGTGCATTCACCTTTCATGGTACAGTATAGACCTGGTTAATGTACAAATGCTCCCAAAGGTACTGCCTGTCTTACTTATCAAATACATGCTGAGCTGCATTACATAGCATAACAAATATCCACAAATGTAATTTCAATTTGCTATTTTACTGCAGAAAAAGGACAAGTAAGAAAGAGATGTATAAGAAAACTGCACTAAGAGAATTATGTAGATTATCCTTGTAAACCACCTTGTAAAAATACTGGTTGCTTGGTTGTTTCTTAAGCCTCGTACACACGACTGGTTTTCCCGGCAAGAAAACTGCTGGGAGAGCTTTTTGCAGTGAAAACCAGGCGTGTGTATGCTCCCTTGCCGAGAAAACTGCCGGGAATCCCGGCGGGAAAAATAGAGAACTGGCGGGGTTTTTTTCCGCCAGATTTACTACACTTGCCAATGGAAAACACTGCGAGGCAGTGCAGAGGGAGCATAAGCCCTGTACACACGGCCGGGATTCCTGGCCAAAGCTCTCCCTGCAGTTTTACTGTCGGGATTCCCGGTGTACTTTATACCGCCGGGAATCCCAGCCGTGTGTACAGGGCTTTACTGTAGCACCCTCCTAGTTGCCAGTGTAGGTAAACTTAGTTTGACTTTTCTGTAGACAGAGGAGCACATATTTTTGAGACTGTGCAGTGCTTTGAATGTTGTGGATCTATTACCTCCCCCTGGATTCTAGAACTCTTTAGATAGTTCTGGAACTTAGAGGGTGGAGGAACAGAGGCTGCAGCCTGAATATTTATGGAGTTCCCACCAATCCCTGGGGAGGCGAGACCCAGAAAGCGGGGGAACAACCTATAAATACTCGGGAGCCTGGCAGTCTGGGTGTGCAGAGTCCAGGGTCCAGTCGTCCAGAGGGACCCCTATGCTGGGGGGGGCTCTGCCCCCAGGGCGGGAAGAGGGAAGACCAGGACAGAAAGAGATACCAAGAAGTGGGAAGCCTCTCACCTTCAGCCAAATTCCATCTCAGCTATGCTTAGGTACAGACATCCAGGGAACCAGAACTAGCCTGTGCAGCAGAGAGGCCAGATCAGCATTGTTCTGGATTCAAGGGACTGAGTACTTTCCATTCAACACACCCCAAGGCTTCTTTTTTAGACTTTGTTGTTATATTAGGTGTACCATCACTCCTACGAGCGGGCATCGCATTTAGAGACAGTTCATAATCAGCCAGAGGCTTTGGCAGGTCCTCGAGTGTTTGTTTGAAGTTCTTCATTTCTGGGCATCCCGAGCATCCCTATTCCTTCTCAAAACTCATCCCCTTTCAATAACCAAAACAAAACCAAATCCCCCTGAGCTAATAATTGAGCCTCTGGAGAGAATGTGGAGATTTCTGTTGCTTGGCTGTAAGGGGGAAAAGACCTAAAAATCCAAGAGCCCTTTTGGGGGTAGTGCTACATTACAATACATTCTGAATCATAAACTGGGAACAAATATATTGCAATTGAGGTCAGACCTGCATTCTTGCTTTGAGTCAGTATTTCAGAAAATATTACAACATCGAAGACCAATGTGGGTGAAACATGTCCGAGGGGTGTGACAGATGGGTGGGGATTAGAGCTGTTTTTCATTTACATTACACTGGAGATGAATAGAGTGTGCAGTGTGTATTGTATGCTATATTGAAGAGATAATTGCCACTGGGCCACACAAATAGCATTTTCAGGTTTTTCAGGGAAGGAGTCTTGCAGTGAGAGAGAGAAGCAGTGAAGAGCAGTAATTATGCAGCACTACTAAGTAGAACATTTTTAAATATTTATTTTCAGTATTTATAAAGTACTGGCATATTACATATCACTGTATAGGGTACATAGATCCATTCATATTAGTTCCTACCAGCAGAGATAAGCTGACAATCTGATTTTCCTACAACACTCATATACATAGCAGGGACAGATTGGGAAGAGCCCAATTACCCTACCAGAGTACCTGGAGAAGACCTAATGGAATATAGTGTCTCGCTTGCTGCTTATACTCACGGGGGCACTAGCGAGCACTCTCTACCCATTCCCGTATGGGCACTGCCCACAGGTAGAGCCTCCACAAAGTAGAAACGTATGACTAAATAAACAATCTTAAACCTTACTTATTTTTGCTGTTGTGTTATGTCAGGAAAAAATTAACTATCTTGCATTTTTCACACTTTGACAGATGCTCAGTGAAAGCTTTTCTCGTCTGGAGTTTTTCTTCATCCGATAGCAACTTTCTAAAGTCCATATGTACCGGTATTTGTTCATGAAAGTATTGCATTTAAATATACACTGTTTGTTTGCAACTGACACCCCCCCACAACTTCATTCCCAGGAAGTAGTGCTAGTTGAATGGTTATGTCTATAGCCATGGGATGCCATGGTAGCTGAAAGAGAAAATTGAACTTTTCTATCACTTGCCACTGTAGGGTTTATTATCATTTAAATACATGGTCTAATACTCTTAGAGTTTTGTGCAACATTTAACAAGATTAAGTGATAACACACTGTTTCATCTCAGCTCTACTGGAAACCAGACGACAGGCTTCACATCTAGCCAAAACATCCTCCTGTGGCTTCTATATGGTGCTATTCCCAGCCTTATCAACCCATCCAGGTGGAAAAAAATAATAATAACATGGCTGGAGATAATTAACATGTGGAAAGAATATGAAACAGACTGACAGAAGCACTTCACATAGATAGAGATAAATAAAATAGATAGATAGATAGATAGATAGATAGATAGATAGATAGATAGATAGATAAAGCATGGTATAGTTTCATTAAAGTGGTCTTATACGTAAAGTGTTACTAAACCCACTACATTAAAATCAATCTTTATATGAAGTAAAGCATGCTTGTTATATTCACTGTGGAACCTAAGGCGTAAATCATCTGCATTGTGTAAAAAGGCTGTTTAATCCTGGCTTCTCTGATCCTCCCCTCCTTCCACTGTCCCCTAATAATTTCCTAATAACACAGAATCTATGGAGTCTGGCTGTACATGCTCAGTTTGGCGTGTATTGCAAGAGAGTTTTTTTTTTGGGAGGATGCATGTAATCAGCACAGGGCCAATCAGCACTGTCCAGACAGAGGGTCAGAGGTCTTGCAGTCTCATAGGGCAGTGAGAAAACTCCTTCTACAAGCTTTAACCAGTGCTTGACTGGACACTGATAGACGTCACAAGACTGCTATATACTGCTGATGAGAAATGGTATTTAGCAGTTTATATTTACTAAAAAAATTAAATTTCCATGTCCTGTGTACCTTGGGAGGCCAGATATAGTGCATGCCGGGTCCTGGATTTAGTAACATTTTAAATGGTAGTATATAACTATATTAACAGTCTTGACAAGATGGATACATAGTCAAATCCTATTCATTTCAATGGCCCCTGTTCACATCTGAGCGTTCTGTTGCCTAAAGCAAAACATCTGTCGCTCAAAAAGTACATGAGCTTCTTTTTTGGTAGATTACAGGCGTTTTACTGCTTTTACATTGGTGACCTTTGAACTTCAAAACTCCTGTACGAAAACACTGCAAAAACTCAGCATAAACGCCCAAAAAAAAGCTTGAAAAAACACCTGAAATACGCCTGTAAAATAGCAATTGCCAATTGGAAGGGGAGGTGCCCCTAGGGATGCCCCTAGGGATGCTGGGTGCTGGTATTTATGTTCGAGGAGCATATGGGCTCTTGGTCATTCCTGGGGAAGATTGCACCAGGCTGGGGAGGGGCTTTGCCTCCCCCAGCACTTTCTGCCATATGGCTTAAGGTGGGTAACCTGAGGGCCTGAATTGCTGACATGCAGATGGGAGATCTGAGAGCCTGAAGACTGTGTGACAACCCTGGCCCTACCAAAGCTAACAGAGGGAGACATTTTCACTTAGGGGTGTACTCACTTGTGTTGCCAGCAGTTTAGACATTAATGGCTGTGAGTTATTTTGAGGGGACAGCAAATTTACACCGTTATACAAGCTGTACACTCACTACTTTACATTGTAGCAAAGTGTCATTTCTTCAGTGTTGTCACATGAAAAGATATAATAATATATTTACAAAAATGTGAGGGGTGTACTCACTTTCGTGAGATACTGTATATAATTCATCAGAGCAGAGTAGGACTTGCCATAAGAGGGATTACTTTGACCTTTTTTTTAATGAAAAATTCCTGTTTTTTATTGCAAAATTTGCTAGAAAGGGTATATAGCAGTGTGCAAAGGTTTAATCCAGAATTTGCAGTGTTAACATGTGGTCACACCCCGTTAGCGCCTGATGGATTATATACATGTAAAAGCTATTGGGATTTGAGCACGGGTATATCTTGTTGCTGTTGAAAGGAAAGACAGGCTAGGTGGGTTCACAGGAAGCTGAGGGTGAGTGTGATAATGTTCAATGGAAGTCCAAGAAGTAGGAGAGAGACAGACTTTGCGGAACCAGTATAAAAAAAAAATTGTTACCCTCTTCATGCTATACACCTATAAAAACAAAGCAGGGGAAGAGAGTAACTAGAGTAATGCCGCGTACACACGATCGGAACAAATGTTCAATGTGAGCTTTTGGACGGAAATTCCGACCGTGTGTATGCTCCATCAGACATTTGCTGTCGGAATCTCTGCCAACAAAAGATTGAGAGCAGGTTCTCTATTTTTCAGACGGAAAAAGTTCTTGTCGGAAATTCCGATCATTTGTATGCAATTCCGATGTGCAAAAAAACATGCATGCTCAGAATCAAGCAGAAGAGCCAAACTGCCTATTAAACTTCATTGATCTCGGCTCGTCGTATGTCTTGTACGTCACCGCGTTCTTGACGTTCGGAATTTCGAACAAGATTTGTGTGACCGTGTGTATGCAACACAAGTTTGAGCCAACATTCCGTCGGAAAAAAATCCAAGTTTTTCTTGTCGGAATTTCCGATCTTGTGTTTGCGGCAAAAGTATACTAGTCTTCAAGTCTTATGGCAGGAAAACCAGTCCTTCTATATACTGTACATGTTTCAACTGTGTATTTAACAGTTAAGCTGAAGATTACCTTTTGTATAAAACATGCTCTTAATTAGGTTTATTGGCCTTCTAAGAAACTAAATGTGTCATTGTCCTTTTAAAACAGGTGCCTGTAACCCTTTCACTCGTGTGCCTAGCATATTATTAATTTCCCTCTCACCTGTACAAGGATCATCCAATCCGCAGGACTTTTTATCATGGGGCATACAGCAGAAAGATGAAATGACAGGAGGAGATGACATTTATAACTGCAAATCAATCCTGAAATTTGGCATTCTAGAGAAAACTATTAAGCAATAAATGTCAGGCAGCCATGGAGCCTCACTACGTGATCATTGAATACTGTACAGATGATTAAATCCAGCTATTTGAAATGTAGACTGATATATCCTCCAAGAGATCTTACAAAATCACCTCGTCTTTCCAAATCATTTTAAGAATTCAGAATCTGTAGCCAAGAGTACACTATCAATTACTGTATTAAAGCTCCATCTCGACCCAATGACATTTACTTTACATAGTGTGTTCTATAACATTTTCTGTATTTTAAATTCAACTTTCTCATACATCAAAAAGTTGATACAGTGCTTGACTTAACTGTCTTCCATTTAATATAGAGAATTGATTTTGTTCTATACAGTAAAACCTTGGTTTGAGAGTAACTTGGTTTGAGAGTATTTTGCAAGACAAGCAAAATTTTTAAATAGATTTTGACATGATATACAAGCAATTGTTGTGGAAATTTTATTAAGATGTATTTAATACGTATTCTTAGTTTCTCCCAGTGTTAGTTCTCCCACAGCCATCTCTAAAGAGCGGACTGGGGCAAACTGACACCAGTTGAGACACGTTTTGGTAGTGGAAAACTTCTTGAGGATGCAGAGAAGTGTTTGCAGAGTGAGGATATGTCTGCCAGCGAAGGGCCCCTGTGCGATTCACAGACAATCGTCTGGGGTGGGGGGGTGTTCACTCTGCAAAGACATTATCGGTTATGGGGGGGTGCGCGCTTTTGTCCTTCTGTGTGTCTGATCAGCACATGGAGGGACCATGGCGTGCCCCTGCAGATAATCTCCCATCCACAGGAATGGTCGTATAATCCGGGTATGCATTGTTCTCTGAACAATGCAGAATAAGGATTTGCGCCAACTGTACAAACGGCGGTGTATGGGTCGGACAGCGTCCATGATTTCAAGGCTAGCCATGTGGTTTCTTGTGTCTTACTGGAGAGCATGGCTTACAGGTACAGGGGGCGGGAAATCATACACACTGCCCCTTCATAGACACACCCATACACCGCCCTAGTCATTGTTCATTGGTTTGTATAACTCCTCCTGTTTGAAGGAATGCCTGTGCTTGATTGGCCGATTGTGAAGCAACCAAGCTCTATTGTTATATGAATAAAGATTGCTCCCATTATAAGGCAGTTTATCGAGCTGTGGAGCTAAGGATGTAAGGATTGTGGTCATGTCTGTTTACTTCTACGGGAAAAAGGGGTTTACTAAGATGCATAATACCAAAAGGCTAAAAAAGCGCTCTATTAGCACAGGAGACATGGATTATGTGGAGTGTATAGGGAAATTCCCACAACAGCGATGTCTTGATATACAAGTAGCGTCATGTCACAACTGAG
The DNA here is from genome assembly GCA_029206835.1 of Rana muscosa. NCBI lineage: Eukaryota > Metazoa > Chordata > Amphibia > Anura > Ranidae > Rana > Rana muscosa. Next base: position 110,684,085 of record CM055117.1, on the reverse strand, counting down.
TATAAAAGAGAACAGAGGCGCCTCTAAGTGTAGCAATATGGTTACATTAAATGAAGGTACAACATTTAGCAAGTCACATGGTTTCTGATTAAAACAGGCACATCTAAGTATGCAGGCATCCGGGGTAAAGCTGTCCACATAGACCATCCTCCGCACCACCATCAATGTCATCCCTTCCATGAGTGCTTCAAGCCTCGCTTTCAAATCGCTCTACTCAGGGCCGATCCTAGGCAGGGTGCTTTGTACTCAGGCGCCTGCAGAAGTGGGGGCGGCGAAGTGCCAGAGTTCTCTCCTCCTTCTGGTAGTGCTCAGGGGAGGGGCCGCTCCTCTTCCTGACACAAGGGTTTTTGTTTTTAGTGGCTGCTGAGTGCTGATGTGCAGGAATGAATTCCTCACACTGGGAGTCTGGGACCCTGCACTCTCTCTATCAACTCCAGAAGGAATGCCTCCTCCTCCCATCTCCTTCTCGGGCTGCAGAGAGAACCGAGGTGAGTCACAGTATTCAGTGTGCTGGAGGATGGCATCCCCAGCATCCCTTTACACATTCTCTGGGCTGCCCCTGCTCTAGATGTTTTATGGCATGATATATTGCAAAGGATACACAGCCCCTGTCCCTTCCTGCGCCTCAGTAGTCCATCTACAGATGTGATGTATAATGAGATGTACTAAGATCCCGTTCACACTGACAGTGCGGGGGCGTTGGTGGCAAAGCGCCGCTAGTTTTAGAGGTACTTTTAACCCCTACTAGCGGCCAACTAAAGGGTTCAAAGCGCCACTGCCGAGGCGCTTTGCAGGCACTGACCATTGACTTCAATGGGCAGGGACGCTTTAGGAGCGGTGTATACACAAACTAAAGTGCCTCAAAGAAGCTACTTGCAGGACATTTTTGGATGTCCTGCCAGCACACCGCTCCAGTGTGAAAGCACTCAGGCTCTCACACTGGGATTGCAGATGAGGCTTTTTTCAGGCACTATTTTTGAAAAACTCCTCCAGTGTGAAAGGGGTCTAATGGACCATCTCCTGTACTATGTCTGCAGTCTCTGACCATCTCCTGTATCATGTCTGCAGTCTCTGACCATCTCCTGTACTATGTCTGCAGTCTCTGACCATCTCCTATATCATGTCTGCAGTCTCTGACCATCTCCTGTATCATGTCTGCAGTCTCTGACCATCTCCTATATCATGTCTGCAGTCTCTGATCATCTCCTGTACCATGTCTGCAGTCTCTGACCGTCTCCTGTACCATGCCTGCAGTCTCTGACCGTCTCCTGTACTATGCCTGCAGTCTCTGACCATCTCCTGTACTATGTCTGCAGTCTCTGACCCTCTCCTGTACTATGCCTGCAGTCTCTGACCATCTCCTGTACTATGTCTGCAGTCTCTGAGCATCTCCTGTACTATGTCTGCAGTCTCTGATCATCTCCTGTACTATGTCTGAAGTCGCTGATCATCTCCTGTACTATGTCTGCAGTCTCTGACCATCTCCTGTACCATGTATGCAGTCTCTGACCATCTCCTGTATCATGTCTGCAGTCTCTGACCATCTCCTGTATCATGTCTGTAGTATGTCTGGGGGTCTTTCAAACAGACTCTCTAACAGAAGCCCTCTCTGTGTCCATCAGAGAGGCCCCTCTCCAGGTCCCAATAAAGTACTCTGCTTCGCTTCTTGTATTTTGTTTATTGTTAAGAGGTCATGTAAGGATCCCAGGGTAATGAAGACTTTGTGAGGGAGCATTTCTTTGGTTGAGCCGTTGCCATAGAAACATTTGTAAAGGGGAGGAGTTAATAAAATGACCATGCCCATGTGGGGGCGCCAGAAATATTTCTGCACCCAGGCGCCTATGACCCTAGGATCGGCCCTGGCTGTACTGCAGGGTAGTCTTCCCGGTCACGATTGCAAACTGACAGCGGTGAGAGCCGGCGGTGCGGAGGACGGTCTATGTGGACAGCTTTACCCCGGATGCCTGCATACTTAGATGTGCCTCTTTTAATCATCAACCATGTGAGTTGCTAAATGTTGTACCTTCATTAAATGTAACCATATTGCTACACTTAGAGGCGCATCTCTTCTCTTTTATACTCTGTAGTTCCTGCTGTATTTTGCTTCTATTCCCCTTGGGGAGGCTTCCATTTGTGGATGGACATTTTGTGGTTACACAACCTGGTCACATTGCTATAATCTTTTTTTTATGGACTATAAACTGAAGGACTTATGAATAAATGGTTGTGGAACAAATCATCTGAGTTTCCACTATTTGTTATGGGAAAATTAATAATAAACAAGTGCTTTGGATTACAAGCATGTTTCCGGAACAAACTCCTAAAGTGTGTCCCCATAAGGGTCATATCTCACTGAAGGAAAATAATATTTCTTGTGCTGATTTTTTTTTGTTTTGGGTAAACGTAGGCTTTAAAGTAACATACCCCCCTTGAATCTTTGAATTTTGACTCCTAAAGTGGGGTTCCATCCGCTATTTTTTTATTTTTAAAGTCAGCCGCTACAAACACTGTAGCTGCTGACTTTTAATAAGGACACTTACCTGTCCTAGGCACCCGTGATGTCGGCCCCCCAAGGCCGATCCCTCGATCGTGGAAGGTCCCGGCGCCGCCATCCATACTAAGGAAAACAGGCAGTGGAGCCGTGCGGCTTCACTGCCCGTTTCCTACTGCGCATGCGCGAGTCTCGCGGTGCTGTATGAATGGGCGGCAGCTCTCTGGGATACACACAGTTCCCAGAAGGCAGCGTGCACCATTCCCCAGAAGACAACATGAGTATGAAGACCAGCCGCAGACTATGAAGAGGCAGATTAGGAAGATCCGCATAGCAACCGCAATTTCTGGTAAGTAAATTTTTATTTTATTTTTTTTTAGAATTTTGGTGAAATTTTTTTTTTTTAGGGTGGAACTCCACTTTAACCACTTAAGCCCCGGACCATTTGGTAGCTAAAGGACCAGAGGTGAATTCAGAATTTTGCACTGCGCTGCTTTAACTGTAAATTGTGCGGACATGCAATGTTGTACCCAAACGAAATTTGCGTACTTTTCTTCCCACAAATAGAGCTTTCTTTTAATGGTATTTGATTGCCTCTGCGATTTTTATTTTTTGCGATATAAATGGAAAAAGACCGAAAATTTTGAAAAAAAATGATATTTTCTACTTTTTGTTATAAGAAAAATCGAATAAACTCAATTTTAGTCATACATTTAGGCCAAAATGTATTCAGCCACATGTCTTTAGTAAAAAAAATGTCAATAAGTGTATATTTATTGGTTTGCGCAAAAGTTATAGCGTTTACAAACTAGGGTACATTTTCTGGAATTTACACAGCTTTTAATTTATGACTGCCTATCTCATTTCTTGAGGTGCTAAAATGACAGGGCAGTACAAAACCCCCCCAAATGACCCCATTTTAGAAAGTAGACACCCCAAGGAAATTGCTGAGAGGCATGTTGAGCCCATTGAATATTTTTTTTTTGTCCCAAGTGATTGAATAATGACAAAAAAAAAAAATTACAAAAAGTTGTCACTAAATGATATATTGCTCACACATGCCATGGTTATATGTGGAATTGCACCCCAAAATACATTCTGCTGCTTCTCCTGAGTACGGGGATACCACATGTGTGGGACTTTTTAGGAGCCTAGCCATGTACGGGAACCCGGAAACCAAGCACCGCCTTCAGGATTTCTAAGGGCGCAAATTTTTGATTTCACTCCTCACTACCTATCACAGTTTTGAAGGCCATAAAATGCCAAAATAGCACAAAACCCCCCCAAATGACCCCATTTTAGAAAGTAGACACCCCAAGGAAATTGCTGAGAGGCCTGTTGAGCCCATTGAATATTTTTTTTTTGTCCCAAGTGATTGAATAATGACAAAAAATAAAAAATAAATTACAAAAAGTTGTCACTAAATGATATATTGCTCACACATGCCATGGTTATATGTGAAACTGCACCCCAAAATACATTCTGCTGCTTCTCCTGAGTACGGGGATACCACATGTGTGGGACTTTTTAGGAGCCTAGCCACGTACGGGACCCCGGAAACCAAGCACCGCCTCCAGGATTTCTAAGGGCGCAAATTTTTGATTTGACTCCTCACTACCTATCACAGTTTCGAAGGCCATAAAATGCCAAAATAGCACAAACCCCCCCAAATGACCCCATTTTGGAAAGTAGACACCCCAAGCTGTTTGCTGAGAGGCATGGTGAGTATTTTACAGCTCTCATTTGTTTTTGAAAATGAAGAAAGAACTTTTTTTTTTTTTCTTTTTTTTTTTCAATTTTCAAAACTTTGTGACAAAAAGCGAGATCTGCAAAATACTCACAATACCTCTCAGCAAATAGCTTGGGGTGTCTACTTTCCAAAATGGGGTCATTTGGGGGGGTTTGTGCCATCTGGGCATTCCATGGCCTCCGAAACTGTGATAGGCAGTGAGAAGTGAAATCAAAAATTGACACCCTTAGAAAGCCTGAAGGCGGTGATTGGTTTTTGGGGTCCCGTACGCGGCTAGGCTCCCAAAAAGTCTCACACATGTGGTATCCCCGTACTCAGGAGAAGCAACAGAATGTATTTTGGGGTGTAATTCCACATATGCCCATGGCATGTTTGAGCAATATATCATTTAGTGACAACTTTGTGCAAAAAAAAAAAATAATAATAATTTTTTCCGCATCTTGTGTCAACATATAAAATATTCCATGGACTCAACATGCCTCTCAGTATATAGCTTGGGGTGTCTACTTTCCAAAATGGGGTCATTTGGGGGGGTTTTGAACTGTTCTGGCATTTTATACACAACATTAGAAAGCTTACATCCACTCTTCTAACCACTTGAAGACAAAGCCCTTTTTGACACTTTTTGTTTACATGAAAACATTTTTTTTTTGCAAGAAAATTATGTTGAACCCCCAAACATTATATATATTTTTAAAGCAAAGGCCCTACAGAATAAAATGTGGGTGTTGCATTTTTTTTTTCTACACAGTATTTGTGCAGCGATTTTTCAAACGCATTTTTTGGGGAAAAAATACACTTTTTTTAATTTTAATGCACTAAAACACACTATATTGCCCAAATGTTTGATGAAATAAAAAAGATGATCTTAGGCCAAGTACATAGATACCAAACACGACATGCTTTAAATTTCGCACAAACGCGCATTGGCGACAAACTACATACATTTTTAAAAGCCTTTAAAAGCATTTACAGGTTACCCCGTTAGATTTACAGAGGAGGTCTACTGCTAAAATTACTGCCCTCGATCTGACCTTCGCGGTGATACCTCACATGCATGGTGCAATTGCTGTTTACATATGACGCCAGACCGACGCTTGCGTTCGCCATTGGGCAAGAGCAGGGCAGGACAGGGGTGCTTTTTTTTTTTTTTTTTTTTTATTATTATTAATTTTGCTTTTTTATTTTATTTTTAAACTGTTGCTTCCATATTTATTTATTTTTATCACTTTTATTGTTATCTCAGGGAATGTAAATATCACCTATGATAGCAATAGGTAATGACAGGTACTCTTTTTTGAAAAAACTGGGGTCTATTGGACCCTAGATCTTTCCTCTGCCCTCAAAGCATCTGACCACACCAAGATCGGTGTGATAAAATGCTTTCCCAATTTCCCAATGGCGCTTTTTATATCCGGGGGGACATTCCCTCCCACTGCTTGTAAAAGCAGTCCAGAGGCTAATTAGCCACTAGGATTGCTTTTACATGAAAGCCGGCCGCTGGCTGAAAAGAATGATACCAAGATGATACCTAAACCCGCAGGCATCATTCTGGTATAAACATTCAAATTCCAGCAACATACCAGTACGTTGCTGGTCCTTGTTGGACATGTATTGTAATCTTTTTTTTCATGCAGCCTGTTGGCTGAACGAAAAAAAAAGATTGATCGGTGGGTATGCCCACCATTAGAATACCGCCCTTCATCCACCCACTTCTAATGATGGGCATACATGCACCATTTATATATGCCGAAGCATGGGGGCATCTTCTCGCAAAAGTTATGCCGCGTACACATGGTCAGACTTTTCCACGGGCAAGCCTCCGTCGGAATTTCGACCGTATGTACGCAGCATTAGGAGCAAAATCGCTCCTCCGCTCCTGCTGCCCCAATGCTTCGGCATATATGCTTTTTTTTTTTAACTGTGGTGGTGAAATCACCTCCTACAGCACTGGAGTCGCAGGGATCAGGCCTGTCTCTGCGAACGCTGCAGTTATGTGTGTTGTGTTTTGTAAGTGACAGTGATCGATCGATACTGCACTTGGGTGGCCTGGGCTGGACGGAGGGGCAAAACGCAGGTGCTAGCAGGTATCTGGGCTGATCCCGCTAACACTGCGTTTTTGGGAACCCTAAACTGCTGGGGACGCTAGTATAGATCTGATCAGATCAGATATTGAGCTGATCAGATACTATACCACTAAGGGGGGTGTATGCTTCACGCGTGGGTGTTAGTGCTACTGGCACTAACCTGACGCTGCCTGGGGTGTGACGCAGACCCTCTCTGATGCTAAAACCTAATTGATATCACCCGCCGGGCGATCAGGGGGTTAAACCTTTATTGGGTTATATACGGCGGGTGCCCTGACACTATAAAAAGCAAACTAACTAACCAGCGTCACCCGTAACACTTATATGATGATCACTGGTGAAAGGGTTAACTAGGGGCAATTAGGGGGTTAAAACCTTTATTAGGTAATATATGGGGGTACCTGACGCTATATAAAAACCTGACGGCGAACCTAAAAAAAAATTACTGGCTACCTATCGGCATCACCGACACTAAGACAACGATCATAAAAACGATCGCTTAGCGACAGTGGTGATAGGGGTGAAAGGGTTACCTGGGGGGCGATCAGGGGGTTAAACCTTTATTAGATAATATATGGGGGTACCTGACGCTATAAAAACCTCCGGCGAACCTAAAAAAAATTACTGGCTACCGATCAGCATCACCGACGCTAAGACATCGATCAGAAAAATGATCGCATAGCGACGGCGGTGCTAGGGGGTGAAAGGGTTACCTGGGGGGTGATCAAGGGGGTTAAACCTTTATTAGGTAATATATGGGGGTACCCGACGCTATAAAAACCTGCGGCGAACCTAAAAAAAATTACTGGCTACCGATCAGCATCGCCGACGCTAAGACATCGATCAGAAAAATTATCGCTTAGTGACAGTGGTGATAGGGGGTGAAAGGGTTACCTGGGGGGCGATCAAGGGGGTTAAACCTTTATTAGGTAATATATGGGGGTACCCGATGCTATAAAAACCTGCGGCGAACCTAAAAAAAATTACTGGCTACCGATCAGCATCACCGACGCTAAGACATTGATCAGAAAAATGATCGCATAGCAACGGCGGTGCTAGGGGGTGAAAGGGTTACCTGGGGGGTGATCAAGGGGGTTAAACCTTTATTAGGTAATATATGGGGGTACCCGACGCTATAAAAACCTGCGGCGAACCTAAAAAAAATTACTGGCTACCGATCAGCATCGCCGACGCTAAGACATCGATCAGAAAAATTATCGCTTAGTGACAGTGGTGATAGGGGGTGAAAGGGTTACCTGGGGGGCGATCAAGGGGGTTAAACCTTTATTAGGTAATATATGGGGGTACCCGACGCTATAAAAACCTGCGGCGAACCTAAAGAAAATTACTGGCTACCGATCAGCATCACCGACGCTAAGACACCGATCAGAAAAATGATTGCTTAGCGACGGCGGTGCTAGGGGGTGAAAGGGTTATCTGGGGGGTGATCAGGGGGTTAAACCTTTATTAGGGGGGGTTAGGGGGCTACATTGGACCTAAAACTAAATGTAGTGACACTTTTACAGTCACAAATGTCACTGATTGCAGTGATCACTAAATAAATGGTCACTGCAATCAGTGACACTGTGACTGGGGGCTGGGGGGTGATCTGGGGGTGTCTGGGGGGGCCTGGGGGGGCGATTTATGTGCCTATGTGTCCTGGTGTCAGTGTGCTGTTTTGTGTACTAACCTGCATCTTCTCCTGTACGGCGCTCGGTATATGTGAGCGCCGCAGGAGAGATGACATCACTTCCTCCTGCCTGGCAGGCAGGGGAAGCTCTCTCATTCGCCGGGAGCGATCGAGAGGAGGTGGCTGGAATCGAACGGCCGTCCCCTCATGTCGGATCGCTCCCGAAGGTTAAACGACCACCAACTGTAAAGAAGGGGGGTCCGATCGGACCCCCCAACTATACAAAGGCAAAAAAGGGGGGAGGTTTGGGACTTTGAATGAAGCAACGCAGTCATCGGTGAGGGGTCAAAGCATAGTAGGTTTATTGACCAAAATTTATTACAAACAACCAATAAATAATCGCACAATATAATTTCATAAATGTACAAAAGGGAACATGATTACATGACAGTGGAAGGGATCTGCCTACACAAACTGAGAACTTCCCATTGTATCAAAATTAAAAATGCTGATCATATAAAAAGATGCATGTAAAACATGTTGGTGACTTGATCAGTATAGAACATTGCAATTACAAGGCTCTACGCGTTTCGTGAAGCATAGATATTCACTCATCAGGAGCAGCAATGTCAATATCTAAAAAATACAAAAAAACAGTCATAACCTGGGAAATGGAACAAGCACCAAAGGAAGAAAAAAAGCCCATAGGGGCAATACTCACATCCAACATGTGGAAATGCAACAAAGAGAGCTGGAAACTCCCCATGAAGGGGACATCCTTTCTGGGAGCTATGGCAGCGTGAGGCGTAGAGGGACCTCCACATGGCCGCACTAAGGCAGGAATAGATGATGGTCTCAGGTGTGTAATCATGGGTATTGACAGCATTGTCTTGAGAGACTTCTGAAAGGAGTATAAATGATAACCATTACCATTTAGGCCCAGTGATCTGTGAGTGGACAGAGCAATGGGACTGAGCAATAAATAGCTGAATATTACCTCATAATGGAACATATAAGAGACCGTGGTATAGTAGAAATGGTTGGACCTGCTGTGCAGAGTTCCAATATGCCAAATGTGCTGACCGCAGTGCGGCTTATGGGCACGCTAACGTGACGGATGGAAGGTCATTGGCGCACGGGCCTTTATAGGTCGCACTGCGGTCAGCACATTTGGCATATTGGAACTCTGCACAGCAGGTCCAACCATTTCTACTATACCACGGTCTCTTATATGTTCCATTATGAGGTAATATTCAGCTATTTATTGCTCAGTCCCATTGCTCTGTCCACTCACAGATCACTGGGCCTAAATGGTAATGGTTATCATTTATACTCCTTTCAGAAGTCTCTCAAGACAATGCTGTCAATACCCATGATTACACACCTGAGACCATCATCTATTCCTGCCTTAGTGCGGCCATGTGGAGGTCCCTCTACGCCTCATGCTGCCATAGCTCCCAGAAAGGATGTCCCCTTCATGGGGAGTTTCCAGCTCTCTTTGTTGCATTTCCACATGTTGGATGTGAGTATTGCCCCTATGGGTTTTTTTTCTTCCTTTGGTGCTTGTTCCATTTCCCAGGTTATGACTGTTTTTTTTGTATTTTTTAGATACTGACATTGCTGCTCCTGATGAGTGAATATCTATGCTTCACGAAACGCGTAGAGCCTTGTAATTGCAATGTTCTATACTGATCAAGTCACCAACATGTTTTACATGCATCTTTTTATATGATCAGCATTTTTAATTTTGATACAATGGGAAGTTCTCAGTTTGTGTAGGCAGATCCCTTCCACTGTCATGTAATCATGTTCCCTTTTGTACATTTATGAAATTATATTGTGCGATTATTTATTGGTTGTTTGTAATAAATTTTGGTCAATAAACCTACTATGCTTTGACCCCTCACCGATGACTGCGTTGCTTCATTCAAAGTCCCAAACCTCCCCCCTTTTTTCTAGTATATAGGGATGGAGGCATGGACTAATCCTGGTCCTTGCCTCATATAAAGTCCCAAACCTTAATTTTTCGCTCTGCATAGGGATGGAGGCACGCAGTCTTCTCAGTGTTTGGTCAAAACTACCAATTGGCATATCCAATTCACATTTGGGTACAATTGTTACTTTCGTTTATCAGTGTTATTTTTTACTTTTTCATCTTTATGTCACCCTGTGATTTGGACATTCACCTCAATTTTGTCCAGCACATTTTTACCTTTCCACCTTAACTTACAATCGTCACTTCCTGTGATGATAGTGCACCTTGATCTGGTACTATTGGGCTTTGACCACATCCATTTCCGGGAGTTTGATGACACACCACGGGAACTCACCTCCCCTTCCTGGAGCGGATGGCTTCCTCCATGCTGTGCATCGGCGTCACGCTGCACACGGCGTATGTACGACGTCATTTGACGCCGCAACGCCGTTTAGTTGCAATCCATTTGCGGCCGGTGGGGATTATCCTTTGGCGCCAAACACTGGGCGGTTCATCGCCCTGATGTTGGCGCCTTCCCCACAATGGGCACGCTAACGTGACGGATGGCAGGTCATTGGCGCACGGGCCTTTATAGGTCGCACTGCGGTCAGCACATTTGGCATATTGGAACTCTGCACAGCAGGTCCAACCATTTCTACTATACCACGGTCTCTTATATGTTCCATTATGAGGTAATATTCAGCTATTTATTGCTCAGTCCCATTGCTCTGTCCACTCACAGATCACTGGGCCTAAATGGTAATGGTTATCATTTATACTCCTTTCAGAAGTCTCTCAAGACAATGCTGTCAATACCCATGATTACACACCTGAGACCATCATCTATTCCTGCCTTAGTGCGGCCATGTGGAGGTCCCTCTACGCCTCACGCTGCCATAGCTCCCAGAAAGGATGTCCCCTTCATGGGGAGTTTCCAGCTCTCTTTGTTGCATTTCCACATGTTGGATGTGAGTATTGCCCCTATGGGCTTTTTTTCTTCCTTTGGTGCTTGTTCCATTTCCCAGGTTATGACTGTTTTTTTGTATTTTTTAGATATTGACATTGCTGCTCCTGATGAGTGAATATCTATGCTTCACGAAACGCGTAGAGCCTTGTAATTGCAATGTTCTATACTGATCAAGTCACCAACATGTTTTACATGCATCTTTTTATATGATCAGCATTTTTAATTTTGATACAATGGGAAGTTCTCAGTTTGTGTAGGCAGATCCCTTCCACTGTCATGTAATCATGTTCCCTTTTGTACATTTATGAAATTATATTGTGCGATTATTTATTGGTTGTTTGTAATAAATTTTGGTCAATAAACCTACTATGCTTTGACCCCTCACCGATGACTGCGTTGCTTCATTCAAAGTCCCAAACCTCCCCCCTTTTTTCTAGTATATAGGGATGGAGGCATGGACTAATCCTGGTCCTTGCCTCATATAAAGTCCCAAACCTTCATTTTTCGCTCTGCATAGGGATGGAGGCACGCAGTCTTCTCAGTGTTTGGTCAAAACTACCAATTGGCATATCCAATTCACATTTGGGTACAATTGTTACTTTCGTTTATCAGTGTTATTTTTTACTTTTTCATCTTTATGTCACCCTGTGATTTGGACATTCACCTCAATTTTGTCCAGCACATTTTTACCTTTCCACCTTAACTTACAATCGTCACTTCCTGTGATGATAGTGCACCTTGATCTGGTACTATTGGGCTTTGACCCACATCCATTTCCGGGAGTTTGATGACACACCACGGGAACTCACCTCCCCTTCCTGGGGCGGATGGCTTCCTCCATGCTGTGCATCGGCGTCACGCTGCACACGGCGTATGTACGATGTCATTTGACGCCGCAACGCCGTTTAGTTGCAATCCATTTGCGGCCGGTGGGGATTATCCTTTGGCGCCAAACACTGGGCGGTTCATCGCCCTGATGTTGGCGCCTTCCCCACAATGGGCACGCTAACGTGACGGATGGCAGGTCATTGGTGCACGGGCCTTTATAGGTCGCACTGTGGTCAGCACATTTGGCATATTGGAACTCTGCACAGCAGGTCCAACCATTTCTACTATACCACGGTCTCTTATATGTTCCATTATGAGGTAATATTCAGCTATTTATTGCTCAGTCCCATTGCTCTGTCCACTCACAGATCACTGGGCCTAAATGGTAATGGTTATCATTTATACTCCTTTCAGAAGTCTCTCAAGACAATGCTGTCAATACCCATGATTACACACCTGAGACCATCATCTATTCCTGCCTTAGTGCGGCCATGTGGAGGTCCCTCTACGCCTCACGCTGCCATAGCTCCCAGAAAGGATGTCCCCTTCATGGGGAGTTTCCAGCTCTCTTTGTTGCATTTCCACATGTTGGATGTGAGTATTGCCCCTATGGGCTTTTTTTCTTCCTTTGGTGCTTGTTCCATTTCCCAGGTTATGACTGTTTTTTTGTATTTTTTAGATACTGACATTGCTGCTCCTGATGAGTGAATATCTATGCTTCACGAAACGCGTAGAGCCTTGTAATTGCAATGTTCTATACTGATCAAGTCACCAACATGTTTTACATGCATCTTTTTATATGATCAGCATTTTTAATTTTGATACAATGGGAAGTTCTCAGTTTGTGTAGGCAGATCCCTTCCACTGTCATGTAATCATGTTCCCTTTTGTACATTTATGAAATTATATTGTGCGATTATTTATTGGTTGTTTGTAATAAATTTTGGTCAATAAACCTACTATGCTTTGACCCCTCACCGATGACTGCGTTGCTTCATTCAAAGTCCCAAACCTCCCCCCTTTTTTCTAGTATATAGGGATGGAGGCATGGACTAATCCTGGTCCTTGCCTCATATAAAGTCCCAAACCTTCATTTTTAACTATACAAAGGCAATCACGTATATGTACGTGATTCTGCCTGTCGGTGCCATTCTGCTGACGTATATTTACAGTGGGCGGTCATTAAGTGGTTAAGCACTGTTGAAAAAAAAGAATAATCAGGTTTTAAATCGAAAGTCAATATGAATCATTCAATGGCAACAAGAATGCATTTTATTCTGGGGCATGTCGGAATACCAAGTCTACCAGATAAAAAATTTAAATGGTTCTAAGGTTATGTTCATATATATGCAGCGCCAGTTTCTCTGAAGGGCCCGGTGCAGTTTCCATTTACTGGTTTAGGTGCGATTCAAGTGCAAATTTGACACTAAAATCTCACCTGAACCAGAATGAAAAACACACAAGACCCTTTTAAAATTTGCGCCGCAACTTTTCCCGCATATATGTGAACTATCTCTATTGAAAGCTGATCTGGTTCACATGTTATGCGAATCAGATGAGGTTCAAAACGGATCCGATTTGCATCTATGTGAACCTAGTGTAGTACACAGATCCCTTGCTTGCTTACCTCCACTAGCAAGTGGGACACACCATGCCACATGCCCAGTATCCTCCTTGTTGAAGAGGGTGAGCGGTGTTATCTATTTTTGGGTCTTGCAGCGAGTTACCTCTTTCCGTTGGTTCTTCACCCTAGAGTGTAGGAAGAAGTCTATTCTCTCTCTTTATTTCAAGAAGGCCATTGTCCAGACAGTATTAAACCCAATAAAGAAAGGTTTATTTTGCTTGCTTGATAACTTGACAGGAAAGTTGGAGATAGAGAAAAATGAACAGGGAGATACGTTCAGGCACGCGGCACTTAACTAACAATATCGCCACTCAGGCCTGAGTGGGATTTGCTCACCCGGATAGTCCCCTCTCACGGTTCTAGCAGCCGGTGTGGAGCACGGAACATTCACTTGTAATTTCCTAGGGATACGATCAAGAGACAGCTTCCAAAATCTTGAACTTCCCAGCACTTGTAATATCTAAGTCCTTAGGTGCCAATGGGGCACATTACAAGGCTTGTGGCGGATTGTGGAGTCCTTCCCTCTGATAGGTAACCAGGCCTCTCCTGAGACAGTGACTTCCTTCACCAATCCCCTTGAAAAGTCTTCCCCTGGTTGTCTCTCCTTCAGAGCGGGCCACCCTCACTTGGGCGCCCTGGGACTCCTCTTCTGGTGTAGGCCTCAGCTAAAGGTGCTGGGCCCACCTGGAATGATGCAGCCTCTGGCTAAAGGTGCCCAGGGCCTAACACACACACACGTACCCCTGGCCATGAGGGCCACCGAAGGTGGGGTACGTGTCTGTTTTTCTCAGACCAAGGGGGCCTCTCCTACGCCTCACGCCCAATGGCGTCTGCCCCTTATGTATCCTCTCCCAGCATGCACAGTGGGTAGACCACGCCCACTGCGTGGCTGCCGAGAGAGGACACCTTGAGCCTGGGGCGACAGTGCCACCCACAGGCCACAGGGAACTGTACTGCCAGGCAACATTACCTCAGAGCAGAAGCCAGATTGAAAAATTCAACAGCCTGAGCCCAACTATGGGCTCAGGCTACCCTCTAAATTTAGGCATAGCGACCCCTATCATTGGGGGGTCCACTACACTAGTCTAAGTGTTTTTTATTTTAATGCATTCTCTGCATTAATGTACAAAAAGTCCCCGCTACTTGTTCTCCACCCCCTGCCCCATCCCTAAACGCTTACCTGCCTCCTCTTATGATCCAACACTATCCCAGCTGTAGCAGCACTTTCTGCTGTCAGTCTAATCCCTTTGAGGCGTGAGAAGGGGCAAGGCGCACACAGCCTGGACTAGGAGTGTGTCTGCATGGGTGCCCCCTTAGTACTGCTCTTGCTGAGGGGGCACCTGGAATAGAGGAGTAGAGCAGACAGCACCACAAGGGAACTGCCAAAGAGGAGGAAAATAACCCCTCTGTGCAATATCGTTCGGGGCCACTCTGTGCAAAACAAGCTGCACAGTATGACATGTTTGTTATTTATAAAAAATAAAATGCGAATCTTTATTGTCCCTTTAAATGTACAAAGAAAAGGGAAGCAATGGTATTGGTAAATTTTTGATTTTATTTACTTTGCCCTTGTTTCTCCAAACTTCCTCTAAGGTAGGATTACACCTTAAGCCAGTGAATTTTAGTTCTGCCCTATAAAGGAACTGTCAGGACATTTCTGAAAGTGAAATAGATCAGAAGCAGAGGATTGTTCTGGTGATTTGTGACATATTCTCAGAGCAGACACCCTGCAGCACGCATCTTCTGGAAACTGAGCCTACTGCAAGGAATCTCTTCTCTTTGGAGGAATGATCGCAGACAATCAAATTGAATTACTAAGCACTTTGGAAAGGATTTATGTTAAAAATATGGATTTCTGCTGTCACTGAGATCAAATGCCAAGATATAGTGTTAAATATCATCAACAAAGAGCACATTTGTCTTTCACTGAGCTTTAAATTTGACTTTTTAAGAGCTAAAAAGTGGTGCCATAATGCAGTAAATTAAACCCTCACCTGTTTCATCAGCATTGTTATCAGAGATTGGATTTTTTATTATCATTGTGAGTTAAACACACAAAAAGAAGAAAGTGTGCTGGGTGGGTGAATGTGTGTCTGGCAAGTACAGTGCTATTCAGATCTCTGACAAGTAAAAAATAAATAAAAATTATCGGTTATGTCAATTTGTTGTTTCTTTATGTCAGTCTGTGACCTGTTAACTTCTTGTATATCAAAGAGAACCACCCTACAGAGATTACAGCATATCAGCAATGAACAAAGGTCTGGTCCCGTTTATGGATAAGCGGTGCTACTCTCTTTATCATCGTCATCTTTTTTTTTTTTCTTTTTTTTTTACTTTGCAGCACAGTTTCATATAAAGCAATCAGGGGTTTTTAAACTTTTTAAGGGCCAGTGCACTATGCGTTAGACTGCTGGGCCAGTAAGAATAATGCCGTGTACACACGGTGAGAAAAATGTAATTTTTTTAAATGGTCATTAAAAATGATCGTGTGTGGGCTTCAGAGCATTCAGAGCACGTGAAAAACGGCCATGAAAAAATTGGAACATGCTCTAATTTTTCACATCGTTTTTCACATCGTCGTTTTTCTTGTCATGAAAAACGGCCGTGTGTACGCTTTAACGACGTGAAAAAAAATGCGCATGCTCAGAATCAAGTATGAGACGGGAGCGCTCGTTCTGGTAAAACTAGCGTTCGTAATGGAGATAGCACATTCGTCACGCTGTAACAGACTGAAAAGCACAAGGCTGAAAAGCACGAATCGTCTCTCAACAAACTTTACTAACATGAAGGGTGGCGCTATCCGAATGGAACTTCCCCTTTTTTAGTGCCGTCGTACGTGTTGTACGTCACCGCTCTTTACTCAAGCATTTTTTCCACGATAGTGTGTAGGCAAGGCAGGCTTAAGAAGAATAACGTCGAGAAAAATTCATTTTTTTTCAATGACATTAAAAACAGTCGTGTGTATGCGGCATGAGAGTGCCTCATGTCAGAGGTCAGTGGAAATAAAAAAAATGCCCCTATGTAGGTGGTCAGTTTGAGTAAAAGATATTCCTACATCATTGGTCAGTGGTGTAGAATATTCTATATTTAGCATATAGAATATATAAATATAGAATATCTTACAAGTAGGAGTAAAAAATTTCAGTGATCAATGGGATTAAAATATTATTATTATACAGGTTTTATATAGCGCCAACAGTTTGTGCAGCGCTTAACAAAATAAAGGCAGACATTACAGTTACATTACAATTTGGTACAAGAGGAATCAAAATATGCCCCTAAGTTAGTTTTGTGGGAGTAAAACATGCCCTTGCATAAGTGATCATTGGGGCTAAGAATGCCCTTGCACAAGTGATCATTGAAAATAAAAAATTGCCCCTGCATAGGTGGTCAGCAGGAGAAAAAATACCCTACATCAGTGGTCAGTGAAAGTAGAAAAGTTCCTACCTACAGTAGGTGGTAAGTAGAAGTAAAAAATGCCCCATATAATAATATGATAATGGAAGTAATAAATGTCTTAAGTTCAGTTGAGTTTTAAAGTTTACCCTACGTTGCTGGTCAGTGGAAGTTAGAAATACCCCTACATTGATGATCAGTAGGGATGAGCTTCGTGTTCGAGTCGAACATACGTTCGACTCGAACATTGGCTGTTCGATCGTTCGACGAAGATCGAACGATTTGGGCCGTTCGCGCCAAATTCGAGTGACGCGAACGGCCCACAATGCACTACGCCATCGCAGTGTCATCCAGGCGCTGTGATTGGCCAAGCATGCACTGTGACCCCGCATGCTTGGCCAATCACAGCGCCGGCAGCGAGGAGAGCAATGATTGGCCACAGGCAGGATGCCTGTGGCCAATTATTGCTGAGGGTGTTTAGTACACGCCCCACACTATAAAAGGCCGCCAGCACGGCGGCCTAGTGTAGTGTGTTCCGGAGCAGGGATAGAGTAGCATAGGCAGGGACAGTGACTGTTATTTCTTTCTTGCTTAACCTGGATTCCTTTAGTTTAGGGAAAGAGAAGGATAGGTAGGGAGAGTGTCAGTGTGTTTTGTGCTTCTGCTATAGTGTGCTTAAAAAAAAACATTTATTCTAGGGACAGAAAACTCTAGGTAGGGACAGTGTCAGTTTCTTTCACTCTGCAAGTCCTTGTTTCCAGGGACCTGGAAGGACAGTGAGTGAATTGTCCTTTTGCTATATTGTGATTAAAAAAAACATTTATTCTAGGGACAGAAAACTCTAGGTAGGGACAGTGTCAGTTTCTTTCACTCTGCAAGTCCTTGTTTCCAGGGACCTGGAAGGACAGTGAGTGAATTGTCCTTTTGCTATATTGTGATTAAAAAAAACATTTATTCTAGGGACAGAAAACTCTAGGTAGGGACAGTGTCAGTTTCTTTCACTCTGCAAGTCCTTGTTTCCAGGGACCTGGAAGGACAGTGAGTGAATTGTCCTTTTGCTATATTGTGATTAAAAAAAACATTTATTCTAGGGACAGAAAACTCTAGGTAGGGACAGTGTCAGTTTCTTTCACTCTGCAAGTCCTTGTTTCCAGGGACCTGGAAGGACAGTGAGTGAATTGTCCTTTTGCTATATTGTGATTAAAAAAAACATTTATTCTAGGGACAGAAAACTCTAGGTAGGGACAGTGTCAGTTTCTTTCACTCTGCAAGTCCTTGTTTCCAGGGACCTGGAAGGACAGTGAGTGAATTGTCCTTTTGCTATATTGTGATTAAAAAAAACATTTATTCTAGGGACAGAAAACTCTAGGTAGGGACAGTGTCAGTTTCTTTCACTCTGCAAGTCCTTGTTTCCAGGGACCTGGAAGGACAGTGAGTGAATTGTCCTTTTGCTATATTGTGATTAAAAAAAACATTTATTCTAGGGACAGAAAACTCTAGGTAGGGACAGTGTCAGTTTCTTTCACTCTGCAAGTCCTTGTTTCCAGGGACCTGGAAGGACAGTGAGTGAATTGTCCTTTTGCTATATTGTGATTAAAAAAAACATTTTTTTCTAGGGACAGAAAACTGTAGGTAGGGAGAGTATTTTTTTTCTTTCACTCTGCAAGTCCTTGTTTCCAGGGACCTGTAAGGACAGTGAGTTAATTGTCCTTGTGCTATATTGTGCTGAAAAAAACATTTATTCCAGGGACAGAAAACTCTAGGTAGGGACAGTGTCAGTTTCTTTCACTCTGCAAGTCCTTGTTTCCAGGGACCTGGAAGGACAGTGAGTGAATTGTCCTTTTGCTATATTGTGATTAAAAAAAACATTTATTCTAGGGACAGAAAACTCTAGGTAGGGACAGTGTCAGTTTCTTTCACTCTGCAAGTCCTTGTTTCCAGGGACCTGGAAGGACAGTGAGTGAATTGTCCTTTTGCTATATTGTGATTAAAAAAAACATTTATTCTAGGGACAGAAAACTCTAGGTAGGGACAGTGTCAGTTTCTTTCACTCTGCAAGTCCTTGTTTCCAGGGACCTGGAAGGACAGTGAGTGAATTGTCCTTTTGCTATATTGTGATTAAAAAAAACATTTATTCTAGGGACAGAAAACTCTAGGTAGGGACAGTGTCAGTTTCTTTCACTCTGCAAGTCCTTGTTTCCAGGGACCTGGAAGGACAGTGAGTGAATTGTCCTTTTGCTATATTGTGATTAAAAAAAACATTTTTTTCTAGGGACAGAAAACTGTAGGTAGGGAGAGTATTTTTTTTCTTTCACTCTGCAAGTCCTTGTTTCCAGGGACCTGTAAGGACAGTGAGTTAATTGTCCTTGTGCTATATTGTGCTGAAAAAAACATTTATTCCAGGGACAGAAAACTCTAGGTAGGGACAGTGTCAGTTTCTTTCACTCTGCAAGTCCTTGTTTCCAGGGACCTGGAAGGACAGTGAGTGAATTGTCCTTTTGCTATATTGTGATTAAAAAAAACATTTATTCTAGGGACAGAAAACTCTAGGTAGGGACAGTGTCAGTTTCTTTCACTCTGCAAGTCCTTGTTTCCAGGGACCTGGAAGGACAGTGAGTGAATTGTCCTTTTGCTATATTGTGATTAAAAAAAACATTTATTCTAGGGACAGAAAACTCTAGGTAGGGACAGTGTCAGTTTCTTTCACTCTGCAAGTCCTTGTTTCCAGGGACCTGGAAGGACAGTGAGTGAATTGTCCTTTTGCTATATTGTGATTAAAAAAAACATTTTTTTCTAGGGACAGAAAACTGTAGGTAGGGAGAGTATTTTTTTTCTTTCACTCTGCAAGTCCTTGTTTCCAGGGACCTGTAAGGACAGTGAGTTAATTGTCCTTGTGCTATATTGTGCTGAAAAAAACATTTATTCCAGGGACAGAAAACTCTAGGTAGGGACAGTGTCAGTTTCTTTCACTCTGCAAGTCCTTGTTTCCAGGGACCTGGAAGGACAGTGAGTGAATTGTCCTTTTGCTATATTGTGATTAAAAAAAACATTTTTTTCTAGGGACAGAAAACTGTAGGTAGGGAGAGTGTTTTTTTTCTTTCACTCTGCAAGTCCTTGTTTCCAGGGACCTGTAAGGACAGTGAGTTAATTTTCCTTGTGCTATATTGTGATTAAAAAAAACATTTTTTCTAGGGACAGAAAACTGTAGGTAGGGAGAGTGTTTTTTTTCTTTCACTCTGCAAGTCCTTGTTTCCAGGGACAGAGAAGGACACCTGAAGGTAGCCCTTATTGCTTTTTTCCCATCTCCCTGCAGGCCATCTATTAGAATGTCTGGAAGGCAAACAAGGAGAGGCAGACAGTCAGGAGGCAATAAAAGAGGGCAAGCAGGCTCTGTGTCTGGGGGCAACAGTGCTGGTCGTGGACGCGGTGCATTGTCATCAGCACATGGCCATGGGACACGCTTGTCCTTCTTTTCGGCAGCTGGACATGTTGAGCCACATCATGCCGAAGACTTGGTAGAGTGGATGACCAAGCCCTCCTCCTCCTCCTCATCCTCTCTCACCCAGGCTCAGGGTACTGGAAAAGCAGCTGCCAAAGCGTCGTCTTCCCTGGTATCAATGTCAGACAAATCATCAGTCACTCCTTCCCTAGACCCACCATGTCCTCCTCCTGAGGAGTCCCCCGAACTGTTTCAGCACAGTGTTGGGTACATGCTCCAGGAGGATGCCCAGCGTTTCGAAGGGTCTGATGATGAAACCCAGCTAGAGGAAGGCAGTAGCGTGAGAGCAGACAGAGGGGATGCTCAAGAAGGACACCAATCTGGCAGTCATGTTCCAGCAGCTGCAGCATACTGCCAGATTGGCTCCAGTGATGAGGAGGGAGGGGATGATGAGGTCAATGACTCCACGTGGGTGCCTAATAGGAGAGAGGAGGAGGAGGAGGATGAGGAGGAGGCACATCTCCAACGAGGCAGGATGCCCTTTGGTGGCCAGCGTAAGGGCAGTACACCGACGGAATCACACCGCAGAGCTCCGCCTGTGCAGGGCGCTGCCTCTGCCCGTCATTCAAAAAGTTCTTTGGTGTGGGCCTTTTTTGAGGCTAGTGCATCAGATCGCACAGCTGCTGTTTGCAACATATGTCTCAAGCGTATATCGCGTGGCCAAAACATCAGCCGCTTGGGTACCACATGCCTGACCAGACATATGTTGACCTGCCATGCAGCTCGTTGGCAAGCCTACCTCAAAGACCCACACCAAAGAACAAAGCGGACCTCTCCTTGCACCGCATCAGCTGGGATCTCCAACCCCACTATAACTTCAGTCCTCTCTGAAACATGCACTGAGAGGAATGAAGGTGTAGAATTAGGTGTGTCACAGCCAAGTACTTGCGCCCACTCTGCTAGCAGTACACCGACGTCCGATTCTAGCAGGCAAATTTCCCTGCCCCAGCTGCTGGACCGTCGAAAGAAGTTCACTCCCAGCCATCCACATGCCCAGCGGTTGAATGCTAGCTTGGCTAAATTGCTAGCGCTTCAACTGCTGCCTTTTCAGTTGGTAGACTCGGCCCCCTTCCGTGAGTTTGTGCAATGTGCGGTTCCTCAGTGGCAGGTTCCCAAACGCCACTTTTTCTCACGGAAGGCTATTCCGGCTCTCTACCGGCATGTGGAAGGCAATGTCTTGGCCTCGCTGGACAGGGCGGTCAGCGGTAAGGTGCATATTACCGCTGACTCATGGTCCAGCAGGCATGGACAGGGACGTTACCTTTCTTTCACGGCCCATTGGGTCACTCTTTTGGCAGCTGGGAAGGATTCAGGACAAGGTGCAGTAGTGTTGGAGGTTGTCCCACCGCCACGCCTCCAAAATGCTACTACTGGTTGTGACACACCTCTCTCCTCCACCCCCTCCTCTTCTTCTTCCTCCATGGCCTCTTCCTGTGGTTTGTCCTATGAACCAGCGGTGCTCCGTAGCCGTTCACGGGGCTACGCAAGTACGCAGGCAAAAAGATGCCATGCCGTGCTTGCGCTGGTGTGTTTGGGGGACAGAAGCCACACTGGGGCAGAGGTCCTGTCTGCTCTGCAGGGCCAGGCCGAGAGGTGGTTGACGCCACGCCAGCTTAAGCCAGGAATGGTGGTTTGCGACAATGGCACCAACCTCCTCTCCGCCCTCCGACAGGGACAACTGACCCATGTGCCCTGTGTGGCTCACGTCCTTAACCTGGTGGTGCAGCGGTTCTTGGGCAGGTACCCGGGCTTACAGGATGTCCTGAGGCAGGCCAGGAAAGTCTGTGTGCATTTCCGCAGATCTTATAATGCCAGTGCTCGCCTGGCTGAGCTGCAAAAGGAGTTGAACCTGCCCAAGAACCGCCTTATATGTGACATGCCCACCAGGTGGAACTCAACGTTGGCCATGCTGCAGCGGCTGCACACGCAGCAGAGGGCCATCAATGAGTACCTGTGCGACTACGGCACCAGGACAGGGTCAGGGGAGCTTGGTTTTTTTTCTCCACGCCAGTGGGGCATGATCAGGGATGCATGCACTGTCCTGGCACCATTTGAGGAGGCCACGAGGATGGTGAGCAGTGACAGTGCATGCATCAGTGACACTGTACCTCTTGTCCACCTGTTGGAGCACACGCTGCGTGGAATAATGGACAGGGCACTTGAGGCAGAACAGAGGCAGGAAGAGGAGGACTTCCTTGCCTCTCAAGGCCCCCTTTACCCAGACAGTGTTCCTTCTGTCCCACCCATCGCACAGGAAGAGGAGGAGGAGGAGGAGGAGGAGGAGGAGGATTGTGTCAGCATGGAGGTGGAGGCTGGCACTCAGCATCATCAGCAGCAGTCTTTTAGGGATGATTTACAGTCCCAAGAAACCAGTGGACTTGTACGTGGCTGGGAGGAGGTGGCTGCGGATCATGTCGTCCTTAGTGACCCAGAGGACTCCGGAGCGAATGCCTCAGCAAACCTACGCTGCATGGCCTCCCTGATCCTGCAAAGTCTGCGGAAGGATCCTCGTATTCTTCGGATCAAGGAGAGGGACCATTACTGGCTGGCCACTCTCCTTGATCCACGGTACAAGGGTAAGGTTGCGGACCTTATGTTACCGTCGCAGAGGGAGCAGAGGATGAGACAACTCCGGGAGGCCTTGCAGAAAGGTCTGTGCAACGCGTTCCCAGAGACTGGGAGGTTGCAAACTCCTGGTCCTGGACAACGAGTTGCTGAGGCTTCGGCCAGTCAAAGAAGGAGCGGTGGGGAAGGTGGCCGTCTGACCGATGCGTTCAGACAATTCTTTAGTCCGCAGCCCCAAAGTATGATTGGTTCCAGCAACCATCGCCAGCGTCTGATAAACATGGTGCAGGAATATCTAGGGGCAAGGTCAGACTTGGACACCTTCCCCACCGAAAATCCTCTGGCTTACTGGGTCTTGAGGATGGATCACTGGCCAGAGCTTGCACAGTATGCAATTGAGCTACTGGCCTGTCCTGCATCCAGCGTTCTTTCGGAACGCACATTCAGTGCTGCTGGAGGATTTGTCACGGATCACAGGGTGCGCCTGTCCACCGACTCGGTTGATCGACTGACTTTCATCAAGATGAACCAGTCTTGGATCACCACCAGCTACCACACACCTGATGCTGATATAACAGACTAATTGATTTTAAAATGTCACATCCCTTCAAGACTGATGCTGATGCTGAGTGCCTGTGCTGTTATGTTGACTGGCTATCCTCCTCCTCCGAGTCCTCAATGATACGATTGATGATGATAGCTTGGAAGATCATTTTTGTTTATGGGTGCCGCCACCAGTGCCTAACGCCCAATTTTTCAGCCCCTGTTTAACAGGGGCGTGTAATTACAATTTTTGAAGCAATACTTTGCAACAGGGCTCATTGCTGTGCTCCAAGTACAGTATCTGTGAGGAGTTGCAGTGTTGTGCCACCAGTGCCTAAGGCCCAATTTTTCAGCCCCTGTTTAACAGGGGCGTGTCATTACAATTTTTGAAGCAATACTTTGCAACAGGGCTCATTGCTGTGCTCCAAGTACAGTATCTGTGAGGGGTTGCAGTGTTGTGCCACCAGTGCCTAAGGCCCAATTTTTCAGCCCCTGTTCAACAGGGGCATGTAATTACAATTCTTGATCTAATAATTCACAGCAGGGCCCATTGCTGCACCCACCAAGAGTAACTGTCAGGGCTTACAGTGTTGTGGCACCAGCACCACCATCAAAGGCCCAATTTTTACTACCACTGTTCAACAATTATATGTAATTAAAATTCCTGATATAATAGTTGACAGCAGGGCGTTCCAGCACCAACCAAGAGTAACTGTGAGTGCTTACAGTGTTGTGCCAACACCAACAACTAAGGGGCCTATTTCTGCAGAGTATATACGGCAGGTCCCTACTTTCAAACATCCAACTTACAAACGACTCCTACTTGCAAACGCAAGAAGACAACAGGAAGTGAGAGGAAATCTACCACTAGGAAGGAAAATTCTCTCCTGTAAGAATAAATATGGGAGAAAGGTGTCTCCTCTGTACTGATGCTTTATCAGCAATCCTTGTTTCAAGAAAAACACCACATTTCAAAAACAGTTGTCATTGGGACGGAAAGTGAGGTGAAATGTTCTGAACAGGGGCACAGACAGCAAAACAAATGTTACAGGGGTGATAACCCTTACCTATGTTTTCCAAAAAGTTTAAAAATAGATTTTTGGGCTGGAGCTACACTTCAACAATGTACCTGTTCAAAATTACAAACAGATTCTACATAAGAACAAACCTACAGTCCCTGTCTTGTATGCACCGCCTGTATACGGCTGTTCAGAGTATATAGGGCCTTTTTTATTTTATGTGCGGGGTTCCCCTTAATATCCATACAAGACCCAAAGGGGCTGGTAATGGGCTGGGGTAGGGGGGGGGGGTCATGGGGTAGCTATGCCATTTTTCTTAAAGAATTTCATCCATATTACCGGGACCAGACATTACATTAAAGCCGCAAGCAGTTTTAAATGGCTTTTTTTTCCTTTAGAAGTGTCATTTTGTGCAGGGACAGTTCTAAACACGGGAAACACGTGGCACTTCACAGGCATACTTTAGACACCCCCCAGGTACGATATTTAAAGGAATATTTGACTTTTTTTTTTCACTTTATGCATCATTAAAATGACTGCTCCCGAAAAACGACCGTTTTTAAAACTTCTTTTTGCATTGATACATGTCCCCTGGTGCAGAACCCGGGTTCCCAAACCCTTTTTAGGACAATAACATGCATAATAGTTGTTATAATTAGCACTTTAGAATTCGAACGTTCGCATCCATTGTATTTAATAGGGTTCTAATGTTCGTTCGAACTTCCGGTCCGTTCGCGGGTTCTGGTGCGAACCGAACCCGGGGGTGTTCGGCTCATCACTAATGATCAGTAAAAGTAAAAAATATACCTACTTTAGAGGCTAGTCGGAGAAAAACATGCCCTTGTTTCGGTGGTTAGTGAAAATGAAGAATGCCCCATGTTGGTGATTAGTTGGTTAGTGGGAGTAATAAATGCCCTACATCAGTAGTGAGTAAAAATAATAAGTGCTCTAGCGCCATTGGTCAGTAGGAGTAATAAATGGCCCTTTCAGTAAGGGTTAGTTGGAGCTATGGTCCCCCTGGTATTGGTTAAAGGGGGAGTAATCAAAGCCACAACCAGCACAGGAATCAGTGAGAGTAATAAAATCCCCCCTCAGTATTGTTGCCAGTAGGAGTAATAAAAGCCACCCAAGCACTGATGTTCAGTGGCCACTTACCTTTGTGCAGGTGTTGTAGTGACATCACACCTAGTACTATACAGGCACCATTGGGCAGTAGATCACTTAACTCAGGAGTCCTTTCAATAGAGCTAGTCTGTGCCACTGTGCAAACTGCAGCTCCCTTCTTAGTGCAGGGGCCAGTTCATAGCAATCAATTGGTAGTTTGGGGACAGTTAAGTCTTTCTCATCCTTTCTAAGCCTGAGGAAATCTTAAAAATAAATTCAACAGCTCATTGCACACAGTGTATTCAGTAGGTTGTAGATCTAACAATAAATTTAAATAAATGAACAGTAAATGTGAAACCTGGGCTAATGTTTTCCTGCTTTCCACTGGTTCTTGTGCCAACACTAAATTTACATGAATACTCACAGTGACACTAACGTTGCATTGGTGCTCTGTAGCAACATTAATGTTACATTGGTGCTCCATGACAACACTAACATTACACTAGTGTTGAGTGACAATACTAACTTTATATTGGTCCTCACAGTGATAACACTAAATTTGCATTGGCTCCCCGTGACAGCACTAACTTTACATTGGTGCCTCATGACAGCACTAACTTTGCATTGGTTCCCCTTTGACAATGCTAAATGCTAAATGTACATTGGTGCCATGTAACAACACTAACTTTGCATTGGTTACTCATGACAGCACTAACTTTGCATTGGTGCCTCATGACAGCACTAACTGCATTGGTTCCCCTCCCCTGTGACAATGATAAATGTACATTGGTGCCATGTAACAACACTAACTTTAAATTGGTATTCACACTGATGACACTAACACTGCATTGGTGCCCCACAACAACACTAACTTTATAGTGGTGCTTCGTGACAAAACCAACTTTACACTGATGCCCATGATGACACTAAAGCCTGTACACACAGGCTGAAAATCGGCCAAAATCAGCTGGTTCAGCAGGAAAAGGCTGACTTTTGCCCCAAGTGTACAGCTGTCTGTTCTACAGAAGCCAATCTCATGACCAGCTTCTGCCGAACGGGCATAATGGAAAATCAGCATCCGACCCACATTCGATTAATGGCTGCAACTGCTGATCATTATGTTCTGGCGGACTGACAATGGGTGCCATCCTAATTGCTGCTACTCAAGTCACAGCAACAAACAAAATAGTTCCTGCGTTACTTTCTTGCAACATGAGTGCCATAGACTGCAATGTTAAAATCACAAAAGTTGCGAGGAAGTTGTTTTTTTGTCTTATCTTTGTGACCTTGGCTGTGACTTCAAGGGTTTTTTAAGTTCATTACAATGTGTCATACTCTGTACTCTTATGATTGGTCAAAGCTAAAGTCCCAAAACATCAAAGTTGCATGAAAGCCACATTGAAGTCACATCACGTTGCAAGCCAGTCGCAATGCCAAGCTGCGGTTTCCAAATCGAGCAAATTCCTTTCTTGTATTAAGAGAGGTATGGTCTCCAGAGAGAGAGATATCATTTTGCCCCTGTTCAAATCATTAGTAAGACCTCATTTGGAATATGCAGTTCAGTTTTGGGCACCAGTTCTCAAAAAGGATATTGGGGAACTGGAGAAAGTGCAGAGAAGGGCAACCAAACTGATAAGAGGCATGGAGGAGCTCAGCTATGGGGAAAGATTAGAGGAACTGAATTTATTCTCTCTTGAGAAGAGGGGAATAAGGGGGGATATGATCAACATGTAAAAATATATAAGGGGTCCATATAGTGAACTTGGTGTTGAGTTATTCACTTTACAGTCAACACAAAGGACATGGGGGCACACTAGGAAAATAAATTTCATCTCCAAATACGGAAAGGTTTCTTCACAGTAAGAGCTGTGAAAATGTGGAATAGACTCCCTGCAGAGGTGGTTCTAGCCAGCTCAGTAGATTGCTTTAAGAAAGGCCTGGATACTTTCCTAAATGCACATAATATAACTGGGTACTGACATTTATAGGTAAAGTTGATCCGGGGAAAATCCGATTGCCTCTCGGGGGATCAGGAAGGAATTGTTTGCCCTGCTGTAGCAAATTGGATCATGCTCTGCTGGGGTTTTTTGCCTTCCTCTGGATCAACTGCAACTGCAATTTAACAAGGGGGGGTCTTTCGCGCTACTAATGAGCAAATGAAGTGGAAAATGGGGTGATATATGTGCGAAAAGCTGCAAAAACTGGATGTGTTCACCTTACACTATAGTAAATATATTAAAGATTGTTTTTGCGCTAAAAGCTACACATACATACCTACACCTGTAAACCAAGTATAAGAAACTCAATGGGGTCCAATACAGTGAAAATGTGATAAGTTCTAAAGTGCAAATATTGAATACCAAGGTCCAATGAAAAAAAATGTCATTTGTGCTGACTAATCCGAGGATAAATGCAAATATAAAAATGCCCCTGATGAGTGGATGTTTTTCTGGAAGCCTGTCTGTTCTAGGCAAGCAGCATTTTCATGCAGACCACCCTAGATGAAGCACTATGATGCTGTTCCTCTTTTTGACTGAGGAGGACAGGATAAATGATGCGGTACATTCTCCAGCCAGGAAATAAGGCAGACTGTATCTGACTTGCTGATGCTTTTTATGCATACTGTGAGAAGCTCATAGTGTTCAGTGAAATCAGAGTAAGCTATTTCAGTACAGGAAAGGCGCCTGTACAACTGTGCAAGACCGAAGCTAAGGCTTGATTTTTAGCTTTGACCTACTTTCTCCAGTTGTATTGATCCTTGAACCAAATATGTCAAAAAGACAAGGAAAATGTCCTCACTGGTATACCAAGAAAAGAATAATAAAATCACCAAGTACTTTTTTGGCAATAGCACATGGGATTCAATATTAATTCACCCATAGAATAGTATTTTTTTTTCTGTTTCCCTAATTCTAACATATCCTTCTAGAGATTTAATATGGATCCATGACTTATGGAAGCATTGCAGTGTCTATGTACTTTATTGTGTATGTGGGTTAGTAATGACTAGTTATAGATACTTTGTCCCCCATGGGAAATATTAATGTATTCTGCCCTAGTTTCTATGTTCCCAAGTGACATTTGTGTTTTTGGTGCCACTTGCAGTTTAGCTGCCTGAAAACATGCAAATCGGTGCATTCATCCTATTCTTTCATTGTAAGTTAGTTACCGCATATCTAAACCCCCAAAAATGTAATGTAGCTTATCTGTCGTGTGATGTGGTGGCTGCATTATTTTTCTTTTTTTTCATGCTAAGAGCATTTTCAGCAAGTATGGATAATAAAGATAATAAAAAGTATCAATTCTTGCAGAAGAAATGCCTTTTTTGCATAGCTGCCGCCTGCCAATCAGATTTAGAGCTTCTTTGTCTAAAAGCCAATTTCCAATCTGGGAACCTGATTGGCTGGAGGACATAATATTGCTTTAACCACTTAAGCCCCGGACCATTTGGTAGGTAGCTAAAGGACCAGAGGTGAATTCAGAATTTTGCACTGCACTGCTTTAACTATAAATTGTGCGGACATGCAATGTTGTACCCAAACGAAATTTGCGTCCTTTTCTTCCCACAAATAGAGCTTTCTTTTAATGGTATTTGATTGCCTCTGCTATTTTAATTTTTTGCGATATAAACGGAAAAAGACCGAAAATTTGGAAAAAAAATGATATTTTCTACTTTTTGTTATAAGAAAAATCGAATAAACTCAATTTTAGTCATACATTTAGGCCAAAATGTATTCAGCTACATGTCTTTAGTAAAAAAAATGTCAATAAGTGTATATTTATTGGTTTGCGCAAAAGTTATAGCGTTTACAAACTAGGGTACATTTTCTGGAATTTACACAGCTTTAAATTTATGACTGCCTATCTCATTTCTTGAGGTGCTAAAATGGCAGGGCAGTACAAACCCCGCCCCCAAAATGACCCCATTTTGGAAAGTAGACACCCCAAGGAAATTGCTGAGAGGCATGTTGAGCCCATTGAATATTTTTTTTTTGTCCCAAGTGATTGAATAATGACAAAAAAAAAAAAAAAATTACAAAAAGTTGTCACTAAATGATATATTGCTCACACATGCCATGGTTATATGTGGAATTGCACCCCAAAATACATTCTGCTGCTTCTCCTGAGTACGGGGATACCACATGTGTGGGTCTTTTTAGGAGCCTAGCCGCGTACGGGACCCCGGAAACCAAGCACCGCCTTCAGGATTTCTAAGGGCGCAAATTTTTGATTTCACTCCTCACTACCTATCACAGTTTTGAAGGCCATAAAATGCCAAAATAGCACAAAACCCCCCCTAATGACCCCATTTTAGAAAGTAGACACCCCAAGGAAATTGCTGAGAGGCCTGTTGAGCCCATTGAATATTTTTTTTTGTCCCAAGTGGTTGAATAATGACAAAAAAAATAAAAAATTACAAAAAGTTGTCACTAAATGATATATTGCTCACACATGCCATGGTTATATGTGGAATTGCACCCCAAAATACATTTTGCTGCTTCTCCTGAGTACGGGGATACCACATGTGTGGGACTTTTTAGGAGCCTAGCCGCGTACGGGACCCCGAAAACCAATCACCGCCTTCAGGATTTCTAGGCACAAATTTTTGATTTGACTCCTCACTACCTATCTCAGTTTCGAAGGCCATAAAATGCCAAAATAGCACAAACCCCCCCCAAATTACCCCATTTTGGAAAGTAGACACCCCAAGCTGTTTGCTGAGAGGCATGGTGAGTATTTTACAGCTCTCATTTGTTTTTGAAAATGAAGAAAGACATTTTTTTTTTCTTTTTTTTTTTCAATTTTCAAAACTTTGTGACAAAAAGTGAGATCTGCAAAATACTCACAATACCTCTCAGCAAATAGCTTGGGGTGTCTACTTTCCAAAATGAGGTCATTTGGGGGGGTTTTGTGCCATCTGGGCATTCCATGGCCTCCAAAACTGTGATAGGCAGTGAGAAGTGAAATCAAAAATTTACACCCTTAGAAAGCCTGAAGGCGGTGATTGGTTTTTGGGGTCCCGTACGCGGCTAGGCTCCCAAAAAGTCTCACACATGTGGTATCCCCGTACTCAGGAGAAGCAACAGAATGTATTTTGGCGTGTAATTCCACATATGCCCATGGCATGTTTGAGCAATACATCATTTAGTGACAACTTTGTGCGTAAAAAAAAAAAAAAATTGTCTTTTTTCCGCAACTTGTGTCAACATATAAAATATTCCATGGACTCGACATGCCTCTCAGTATATAGCTTGGGGTGTCTAATTTCCAAAATGGGGTCATTTGGGGGGTTTTGAACTGTTCTGGCATTTTATACACAACATTAGGAAGCTTACATCCACTCTTCTAACCACTTGAAGACAAAGCCCTTTTTGACACTTTTTGTTTACATGAAAACATATTTTTTTTTGCAGGAAAATTATGTTGAACCCCCAAACATTATATATATTTTTAAAGCAAAGGCCCTACAGAATAAAATGGTGGGTGTTGCATTTTTTTTTCTACACAGTATTTGCGCAGCGATTTTTCAAACGCATTTTTTGGGGGAAAAATACACTTTTTTTAATTTTAATGCACTAAAACACACTATATTGCCCAAATGTTTGATGAAATAAAAAAGATGATCTTAGGCCGAGTACATAGATACCAAACACGACATGCTTTAAAATTTTGCACAAACGCGCATTGGCGACAAACTACATACATTTTTAAAAGCCTTTAAAAGCCTTTACAGGTTACCCCGTTAGATTTACAGAGGAGGTCTACTGCTAAAATTACTGCCCTCGATCTGACCTTCGCGGTGATACCTCACATGCATGGTGCAATTGCTGTTTACATATGACGCCAGACCGACGCTTGCGTTCGCCATTGGGCAAGAGCAGGGCAGGACAGGGGTGCTTTTTTTTTTTTTTTTTTTTTATTATTAATTTTGCTTTTTTGTTTTATTTTTAAATTGTTCCTTCCATATTTTTTTTTTTTTTTATCATTTTTATTGTTATCTCAGGGAATGTAAATATCCCCTATGATAGTAATAGGTAGTGACAGGTACTCTTTTTTTGAAAAAACTGGGGTCTAGACCCTAGATCTTTCCTCTGCCCTCAAAGCATCTGACCACACCAAGATCGGTGTGATAAAATGCTTTCCCAATTTCCCAATGGCGCTTTTTATATCCGGGGGGGGGGGGCATTCCCTCCCACTGCTTGTAAAAGCAGTCCAGAGGCTAATTAGCCACTAGGATTGCTTTTACATGAAAGCCGGCCGCTGGCTGAAAAGAATTATACCAAGATGATACCTAAACCCGCAGGCATCAATCTGGTATAACCATTCAAAGTCCAGCAACATACCAGTACGTTGCTGGTCCTTGTTGGACATGTATTGTAATCTTTTTTTTTCATGCAGCCAGGTGGCTGAACGAAAAAAGAGATTGATCGGTGGGTATGCCCACCATTAGAATACCGCCCTTCATCCACCCACTTCTAATGATGGGCATACACGCACCATTTATATATGCCGAAGCATGGGGGCATCCTCCCGCAAAAAAGTTATGCCGCACACACATGGTCGGACTTTTCCACGGGCAAGCCTCCGTCGGAATTTCGACCGTATGTACGCGGCATTAGGAGCAAAATCACTCCTCCGCCCCTGCTGCCCCAATGCTTCGGCATATTTGCTTTTTTTTTTTAACTGTGGTGGTGAAATCACCTCCTACAGCACTGGAGTCGCAGGGAACAGGCCTGTCTCTGCGAACGCTGCAGTTATGTGTGTTGTGTTTTGCAAGTGACAGTGATCGATCGATACTGCACTTGGGTGGCCTGGGCTGGACGGAGGGGCAAAACGCAGGTGCTAGCAGGTATCTGGGCTGATTCCGCTAACACTGCGTTTTTGGGAACCCTAAACTGCTGGGGACGCTAGTATAGATCTGATCAGATCAGATATTGATCTGTTTAGATACTATACCACTAAGGGAGGTGTATGCTTCACGTGTGGGTGTTAGCGTTACTGGCACTAACCTGACGCTGCCTGGGGTGTGACGCAGACCCTCTCTGACGCTAAAACCTAATTGATATCACCCGCCGGGCGATCAGGGGGTTAAACCTTTTTTGGGTTATATACGGCGGGTGCCCTGACACTATAAAAAGCAAACTAACTAACCAGCGTCACCCGTAACACTTATATGATGATTACTGATGAAAGGGTTAACTAGGGGCAATTAGGGGGTTAAAACCTTTATTAGATAATATATGGGGGTACCTGACGCTATAAAAACCTGCGGCGAACCTAAAAAAAATTACTGGCTACCGATCTGCATCACCGACGCTAAGACAGCGATCAGAAAAATGATCGCTTAGCGACAGTGGTGATAGGGGGTGAAAGGGTTACCTGGGGGCGATCAAGGGGGTTAAACCTTTATTAGATAATTTATGGGGGTACCCGACGCTATAAAAACCTGCGGCGAACCTAAAAAAAAAATACTGGCTACCGATCTGCATCACCGACGCTAAGACAGCGATCAGAAAAATGATCGCTTAGCGACAGTGGTGATAGGGGGTGAAAGGGTTACCTGGGGGGCGATCAAGGGGGTTAAACCTTTATTAGATAATTTATGGGGGTACCCGACGCTATAAAAACCTGCCGCAAACCTAAAAAAAAAATACTGGCTACCGA
This sequence comes from Rana muscosa, assembly GCA_029206835.1. NCBI lineage: Eukaryota > Metazoa > Chordata > Amphibia > Anura > Ranidae > Rana > Rana muscosa. The sequence goes on along the minus strand of CM055117.1, from coordinate 110,650,942 downwards.
TCTGCATCACCGACGCTAAGACATCGATCAGAAAAATGATCGCTTAGCGACAGTGGTGATAGGGGGTGAAAGGGTTACCTGGGGGGCGATCAAGGGGGTTAAACCTTTATTAGATAATTTATGGGGGTACCCGACGCTATAAAAACCTGCGGCGAACCTAAAAAAAATTACTGGGTACCGATCTGCATCACCGACGCCAAGACAGTGATCAGAAAAATGATCGCTTAGCGACGGCGGTGCTAGGGGGTGAAAGGGTTATCTGGGGGGTGATCAAGGGGTTAAATCTTTATTAGGGGGGGTTAGGGGGCTACACTGGACCTAAAACTAAATGTAGTGACACTTTTACAGTCACAAATGTCACTGATTGCAGTGATCAGTAAATAAATGGTCACTGCAATCAGTGACACTGTGACTGGGAGCTGGGGGTGATCTGGGGGGGCCTGGGGGGGCGATTTATGTGCCTATGTGTGCTGGTGTTAGTGTAGTGTTAGTGCACTGACCTGTGTGTCTTCTCTTGTACGGCGCTCGGTATATGTGAGCGCCGCACTGGAGATGACATCACTTCCTCCTGCTTTCTCTGTCTGTGTGTACATTCGACAGACAGAGGGGGCATTTCTATTCGCCGGAAGCGATCGCGGGGGGGTGGCCGGAATCGAACGGCCGCCCCCCCATCTCGGAACGCTCCCAGACGAATTCCGACCGCTCACTGTACAGAAGGGGGGTCCGATTGGACCCCCAACTGTACAAAGGCAATCACGTACACTCTACGTGATTGTGCCTGTCGGTGCCATTGTGCCGACGTATATATACAGTGAGCGGTCGTTAAGTGGTTAAAAAAATGTGAAACACACCAGTGTACTTTACAAATGAGATTTAGCAATCTTTTTTTTTCTTTTTTATTAGGAACTCTGAAGCAAGCAAAGCACCACTCATTTAAATGAAGGACAAAAAATAAGCCCCAGGAGTAGGAGAGGCGGGTCACATGACCTCTCAAAGCATTAGGGCTGATGTAAGGGAAAATGCTGGTCTGAATAAATGCCCCTGAACATGGAGAGTACTATTTGGGTGTAGACAAGAATCCAGTAGAAGAACCCATGTATCGGGCCGAACATTTGCCCATTCGGCCATTCGCCGAACACCCGAATTTGCAGGGTGTTCGCTCGGTGTTCACCCTGATGTACACCCTGCAATGCATTGAGTGCTGCACAGTGCATTTTGCTCCCTGATTGGGCAAAGCTTTGCCCAACTAAGGCGCAGTGTATGCTAGTTGTTAAGGAGTGGGGCTGGCCGTGGTGTCCTTAACAACTGATGAGTCATCAGCTGTCAATAGGTTTCCCCGCTGAACAATAAATTTAAAAAAAGTACCGGTCTTGAGTTTATTACTTTTTGCCACTTTTTTGGTGAATGGGTAGAGGTACTATGTACCCAATACTCATTCACATAGGAGGGGGGGGCGGGATCCGGGGACCCCTTGTTAAAGGGGGTTTCCAGATTCCGATAAGCCTCCCGCCCACAGACCCCGACAACCACAGCCTAGGGTTGTCGGGAAGAGGCCCTTGTTCCCATCAAGAAGAAGGTGCTTCTGGGTGGGCATGTGGTCTGGTTTGTTTCCGGGGGGTGCCAGCGAGCGCACCCCCCCTTTCCTGACCTGTCAGTTTGCATGCCTGGATAAGGGTTTTGGGGGGACCCCACACCCTTTTTTGGGGGGACCCCACACCCTTTTTTTTTTTTGGCAAGGGGTTCCCCTCCAAATCCATACCAGTCCCAAAGGGAGGGTGCCCCACGCTGTTTTTTCTTTATTTGTTCAATAGCGTGTTGCCGGCAATTGCGACTGCAGGTTTTATTTTTCTTTAGAAATTTTATTTTTGCTGCAGCATGCTACAGATGTGCCACTTTACAGGCACATTAAGGGGACCCCCAGGCACTATATTTAAAGGAATCTTTCATTTTCCTTGTTGCACTTTAAGCATAATTAAAATCACTGCTCCTGCAAAAATGATAATTTAAACAAAAAATTAAAAATCATTGATACATGTCCCTCAGGGCAGTACTCCTCATACCCCTTTTATGGCCAATTACTTGCATATAAGCCTTCAAAATAGACACTTTAGATTTTTTCTTTTTGGCTCCCATAGACTTCAATGGGGTTCGCCATTTGGGTTAGAACACTCCCCCTGTTTGTGGGTTCTGCTGCGAACCGTGCTGTGTGTGTTCTGCCTATCCTTAGTACTCAAATACCGCAATGTGTTTGGCGGAGGGGCTGCAGTTCACATGGTCAAACTGTATGGTAAGCAATGGCTAGTTTCTACACAGTATGCTATCACAGGCAGATTAACCACTTTCCGTCCGCCGCACGCCGATGTACGTCGGCAGAATGGCACAGGCAGGCAGATTGGCGTACAGGTACGTCCCTTTAAATCTGCTGCCCCTCAGGCGCACGCACGCAGCAGGGCATGGGCGCGCGCAGCCGGAGCCTTATTAGTGCGGCCGCAGGTCCCAGGATGTTCCCGGGAGTCCCGCAATTGCGGTTGGCAAGAGCAGAACAGGGGAATGCCTTTGTAAACAAGGCATATCCCTATTCTGCCTAGTGACACTGTCACTGATGACCGTTCCCTGTGATCGGGAACAGTCATTAGTGACGTGTCACGTGCAGCCACGCCCCCTCACAGTAAGAATCACTCACTAGGAAACACTTAACCCCTGCAGCGCCACCTAGTGGTTAACCCCTTCACTGCCAGTGTAATTTTTACAGTAATCATTGCATCTTTATAGCACTGATCGCTGTAAAAATGACAATGGTCCCAAAATGGTGTCAAAAGTGTCCGATGTGTCCGCCATAATGTCGCAGTCACGATAAAAATCGCTGATCATCGCCATAACTAGTAAATAAAAAAAATATAAAAAAATTACATAAAATAGTCCCCTATATTGTAGAATCTATAACTTTTGCGCAAACCAATCAATAAAAGCTTATTGCAATACGTATCAGCCTAAACTGTGGAAAAAATATGTTTTTTTAATATATTTTTTGGGGCTTATTTATTATCGCAAAAAGTAAAAAATATTGCACTTTTAAAAAAAATTTCGCTCTATTTTTGTTTATAGCGCAAAAAATAAAAACCGCAGAGGTGATCAAATACCACCAAAAGAAAGCTCTATTTGTGGGAAAAAAAGGACGTCAATTTTGTTTGGCACGGCCACGCAATTGTCAGTTAAAGCGACGCAGTGCCGAATCGCAAAAAGTGGCCTAGTCCTTGACCACCAAAATGGTCCGGGGCTGAAGCGGTTAAATGTTTCTGATACAGACTACAGGCATAAACCTCTGTTGAAAATACATGTTCTTCCAAAGAGACATTTTAAATAACAAACAAACAAGATGATGTCAAGCTGTGTCTACTTTTGGAGCAGCATTAGAATAACCCAGGAGATCAGCAGACCTGAAAAGGGGAGGTAAAAGTGAGAAGGCAGAGCTAACAATGGCGCCTGCATGTGTTGTGATGAATGGTGGGTATGGCCAAATTGTGCTAACAGTGTGAGGGGCTTAAAGACCCAAGACCAGACCTTGGCATTTTGTGGCATCTGCTGCTGAGTTCCAGTGCCTCGATTGCACACATCTTTTTCTTGTGTATGTCATGTATGCAGCTGCCGGCTTCTGTCCCCACTTACAGCTTGTAAGACTTGTAGCACAAACCTAACAACAGCACAATCAGCCACAACAGCAGCCCTTGGTAAGCTAGTCTAGTTAACCCCTGTCTTTAATGTCTGGTGACAGAAGTATACCTGTTTCCCTGTTATTATCTCACATGAACAGTGCCGAAAGCTAGGTCTGTGCTACTGTATGTATAGTGTTCACCTTCCAGTACATTAGTAGGTGAACTGGTTTATTGCCATAACTATTATATACAGCACCTTTTAGTCTATTTAAACCAGTCCCTTCTGGTCTGGGAATTCTATAGCTAGTTTTAGCTCAGGGCTCAAAAAAAACAGCATAGTCTAGAGCCAGGATAGGCAACAGTCACTTCTTGTTGTTGGAGGTCTGGTTGCATGTTAGATCAGATGCTACTATGGGCTAAGCGCAGAGTAGATAAGCTGACTCTGAGTTTCAGTGCCACACCATTGTTTCTGCTGGTGAAAAGCTGCATTCCAGGCTGGTTAGACAACAGCTGGATGGTCTCCTCATCGCCACAGATGTTGTAATAAGGACTCTGACACCAAGACAAATGCTGCATCGTGATCATCCTCAGGGGCCCGTGCAATTAGACTTGGCTGCAACATTCATCTGGAGGTATCTCTATTACCGTATATACTCGAGTATAAGCCGACCCGAGTATAAGCCGTAGGACCTTAATAGTTTTCCTGCTTCCAATAACTTTGATTAGATTACTGGTTAATTTCCCATGTAGACTTATGTAGCGACCTCTCCCCTCTCACCCCTTCTCATTCACGGCTTGTCTGTCTCGTCTAGGGGTTAGCACTGGGGGGAGGGATGAGATACACCACGGCCCATGTCCTCCAATGTGTAGAGGTGAAGGCCAGAACTATCGGGTTTTGTGTATGTGTCCCAGAGTCAAATCCTCTCCTCGGATTAACTCCCCTTTGTGCCTAGTAACCAGAGTTCCACACAGTGAAAAGGTCCAACTCGTATTTATTCTTCTCAATAAATAGTCATACAGCACAGACAGGTTGAGACCCATATACCACTTCAGTATTTGTGGGGAGTAGGCCAAGACACAATTCTTTTAGATAGAGCTAACCACTGTGGTGTCACCAGTGGCGAATAGTCACTGCCACTGACTATATTGAACAGAACATGAATTACCTTTGCTAACGTAGCCCCTATCAGGGGAAGGACATCCGCCCAAGACAGTTACCGGAGGCCTCTCCGTCACCAGCAATGCTACGCTGGACTCTCCGGAGAAGTTCCACTCACCGGCCTCCTCGTCTCAGACACGGGCACCCAAGGAGTTAGGGCCCCCTCAGATTCCTCCACCCTCGCGAAACTCAGTCGAAGGTACTGAGCTCCAGGTTTCCGCCATAGTAACTCGCCCCAGGCTAAAGGTGCCTAAGATTGACTCCATCTCCCGCTCCGGCCAGGTCAAAGGCACCTGGGCCCGCAACTCCGGAACACCAGCACCAAGGCTGAAGGTGCCTGGGCGCGGCTGCGTCCTCCGACTCTGAACCCCAAGGTCAGGGCGTCCGCCCCTTTTATCTCCTCTCCCTTTGTGTCACAGCGGGTTCCCCACCCCGCTGTACCAGCGCCAGGAAAGGACAAAAAGGGAAGCAGTCTTGCGGTGAGTGTTCAACTCCGGCCAGGGCGACAGCGCCACCTGCAGGCCACAGGGAACCTCACACCACCAGAGTCCTCCAAGAACCACAAAAGGATCTCAGATTCCCTGATAATCAATGCATCTGGGTTACACTACCACCCAGATGCCTCCCCTAAATTCAAACACCCGCTACACTCTCCCCCTGGTGATATGACACTGGTCCCCAGTGTCTGGTGCAAACCCATATCTCCCAAGGAGTGGTGACAAAAGTTCGACCCAGAGACCAAACTCAACAATTTAGTCATGAATTGTGCCAGGACCTAAAATGGGAAAAGGAAACAGGAATATAAAACAATGAACTTGGTATAAAAAAAAACTTTAAATGACTTTACACATTGAAATTCCCTCCTCACTATCTAAGGATCACCCCATTCTCAGCAGCCTTGATAGATGAAACCTCCTGCAGAGGGAAAAAAACAAATAAACACACATCCTAGCATAATGTATGTGTTTTTCTTGGAAGGAATGGGTCTATCCGTAAAGAAACTCATTCTCTCCAAAAATTTAGTGCAGTGTGAAGCAAACAATCGTTGTGCAACACCGCCACCTGGTGGCAATGCCGCGGTAAAGGCACTTGTCAGATCCAGATGAACTTCTGCTTCTCTGTGCTGTGACCCTATACTGGCTAAGCCCCAAAGTCACTGATTTATTTTCCTTGATGGGAGGAGAAGGAGGGAGAAACAAACAACAGCTCCCATTTCTCCAAAGAGAAAAACATCCCAAAAGAAAAATTAAAGCACAGTCCCTGTAATTCAGCAATAAAAGAAATGGAAAGAAGTCTCTTTCTCCTACAAATAGAACTTGGGATCCGGCAAGAACAAAGGCTTTAAGTGCTGGTCAAAAGCCTCCACATGGTACTCAATGTTCCCTCCATCCTTCCGACAAATTACCACCTTGTCTGCATGGATGTGCCTTCCCACCATCCACTCCGCCTTACAGTCCTTGAACTTTCTGGTGACCGTAGGTGAGCAAGAGAGGTATCAGCGTGCATGAGGTACTTTCAGCTTAGTCCAGACAAAATCATTGTACCACCGCTGCCGGAAAACTTCCACCTCGTAGAGCATGTCTCGGGGTAGATATGGGCATTCCCACCCATATTCTCGGGCAACTTTTGACAAAAGAGACGCTGCAGCCTAGCCAGAGATGGCATTGTGGCACGGTCTCCTACTCCAGGTAGAACAATGGACTCCGGATGGCGAGGTACAGTCACCACCTCTGTAGATTTGGGCCTAGGAGCCCTCAGTGATGCTCGTTGCACTCCCGCAACAGGAGCAGGTGAAAGAGCCGCTGGCTCAAGAAGTGGGATCACAGACAGGGAACCAGATTGCTCCCCAGGCTCAGAGGCCTCCACCCGGGGTGTACTATCCCCAATGGACATAGGTGGGTCTCTTAAGACACGGGACGTGGGTAGCTTCATCTTGTCCCATCCCTTCTTGTGGAAGATTTAGTCTCTCTCCCCATCATCACCGGCATCAGATAGCGACTCTAGGTCGGAGGTGTCATAACACTCTGCGGGCAGGTAATTCCCCGTAGACACAGAATCACCCCCCTCGACGGGCTCCACCGACTCTAGGCTCCCGACACCTCCAACCACACACACAGTCCCAACCCCTGGCTCACCTGGGCCTTTTGAAGAACAGGGATGTCCAGGGCTCTTCCCTCCAGATCCATCCAGGCCAGGCAAGTGACAGGGCGAAGCTCTTCCACGACCACAGGATGCCATCACCAGGCCAACTTTACTCTTCGGCGGTGGGAGCAGGGAGCTTGTGGTGACAGAGGCAGCATCCTTGGATTTCTCTCTCTTTATCTACGCTTGGGCTGTCACGTCGCCCTGGTCAGCGCACACAGGAAACACATAGGCATCGATCTCTCCCTCCGGAGTGGCAGTCCCTGTGAGGTAGTTGAGGTGGAAGGCGCAAGGCCTTTCTGTAGATGGCTCCACCTCGAAGAGGAACTCCTTGCAGACCTCACATCACCCAAACGGCTTCAAATGGACCACCAGTCCCGAACAGCCGGGACAGATCACATCGAGGGCCTCTATGTCTCTGCAGGTATACAGAGCCAACCGCCCTAGGGGCCTTAGTCTTATTCCTGTATCCATAATCTGGGCAGAAAAAGAAGTCATCTCCGTGATGGAAGAAGCAGAAATCCACGGGGTATTTAAAGTCATCCTGACCGTTTGCTGCTCCAATGCGCACTGACCCCTTCGCGCCGGAATCTCCACGTGTGTCCTTCCACATGGCCAGACTCCTCCCCCACTCTGCATTTGTTTGCGGGCTTCCTCCTCCGCCCGCCCACGAACTGCGCAGTTATGGTTTGCCTCGTGGCGCGTTGGCCAATATGGCCGACCTACTCGGAACTCCTCCGGGCAGCAAAGTTCAAATTCAGACACCATACACATCCCGGACGAGCCCCCACATGTAGCGACCTCACCCCTCTCACCCCTTCTCATTCACGGCTTGTCTGTCTCGTCTAGGGGTTAGCACTGGGGGGAGGGATGAGATACACCACGGCCCATGTCCTCCATTGTGTAGAGGTGAAGGCCAGAACTATCGGGTTTTGTGCATGTGTCCCAGAGTCAAATCCTCTCCTCGGATTAACTCCCCTTTGCGCCTAGTAACCAGAGTTCCACACACTGAAAAGGTCCAACTCGTATTTATTCTTCTCAATAAATAGTCATACAGCACAGACAGGTTGAGACCCATATACCACTTCAGTATTTGTGGGAAGTAGGCCAAGGCACAATTCTTTTAGATAGAGCTAAACCACTGTGGTGTCACCAGTGGTGAATAGTCACTGCCACTGACTATATTGAACAGAACATGAATTACCTTCGCTAACGTAGCCCCTATCAGGGGAAGGACATCCATCCAAGACAGTTACCGGAGGCCTCTCCGTCACCAGCAATGCTGCGCTGGACTCTCCGGAGAAGTTCTGCTCACCGGCCTCCTCGTCTCAGACACGGGCACCCAAGGAGTTAGGGCCCCCTCGGATTCCTCCACCCTCGCGGAACTCAGTCAAAGGTACTGAGCTCCAGGCTTCCACCATAATACCTCACCCCAGGCTAAAGGTGCCTGAGATGGACTCCATCTCCCGCTCCGGCCAGGTCAAGGGCACCTGGGCCCGGAACTCCAGAATGTCAGCACCCAGGCTGAAGGTGCCAGGGCGCGGCTGCGTCCTCCGACTCTGAACCCCAAGGTCAGGGCGTCCGCCCCTTTTATCTCCTCTCCCTTTGCGTCACAGTGGGTTCCCCGCCCCGCTGTACCAGCGCCAGGAAAGGACAAAAAGGGAAGCAGTCTTGCGGTGAGTGTTCAACTCCGGCCAGGGCGACAGCGCCACCTGCAGGCCGCAGGGAACCTCACACCACCAGAGTCCTCCAAGAACTACAAAAGGATCTCAGATTCCCTGACAATCAATGCATCTGGATTACACTACCACCCAGATGCCTCCCCTAAATTCAAACACCCGCTACATTTAGAAAAAAAGTGTCACCCAAAATAAGTTCTTTTGAGCGACACACGTCCTGCGTTTTTGTTTGCGTGAGTATCCAACGATTTGTCGTGCGACAGTCGCAGCAAAATCATGTTGCAATTGGGGTGCCGCGCTTTGCAGCCATTTGAAATTGCAGGGCAGAAACCCAGTGATTCCCACCGCGATCATGTGTGAATTGAGCGTTACTTCAAACCCTGAAACAATAGCTGGCTATTACTATGTGGCCCATTTATAATTGTGCAAAGTACCCTCTTGTAAAAGGTGAATAATCCGCGCTAACCTATCTAAACCAATGGGATAAACCATATAAAATGTGAAAAAGTGAAAAAAACCTTTGAAGTTAAATGTGACAGGTGCTGCAAACTTATAAACAGCCGGAATAACAGCTGTGAACGTGTATGCTAAAATATGTATAAATCAGTGCGCAACCTATTAGGTAAGCCTACACAGTGCTTATAATTGTACAAATAAAAAGTGAAAATAAACATGTGAATAGATAGACACTTAAACAAATGTCCTATAGTGCCACCTGATTGGCAAGTAAAAAAAGTGGAAAAAAAAGGGAAGAAACAAAAATCAAAACCACAACGATGAATATTATCCCCTGAAACTAATATACTCCGGGGTACACAGTTCAAGTGTGTTTAAAGTTCGTATAAATTGGAATGTCGACATCAAACGATTTCCATCAAACAAACAAACAAAACCCGATCCTGTGGTGCAGATAAAGCGAGACTTTTTCAACTTGCTGGAATAACTGATAAAGGCAATGGAGGCTTACCAGCTCAGGTGGATCCCGATTACAGAGATCATATGGGGCTCATGCATGAATAGAGACATCCACCGACATGCCGCAGGTCTTTTACCTCCAATCGTCCGATATCCCGATCCTCCAGGGGCCCTCAGAGCAAGGTGATCTTGCAAGGGATTCCCTCGTTCATGCAGCAGGAAAGGATGTTGAAATAAAAAAGGAAAGAAACCTCATGGTGCAATACTTTAGTTTTAAAAAAAGATACCCTTTATTAATTTCGGGCAAAATAAAATCGCTTCACATGAAGTTTAAACACGAGGAAGGCGGCAAATTCAAAAAACTGATCGTACTCAGCTGCTGTGTTGCAGTCAGCTGTAGCGTAGTGATGGCCCGATCAACAGCTCCACCCGACGCTGCGTTTCGTCATACAAGGCGTCCACTGGGAAAGGAGGCTGGATTGGGACATCACTCATCACGCTTATATTCTGGCAGAAAACAGTGACACCGGAAGCCGGGAAGAAAACTCAAATCCCCCAGGCTACCCGTGTTAATAGACATCTTCCTTTGACTCCCGCAATACGCGGAATATTCGCTGGAAAAAATGTCTACACAAAGGAGATAGAATATTTTATTTTACATGTCCCTGTATAGTATGAAGGGCATTGCTGGTCCTCCACATCTTTACATGACAAAAAATATATATGACAAAAAATATATATATATTAATGATCAACCCCTTATAAAAAAGGTGAATCAATAACAATACTAATAATAAAAATAATAAAAATAGGTCAGTACTCCGGAATTAACCTTACAACTGACGAATAGTTAAAAATAATAATAATAAACACATTAAAATATCAATGTATATTGTCATCAAACACCTGATATATGATGTCATACAACAATTTGAAAATTGTAACATGTAACAATTGGAGGTATAGGCTGTTACATGTTACAATTTTCAAATTGTTGTATGACATCATATATCAGGTGTTTGATGACAATATACATTGATATTTTAATGTGTTTATTATTATTATTTTTAACTATTCGTCAGTTGTAAGGTTAATTCCGGAGTACTGACCTATTTTTATTATTTTTATTATTAGTATTGTTATTGATTCACCTTTATTATAAGGGGTTGATCATTAATATATATATATTTTTTGTCATATATATTTTTTGTCATGTAAAGATGTGGAGGACCAGCAATGCCCTTCATACTATACAGGGACATGTAAAATAAAATATTCTATCTCCTTTGTGTAGACATTTTTTCCGGCGAATATTCCGCGAATTGCGGGAGTCAAAGGAAGATGTCTATTAACACGGGTAGCCTGGGGGATTTGAGTTTTCTTCCCGGCTTCCGGTGTCACTGTTTTCTGCCAGAATATAAGCGTGATGAGTGATGTCCCAATCCAGCCTCCTTTCCCAGTGGACGCCTTGTATGACGAAACGCAGCGTCGGGTGGAGCTGTTGATCGGGCCATCACTACGCTACAGCTGACTGCAACACAGCAGCTGAGTACGATCAGTTTTTTGAATTTGCCGCCTTCCTCGTGTTTAAACTTCATGTGAAGCGATTTTATTTTGCCCGAAATTAATAAAGGGTATCTTTTTTTAAAACTAAAGTATTGCACCATGAGGTTTCTTTCCTTTTTTATTTCAACATCCTTTCCTGCTGCATGAACGAGGGAATCCCTTGCAAGATCACCTTGCTCTGAGGGCCCCTGGAGGATCGGGATATCGGACGATTGGAGGTAAAAGACCTGCGGCATGTCGGTGGATGTCTCTATTCATGCATGAGCCCCATATGATCTCTGTAATCGGGATCCACCTGAGCTGGTAAGCCTCCATTGCCTTTATCAGTTATTCCAGCAAGTTGAAAAAGTCTCGCTTTATCTGCACCACAGGATCGGGTTTTGTTTGTTTGTTTGATGGAAATCGTTTGATGTCGACATTCCAATTTATACGAACTTTAAACACACTTGAACTGTGTACCCCGGAGTATATTAGTTTCAGGGGATAATATTCATCGTTGTGGTTTTGATTTTTGTTTCTTTCCTTTTTTTTCCACTTTTTTTACTTGCCAATCAGGTGGCACTATAGGACATTTGTTTAAGTGTCTATCTATTCACATGTTTATTTTCACTTTTTATTTGTACAATTATAAGCACTGTGTAGGCTTACCTAATAGGTTGCGCACTGATTTATACATATTTTAGCAAAGTACCCTCTTGTAATAACTATTGAGGTTTTACTTTGCATTTAACAAAATGTGTTAAAGTAAATGTAAAACTTTGACATGAAAAATAAACAAAGCATATCCTTCTATATTGTGTTGTTAACTGAGCCATTAAAGGAGTTGTAAAGGTACATTTTTTATTTTCTAAATAGGTTCCTTTAAGCTAGTGCATTGTTGCTTCACTTACCTTTTCCTTTGATTTACCTTCTAAAGGTTTGTTTTCTTTGTCAGAATTTCTCACTTCCTGTTTCTCCTCACTGAACTCCACACCATCATCCGAGTGGTGTGGAGTCATCCAGAACAGCTTACTGAACAGCTTACTGAGGATAAACAGGAAGTGAGAAATTCAGACAAAGAAAACAAAGAAAAAAAATATTTAGAAGGGAAATCTAAGGAAAAGGTAAGTGAAGCAACAATGCACTAGCTTAAAGGAACCTATTTAGAAAATAAAAAATGTACCTTTACAACTCCTTTAAATAGTTACATAATTAGTCAGGTTGAAAAAAGACACAAGTCCATCCAGTATAAACATAAAAAATAAATAAATAAAATAAAATATCGTACAATCCCATGTACCCAATTCTATACCCACAGTTGATCCAAAGGAAGGCAAAAAAAAAAAAAACAGCAGAGCATGCTCCAATTTGCTACAGCAGGGGAAAGAATTCCTTCCTGATCCCCCGAGAGGCAATCAGATATTCCCTGGATCAACTTTACCTATAAATGTTATATTATGTGCATTTAGGAAAGTATCCAGGCCTTTTTTAAAGCAATCTACTAAGCTGGCCAGAACCACCTCTGGAGGGAGTCTATTCCACATTTTCACAGCTCTTACTGTGAAGAAACCTTTCCATATTTGGAGATGAAATCTCTTTTCCTCTAGACGTAAAGAGTGCCCCCGTGTCCTCTGTGTTGACTGTAAAGTGAATAACTCAACACCAAGTTCCCTATATGGACTACTTATATATTTGAACATGTTGATCATATCACCCCTTAATCTCCTCTTCTCAAGAGTGAATAAATTCAGTTCCTCTAATCTTTCCTCATAGCGGAGCTCCTCCATGCCTCTTATCAGTTTGGTTGCCCTTCTCTGCACTTTCTCCAGTCCCCTATATCCTTTTTGAGAACTGGGGCCCAAAACTGAACTGCATATTCCAGATGAGGTCTTACTAAGGATTTAACAGGGGCAAAATGATATCTCTTTCTCTGGAGTCCATACTTCTCTTAATACAAGAAAGGACTTTGCTCGCTTTGGAAACCGCAGCTTAGCATTGCATGCTATTATTGAGCTTATGATCTACCAAACCCCCAGATCCTTCTCCACTACAGATTCCCCCAGTTGTACTCCCCTAGTATGTATGATGCATTCATATTCTTAGCCCCCAAGTGCATAACTTTACATTTATCAACATTAAACCTCATCTGCCACATAGTCACCCAATTAGTCAGTGCATTGAGGTCGGCTTGTAAATTAGAGACATCCTGTAAGGACGTTATTCTACTGCATAGCTTGGTGTCGTCTGCAAAGACAGAAATGTTACCTTTGATCCCAGACCCAATATCATTTATAAAGATATTAAAAAGTAAGGGTCCCAGCACTGAACCTTGGGTACACCACTGATAACCTTAGACCATTCAGAGTAAGAAGAGAAAAAAAGAAACAGTGCAGCGCAAAAATGATTACCGTATATACTCGAGTATAAGCCGAGTTTTTCAGCACATTTTTTTGTGCTGAAAATGCCCCCTCGGCTTATACTCGAGTCTGTGTCCATCTTCAACTTTGTGCGCCTGAGTCCGGCCCCTGGACCCCAAACTTGGCACACATGTAGCCCCACTCTTCCTCTACAAGTGTGCAAAGTTTGTTGTCTGGGGGACCTACGGCCGGGGAGCACCGATTTTTCAAAGCCGGGTACCCCTTCCATAGACTCCAATGTTAAACGGTAATTTCTCTGGTGAATTTGGGGACCCGGTACCGGCCGGCCCTAGGTCCCCTGGACCCCAAACTTGGAACACACGTAGCTCTACATCTACATGTGTGCAAAGATTGTTGTCCAGGGGACCTAAGGCCGGGGAGCACCGATTTTTCAAACCCGGGCACCCCTTCCATAGACTCCCATGTTAAAAGTCAGTCTAGTCACACAGCGCCGGAGATCAGGTAGGGAGATTAGGCACAGTGAGGCACGGGCACAGTGACAGTGAGGCATGGGCACAGTGACAGTGAGGCATGGGCACAGTGAGGCATAAACACAGTGAGGCATGGCCACAGTAAGGCACAGTGAGGCATGGACACAGTGAGGCATGGCCACAGTAAGGCATGGGCACAGTGAGGCATGCACATGGACACAGTGAGGCAAAGTGAGGCACAGTGAGGCATGCAGATGGACACCCTAGGCTTATACTCGAGTCAATACGTTTTACCGTTTTTTTGTGGTAAAATTAGGTGCCTCTGCTTATATTCGAGCGGGCTTATACTCGAGTATATACGGTAAACTAAAAATAACTATCTAAAAAGTCCATATGAATCATCAATTAGTAACATTAAATCATAATAGTCCGTGTGGAACGATCCAAAAATTACACTTCATGTGAATGAATGGAAGTAAATCCTTTCCCCGTGATCTTGCAGACAAGACAAATATCAGGTGAGTGAAAGTCCCTCCACCACAGATAATTCTAGCCTCTCACCCCATGTATTCGACCAGAGTAGGTCACAATGCCTATTTTTTCCTTCCTCCTGGGGTGAGGATATGCAAATCGATGGAGCCGTGGATCTCACACCACACATGGAGGAAAAAACAGAAAGGAAAAAATAGTGCTCTCCGTTTTAAACGATTTATTGATCCCAAAGAATATAAAATTTGTACTCAGAAAATAAGCACTCAACGAACGAATGCAGGTTACAATAGCATGCAGGTTGTTTCAAACTCAAAAGATGGCCGCGGGCGACGTCCAACGTGACTCCTCCCCCCGTACGCATTACGTCCTGTAGGCAGGGACTTCTTCAGCGTGGGGATGGAAGTACTGGATACTTTATTTTTATATTGTCATTCAGAGTAAGAATCATTAACCACTACCCTCTGATTTCTGTATTTTAGCCAGTTATCTATCCATTTACAAAGTGATATTTCCAAGCCTGTAGACTTTACCTTACACATGAGCCGTGTGTGGGGAACTGTATTGAACGCTTTTGCAAAATCCAAGTATACCACGTCCGCCGCCACCCCTCTGTCCAAGGTTTTACTTACCTCTTCATAAAAAGTTCGCCCTGCGCCAATCCAGAGGTACTATTCCCGTCATTAATGAGTCCCTAAAAAATAGATACAATGGCTTTGAAATTACAGAGCTCAATTCTTTTAGGATCCGTGGGTGTATGCCATCTGGTCCAGGTGCTTTATCCACCTTTATTCCATCTAAATATTTCTGGACCATATCACTTTTGAGCCATTGTGGATTTGGGGCTGTGTCACTACCACCCCCATTTTGGACATGAGCTCCCCCATGCTCCTTTGTATACACAGAACTGAAGAAAGTATTTAATAAATTAGCCTTCTCTTTGTCCCCCAGTCACCCACTCTAGATTATTTTGTAAAGGGCCTATATGCTCAGACTTGACCTTTTTACTATTAATATATTTTAAGAATTTTTTGGGGTTTGTCCTACTATCTTTTGCAATCTGTCGTTCATTTTGAATTTTTGCATCCTTGATTTCCTTTTTACATATCCTGTTATATTCTTTGTAACATTTAAATGACACTAGTGTTCCCTCATTTTTATATTTTTTAAAAGCTCTTTTCTTATAGTTTATAGCTTTTTTAACTTTGGCAGTGAGCCACATAGGTTTTATTTTTAGCCTTTTAAACTAATTGCCCATGGGAATATACTTTGCAGTGAGTTCACAAACAGTCTTTTTCAAGAATTCCCATTTCTGTTCTGTGCCCATTGATGCCAATATTCCCTCCCAGTCTAAGTCCTGGAGAGCAGCCCTCATCCTTGGAAAATTTGCTCTCTTGAAATTAAGTGTTTTTATCTTTCCCGTATGTGATTTCTGCTTACAACTAACATCAAATGAAATCATGTTATGGTCACTGCTACCCAGGTGTTCCTTTATCTGAACATTAGTAATACGCTCTGCATGGTTTAAGATTACCAGGTCCAACAGAGCATCATTCCTAGTTGGGGCCTCAATAAACTGGACCATAAAATTGTCCTGCAATAGGTTTATAAATTTTTGCCTTTTAACTGTCCCAGCAGTTCCATTACTCCAGTCAATTTCTGGGTAGTTAAAATCCCCCAGCCCTTGCAGCCCTTTCCATCTGTGCAAGGAGCTGAGCCTCCACATCCTCGTTAACATTGGGTGGTCTATAACAAACTCCAATGATTAACTTTGAACTACGCACATTTATATGCAGTTCCACCCATAATGCTTCAGACTCATCACACACTCCATCAACCAGGTCCTCTTTCACACTTGCTTTGAGATCACTTCTCACATAGAGACAGAACCCACCACCTTTCCTTTATACCCTGTCTCCCCGAAAGAGTGCATAGCCAGGAATATTAATAGCCCAGTCATGTGAGGAATGAATCCAAGTTTCAGCAATACCGATTACATCATAGCTGTCCTCATGCACCAGAGCTTCCAACACACCTATTTTCTTGGCAGACTTCTGGCTGTGCGGTGTGTGACATCAGATCCCCACCCCCTGCTCTGGAAGGTCTGAAAAGCTGTGTAAAATGTGTGCTTTAGAAGACTGCAGATAACCAGGTGTAATTCATATAAGCAAAATGTTAGGTAGTCAAGCAAATCTATATCAGACTAAAGTAAAAAAAAAGTTTATAGTTACCTGCTATGTGCAAGGATATTACACAGAGAGGGCCCTTACCTCCTTCTCTGGGGTCCCCTGCGAGCGCTGACTGCTCCTCCTCCTCTCTATGTGCACCATAGCAAGCAGTTTGCTATGGGGGCACACATGTGGGTATGCTCCCAAGCAGCAATTTGACGGATAGTCATTCCAACTTCTCTCAGGCCATCCTGTAAGAACTGGGAGAGAGATCAGCTCTGCTGCAGAAGGGCACGGTGCTGGATTGAGAGGGGTAAGTATTTATGGAGGGGGGAAAGGAACAGCAAGTAGTTACTAAACCCACAACAGTAAAATCAGTCTGTATATGCAGTAAAGCATGCATGTTACACTCACTGTGGAACCTAAGGTTAATCATCTGAATTGTGTAAAAAGGTTTGATCCTGTCTTCTCTGATCCTCCCCTTCTTCCACAGCCCAAAATCTATCTGTTGATAGAACAGAGTCTTGGGGGCACACTGCACATGCTCAGTTTGGAGTGTATTGCTAGAGAGTTGTTTTGTTTTTTGGAGAGTGCATGTCACCAGCACAGGGCTAATCAACACTGTCCAGATAGAGGGTCAGGGGTCCTGCAGCCTCATAGAACAATCAGAGGAGAATGAAAACTCCTCCTACAAGCTTTAACCATACACTGATAGAAGTCACAAGACTGCTATATACTGCTGATGAGAAAAGGTATTTAGCAGTTTATATTTACTAAAATAATTGCATTTCCATGTTCTGTGTGCTGTGGAAGACCAGATATAGTGAATGCAGGGTCCTGGATTTAGTAACACTTTAATGCAGGTAATGAATAAGGGTAAACAAAAAAAAACGTGTTGGCTTTAGAACTACTTTGAGTTTTGCTTTATTGCAACCTTTTCCTTGACTACACCTTCACATCTCATGCATGCATATATGTTGCAAAACAATGAATCTATAGGTAAAGTAGATAATAAAGTTGTTGTCTTAGCCATTGGAAGCAGAATCAAACATTCTAAAAAGTCCCGCCATTTTATAACTTGTAAGGGGTTTCTTAGGATTTGTTTGCTATTAAAGTGAATTCTGTAAATGTCCCCCTTGAGATAAGCAAATGGAAAATCCACATCAATCCATTTCAGGCTCCCTTAGGTGAATCAAATATTAGCTTAGTGGAGTGAGTAATGGACTTCACTCCATTAAATCACAGACAGAATTGTTAACTTGTAAAACAAAAAAAAGTAATTTCACAATTCTGAACATTAATCAATAAGAAACATTATGGTCACAATATGTCCTATTAGTTAAATTAAAGGTCTAAGTAAAATAAAAGGAGAAGTAGGGCCAAAGATCTTTTGGCCCTAATTATTCTGTGGGTCACTGGAGTGCACTTCTTAGTTCTGCTCTTGTATTCAGCTGACCGCTGAACTAGGTAGGTATAAATGTTTTGTTTTTTTTGTTATTTTTGTTTTAACCCCTACTTCTCTTTTAAATTAAAAATCAGTAGATCTCTGTAATACAGTAAGTGCACAAAAATACCTGTTGGCTGAATGAGGTTTGCTGCAAACCTTGCATGTTTGAAGATTGGGGACCCAGCGAAATAATGCAAGAATTAGCCAAAGTAACCTAATGCACTGCCTGGCCTTTTAACTAGGCCAGTAAGGGGGCTTTTGGATAAGTCAACTCCTTTACTATAAAAAGGTGGGTTACCAGCAGCAATATTGACATTGTTCAAGCAAATGTGAGCTGTGTAGATTGAGCCCCTGATGATGTGCATGTGAACGAAACACGTAGGGAGGAGCCTTGCATGCTAATGCCACGCTGTCACATTCTACCTTTGGGTCCGATTACCATTTCTGTGAGTTTGACCTTTTGTACATTTTTTTATTTTGAATGCCCATCCTCTATTTTTAAATGTATACTAGCATTTTATAAAATAAATTACTACACTATGCACCTCTGCTCGGTCTCTGCAGAAGAGCCACCAGATGACTGTTTGGAATTTCAGAAAAGGTCCTTTTTTTATGTGATGCTACTTACCGCTAGAAGGTTGCTGGCATCCTTAAAGGGTTGCTCTAAAGACATTTGGCATTTTGGTGAGTGTGCATTGGTGAAGGGGACTGCATCGGAGGCACCTTTTTGCTTGGAGACATTTCTTGCACTTATATAGTGTATAGGAGAATATACTTTCATTACCATTTGTGAACATACTTTTATTAGATGACCGTTTATATTTTGTGGACACTCATTACACTTTATGGACTATTTAGGTACGCTATAAGGTCACATACCGCATTTATAAAATCTTATTTTGTATATATTTATGTAAAGTTGTTTTTATTATTGATATTTTGTAGCGCTGCACTTTTTTACAGCAAATATTGACATTGTGCTTTACCTGTGATAGGAAATACATAGAGAGTGCTGCTGATAACCTGCATAGAGAAAGATTAGAAGTCAGTGATTAGAAATACAATAGGTTTTCCAAGTGATAATATTATATTATAGCTTGTATAAGATTGTCTACTTGTCTATGTTCTTTGAATCACAGTGCTGGTGCATTGTTTTATGTGCGCTGCCTGTATGCACAGATCTGTACACTTAAAAATCGCTTTAACCACTTCAGCCGCGGAAAGTTTTACCTCCTTCCTGACCAGGCCATTTTTTGCAATATGGCACTGCGTTACTTTAACTGACAATTGCGCAGTCGTGCGATGATGTACCCAAATAAAATTGATGTCCTTTTTTTATCATAAATAGAGCTTTCTTTTGTTGGTATTTGATCACCTCTGTGGTCTTTATTTTTTGCGCTATAAAAAAGAGCCACAATTTTGAAAAAATATATTTTTTTTTTACTTTCTGCTAAAAAACACATCCAATAAAAAAATGTAAAAATTTTTTTTTTTCATCAATTTAGGCCAATATGTATTCTGCTACATATTTTTGTTAAAACAAATTCCCAACAAGCGTATATTGATTGGTTTGCGCGAAAGTTATAGCGTCTACAAACTATTGGATAGAGTTAGGGATATTTTTTTTACAATTAATGGTGGCGATCAGCGATTTTTAGCGGGACTTCGACATTGCGGCGGACAGATCTGACACTTAAGTGACACTTTTTGGGGACCAGTGACACTAATACAGTAAACAATGCTAAATGACACTAGCAGGGAAGGGGTTAACATCAGGGGCGATCAAAGCGTTAAGTGTGCTCCAAGGGAGTGATTTCTAACTGTGTGGGGGGTGGCTTAACTGGAGGAAGAGAGAGATCTGTGTTCTTGATTGGCAGGAACACAAGATCTCTCTCTTCCTCTCTGACAGAACGGCGGTCTGCCTTGTTTACATAGGCAGACTGCCTTTCTGTCCCTCCAGCGAACAATCGGTGGGTCCCGTGGCCATCGCGCCTCAGAGCCAACAACAGAAATCACGTACAGATATGTGATTTTGCGCTTAAGGGCCACCCTGCCGCAGTACATGTATGTTGGGCGGTCCTTAAGTGTTTTAAGAACAATATCTGTTCACAACAACTGATTAATAGTTACAGTGCCTTGCAAAATTATTCACCCCCCTTGGCTTTTTACTTATTTTGTTACATTACAGCCTTTAGTTCAATGTTTTTTTTAATCTGAATTATATGTGATGGATCAGAACACATTAGTCTAAGTTGGTGAAGCAAAATTAGAAAAATATATACATAAAACCATTTTTCAGAAATAAAAAAATGATAATTGGCATGTGTGTATGTATTCACCCCCTTTGTTATGAAGCCCATAAAAAGCTCTGGTGCAACCAATTACCTTCAGAAGTCACATAATTAGTGAAATGATGTCCACCTGTGTGCAATCTAAGTGTCACATGATCTGTCATTATATATATATATATATATATATATATATATATATATATATATATATATATATATACACACCTTTTTGAAAGGCCCCAGAGGCTGCAATGCCTAAGCAAGAGGTACCACTAACCAAACACTGCCATTAAAACCAAGGAACTCTCCAAACAAGTAAGGGACAATGTTGTTGAGAAGTACAAGTCAGGGTTAGGTTATAAAAAAATATCCAAATCTTTGATGATTCCTAGGAGCCCCATCAAATTTATCATAACCAAATGGAAAGAACATGGCACAACAGAAAACCTGCCAAGAGACAGCCGCACACCAAAACTCATGGACCGGGCAAGGAGGGCATTAATCAGAGAGGCAGCACAGAGACCTAAGATAACCCTGGAGGAGCTGCAGAGTTCCACAGCAGAAACTGGAGCATCTGTACCTAGGATGACAATAAGCCGTACGCTCCATAGAGTTGGGCTTTATGGCAGAGTGGCCAGAAGAAACCCATTACTTTCAGCAAAAAACTAAATTACACGTTTGAGTTTGCAAAAAGGCATGTGGGAGTCTCCCAAAATGTATGGAGGAAGGTGCTCTGGTCTGATGAGACTAAAATTGAACTTTTTGGCCATCAAAGAAAACGCTATGTCTGGCGCAAACCCAACACATCACATCACCCAAAGAACCCCATCCACAATAAAAAAAAAACATCTTCAAAGTTGTGGGCATGTTCTGTAAATTAAATGATGCAAATCCTCAAACAATCCATGTTATTTCCAGGTTGTGTGGCAACAAAACACGGAAAATGCCAAGGGGGTGAATACTTTTGCAAGGCACTGTAGCTCTTCAAATGTCAACACCTTAGCTATGTTTTGTCTATTAATTTTGCTATTTCCCTTCATTTCCATACAGTATAACTTTTATCTTGGCGTAATTACAGGGTATCAGGCAGTTGCTACTGACAGCCTGCCCAAGAGCTGCCTTTTTTGAGGTATTAAACTGCATTCTTTTTAAAGAAAAAAAAGAAAAAATATTGTGTATCCAAACACAGCACACCCTTACCCCAGGTAAACCACAACCCCATGCCAAGTCATTATATACCCAAAACGTGTTTGGTCTTTTAGTTAAATATATATAAAATAAATGTATTCATTTTATCAGGTACATCTGCAGTGGGTGTATGGTGAATGCCTGATTCATTTTAATAAATTCAGCATATTAGCCACTAATATCTCCCACTATGCGGAAGGCCCTCTCTGACATAATATACTCAGCAGGGAAGACTAATACCTCAAGTGCATATTGGGATACCTCCATCCAGTGGTACATCCTTGACACCCATGGATATGATAGCTTGTGTTTTAGTTACAGTTATGTGTCCCTGACCTCTAAGCTTGACCAGGACAGGGACGAACATACAAGGAAACTGTTTTAAAACATCTTTTAAAAAATGCAACAAAAAACTGTGAACTGCCTAGGTCATGAACTAGAGGAAGTGGGCTGTTTTTGCCAGCAGGTATACAAGCAATTGAAGTGTGCTGGATGTGCATGTGGGGTTTGGGGACTTTTTTCTACTGCTTAAACAAAAGCCTGGCACAGGAAAGTTGTTACTGTAGGCGGAGGGGTAGGTGTTGGCGAGTACAGTTTTAAGTTTCAAGGATTCACTCTGGGGAAGAGCAGGCAGCCTATGAAGAATTGTATACAATGTTCAGCCCAACCACCACATCAATACAAAAAATACTGAAAAAAAATATATGAATACATAAGAAGATAAAAATAAAAAAAACATAAGCAAACAAAAAAAAAATATGACAGACTTGTGGGTGATCATAGTGTAGCATTTGTTTTGCAGCTACAAATGGCAGCTGATGCCCACTGCCATCTGGAACCACACTTTCCAGCCACTCTATTGTGGATTTTGTACTTTAAATAAAACACTAACATTTCTATTTCAAACTAAAAACCTGTCTTATTCTTCTCTATTTTAATGCAGCCTAACCAAGCTGGTTAGTTACATTCCTTCCATCCATTGAACCATATTTGTGTCTATTGTCTCTCAAATACAGTAATTTACTGTAATGTTTATTTCAAGATAAAAGGCTTAAATCAGCCTTGTCTCTCCCCCTATATTGCAGCTTACCCAAACTGCTTACATACTTGTCCAGCCACTGAACAATATTTGTGGCAGTAGTCTTTCAGAAAATTCACTCTCATTTTTATTGCAAGTTAAAAAAAAATTGTCTCTTTCTATTTGCTGCCAAGTCAAGTGCTGTCCTGACAATGTCTACTAAACACCTAGTTTGAATATGTAGGGAATAATTGGGGAAATGTGATAGGTGGGGTTTGTGGAATGTGGCATTGTGGTTTTAAATTTTTTGTGCACACATTTTATTAAACGTTTAAAACAATGGAGTCTAGTATTGTGGAAAAAAATCACAAACTATACTATTAAATGCGTTTGCCACTGGCAGATTTGCATTAAGTTGGAGGCTTTAGCTTTATTTTTTAGAAGAGCAAACTTTCCTATAGCTTGTGAATAAATGTAAAAGGTAAACAATTTAAATGTAAGAGTTAAAAAAATCAATATACAATGTTGCTGACTTTGTTCGTGAAAATAAAACAGGACAGCTTACAGGCATCTCCCAAGCATGCAATTTAAAGGAGTTGTGTGTTTTTTTTTTTCCAAGTCTTCCTCAAAGAAGCACTAAATGGACCCTCAAACCACTATATAGTATTGTCTTTCTTTGATTTCTTAAATGTCCTCCATGTCAGTGTCCAGAGCCTTTGTTTGACAATAGCTTGCCTATTAGCCTTGAAAATAGCTTGAATTTGGAATCAAATTTTTAAATTGTTTCTTTGAATGTGGGTAAAAAGAACTTTCAGCCTAGGAGGGTTATTTACTAAAGAAATGGAGGCTATTCACTTAACAATGTAAATTGTCAATGAGCTTAGTAAATAGGGTGAAATTGTGTTCACTTCAATCACATCATTGTTTTTACTAAGCTAAGTGAATATGAATTTTGCTAAGTGAACAGCCTCTGTTCTTTTAGTAAATAAACCCCAAAGTGTACCAGAAAACTTTTTTTTTAAATCTACTCTTAAATACTGCTCTAGTTGTAATATTCAATTTAGAAGAGAAGCACAAAAATGTAGTGATTTGTAATTTCCCAGAAGCAGCCAAAAAGCCCTGCAATGAATTCTGATGCACTTCAGCTGTCCAGAGCGCTAAATGATTTCACAAATCAAATATCACTTCTCTTTGACTTTAGCAGAAATGAAACAGTATATCTTTTTTTTTTATTATTTGCATAAGTCAACTAGAGAAAAGCCTGTATATCCAAAAGACTTAGCTCTGCACACTGTTAAATTACCCTTTAAGTGGCGATATTGAAATATTATTGTAAGAAAACAGAGACAGTGGTTAAAGGTACATTCACATCAAACATGACCGTACTGGCGCACTGAATAGAAGAGTTTAAAGATGAGTCGCTCTAATTTTTCATCCTAAGATTCATTGTGTGCTGTTGACTAATCTATTTGCTGAATCCCTATGATCATTCTCATGTTTTTTTTTTTTTAACAAGAGAGATCATTCTTATGCTTATTTCCTTCTTGGCCTTGACACTAGACATGAGAAATGGCAGACCAAGTATTTCCAATTCCCAATTCTAAATGTGGGAGGTCGCACATGGTACATTCATGTGACAAGAAGTTCATCCAAAGGCACTATAAAAGCCAACTCACTCTAAAGTTCAGTTTACTCTGTATTAGGTAACCAGCGGCATGCATACAGCACCATTGTGCTTAATATATTACTTTAGATTGGTCATAGCTGGAGCTGCATTTAGCATGCATGACTCTACTGAACCCAAAAGGCATTGTACATTAGGATGAGTGAGGTACGATTTTTATTAAACTGCCTGGGAAAGTTTTGCACAGAGGGCGCTAAAGAGAGAGCACCTCTGACTGAATAATCACCTGCCAGTAGGAGATCATACCAGCAGAGATCTGAAACTAGGAGTGAGGACACCCAGGGACAGCACAGCACAGTTTACATCACAGGGAGACTGGAGCATCCACTTACCCTCTGCTTCTCACTGGATCACCAAAAGCCTTCAGGAAAAGACATAGGGGGCCCCCCATTAACAGCAATAGGTCACCACAGCATCCCGGGGACCGGTGGGAGGGCTACTTGCCCATTTCTAATAGCAGGACTGAGCCACTCATCGCAGAACACCAAGCGTACCCAATCCATAGTGCACTCATTCCAAACCTAGATTGCACTTATAACAACCCTAAATTACATTATTCCGAACCTTTACTACATCTGAACCACATCTACCTTGCACCTGTATCAAGACGCCACCATTCCTATACTGTACCTATATTGCATGCAGGTTAACTGGGACTGTAGTTAAGTGCACCAACACTCTTAATGGGCCCCAATAATAGCCAGCAGAAGAACATCTCAAAGGACTGGCCCTCTCATAATAATTAATCTGCAACCCCATTTGTTTCCCTGCTGCCTCTCTCCTCTGCCACTCTCCTTTTCTTTTCTACAAGGCATACCTAGTTCATGTATGGCTAGCATCACCACCAAAAAATTCACTCTGACAGTATGGCTCCAGCAGATTAACCTTTACTGTTACTCACTGCTGCACTTGAGGTGGCCTTGCTACTGTTTACAAATCTGGATGCCAAATGTGAGCCTTTGCCTAGTCATTGCTGTTAATCACTTTGTATGCTAAATTGTGTTATTACCATTTTTAATCCATTTATGCTTGCCTAGTAACCAACCATATTGGGTGACAATGTATTAAAGAGGAGCTACAGTCTGCTCACATAATTTGTAATAAAACATCTTTGCCATTCGGAAGCTTCCCTCCAACCAATTTGCATATTATTTTTTATATACAGTAATACCTTGGATTACAAGCATAATTCGTTCCAAACGAATGCTTGTAATCCAAAGCACTCGTACATCAAATCGCGTTTTTTCCATAGGAAATAATGGAGTGCAGTACCGCATGTGACCAGAGGTGTGGGGGTGCCAGAGACACTCAGAAACACTTGGAGACGTTTGGAGACCACCCACAGATGCTTGGAGACACTCGGAGACGCTCTGAGACACTCAGGAAAGGAGTGTCTTTGAGCGTCACCGGCGCCTTGCACCTCTGGCAAAATGCGGTACTGCACACCCCAGCGGCATAAATCCTGCTTGTCTTGCGAGACAACGCTCACAAAGCTAGTTAGGATTTTTTTTATTTAAATAGCTTGTACTGTACTGTACTGTGATTTTGTACTTGCCAAATATGCTGCAGAAATCTCCCTCCACTGAGTCTGGATGCAACCATTTTTAACTGTAGGCAGCTAATGCTGCTGCCTGTTCACTTTCTGGATTTACACAGACACAGAGAGGCACACCTCCAGCTCTGCATCTCTCATTGGCCCTCTTATGACTCATCCCCTCTCCCTTCCTGGAAAACTCTTACGAGAGTGAGAGAGAGAGCTGTGCATGATGTCATAAGCCTAAGCTTTTTACCAGACAAGAAACAGGAAGTGTGCTGTATAAGGTACTTACTGGCAGCAAAAAAAAATGTTTTACTATCCAAAGTTAAAACAACAAGGGCTGAAGATTTAATAGATGGAAAGATGAAAAAATGACTGAAGGTCCCCTTTAAGTTTGCCTTTACTAACTGGTTTGGTGTCTGTTTTCTTTGATCTAGCCCTACTGCTGATTTTCAGTGATTTCCTGTAATATTGTACGTTTGCACACTCAACCTGATATATTAGAAGGTTTTTGGAAAAGGTTGAGCAAAGAACAAAAAAACCTATACTAATCAGGGGCTCCAACAATGGTAACCCTACACATATTTATTTGTCATGGCAGTTGAGCACAGTTGAAGGGTCTTTAAAGGTACTCCCCCTACTGAGGTAAACGTTTGGGTAGGAACCTGTCTTGGGTATACTGTAGTTTCTCCTTTTTAATGGTTCAAGAAGCAGTGGCATTGGTGTACATGTGCCAGATAGGTGTTTTTCTCATTTGTTGTTGCATTATATTACTGTATATAGTTGTATTTACAATATATTGTATTTTTCAAAAAACAGGCTGCCATTGCAACAAAATCTCAGGCTCTATATGTAGTTTGTTTTTTGAGTAAGGGTTTAACGGGTTTGTATAGATTAACATAGGTGCATTACCCCAGTCAAGCAAAGAGGCAGGAGAACACTTCCAGGTGTGTCGTATGCTTGTACAGAGTTCCTCCTCAAGATGTTTCATCCCAAGTAACTACACACTTGTACTGATGTATGTTGCATTCGGAGGGACATGCAGAGCCATTGCCCACTCCACCAGTCCAGCGTACCTCGGTTACCTCACTCCCATTAATGGAATAAAACCCTCACAGACATATAGCGCATGTCTCATACATGTACTGAGTTAACCCTTTCCATAATGTTAGTCTGCTCCTGGTGACCAGAGGAGATGAACAACAAGGGAGGGAGACGGTGCACCAACCCCCTCGCTATCATAGGACCTGTCACCTAACTACTGGTTGCTAGAGCTGTTGTACTCTTTGGATACCCATGGCAACTACCTATTCCTCTTAGCCTTGTAGGTTAAACATTTATATTGGTGTTACTCCTACCCCATAGTGCTATTACTGACCCAGATTATTTAGCATACACCAGGACCTGACACGCACCCGTTTAAATAACTTCAGACCAGGCTTAGGGCAGTTAAAACAACTTTTACTGAAAGTTCAGTAGAAAATATATAACATGCAATAATGTCCTCATCCTAACTACACCTAATTGGGGCTACCCCAGGTTACCTGCACAGGTTAAGTCTCTATGGCAAAGCAAAAATGGTTCAAAATTGGTTTGAGGAACACAACGAGTTTCAGGTGTTGACTTGGCCTCTAAATTCTCCGGATCTCAATCCAATGTGTGGGATATGCTGTAAAGATAAGTCTGATCCATCAACGTGCAGGATTTAAAGGATCTGCTACTGATGGCTTGGTGCCAGATATCACAGCATACCTTCATCGGTCTAGTATATTCACTATATTACCAAAAGTTTTGGGACGCCTGCCTGTACACACACATGAACTTTAATGGCATCCCAATCAGCTGAAGAAGGAGGCGTGGTTGTGCTTCCGAAACGCGTTCTGATTGTCTGCATTCAGTGGTAGGTGGCTCCCAGGTCTACAGTTCTAGATCACCCTCACACCGAGTCATCCAGCCGGTGTCCACCCGAGGTCCCTCGAGGCTCCAACTCCCTTGCAGCTCACCATCCAAGGGTCATATTGGAGGTTTTTGTTTTCTCCCTGGACTTGGCAAGCCCGCATCCACTGAGCACTATGTGAGTGCAAGCTTATCTTGTCATTGATGATTTTTTATCTCAAATAAATTTACATTGCTGTACTAGGACTTGCCTGGCACTTCTCTCCCCTCTCTTGCTTTTAAAAATGTAATATATTCCAATGTATGAATAATTAAATTTGGTGGCTGTATTTGTCTAAATTTTTTAGGCCTTTTTTCCCTCTGTTTTCACCTGGTGGTCCAGCCAGTAACACACCTCCTGTAGTAGAGTGCCCCCACTCTGGATGAAGGAACACAGGGGGCACCTTTCATTCTGGGGGAAAGGATTGTTAGATGAACTAACAGATTTAAATACACTATCAAATTGAAGTCAAACTCCGACTAATACTTTATAAGCAGCTACAGCAAACATTTTTTTCCATTTTCCTTAAAGGTTTTACATAAATAAATAAATAAATAAAAACTGTCGGCTAGCATAAAATGGTTTGCCTAATCTCTCTAAGTGATACATTCCACTGGAGCTTTTCCTTTTGAAAAACAACAGACTTACTGGCAGGATCACCAGATGGAAATAGAAAGAAAGGAAATGAATGCAGAAATCACATCTAGGAAATTGGTACGCTGCAATATAATACATGTTTGCTTTGCTTTAAATTCTGTGGCATTTATATATATATTTACAGTAGGCAAAAGTTCTACTGTATAGATGCCTATATTGCAATTTACATTACATTAATTTCAAATGAACGTTTTGAAAATGAATTCAGGTGAAATAGAAATCTATAAAAGTCATCACAAGCATCCAGAGCCACTGAATGGGATAGGAAGCTGCATGTTCAGGATGTGTCTTTTTTATGAATGCAGCAGGTGTTTAAAATGATTATATTCAAGAGAGCTATATTCACCCAAAGAAAGATAAATATGCCATATATTTGAAACTCAATTTGTAGGTGAATGATTCATGTCACGGAAGGTTTGCAATTACAACTGTTTAGATGTCACCCATGGGGGTTCAGGTTGTCAAGACATTCGAAGTATACATACATCTTCCGTATAAAATGCACAACATGGGACAATGGGATGCAAGCTCCATCCATAGTTAGGGGACATCTGTACAGAAACGACTTTGTATTCTAAAATCCTCAATTTACTTTTGTTTAATTATAAAGCGAATGTTAAAACTGAGTTTTTACATTCTTTGAATTTCTGCAAAATATGAGAATATGATCAGTGTAATGTAAATGGCAGCAACATGTGTGAGTGTTTTATAAAGCGTGGGTCCTCTTTTACAGTTCAAGTAACATTAACCACTTCAATACAGGGCATTTTCACACCCCTCCTGCCCATGCAACATTGTACCCAAATTAAATGTTGATCATTTTTTCCCCACAAATAGAGCTTTATTTTGGTGGTATTTGATCACCTCTGCGGTTTTTATTTTTTTGCGCTATAAACAAAAAAAGACCGACAATTTTGAAAAAAACACAATATTTATTACTTTTTGCTATAATAAATATCCCAATTTAAAAAATAAAAATACAATTTTCCTTAGAGCCCATTCACACAGGGGCGGCACGACTTGTGCCGCGACTGTGCTGGGCGATCTCAAGACGACTTCAAAGCAGACTTCCAAAATGACTTCTGTATAGAAGTCAAGGGAAGTCGCCTTGAAGTCGTCTTGAAGTAGTACAGGAACCTTTTTCTAAGTCGGAGCGACCTCAGTCGCTCCGCTTAGAACGGTTCCATTGTACAGAATGGGACGTGACTCGTCAGGCGGCTGAGACGCCTGACGAGTCGCCCCTGTGTGAATGGGGACTTAGCTTAGGCCAATATGTATTCTTCTACATATTTTTGGTAAAAAAAAACGCAATAAGCGTATATTGATTGGATTGCGCAAACGTTATAGCGTCTACAAAATAGGTTATTGATTTATGGCATTTTTATTATAATTTTTTTTACTAGTAATGGCGGCGATCTGTGATTTTTGCGGCAGACATATCGGACACTTTTGACACTATTTTGGGACCATTGGCATTCATTCAGTGATCAGTGCTATAAAAATGCACTGATTACTGTGTAAATGTCACTGGCAAGGAAGGGGTTAACACTAGGGGGCGATCAAGGGGTTAAATATGTTACCTAGGGAGTGTTTCTAAATGTAGGGGACTCACAAAGAGAGGAGACCGTTCGGTGTTCCTCTGTACTGGGAACACACATCGGTCTCCTCTCACCTGACAGGACGTGGATCTGTGTGTTTACACACACAGATCCACGTCCCTGCTCTGTGATGAGCAATCACGGGTGCCAGGCATGCGCATCGGGTCCCGAGCACTCTCCACAATGCCGGGAAGCTGAGGACATCATATGACAGCCGCCCGAAGGGACAAAGGGTTCCTGCGGCTGTCATATTACAATGGTGTGGTATGGAAGTGGTTAAATTCTGGTTTACACAAAATCAATTGAAGTATGTATTCTTAACTCTTCTGTATTGCTGTCAGCCTCTTCCAAATCTCCAAATTCCCTTTTTGCCGCTGTGCTCTGGCTTCCTGTTAGAAAGTGGCTACATTTGTTCTCCATAGCCCCACTGTATGTAGCCACTCTCTCTTGCTCTCTCCTAAGATGGACTATGAACTATGGACTGTGGTATTTGTAGTGTGCATTGAGCAGTGCACATTACCAAAACTAACTCCAACTGTTCATTCCAAACAAGTTAAGAGGAAATTAGAGGTTCAGGAGCTTACAGAGGACATTACAAAGTGACAGAAAAATGTAGTGAGAATCTATTTCATGGAAAATAGAATTCAAGATATTAAAGTATCATTAACCCCTTGGCGTCGGCTCCCGATGGCCCTTTAGGGGTTTGGCATTCCAGGAGGTGGGGTGGGGCAGGGCTTGTGACCATGTGACCGTGCTGATTGGCTGTGATTGGCATCATAAGACGCTATCTGGAGCTTTTCGTGAGCCGCCGGTCACTGTGCCAGGAGCATACAGGGCACATGCTCTCGGCAAAGCTCTATCGGCGCTAATGCACACAAATATGGCCCCCTCAGCGCCAAGGTCCGGTCGCCGAGAGGCCGCATATTTGCGTGCCGTCGGCGCCTAGGGGTTAAACCCACATTATTGAAAACTATTAATAAATTCTGTATTACATGCTATTATTCTTACTGCAGTCACCATAGGATTTTGCAAAAATCTGGTTTATCCTGCTGTTCTCTGTCTCCCCCTTCTGTCCATATCCCTAGTGCAGTTGGGGATTTCGCAGAGTAGTGTTGGCAGCTCTAAACATGCTCAGTTTTCAGTGCATTTTCTACCCTGAGCATTTCCCCCCTTACACAACTATAGCAGCCCATGTGACTATAGAGTCACACGTGTGAGTGTATACACAGTGTTAAATGATAGCCCACTCCCTCCCTCCTCCTCCATGCCCACTAACCATCTAAAAAAAGGGGGGCAGGACATGTAGATTAATGGAGGCTTCACCTCCCTGTTATTCTAAGACACAGGCAGACAGGGCATGAAATCCAAAAAATAATAAAGATTTGATTTTGTATATATTTGTATTAATTATTTATTTTTACTCTTTATCCCAAAGGCTGTTTCTTTTATTTTGAACATGTGACCAGCAGAAAAGGACTAGAAGCTCCTCCTGCTTATGTTTCCATACAGACATGCTGGGAAAGAACTGGGTCGTTTACAGCTGTATATTGATTAGGAAAAAGGTACTTTGATTTTTTTTTTTATTAAAATAATTCCAGTGCCATCATCCATATACCGAAAGAGAAGGGATAATGAAAATTAAACAGTGTGTTTAGTATCACTTTAGGTAGTGGATGTGTATGGACTATTTTTGGAGAATAATGATGTTGTTTAGTGCCATTTTAAAATGTATCTAATGCATTTTTATTTTATTTTAGATATAATGGTGAGCATTTAGAATCTCTGGTGGATGTGTATTGCTGTCTGTGCTAGGGAGCTTCACCCTCTCTATCTGTCCAGGTGACCATTGTCAAAAATTTTAGTTTTGAGTTGAGTTGTAACCAAAAAAAGAGATGAGAGTAAATCTTCCAATAAGAAAACCTGTTCCAGTGACAACTGTTTAACCACTTAAGCCCCGGACCAATACGGGCCATTATGACCAGGCCCCTTTTTGCGATTCGGCACTGCGTCGCTTTAACTGACAATTGCGCGGTCGTGCGACGTGGCTCCCAAACAAAATTGGCGTCCTTTTTTTCCCACAAATAGAGCTTTCTTTTGGTGGTATTTGATCACCTCTGCAATTTTTATTTTTTGCGCTATAAACAAAAATAGAGCAAAAATTTTGAAAAAAATGACATATTTTTTACTTTTTTCTATAATAAATATCCCCAAAATATATATAAAAAAAAAATATTTTTTCCTCAATTTAGGCCGATACGTATTCTTCTACATATTTTTGGTAAAAAAAATTGCAAACGCCGTTTTTTTTTACTAGTAATGGCGGCGATCAGCGATTTTTTCTTCGTGACTGCGACATTATGGCGGACACATCGGACACTTTTGACACATTTTTGGGACCATTGTCATTTTCACAGCGATCAGTGCAATAAAAATGCACTGGTTACTGTGAAAATGACACTGGCAGTGAAGGAGTTAACCACTAGGGGCGCTGAAGGGGTTAAGTGTGCCTAGGGGCGTGTTACTAACTGAGGGGGGGCGTGGCTATGACTGACACGTCACCGATCTCCACTCTGATTACACAGAGCGGAGATCGCTGACAGTGTCAGTAGAGGAGCGGGGAGATGCTGTGTTTACGCACACATATCCCCGCTCCGAGCCTCCGTGAGACGATCGCGGCGATCCCCGCAGCGATCGAGTCCGCGGGAACCAGCAGTCCCACTCACGGGGAAGGCAGGGGGTCGCCAGTTAAAGGGCCACGTACAGGTACGTGATTGTGCCTGTACGAGCCATTCTGCCGACGTATATATGCCGTGAGCGGTCGGCAAGTGGTTAAGAGGAAAAATTCCCTCACTTAGAGATTTCCTATCACTTCCTGTTGTGTCTCTTGGACAAGGTGTAAAATGGAAATTTCCCCCAGTGCAACACAGACTGCAAACAAATAAACTGAAAGGGATTTTAACCCTTTCCTATTCTATCCAAAAGTTGTAAAAAAAAATCTTAGGTAAGCTTTGCAATAACACATTTCCATCCTAGTGTAGCCAGGCGCTTGGCTAGAGAAGTGTTTTTCAACTCCAGTCCTTTAGACGCCCCAACAGGTCATGTTTTCAGGCATTCCATTATTTTGCACAGGGGATCACTGCCTTAGTAAATACCACAGCTGTTTCATCGGAGGGAAATTCTGAAAGCCTTGAGGAATGGAGTTGAGAAACACTGGGCTAGAGAAGGTGCCACTGTAAAGACACTGTGCTGCAGCTGCTTTGTGTACCTATATAAGACTCTTTTTTTTCTTTGTCAAATGTTTTTATTGAAATTTCAATAGGGGAACAGAAGTTGGAGAGGGGAAAAAAATAAAATAAAAATAGGAAAAAAAGGAAAATACTAAAATACAGAAACATATATAAATCTGGGTTACAGTAAAGCCTTGTACACACGATCGGATTTCCTATGGTTTTTAAACCGATGGATTTTTCCATCGGAAAACCGATGAAGCTGACTTCCATCAGCCTTGCCCACACACCATCAGTCAAAAAACCGACCGTTCCAAACGCGGTGACGTAAAACACTCCGATGAGCCGAGAAAAATGAAGTTCAATGCTTCTAAGCATGCGTCGACTTGATTCTGAGCATGTGTGGGTTTTTTAACCGATGGACTTGACCATAGACGATCGGAATTTACCATCGGTGTTTGATCCATCGGAAAATTTTAAAACAAGTTCTATTTTTTAAAACCGATGGAAAAAAGACCGATGGGTCCCATACACGATCGGTTTGTCTGATGAAAACAATCCATCGGACGGTTTTCATCGGTAAAACCGATCGTGTATAGAGGGCTTAACAGTAGCAAGTATAACATATTGAGTCCATACAGACATAGACAACTATTCACTATGATAAATAAATGCACACAGATAATTAAGTGAATATTTTTAAAAATGTGAGATTAAAAATAAAAAAGAAATTAGCAGATGCGTCAATCTGTCTATTTGTCAAGATATCATACTAATGTAATAAGGCATTAGGCTGTAGTAAAGTTAGAGATAAGTAACCTTAAGGTAAAAACTTGTTAAATCGCTTCACAATTTATTAATCAGAAATCAGGAGGATAAAAAAAAAATTAAGACAGAGTACAGGATAGAAAAAAGATAAGAATATAAGGAGAAAATATAAAAAATAAGAATATATATAAGACTATAAGACTATATAAGACTCTTATGCTGGCTTTCAGCGCCATTCAGCATATATCCAGCAGAGGAAGCCCGTGGGCATGAAGGACTTGAGAGTGCACATCGCACTGAACCCTGGGAAGAGGACTTGCATGGGAGTAGATGGAGTGATGGGCTGCAACTCCCAGAGATACACTCTTAACAGGAGAGGAAATGAGCAGTTTTTCTCCTGGACTTTAACAACTTTAGAACTTCCTCTTGCTATGAGGGGATCAGAGTGTGCACGTTGCTCTCCCTCAGTGCACATAAACCTGCTACAAGCCTGAGACATAAACCAGAGTGCTGTTAACCTGTGTGCTGAGGACTGGAGTTGCTCAAGACAGATCAAAAAACTGAGCTGACATTTGAACAGTGGGAACAAAGTTGCTGTATCACTGGGGCTGGTGAGAGCGCATTGCTGCCATTGACCTATTGCTGCTAGCAGAGACTGAGCACATAGAGATTGGCCATCTAACCAGCAGCCCTATTTACTGCATGCAGACTTTATTGGGACTATACGTTTATGCACCACTGTAAAGATTTGGCCCCAAAACTAGCTGGCTGAAGAATGAGTCCTCCCTTCACATCACCTCCCTTTACTTCCCCACTCTGCATTCTAGTAACCAATCACCCACTTGTTAACTTGAAAAGTTGGTCAGCCCTCGCCCTCCAACCAGACTTGCACTACCTCAAGCCCTTTACCCTGCTGTGTAAGGGGGTAGTAATTGAAAGGGGGGTTGATATAAAGGGGGTTGTATTGTGAAGTGGGAATAGGGTGCTGTGAGGATGACAACAGTGGCATGGTGATAGGACACCCTTGAGAGGACAACCAGACTGTTAGGTGGAATGGCCATGGTCTGGATAGGACTGTCTCATTCTGAGTCTGAACTACGGTCTACCACCAGGACTTAAGTTTTTAAGGCAGGACAAAAGGGTAAGCTGCCCATGGCCCCATCATTGTTGTGGGGCCCAAAGCAGCTGCCTCATACTTGCCAAATATCCCAGTTTAATATCCCTTATTCCTGATGTTTTAGTCCCGTGCTGTGTCCTGCTATCTCAGTGTAAAGTTCTGTTGCTGCTGCCCAGCTCTGCCCTTTTGCCATGTACAGATGACTCACCTGCAGACCCTGTGTTTACATGTAAATAACTTGAAAATAGTGGCAGCATTGATATGTAAATAGAGGCGGCATTCATATGTATATCATGTCCCCCTGAGGTGATATCTACCATCACTTCTGCTGAATGCTGCCCACTGGGGAGGTAAAGGAGCATGCTTGAAAGTCCTGCCTACAACTATAGTCATTAAAGAGAAAGTAAACCCTGATGGGTTTTACTTCCTCTTTGTTTCCCTGCAAAGGTAAAGCATAATGGGCTACTATGCATCGCATAGTAGTCCATTATGTGTCACTTACCTGAAACCGAAGCCTGCGATGTCCCCGATTTCCTCGCCTCCACGAAGCGCCCATCTTTCACCCTCTTCCTTCTGGATATTGCGGCTCCGGCGCTGTGATTGGCCGGAGCCGTGATGACGTCACTTCCGCGCATGCACGCGGGAGCCGCCAGTCACGGCACGATTTCCTTTAGAAACAGCACGATCGCTGTTTCTAAAGTGCGCCTGCGCCGTTGTCTATGGCGCATGTGCCGTAGACATCGGCGCCTGTCTCTTTTGCAAATATCTCCTAAACCGTGGAGGTTTAGGAGATATTTGAGCACCCACAGGTAAGCCTTAATCTAGGCTTACCTGTAGGTAAAAGTGGTTGTAAAGGGTTTACAACCACTTTAAGGCTAACATCAGCCTGTTCTGCAAATGTAAGCAAATTGGAGGTGGAACCCTTCTTCAAAAGAACATGGTGCAACAGCACCCTGAATTTTGGTGCATGTGAATATGCACATCTCAGCCAATGTATGAGGGTGTCATTAAGAATTAATGGCACTGCTTTGTATGGTGAGTGTAAATCCCCCTTACATTGGTGGCCAATGTAGAAATGCCCCTTTATTGGCTGTTGATGTAAAATCCCCTATCACATTGGTTGTCAGTGTGAATTCTTTATAACATTGGTGATCAGTGTACATTTCCCTTTACCCCTGGGTTTAGGTCTGGAGACATGTTTGGCCAGTCTATCACCTTTACCCTCAGCTTCTTTATCAAGGCAGTGGTCGTCTTGGAAGTGTGTTTGGAGTCGTTATCATGTTGGAATACTGCCCTGCGGCCCAGTCTCCAATTGGAGGGGGATCATGCTCTACTTCAGTATGTCACAGTACTGTTGGCATTCATGGTTCCCTCAATGAACTGTAGCTCCCCAGTGCCGGCAGCACTCATGCAGCCGAAGAATTTGACACTCACACCACCATGCTTGACTGTAGACAAGACACATTTGTCTTTGTACTCCTCACCTGGTTGCCGCCACACACACTTCACACCATCTGAACCAAATAAGTTTATCTTGGTCTCATCAGACCACAGGACATGGTTCCAGTAATCCATGTCCTTAGTCTGCTTGTCTTCAGCAAACTGTTTGCAGGCTTTCTTGTGCATCATCTTTAGAAGAGGCTTCCTTCTGGGACAACAGCCATGCAGACCAATTTGATGCAGTGTGCGGCGTATGGTCTGAGCACTGGCAGGCTGACCCCCCACCCCTTCAACCTCTGCAGCATTGTTGACAGCACTCATACATCTATTTTCCAAAGACAACCTCTGGATATGACGATGAGCATGTGCACTCAGCTTCTTTGGTCGACCATGGCAAGGCCTGTTCTGAGTGGAACCTGTCCTGTTAAACTGCTATATGGTCTTGGCCCCCGTGCTGCAGCTCAGTTTCAGGGTCTTGACAATGTTCTTATAGACTAGGCCATCTTTATGTAGAGCAGCAAATTTTTTTTCAGATCCTCAGAGAGTCCTTTGCCATGAGGTGTCATGTTGAACTTCCAGTGACCAGTATGAGAGAGTGAGAGCGATAACACCAAATTTAACACACCTACTCCCCATTCACACCCGAGACCTTGTAACACTAACGAGTCACATGACACCGGGGAGGTAAAATGGCTAATTGGGCCCAATTAGGACATTTTCACTTAGGGGTGTACTCACTTTTGTTGCAGGCGGTTTAGACATTTATGGCTGTGTTTTGAGTTATTTTGAGAGGACAGCAAATTTACACTGTTATACAAGCTGTACACTCATTACTTTACATTGTAGCAAAGTGTAATTACTTCAGTGTTGTCACATGAAAAGATATAATAAAATATTTACAAAAATGTGAGGGGTGTACTCACTTTTGTGAGATACTGTATATCAGGATCTGCATTGGACACTGTATTGACAGGCATATAAAGCCTTGTATATTGCTGTTTTTTTTCCATATCTCTGTCATCCTGTGTGGCTGTTATCTGTAAAACAAGACTTTTTATCTAGATGGAAAACACGTTACTGTCCCCAGATAAGGTCATCACTTTTTAAGCGTAATGCAATTCAGTAATAAAATGAATTTTATAGTGAGCATAAAATACTTTATGTGGATTAAACTCTTTTAATTAATCCTATAATTTTTCCCATTGAAATATATAAAAGAGAAATCTACAGACTTTGAACAGGGATGCATTATTAAACTTATTTATGATTGTTATCTAATATGAAGGGAAATGTGTTTCTATTGAAGAAATACTAATTGCAAACTTGAGATAACAGCAAATGACCACATTAATAATTCAGGGTTTTAAAAAGGTTATGCTGGCCGAAATAAGTCCACGCACATGTACAAGTGGAAAGTCTTTAACCCCTTCATTACCAGGAATGTTCAGTACTTGCATTACTTGATAGGGTATGCTTAGATCTCAGGAACACATGCGTGCACATTTGTGTGTACAGGGACCCCAATGACTGGATCTATCTACCTGATAACACATTGATGTTAAAAGCACTAGATTAATATTGTGCATTGAACACCCAACTAATGCCTTGTGTCCTTATTAGGTGTCCTACAGAGTGCACAGGCACACACTTTAAAAAAAAAAAATGATTGAAATAAAAAAAAAGAATAGGACCAGCTCCCTACGCAATAAAACACTTGTTGTGCCATGTTAATGGCAAACCAACAAAACAAATTCAGTATGCTAACACCAGTGTGGCCAATCACCGCACACTGATATCAAACATACTTCAATCTACAGTATTTATTTGAAAGATGATCAGCACATACTCCCCGCCTGAGTCCTCAACTCTCAAGCCCCGTACACATGATCGGATAACCTATGGATTTTCGTCCGATGAATTTGTCCATCGGAAATCCTATGAAACTGTTTTTCATCAGTCTTGGCCACACACCATCAGTCAAAAAACCGACCGTTCCAAACGCGGTGACATAAAACACTCCAATGAGCCGAGAAAAATGAAGTTTAATGCTTCTGAGCATGCGTCGACTTGATTCTAAGCATGCGTGGGTTTTTTAACCGATGGACTTGACCATAGACGATCGGAATTTACCATCGGTGTTTGATCCATCGGAAAATTTTAAAACAAGTTCTATTTTTTAAAACCGATGGAAAAAAGACCGATGGGTCCCATACACGATCGGTTTGTCTGATGAAAACAATCCATCGGACGGTTTTCATCGGTAAAACCGATCGTGTATAGAGGGCTTAACAGTAGCAAGTATAACATATTGAGTCCATACAGACATAGACAACTATTCACTATGATAAATAAATGCACACAGATAATTAAGTGAATATTTTTAAAAATGTGAGATTAAAAATAAAAAAGAAATTAGCAGATGCGTCAATCTGGTGTGTATATGTTGATCATCTTGCAAATAAATGGTTTGAAGTACATTTATTAGTGGTGTGCGGAGTGAAGACCGGTTTATTGGCAGATCTTCCTGCACTTCCTCTCGTAGAAGAAGAAATCCCTCCAAAGTGAGGGAAATGTCCTCTTAGTTGCCACTTGCCATTGGAACAAGTTTCATCACTGGGAGATTTCCTCTTTGTTCTTGTTTTGGTGACAATTTGAAATTTAGTGTTTATTTCTCTCCATTACTTTCAGTCCCAGTTACATTGGTAAGCTGGACAAGTAAATAGTGTGAATCTTCAAGTTAACTCTGGAACCAGACTCAGTTGAACGACTGCTGACGTCGAGTGTGATGGGTAAACCCCTTTCCACTCTGTATCTGTACCTGACGGTGGGCCACGACGTTAAACCCACTCGTTCAATGGACAATTGGAAGGAGGACATCCCAGCTTTGGGGGAGGAGGAATGGGAAGATTGCATTACTACTTACATCCCATCCATGATAGCAGCCAAGGACAGGTTCATTCAACTTAAGTTCCTACACAGGGCCTATTTCACCCCCCCCATAGACTGGCCAGAATATACCCACTTCTAGCCCCGAACTGTCCCAGATGTGGGACCGAGGAGGGGACATTCTGGCACATGGTTTAGGATTGCCCGAGGCTCAGGACGTATTTGAGAGGGTATTGCGGAGATGCTTAGTGACAAAGGGGGAACCAGGGTCCCCCTTGGTGCTCCTCCTGAGCTACTTGGGTGAGGTGGAGGGGGACAGATACACCAAGCTGTGCATTACATTTTCGCTGTTCTATGCCAGGAGGGAGATAATGCTACACTGGAAGTCGGTTGATACCCCCCACTCTTACCTCCTAGAAAAAGGTGGTGGATTCAGTGTTACCCCTTTACAAACTCACATACGAGAGTAGGCAGTGCCCTGCTAAATACGACAAGGTTTGGTCGGCTTGGGTGGGTGCACGCGGGTGAGGGGCTGGGGAGGTGGGGGACCAAGTGATGGACTCCCCCCCTGCTCGGCCCTCTCTGTGCTGGACGCCGCACGACCCTGCCAACTGTAGATGGAATCTCGTAGCACTACTTGATGTGTACATGATGATTTCTCATGGGGATAAGGATTGCATGCCCTGCTGTACTCGGGGGTGGGCTTTAGACGGGAATATACTTGGAATTCACCGGTTGAGGATTGTTAGGAGAAGGTGTTTTGGACTTGTAAAATGTTAAAATTTGGAAATGCGTATCTCAGCCTGACATTGTACCTATGGAAAACTTGTATGTCGATTGCTGAATATTTTGTAATGCTGATTTGTTAATAACAAACTTTTTTCTGTAAAAGAAAAATAGTGTGAATCTTCTGACCGGGGTTCTCCCTCCGCTTTTTTTTTTTTTAAAGGCTTGGCTTTAGATAGGCTTTAAAGTGACCCTGTCACCAGCTTGAACGTGTTAGAGCAAAGTAGCCCTGTAAAAAAAAAAACAAAAAAAAAAACATATTTTTAGGGAGACAAGAAGGAAAATCGTATTGTCCTCCAACTAAACTATTAATCCTCCCTTGCAGTGAGGCTGCTCCTGCACTGCAAGGATTAAATGCTTGTTTAGGTCTAAGGGAAGGGAAATGCATTTTCACTTACCAGATCCTCCAGAAGCCTAGAAGTGATGCCCTCCTACCAGCTCCTTCACACACACAGGTTCATTTTAAAGTATGCCTTCAGGTAATGACAGAAGCCATCACATTTCCATACACAAGGCTGTGCAGTCAACCTGGTTAAAGGCTGAATCCCTGGGTATGGTCCCATGCCACAACTGAGGACCACACTATGGTAGTCCAGCTGCCTAGAAGGCTGCATCCTGGACCAACCAGATCACCCCCTTTCCATCAAGGCCCTCCATCACCCAGACACCACTGTTCCCACCCCAAGCTGTCTGCTCTTCCTCCTCTGTTCCCATTAATCTTCATAGACTGTGCTGAGGCCTAACTTGGCCCACTTCTTTATACTCTGAGACACAGAACTGGGCAGAAGGATGCTTTAAATGATTTTACTTGAATTCTAAATAGTGGTGATAACAGAGAGTTTGTTATAAACATTACACCAACTCTGTCTAGACTGCTAAAGCCTGCTTCCTACATGAGGGGTTGCACCTAATTATCTAAACTATCCAGGAGTGAAACACCTTAGTACAAAGAGTCTCATTCTCAAAGCAGTTCCCGAAAAGGGAAAATGAAAAGGGCAAGAACCATGTCCAATTCCACTTATATAGTAGTTCCAGAAGCCTCACTGCTTCCCAAATGTGTTAACTGTGATGGGAGTCACATTGGGCGGGGGCTGATGGAACCCAGAATCGCTTGGAGAGGTCTGGAAACTCTTGCTTAAGCTCCCCATGTACCTCCCCGATGTCTAAGTTACCCTGTGTCTATTAGGGGCACAGGGTGACCAAGAAAATGATGGACAGCTATTTAATGGACATTGAGAATGTGGCTTGGATTACTTAAAATGAAAGTAATATTTATCCACAATATATGCCTGGAAATATACAAAGACTATCCTGGTTTATTCGATTCTGAACTATACAGGTTAATTTAAAGAGCTGATCACATTGGCCTCTGTACAATGTAGGAGACGGTCCATCTGCTACTGGGGGCTCCTACTATTATGTGAAGGTGTCCTGTGTTTATAGTTATGATAAAGTGTAATCTACTGTGTGAAGCTCGGTGACAAGTCTGACCCGTAGTGAAATCCTGATTAATCACAACAACGGCCAGGTGGGCATGGAGTCACTGCTTTAAGTGACTAGTTAATTAGCAATGTTAATTCTGTTTCTGTTACAGTTTGTATTGCTAGGGTAATATTATCAGAAAGGGGGGGAATGTCCTCCCGGTGTATATATTTGTGTATTTTTGTTCAAATAAACATTCCATGTTGCAGTTTTGTAACTGAGCTAGTCTCGCCTGGTTTGTGGTTGCAATATGTGGCTGTAATATCTGATATCTGAAGGCCCAGACTGGAGGAAGCAGTGTACTGATGGAAGCACTCAAGTGGAGTGCGACGGGGTTACGTTACATTAACTAACTCCTCTCCTTGTTTTTAAAGCCTCACAAGGGAGTGGAGAGGACTGCACCACAAAGAGCAACGCACCACACAAATAGGACACTGCTTACCTATCCCCCTCTGACATGGCCACCACTGCTATCTGTAGGTTTGACAATTAGTGTCCACACCCTCCCACCGCATGCTCTGGTTCTTCCCACTGAGCCTTTTGTCACCACTGTGTCTTGTAGCAAGATAAGAGCTGGTGGAAGAAACCACAGAGTGCAGCAGGGGACATGCTTTCTGCCACTCCCAGGTTGTCAGAGAACAACGGCAGCTGAAGTTTATAAGAAAGATGTTCCTCTCTGCCTGCTGGAAAGGTGAGTATCCCTTATAAAGGTTTATTCTGCTCTGGTGTCTTATACATATTGACAGTCACTTTAAATAAATAATTTTATGTTTGTCAGAAATATGCAAGAGCGTTCATGGTTATGCAGGTAACAATATAATCTAACAGGTGTACCTATCAGGTGTGTGAAATTGGCTGTATATGTCCTACCTTTACAGCTGTCCTTCCTTGTGGGCTCTGAATGAAGCTCCATAATTTTATATCAAGAAAAGGAATAAAAACTGATAGGGGATGATTATATTGTTCAGTATGAAAGGCTGGAAATATGTGCTCCAGTTGTCTGTGTTTTACCCGGCATGACATAAATTTGTGAATAGAGAGGCGACGCTCGTGGCCCTGTCATTAAATAAAACAAGAAATGTTTGCTCATTATCAACCTCTTCCAGAATGATGCCTGAGAATCCTTTGAGGTCATTTTCTTATCGTTCATCACAGCTGTCAGCGGGAGCTCAATTCCGAATGTGTATATTCAGTCAAAGCACAATGAAACACAGACAAAACACTTATTACAGTCATGCCAGATATGGAATGGGCAAGCATGAAGCTTTGTGATTTGAAGTGATGCAATGAATTTTAAACAGGATGAACATATCTACTATGTGTTAGAACGTTCAACCCAAACTGGGCTTTGAGAAACACACAAGAAGCATATAGTCTACCTGCTCAATTCTTCATCCAGGTAGTACACCAGTTAAAGTGCTAGTTCACTTATTAATTAATATTAGGGCAAGCCATAGATGATTCAATTTTCTTTCCTTCCACCCATAGGTGTGCTCAGCCTATTGCATTAAGGTGTGCACCCCAAAGCTCAAACACGCACGCCTTTCTCTGCAGCCTCAGCTGCATGGGACAATGAATGAAAGGGAAGTGCTCTGTGCTGAGCGGCTTCCTGTTCCTTCACAAACTGAAACATAATTTTACTATGCTTCCATTATGATTGAACACAGTGGGTGAGTGTGTTCACTGTGTTCATGTTGAAAGGGAAGGTGCCAAAAAATAACATATTGATTAGCCCTTCCCCCACTCTCCGTCCTGAAATATCCCCCGCAGCAGCCTAGGGGAGAGGAGGAGAGAGAAGTCATCAGCACTGTGGTGGGGGGGTCACAACATGGGGGGGCAGGGCAGTAGGGGGAATCGGCAAAGCTCAGAGTGATTAGGGTGTACCAAGGTGCACCTGGCACACCCCCTGTGCATGCCTATGCTTCCACCACAAGTGGAAGGAAAGAAAATTGCTAAATTTCCCCATCAACACAGTCAGTGTTAATGGAGGAATCTCTCCCGCAGCGCTATTGTGTTCTGCCTGCAGGGAGTCTTCCTGGCCGGCAGAACACAGTTATTACTGCTATATTTCTATATCATGAGTACCTGTACAAAATTATTGCCGAAAGTTTGGGTTATGGCCACACTCTGGTTTTCCCACAATCTGCTTTTGAATCTACCCGCAATGTTCACGAACACCCTGCAATCCAGGGTGTCACTCAGTGTCCCTCCTCATTCCTGTAGACAACAACCTTTGATTGTGTAAGTCCAAGTAGAGGGTCCAAGGACTGTGCTGTGCATGTTTGCTTTTAGAGGTGGGCACAAAGAGCTAAGTGCAGAAATCAATGTATAATATATTTGGGATTGTTAGTTGTGTTAGTCTGAATAACTTGAGATTTTGGTAAATGTTACAGTGTATTTCGACTTTAAAGTATATAGTAAGGCTTACCTGTAGGTGCAGGAAATATCTCCTAAACAAGGAGATATTAGGAGATATTTACAATGTCCCCGTATGCTGTGCCGTTTCTAGAGGGGTCATGCCGTGACTGGCGGCTCTGTGCACATGCGCGGGAGTGAATTCACGCGACTTCGGCCAGTCACAGAGCCGGAGTCTGCAGCCCCGGAAGGAAGAGGGGTGAAGAATGGACGTTTCCTGTACAGGGGACAGCGGTGACATCGTAGGCTTCAGTTTCAGGTAAGTGACACAAAATGGGCTACTATGAGATGCATAGTAGCCCATTATGCTTTACCTTTGCAGGGAAATAAAGAGGAAGTAAAACCCATCAGGGTTTACTTCCTCTTTAAGGTTTCTTCCCTTGGTCACTAATTTGGTGATCTGGGAACTCCTGTTTGTGTTGCAGGAGAGAAGTCCACAAATAGACCCATTACAGACTCTGCTCTGGGCCTGGCTCTCCTAACTTCCTGCTGCTGAGATCACAATGTTGTCTCTGCTGCACTGAAATTCCAGGCAGTGTTGTTACCTCCTCCGATAAACGACAGAACACCTTTCCTTCTCCTCCTCTTCATACCATAAGGGGGTGAGTTTAGCAAAGCAGAGCTCAGGCAGTCCTGATCACCCTGATTAGGATGTTAGTGCAGTAGAGGCACAGTACAGGAAGTTAGGCACTCACTGGTTTTCTGGCAGGATCAACAGATATTATTCTGTACCTGCAGCATTTAAAAAAGAAGACAAAACAAATGTTTATGTATTGCCAATATGTACTGAATTTTTTCCCCAGACATAGTTTCTC
This sequence comes from Rana muscosa, assembly GCA_029206835.1. NCBI lineage: Eukaryota > Metazoa > Chordata > Amphibia > Anura > Ranidae > Rana > Rana muscosa. The sequence continues at coordinate 110,606,052 of CM055117.1, read as the reverse complement.
CTTAAAGAGTCCGCACGGCTGCAAACTAGGACTTTTTAGACCTAATCTGAGTTTAAGCTGATAAGCCTAAATGGTTTATCCGTTCCGGATAGGCTTTGATGTCTCATTTTGCTGGAAGGTTTGTTCTATGATTGCTGTAAGTTGTACATAACTGGGCTTCAATCAGATCAATTTAACAATTTTTTATGTTCCACATTTCATCAGTCAGTTCTCCTAACCGCTGTGCAGATAAATGGTAAAATGAAATTTCAATTAAAGAGATTTTACAAATTTGATAAAAAAGCAATCCCGTGATCTCTCAATGCAAATACAGAGGGGGGTAATTCCAACTCAGTCTGTATGATGTTAAAGAGAACCTACTACTAAACAAAATATCAAAATCACCAAATCACACCACGCTGAGCTCACTCTTGTGACCTAAAGCCTTGAGAAAGATCACATGGTCTCTGTTTATGGAGGGCATTAGGAAAACCTCATTAGATACTGTACAGAGTCTATTGTTTTTAATCAGGGGGGGGGGGGCCCTTCTAGTAGACTTACATGAGATCAAAGAAAATTATCAGAAAATCTAATTAAAAATGCCATAAATCTATTCCCTCTTTTGTAGATGCAATAACTTTTACACAAACCAATCAATATACGCTTATTGCAATTTTTTTTTAACCAACAATATTTAGCAGAATACATATTGGTCTAAACTGATGAAGACTTTTTTTATAGCCAATATCTATAGGAGGGGTTTCCACCATCCCTGTTAAGTTCTATTTTATACAGTATGTCGTATTTTCAGTTTGATGTGTATTATATGTGAAGTTGCGTATCAGGGATCGGTATTGTCGTAATATTGAAGCCTATTGAGATTTCCATACATTAGAGGATTCCACCATTATTGTTATGTTATTGATCAGTAAGTTAGCGCTGCACTTTTATTTTGTGGTGTGGGAACACATAACATGCTTAGCGGCAGGCCTTTTACTGACACTTTTTTATTTTACCTCTAGTAGTTAATTGTAAATAGTAGTGTGGTGATTACCTATTATACTAAAGATGGGCATGTGGAATTATTAAACATCAACAGATTTCAGTTGTGCCCCACCAGGCTGGCCCCCCATGGACAATGTGCCTGGCTGCTGAGTTCATCACCCCATCCCTGCACTCAGTGCACTGATTAGCACTGACAGGCAGCAATGATTGGCACTGTATGGCACTAATAGAAAGCACAGATTGGCACTCATTGGCAACACCAATTGGCACTGATAGGCAGCACTGATGGGCCCTGATTGGCACTAATAGGTGGCACTGATTAGCAGCACTAATGGCACTAATAGACAGCACTGATTGGCACTAATAGACAGCACTGATCGGCACTGATAGGCAGCACTAATGGGCACTGATTGGCAGCATTTAGTGGCACTGATTGGCAGCACTGATCGGCACTAATAAGTGGCACTCATGGGCATTGATTGGCAGCACTGATGGGCACTAAAAGGTAGCACCGATGGGCACTGATTGAAAACACTGGCACTGATTAGCACTGCTTGTTACTGGTAGGTGGCACTGATTGGAAACACCAATTGGCACTGATAGGTGGCATTGGTTGGCACTGATATTAGGAGGCACTTATTGCCACTGATTGTAAACACTGATTAGCAATGACTGGCACTGACAAGTGGCACTGATTGGCACTGACAGATGGCACTGATTGGAAGCACTGATTGGCACTGACAGGTGGCACTGATTGAAAACACTGATTGGTCCTGACAGGTGGCACTGATTGACACTGGCAGGTGGCACTGATTGGCACTGGCAGGTGGCACTGTTTGGCGCTGGCAGGTGGCACTGTTTGGCGCTGGCAGGTGGCACTGATTGGCACTGGCAGGTGGCACTGATTGGCACTGACAGAGGAGAGGGAGTTTCACACTGAGCTGATATTGGCGCTTAGTGAAACAGTGTGTTAAACTGATATGTAATCTGACTGCAAGCAGAGAGAGACCAGCTGTCAAAATTCAGCGGTAATGTCGGGGGTGGGCGGGACCCATCAGCTATCAAACACCAGCCAATGATTGGGTTGCTTAAGAAGGGGGCGTGCTACATACACATAGCAGCCCGCCCAGACCCCTTCCCATTGGCTGGTGTTTGATAGCTGCTTGGTCCCGCCCACCCCGGTCACACCCACCCCCGACATCATTGCTGAATTCTACAGCTTGTCTATGACAGTTTCACACACTGAACGGCTCTGGCAAGCGTCAATATCGGCTCAGTGTGAAACTGTCTCACAGGCAGCACGGACTGCACACTCATTGGATGCAACATTTCACAGCACTCCCACAGGCAGATTTTAGGAGACAGCCGGCACGGGTGACAGACGGGTACAACTTGTCACTGCTGGCTGCCGTCCCTCTTAAGATGCTGCCTGGGACCATCGGCCCACTGGGTCCCATGGTAGGGCCAGCCCTGTCTCCAGTTACAAAGATTTATTTAATGTATTTATTATGCTCTTCAGCTGCATCTAGTGGCTAAAATGGGGTATTGTTTTTTAATAAAATAGCATTAGTTTAAAATAGAAAATAGCTTAAACAATATTAGTTTTTGACCAATTAGTACATAAAAAATGTACATTCAGATTCACTGGGTGAAGCAAACTCCTTCTAATCAAAATCAGCTGAGCTGTCAAACGAGCATCTGTAAGAACAAAATAAATTGTCAATGATGTACCATAAATATTTAAATTCCCCCCCCCCCAGTAGTGACTTGGTAAACTGCAGCACACCTAATGGGCTTTTTGTTTAGCTGTTTGTGCCCTGGCCAGAGAGATGCACTCCGTCTGTTTGTCCAGTGACTACTGTCATTGAGACAGAAGGAAAATACAATATTTTGAGTTGTCACCAGAAAAAGAATAAATCGGAAATTGTTCAATGGGGAGCAGTGGCGGCTGTTTGTTTTTTTGGGGGGGGGGCAGTCCAGTCCAGGTGGCCAGGAGGAGAATCAGTGTTACAATAGTGAATATTCATTCGCTATTGTACCACAACTAGGTGGGCTTCGGGCGCAGTGCTCTGCACCCCCCAAAGCCCACCTTTTTTGAAGCCTATTAGAGCCTCTGGCTCTAATCACGCGCTTCAAAAAAAAAACCCTATTGGAATCCATGCATCCAGCACCCTACATGTAGATCAGGGGATAGATGTGCACCCCCTTTGGACGGGCCGCCACTGATGGGGACACTTGTTCTGGTGACAACTGTCAGAGGGGGTTTCCTTAACTTTGAAGAGATTTCTTTGTCATTCTTTATGGAGTAAAATACTATTTATTTTACAGGGGATGGGGAAATTAAATGTGCACTCTAATTTTGTTATTTTTTGGGGAAAAATAAATAAATAGCAGTGCTGCTTATATGACAAATATAAGCAGTTCCATATGTAGCGGGTATTTAAATTAGGGGGAAACATCTGGGTTATTTAACCCAGATGTACTAATTGTTAGGGAATCTGAGAATCCCTTTTTGTGGTTCTTGGAGGACTCTGGTGGTGCAGGGTTCCCTGTGGCCTGCTGGTGGCGTTGTCGCCCTGGGCTGGAGTTGAACCCGCACCGCAAGACTGCTCCCTTTTTGTCCTTTCCTGGCGCTTGTACAGCGGGGCAGGGAACCCGCTGTAAAGCAGGGGGAGAGGGGATAAAGGGGGCGGACGCCCTGACCTTGGGTTCAGAGTTGGAGGACGCGGCCGCACCCAGGCACCTTCAGCCTGGGTGCTGGCGTTCCGTTGTTCCGGGCCCAGGTGCCCTTGACCTGGCCGGAGTGAGAGATGGAGTCCATCCCAGGCACCTTAAGCCTGGGGTGAGGTACTACTGCCAGGCCCAGTAACTTCGACTGGGTTCCGCGAGGGTGGAGGAGTCCGAGGGGCCCTAAGGTGTTGGGACCCGTATCTGAGGCGAGGAGGCCGGGGAGTGTAACCCTTCCGAAAAGTCCGGTACAGCATTAACCCGGTGACGGCGGGGCCTCTGGTAACTCCCTTGGAGGGATGTCTTCCCCCTGACAGGGGCAGCAACGTAGCGAAGGTAACTCCAGTTCCTGTTCACTAGAGTCGCTGGAAGAGACTCTGAAGCCAAAAATTCCATTTAACAGCCACTGTGCTTAGCAACCGTTGGTGAAACCTCAACGGTTTAGTTTTCTTTGAGGATTGTGCCTTGACCTACTCTCCACCAATACTGAACTGTTTTATGGGTCTCAAACTGTCTGCTCGCAAAGGACTATTTGTTTGCCGTTATGGAATAAATAAGTGTTGGACCTTTTCAGTGTGTGGTACTCCAATTACTGGGAGCAAAGGGGGTTATCAGCAGAACAGACTTGGCTCTAAGCGTATACACAGGCCCGAATACAACTAGATACTGGCCTTCACCTCTACATGCTGTAATCGAGAGGACATGGGCCGTGGCGCACCTCGCTCTCCCCTCCAAGGTACCCCTAGACCAGAGCCTGAGTAACCGATAAAGAAGGGGGTGAGGGTGAAGGCCGCTACACATATTTTTCAGTACCATAGACAGTACTGCAACATTTTGTTACCAACATAATTATATCACTTGTTGAAAGATATTGGAATTCATTTTCTTAAAGTAGATATTTTATACCTCTGCACAGTGTGCCTGATCACAAGGATACAAGCCATGTATTGTGGTGGTGACTAGGGTTGAGTAAATTTGAGCGTCTTCATTTCCTAGAAATTTCTACAAAAATCTGAAAATTTCAGCAACATTTGACCAACTTGGAGTAATGCATTGGAGTTAATAAAAAGGCTAAATTAAAGTGACCAAAAGGGTCACTTGTACACAATAGGAACCCTGTAATATAGAAGCATTATGCTCACCTTTCCAGCGGCCTCTGAAGGTATTCCTGCTTCCAGTTGGGCATAATAACTGTTTCTTCGTTGCATGTTGTGGTTCCTCTTACCAGCTTGTACATGACTCCAGAATGTATGAGCCAGTAGAAGTAACCACAGTATGTGTGGGGCAGGAGCAGATATTTAAAGGGTCTTTAGGGTTTTGCAGAGAGCAGCCCCAATCCTCTACTTCTGGGGTCCCCCACTGGTGCTCCTTGCTCCTCCACTCTGCTGAGTGCCCACATAGCAGGCCTCTTGCTGGTCTTGCTCCAAACCCCGCTCTGAGTGTCCATAAGACACTCATAAGGCACAGAGGGTCAATCACTGACTGTGATTGACAGCAGTAGAAGCCAATGGCTCTCGCTGTTGTGTCTGAGCCAATGAGGAGGAAAAGAGCTAAGAGAGCCTCTGCTCTCTGGCACAGTGCAGGATCAAGATCAGGCTCAGGTAAATATTTAGGAGCGGCTTCATGAATGCATGAAGGTAAAAAACCTTCAGCCTTTAGAACCACTTTAACCTACCCAAAAGGGTTGAATACCTGCTGCGGACCAAGAGAAGCAAAGTTATGGCATTTCAAAAAAAGGTAAGTATATTGCCTCTTTTTTTTTTACAGAATCCCCATTGTGTACAAGTGACCATGTGGTGACAGGATCAATATACTTTTTTTTTTTTAAATTGGTGATTTTGGGGGGTGCAATGAGCTTTAATTTGCTATGGGTTACATAAGCTCCTGTTAACTTTCAACTATCCTGGATATGTTCTTTTGGCAAGAAATGGTCCGCCATTAGCTTAAATAGTTAAAAAAAAAAAAAAAATGTGACACAAAAAACAAGTAGAATAAAAAATTTAAGGAGACAGTACAAAAACACACAAATAATTATTAAATATACAAAAAAACAAAAACAAAATAAAAAGACTAATAAACAAAACTACCGTATATATTCGAGTATAAGCCGAGTTTTTCAGCACGGCTTAAACTCGAGTCGTCTTTTTGCGCCTGATCCCCTGGACTTTGGGGACCCGGTACCGGCCGGCCGTAGGTCCCCTGGACCCGAAACTTGGCACACATGTAGCCCCAGTTCTCCTCTACAAGAGTACAAAGTTTGCTCTATGGGGGACCTACGGCCAGGGAGCACCGATTTTTCAAATCCGGACACCCCTTCCATATACTCCCATGTTAAACGTAAGTCTAGTCATGGGTACAATGAGGCATGGGCACAGTGAGGCATGGGCACGGTGAGGCATGCACATGGACACAGTGAGGCAAAGTGAGGCACAGTGAGGCATGCAGATGGACACCCTAGGCTTATACTCAAGTCAATACGTTTTCCCAGTTTTTTTGTGGTAAAATTAGGTGCCTCGGCTTATATACGGGTCGGCTTATACTCGAGTATAGACGGTAATCTAACAATAAACTCATGCCCCTCTAAGCGATCTTAAAAAGCACACATCTTCTAAGTTAAGTACCAAATTCTCTTTAAAACCAATTTTGCCAAAATCACTCAACTCATTCCCCTAGTGGCACCATGGCATTCCATTATTTTTCATTTATTTTTTAGGAGGGGGTTTTAACAAAAGGATAACAAAGTTCTGTTTCTTATAGCTCGTCAAAAGCTGTTACAACATGAATATTCTAAATAAATATTAAAAGCTTATGCCAGTTTTTGAAAAAACTGATTGCTATCCAGTGTGACACAAGAAATTTAAAGGAAATCCTTTAGTGCCCATTCACACTTCTCAGTTGCAGTGCATTGTGGCAGTGCATGTGTTACCATAGCATACATTAACACACTGCAAAAAATGGTGTATGTCTACTTTTTTTCTCCATTTTGGTGCATTGGCAGCTTATTACGTAATTCATTCATTGGGCTCTGTTAACACAACGCATGTTAATGTGTACATAAGGCATGTTAATGCATAAAGACGGGGCCCCAAGTCTGAATAAGCCTTTATACATAAAAAGATTGTGTTCAGTAACCTTTATAGAAGCACTTTACTTTGATGAATCCTAAAATGTTTAGAATTTAATACAAAGGTACGAGGTGTGTCTAAAAGGTTTTGTGAATGGCCCTATATCTCAATGGCAAAATGGGCCAGAGACATGTCGAGAAGCGCCACCTAGGGTGACGTACACATGACCATCAGGGTAAACCTGCTGCGGGCAGTCAAACGTAGTCAGTTTGACAGGTAGGGTCACAGTGCTATGTAACAACGAGTGAACATCAAGTTCTGCTACAAACTGAGAAAAATGGTGACAGAGATGCATGAAATGTTGGTGTAAGTGTACAGGACAGAAGCCGTGAGCAGAAAATGTGTTTACACTTGGTTCAGATGCTTTCACAATGACAAATAAACGACTAAGGATGAGCCATGTTCGGGTCGGCCGTTGGCAAGCAGAACCCCAGACATGATCAGGCGAGTGTGACAAATGTTGGCACGGGATCTGCAACTGACTCTATGATTGACGATGGAGGAACTAGGCATTAGTAAGTGCGCACCATCGTCCACAAAGATTTGGATAAGCGGAAGATCTGTTCCTGGTTTGTGCCGCATAAGCTGACAGATGAACAGGAAGCAAAACAGATGGAAACCTCTGGTCACTGGACAGTGGATGTTGCTGTACACTGTACGATCCGTGTACGGCAATTCTTGGCTCAGCGTGGTATACCTGTTCTCGATCATTCATCGTACTCCCCTAAACTGGTGCCTGTGGATATCTGTCTGTTTTCCTGCCTGAAGAGCATTGTGAAAGGCACATGTTTTCGGACATGGTGGCAATTAAAGAATGTGTAACAGTGGTTCTGCGATTGATTTCTTTGCTTTATGAACCCTGACAAAAATGTGTTGTGAAGGATGGAGATTATTTTGAAGGCCCAATAAAGGTAATTTGTTTTATCTTCCGTTTTGTTTGTTTTCTGATACCATTTACCAAACTATTTAGACGTATTGTATTCAGGGGCGGATCCAGGGGGGCAACAGGGAAATTGCCCCCCCCCCCGAGAAATTTGTGATGGGCCAGCGGGTGAGGGCGCAGGCCAGTCAGCAGGCTGGCGGGTGAGTGGGCAGACCAGTCAGAGGGACGGCAGGTGAGTGAGGGGGCGGGCCAGTCAGCAGGACGGCGGGTGAGTGAGTGGGGGAGCCAGACAGTGGGTCAGTGGGTGAGTAAGTGGGCTTGCCAGTCAGCTAGTCGGCGGGTGAGCTGGCGAACAGGCCAGTCAGAAGAGGAGAGGGCAGACAGGCCAGTCAGCGGGTTGACGAGCGGGGGGGAATAGAGAGATGACATCATCTGTCACTGCCTGTCCTGCATCACCGCAGTTCCACCCTCACTGTGCAGTCACGGGCAGCAGAGAGATTACATCATCTCTCTGCTGCCTGCCTTCACTCTGGGACACAGCAAGTGACAATCTGCACCTTGTAGTAGGCAAATGACCGCATGTGGCAGGTGACGTGGCAAGTGAAAATCTGCAACTTGTGGCAGGCGACATGGCAAGTGACAATCCGTAACTTGTGGCAGGTGACATGGCAAGTGACAATCTGCATCTGATGGCAGGCGACATGGCAAGTGACAATCCATAACTTGTGGCAGGTGACATGGCAAGTGACAATTTGGTTTACAATTACCTTTGGTGAAGGGCAAACTGTAACTGAGAAATAATTATACTGTAGACTCATGATAGAATAAAAGTGCAAAGACTTGTCCATCAAACAAAGAGCGATGGCAGAGATTGCTACTATAACATTGTTTCATATTTGTCTATTCAAATCTTTGAAGTTAGATTGTACCTAAACCCAAGAAGGAAAATGTATGTATTGTAGCTTACCAGTACTTAGATGTGTTGGGTGGATTAGTTTTTTTTTCAGGATTTCTTTTCCTTTAATACCTGATGATCCTGCCAGCAAACACACTTCCTTTCCAAGGATGACAATACACAATCATCTCACATTTTTTAGTTGCAGCACAGATATTGAGTTATCACATTCAGTTTTTGCAGACAGCGCAGTATTCCTACACTTTTTACATTTTGCCATTGAGATACATATATATTGCAGCAGTCTGACACCTTTAGGGTGATATATAGGTTTTTTGGACCTAAAACATCCATTTAAATCTAGGGTATCGGTTACTATACTCACGGTTAAGTTTTTTGCAATTATTGCACCAAGTAAGATTTAATTCACAATATTCTACTATTATCCATTGGAACACCAATGGATATTTTTGAATATCGGGCTTCTAAGGTGGTCAACACTCAAGGTGTATTTGAGACCTTTAACACCAAAGATGGAGATTTGGGGGGACTATTTGTCAGACTCAAAAATCTGACCATTTCTGAGGTACACACCCAATGGGATATAGCCTTTTTGGAGGCGTACATCAAATTAAGCATGGTCCCAAGAAGCCTACGATGGGAGGTATGTCCCCAAAAGGGAGAGATAGAGTTGGAAAGTTGGTTCCGGTATTTTAATGATGCTGGGGTCAATTTTTTACGCTTCCTAGTCGGGTAGAAAAAATAGCAAATTAACCAGACTAGATGGGGAGATAAAAACCCTTAAAGATAGTCTCCTTCCTCATAAAGAGGGGGAAGAATATAAGGAGCGAACCATTAATCTTTTAAAATTATTAGATAAGGAGGAGAAGGAACAAAAAATCAAAAAAAGAAAGAAATACAATAGGGACTATGGGGATTATCAAGCCAATTTTGTCTTTGAATGGCAAAAGAAATTGGCTAATGAGGAGTTGGATAAACAGGAAACAAGAATGGAGGCTATTATTCAGGGAGATAATGCCCCAGATACTTCTACAGGGGCAATACAACATTTGCTCATTAGGGAAGTCTCACATAAAACTCCTAAGAAAACAACTAATAACAAATCGGGTAAGAAAGGAAGGCGGGTGTCGTATCAGTCACCCAAACGAACACAGGTACCTCCCAAAGGGGGACAACCTCCAAGAAATACTGGATGGAACCAACAATATGGTTCAGGGAGGAGAGATGATCGTGATTATGGCCAACAACAATATAGTAATAATCAACACCAATCCTATAGGGACCCTCCTGGGTCTAGGAGAGAGACCGATAGAGGCTCGTATAACAACTATGGTTATGATAGACCACCCTATCAAAGTCCTCGACAGGACGAGTGGACTTACTATGATAGGTACAGAGAGGATTGGGAGTTTAACAACAGGGGAGAATCCCATAACCGTTTTTTCCCTCTTAGAGATAGGGACGGTCCTGTACACCAGAAACAGAGTGAGTATGATCTGGAAGACCAGGAACTCACATGGTCTACTAGAGACCGATCAAGGAGACCCAGTGGGAAAACGCAAGATCAACACCATTGGGGATTTCCCAAAGCCAATCAGGGCATAAAGAGGCCCATAGAAAACAAAGAGGAACAAGAGGGGGGAGGAGAGCACAATCTAAAAAAACCAAGAGCATAACAGGTGAAGGCATTTTCAACCTCAGTTCCCAAACCTTGACAGAATCTGAAACAGCCCTTTTGAATAAGGGTTTAAAATTTGCCCCTCCACGAATACTCAACAAATTCGAAACGTACATGGACGTACACAAGTACGTTAGGAGAATTAACATCAAAAGGCATTTCGCTAGTATTCCTACACGCCAGGGGGGATTAGTGTTGAATAATTATCAATATACGGGATTGTCCAATGCTTCCTCTTTTAACCCCCCAGGTACCCTAGCACCATCACTGAGAGTATTTCGTGATGTGGTTCTGCGAGATTTGGAATCTGTAAAAACAACAAATAAAAAAATGGAGAAGAATTTAGAGCAGGGCTTAGACACCTTGTGTAACAATAAACAATTGGTTATACGCCCCGCCGATAAAGGGGGGGGGATAGTGATCCTTGATAGGGATGACTATCTTCAAGAATTATCCAGGATTGTTGGGGATCAGGAGACCTATACCCTCTTGGTCGGAAATCCAATCATTAAATATAAAAAGACCCTGGATGACTTGGTACTAAAGGGCGTACAATTAGGAATTCTGAATGAAAAGGAACAGCTTTTTTTGGTCCCTAAGGCACCGAGGGTTCCTATCCTGTACTGTTTGCCTAAAATACATAAAAGTCTGACTTGCCCCCCGGGACGTCCGATAGTTAGCGGAATTGATTCCATCACGTCCCGGGTGGGCAAATATATAGACTTTTTTCTTCAACCATTAGTGCTGAAAATGCCGTCCTATCTGAAAGACACCAGACATGTAATTAATTTGCTGGCAGATCAACATCCCAGTGAATACATGTGGATGGTCACAGCTGATGTGACATCACTTTATACTATAATTCCCCATTCTTTGGGGTTATCAGCTGTTAAGTATTATTTAAATCTCCATTCAACAACATCGGAAGAACAACAAAATTTCATTATGGAGCTTCTAGATTATGCGGCAAAACACAACTATTTCTGGTTTAGTCACAACTTCTACAAGCAGGAACGGGGAGTAGCCATGGGGGCGAAATATGCCCCCAGCTTGGCCAATCTGTTCATGGCCAAATGGGAGGAGGACGTCATCTTTAAAGACCGAAGCCCACATCTTAAACTTTGGGCTAGGTATATTGATGACGTCCTCCTCCTCTGGGATGGCACAGTTGCACAGCTGGAAGCTTTCTTCCTAGAGATTAATCAGAATGATAGAGGTATACGTTTCATTTATGAGGCTAGTCAAGTACGAATTAATTTTTTGGACCTTACAATCACCAAGAGTGAAGTGGGTTTCAAAACGATATCGTACTTCAAACAAACTGACCGCAACGCTTATATACCGAGCGATAGTTGCCACAAGGACTCTTGGCTGAAGTCAGTGCCGAAAAGCCAATTTGTTCGCATGCGGAGAAATTGTTCTGAAAAGTCCGATTACTTTCTCCAGGCCAATATCCTGAAAGATAGGCTATTGGAAAAGGGCTATGATGAGAAAGCCTTGGAAGACATTTTGAAGGAAGTGGGGGGCATGGAAAGATCATCTTTGTTAACAAATGGCCCAAAAAAGAAACAAGAACAATTGTGTATACCATTCATCACAACATACTCTACACAGCATTATATGATAAAAAGAATCATTCGGAAACACTGGCATCTTTTGGGGAGTGACCGTATCATCAACACTTTCCTCCCAACAATCCCACAAGTTATTTTCAGGGGTGCCCCTTCCCTGAGAGATAGAGTGGCACCCAATGTGGTTGACCCTCCACCTAAGAAAGTCTCTTTTTTCCAAAAATTATCTGGGTACCATCAATGCCGTCGGTGCCAGGTGTGCTCCATAAACAAAATCAGATCTAAAAAGACTGAAGTATTTGTATCCAGCAGTACTTCAAAAACTCATAAGATCGATACTTTTGTCACATGCAGTTCCACAGGCGTTGTATACCTCCTGCAATGTCCTTGCGGGATGCAATATATAGGTAGGACAAAACGGACCATGCAAATAAGACTTGGAGAACACATAGCTAACATTAAGAGTGGCTTCCAATATCATTCGGTATCCAAGCATTATGACTTACACCACCAGCGCAATCCAGAGGGTACTTCCTTTTTAGGAATTGACAGGTATAGTCCTCATTGGAGGGGTGGGTCTCTAGTCAGGGAAATATCCCGCATGGAAATGAGCTGGATCCATAAGGTCCGCTGCTATACCCCTTATGGGCTTAACGTCGACATTGATGTCAATGCATTCATCGATAACAGCTAGGTGGATATAATTTCTGTATAGCAATGTAAACTGGATCTGAGCTCTCGGTACATCCCCATTCCATCACTATCGATACCCTTAGGGGACCTATGGCACCGAGACAAATACTCCAGTTATACACATTCAGATTGGTGTAGTGCATTGATCCATGGACATCTTAAGGGGGTCGCCCTTGGGGATGTCTATGGGTTCATTTGAGTACACATCAGGTTTGTTGAACATGTGTTTTTTCATTATGGTGTCGGGGTGTGTGCTTTGGCGGCACCCATACATTTATGGTGAATATATATGCTCATAGAATCCAACAGACAGATCCAATTCGCTTAGATATTTGGTTTACAATTACCTTTCTCCAATAATTCCCTTCTTTCTATTTTTTAGTTCCTTCTCCCATAGTGACATTCCATATGCAGATGGCCATGGTTTTTTTATATTAAGAAACAATGAGTGTAATCGTGAATCTGTCCACAGGGTGGCGGTCACATTACACCTATCTAGCATATGGAGAAACACTTAACATTTTTAAATATTTTAATGGCTTGGAATACATTTATACGTTATGATATATCCAGGAAATGTGGGGTAGGGATGTGAACCCCTTTATATCATATTAGGTTTGATTTCAACCAACGTATAGTATTTCTGTAGCCTTATATCTTATGTGCCTGTATATTTAGGATGCATATGGGCGGAGTGTGCTTGCTATTTTAATGCAAGTTTCACTCACAGTGAGCTAACTGTTTAGTTGGATCCCTTTTTAGTTTACATATCTGATTTACGTCTGACATTGCCAACGCTAGTCAGTGTTTTGGATGTAAGGGCGGTTTGCCCATTTTCAATATGGTGATATGTGTAGCGGAGATGCCGAGAGTTCAGATCCAGTCGGACTCCGTTAATGTCACTGATATGTTACAATGATTTATACTGAATAGGTTCACTCATAGTGAGTGGATATCCCGGCCGTGATCTTTTGTATCTATATGTCGGTGTAGGATCCGACAGTGAGATCAAAGGTAATAGGTTATTAATGTAAGGGCAGTTTGCCCATTTTCAAGATGGCGACGCCCGCAGCTGGGATGCTGGGAACTCTGTTCTGGGCGGACCCAGCTATCGCTCACAACACATAAAATGGTGGTGGATCAGCACGCCGCCCGTGCCCCTGGATGACGACAGGTTTGTCGAAACGACGTAGGGAGGAGCGGCGTGCTGACGTCACCACAATACGAATCCCGGAAGCAACGGGTAGTGAGAGCCGGCCGGCCTTATACACAACCACTGCTGTTTTTTATTCAACATGCTGTAAGTGCATCTTTTTATTTTAATAAACGTTTTATAATATTGGATTACGCTATGGGGCTTTCTTTTTCACCCTAAATGCGATTCGTGGAGATATCTGGGGACTACAGACTGAAGCCTAGAGGAATATAAGTACAGAGAGAGCCAATTAGAGACCCTGGCGGGGATAATAGCCATCTACTCAGACTGATCTCTCTCAGGGATCAGGATTTCTGGTAAGCAGCCTGAGAAAGATAAGGTGGTGGATTCCTTTCTGTCGTATCAGCACTTCTTCCATGGTGTTTCAGTTTTGAAGTCACAAATTCAATTTTGAAGAGATTGAACCCTTATACACTTTATTCTTTTTCTGGGGACTTTATGCCATTTATGAACTGCTATTGAATTCTCTTGTGTTAATACCAAGGAATAGAGTGTAACATCATTTATTACCCAGAGGCTCAACGTATATCATTCATTGTTACATTTACATGTTATATTGTTCAGTCACGTCACCTTTGAGGTGATATCACATTGTGATTTCACACTTAATAATTTTCGGTTATTTTTATTCACAATTTTTACGTAGTTGCGCAGCTTTATTTCCTTATAATATTGTTATTTGTGTGTGTCTCACATTTTTTAGTTGCAGCACAGATATTGAGTTATCACATTCAGTTTTTGCAGACAGCGCAGTATTCCTACACTTTTTACAAAGTGACAATCTGCATCTGGTGGCAGGCGACATGGCAAGTGACAATCTGTAACTTGTGACAGGTGACATGGCAAGTGACAATCTACATCTGGCGACAGGAGACGTGGCAAGTGACACACTCAGGGCTCCCACTGATTCTGCATTATGGTGAGTTGAACTATTTCATTTTATATAACAATGTATTAATGGAAATAATGTGCTTCAATCATCCTGACAACATATTAACCATGGTGCCGTAATGATTGAAGCGCCAACAGCAGCCATTGCCCCAATAAATTCCAGCAAAAAACGTTATTTTCTGGCAGTGCCCCTCCCGAGACTAGGCTCTGGATCCGCCCCTGGTCGGATTCCATATAATATTACTTCTTCTGTCTAAAAGAAACAATAGACTAAAGTTAGGAATGTCTATCTATATCTATCTAGGTATATACAGTAGGTCATTGCTGCCTATCAGTGCCTAACACGTCCCTTAGAAAGGCAAAGATTAATTGATTCCTATATGTTTTTATTATATCAGTGTCATATTATAACAAATGCTACACCCGTTATAGTGCACACATCCACAATTATTGCGGCAAATTATAGACACATTAAAGTTAAGTGACAGATTTACTGTGCCCTTGTGTTATGTTTCATGTAAAGGACAAAAAATGAATTAGGTTTTACCTCTGACTAACATTGGTGAAGGGCAAACTGTAACTGAGAAATAATTATACTGTAGACTCATGATAGAATAAAAGTGCAAAGACTTGTCCATCAAACAAAGAGCGATGGCAGAGATTGCTACTATAACATTGTTTCATATTTGTCTATTCAAATCTTTGAAGTTAGATTGTACCTAAACCCAAGAAGGAAAATGTATGTATTGTAGCTTACCAGTACTTAGATGTGTTGGGTGGATTCGTTTTTTTTTCAGGATTTCTTTTCCTTTAATACCTGATGATCCTGCCAGCAAACACACTTCCTTTCCAAGGATGACAATACACAATCATTGTACCATATCTACGGGAAAAAAGCATTGTCACTCTACCACAGGAAGTGTGTTAGGCCTACAAGACACCTCCCCCTCCCCTCATCTCCATACCACAAGGAGATATGGAAACAATGCTAGCTGATAACAGTCAAGTGAGGCAGAGATCACAGGAAGGTCCTTACAGCTGTTGCAGCCATCACGACAGCTTAATGCGATTGCGTTTTTTTTTTTATACAATGCAGTATGCACAGAACACTAACTAGCTTGTGGCAAAGAGCAGAGGAGGCGTTTTGGAGAACTTCCCTTGGCTCAGTTCTACAGGTGTGATAGGCAATGGGCAGGCCGTTAGGCAAAAACAGCAGATGGAGGCTGTAGGTTTTCACAGAGAGCTGCTGAGAGCCGGAGCTAGTGTTTCCATCTCCTCCACATCCTGGTGCTCCAGTGAGGGCTGGAGGGGCAGAGCACACAGCTGGTGATTGATAGTCACCACTCTGCACTCACAGCTGATCTGAGAACTGATTGATCAGCGGCCTGTGATCACTCAGTTCCAGATGTAGAGCCAGCAGGGTGAACGCCGCGAACCGGGGCTGCAGATTCAGTCTCCAGGTGATGTTATCACTTCTCTGTCTATAAGCATACTAAGGCATGTTTTTATCATGAAAAATGTGAGTGTATATCTATGTGGATTTTAAGTTGCAAGAAATCTTTTTTAAACGTTATCACACTATTGCAAGCTTCCATTGTTTTCCACCTGTGTTATATATGAGGAGATTGCTGATAGCCAGGAGGAAGCAGTGGCTTTTGATCTGCACTTTAAACAGGAGGAAGGAGTGATCCTTGTATCAGCATTTAAGCCAAAATTAGCCACCACAGGAAAGAGGAATCATAGGAGGATCTTTTCCAGCTGATAATAATATTTATTACAGGCTTTTATACAAAGCCCTTAAGGTGAGGGTACACCTGGTGAGGGGGCGAGGTGGTGTGGACACTGCATGAAAATATCATCACCATCATGTTTTATGTTTCCATGTTGGACTTTTGAAATATTATATTATTAAGGATCTCTGTGCAATACACGGAGCACTTGCACTTTATTTATATATATTTTTAGACATTTATTAATTACCTTTGCATCACAGGATATTATTAAAGATTTTTGTGCAATACACGGAGCACGTGCACTTTATTTTGGACATTTATTAATTACTTTAGTATCACAGGATATATTTTTGGGTTATTTATTGTATTTGTGCTACACATGTACATTGGTTTTATAGTCATTTTTTAGCACTGCACATATGATATACAAGTTAGCAATGTCACATTTGGGAAAGTGTGGAAAGTGCTGGCAGCTGTCTTTTAGTCTAATTTAATTTTTATTTTAGGGGAGAAGTTTTGGCAGCTCACAATTAAGGATGAGCTCAGGCGTGTTCGCATTGAACACGTGCAGAGCCCGCTAAGGAAGTCGGAACCGCGCTGTGCTAATCACAGGCAGGGAGACATTTCCCGATCTATGCAGCCGAGCATCAGGACAATGTCTCCCTGCCTGTGATTAGCGCAGCGCAGTTCCGACGGTGCCGACTTCCTTGGCAGGCTCTGCACGTGTTCAATGCGAACACGCCTGAGCTCATCCCTCCTCACAATGTTTTATCCACTACCATCAGTGATGCCTGCCAGTTCCTCCTGATCAGTGCTACCTAACAGTACCACCATCAGGGGGGTACAGGCATTACACTAGTAAGGGGCCCGAATGTACCCAGGGGCCCGCAGGAGAGAGGTGAATTTTGGCAGCACCCCCCCCCCCTGCTTCTCTTTGCTCCCGGCAGCAGAGGAAAAGAAGAGGCGATCTGCTGCCCCCCCCCCCCCCGGGTTCTCTGCTCACGGCAAGGGATAGAGGGTATCTGACACTTTCAGATTTTCGGCAGCACCCCCTCCCCCCCGGTTCTTCGCTCGCGGCAGGAGAGAGAAGGAAGAGGTGATCTGACCCCTCCGGTTCTCTGCTCCAGGGGGGCCATACCTAAAGCTGTGTAAGGGGCCCAAAAATTTGTGATGGCTGCCCTGCCGCCTATCAGTGCCACCTATCAGTGCATCCTATCTGTGCCCATCAGTGCTGCATATAAGTGCCACCTCATCAGTGCCAATCAGTGCTGCATATAAGTGCCACCTCATCAGTGCCAATCAGTATGCCTCATCAGTACCCGTCAGTGCAGCCTCATCAGTGCCCATCAGTGAAGAAGAAAACGTACTTATCTACAAAGTTTTGTAACAGAAACAAAGAAAAACTTTTTATTTTTATTCAAAAGTTTTGGTCTTTTTTTATTTGTAGCGCAAAAAATAAAAACCCCAGTGGTAAACAAATACCACCAAAAGACAGCTCTATTTGTGGGGAAAAAAATCTAAAGTTTAATTTGGATACAGTGTTGCATGATTGTGCAATTGTCATTCAAAGTGCGACAG
Organism: Rana muscosa; assembly: GCA_029206835.1. Lineage (NCBI taxonomy): Eukaryota > Metazoa > Chordata > Amphibia > Anura > Ranidae > Rana > Rana muscosa. Next base: position 110,588,057 of record CM055117.1, on the reverse strand, counting down.
CGCTGAAAACTGAAAATAGGTCTGGGCAGGAAGAGGGGAAAGTGTCCTGTACTGAAGTGGTTAAATACAGCCTGCAATGTCTATTATGAACCTATGGCAATGGGTGGGGAGACACACTGCAGGCTCTTCCACGGCCGGTCTATCAGGTAAAAACAAAAATATTCGGACAAGATTTTCCAATCTGTCCAATTGCTTCTTCTATTGGCAAGCCACAGATGGTGGTGTCTACTGGTACCCGCAGACGTTATTTTGTTTCTCAGCTCAATTAGGTTTTACATTTCATCTGTTCAATGCAATCAGAACAGACTCACCGGTTGTTAAAGGTTATTGCACATCACTCTTGGACTTTTGAAACGAGGGCTATTGTCCAACAAACTCTTGAAAATTGATTTTTATGTTTCCAGACTTTAACATTCCGCTCCGTCTGCATGCAACAACATACCATATAAAAAGATTAGGCTCTGCTTGACACATCCATTGCTTCTTCTGTGAGTTACGGAGTTACAGCCTATATTTTATTGTTATTGATTCTTCCAGGCCAAAGAGAAAGTTCCAGATTTTCTGCTGTTAATATTTGTGCCATTATTGCTGATGTCACGAAAGTTTCACCAGCTGTATTGGAAAGTTTTGTATTAACCTCTGAGTTTTATTAAAACAATACATTTATTGTTGTATAAAATGGTAAAATAAATAAATAAATAAATAAATAAATAAAAGTAATGGTTTTATTAAACCAACAGTCACTCAAAGGTCTGCGGAGGAATTACAAAAAGATAAAGTGGAAGCATAATAGCGATATCTGTGTACCCAAGCTTGTGTTTTACTGCAGCAATAAATGGTTAGTGCTGGATTTATGAAATAAAAATATTGCTGAAGCTCCTAGATGTCACCACATTAGTCTTGTGTCTCTGTTTACTTATTTATGATTTTCTGCATTTTTGTCCATAAAGACCAAGCACAAAATTCTGTTGTACTAACAATTTGCTGTGGCATATAGTCCAATTATAGCTATATATGAATAAATTGGAAGAAGGAGTGCCAGTTCCTAGAGTTGGCTCTTATTTATGTATGCTGTGGTGTTGTCTTCTTTTGTAAAATCTCTATAAATGATCAAAAGATACAATTAGTAGGGAATACGCACACATTAGTGGGCAGCAAGATGAGCTCTTTTAACCACTTCAGCCCCGGACCATTTGGCTGGCCAAAGACCAGAGCACTTTTTGCAATTCGGCACTGCGTCACTTTAACTGACAATTGTGCAACGTGGCTCCCAAACAAAATTGACGTCCTTTTTTTCCCACAAATATAGCTTTCTTTTAGTGGTATTTGATCACCTCTTTGGTTGTTATTTTTTGCGCTATAAACAAAAATAGAGCGACAATTTTTGAAAAAAAAGCAATATTTTGTACTTTTTGCTATAATAAATCTCCTCAATTTTTTTTTTTAAAAGGAAATTTTTTCTCAGTTTAGGCCAATACGTATTCTTCTACATATTTTTGGTAAAAAAAAAAAGCAATAAGCGTACATTGATTGGTTTGCGCAAAAGTTATAGCGTCTACAAAATAGGGGGTCGTTTTATGGCATTTTTATTATTTTCTTTTACTTGTTATGGTGGCGATCTGCGATTTTATTTTTTTTTATTTTATTTTTTATTTTTTTTTTCGTGACTGCCACATTATGGCGGACACATCGGACACTTTTGACACTATTTTGGGATCATTCACATTTATACAGCGATCAGTGCTATAAAAATGCACTGATTACTGTATAAATGTGACTGGCAGTGAAGGGGTTAACCACTAGGGAGCGAGGAAAGGGTTAAGTGTGTCCTAGGGAGTGATTCTAACTGTTAGGGGGCGTGGCTTACTGTGACACATCACTGATCGCCGCTCCCGATGAGAGGGAGCAGACGATCAGTGACATGTCACCAGGCAGAACAGGGAGATGCCTTGTTTACAAACCCGTTCTGCTGTTCCGTGACCCGATCGCGGGACATCAGTGGACATCGAGTCCGTGGGTCCCGGGGGCACGGTCACAGAGACCGCGGTGGGTGCGCGACCTCTAGGGGGCAGGTTTAAAGCAACGTATATGTATACGTTGCTTTGCCTGCCCGTGCCATTCTGCCGACGTATATTTACGTGAGGCAGTCGGCAAGCGGTGAAGGGAAACTGTAATGGTTTGGAGTCAATTCTATTTAAGTGTAAGGCTTGATTCACACTGCCGTGACCTGAAAGTTGCATGACTTGCGATGAGATTCGCCAGGAGACTTTGACGACTTTGAGGCACAAGTCTTATAGAAGTCGCCTCAAAGTAGTACAGGAACCTTTTCTAAAGTCGGAGAGACTTCAGCAGTGATAATTAAGACAGCTCTCATTGACTAACATGGGATTTTATAGGTCATGCGACTTGGGTTCTCACAAGTCAGATCCCAAGTCGCGGCAGTGTGAACTGAGCCTTAGAATAGGCAAAACTTTTTTTTTTGTTTGCTTACTGTGCACTACTTGGTAGATTCCCCTTTCTTGTCCTTAAACACTGGAAAAAAAATCAGAGGAAGTCTTCCCAAAGTGAGAAAAAATTACATTTTAAACCTGTTTTTGTTATCATTTAAAAATGTCCTCCTCATCTCCTCTTTCAGTGACAGCTCTAAAATGATGGATTTCCCCTTTTTGTGAAAAGCATTATTATATCCTATACACTTTATTTTATTTTTTTTAGAGGATAGGTGCAGCTACTCCCTATTCTGAGTAACCCCTTACTCCCCCCCCCACCACCTCCTTTGGTTCCACCTCCTACCCACCTGCCAGTACTGCCATTTAATGCTTAGTAATTTGTATGTGTATGTATATGTGTGTGTGTGTATATGTATATGTATATGTATATGTGTGTGTATATATATATATATATATATATATATATATATATATATATATACACACTTGTAAAATGTATATATCCCCTTGAAACAATAGATCTCTCAGTAACAATGGATCCCCCAGTAGCCAGCATCAATAGACCCTCCAGCACACCCCTTGCCAGTACATACATCTAGTGCTTGAGGTGCCGTTCCCCAGTTTGGTGTAAAAAGAAAGAGGGGCAAAAGTAGCCCACAGGTTGGACTTTAAGGGCACAATGAACAGTGGAGAGTATGCCATTCCCCAGTGTTCCTGCTGAAAAACTGTCCGGACCATATATATTCATAGAAATGTCCCTTCCTCCCTTCTCCTACCTATCCTGTTTACCCTATATAAAAAAGATTCTGTATACCTATTTATTTTTAATGTGCTCTAGTCAGGTCATGTGATCATGCAGCTTTGGCTTCCAGTGTCAGTGGGCAGCTGCCGCGGGGGAGAGGAGGAAGCACCGACAATGGCTTAGCTATGAGAGCCTATGGGGGACATCACAGCTCCCAGAATTTAGAGCTGCTGTCGAGCGCTACCTTACACAGAACTGCAGGATAACGTGACCATACCAGAGCGTATTTAAAATAGATAAGTACACCAATCTTTTTTTATACAGGATAGGTAGGAGGAGGGGGCGAGAACATTTTTAAGACTAGATAGAGTTACACTTTTCTTTCACTTTAACAAAACAAATAAAGGGGTAAAGCCCACCAGCAGGGACACTGGTCGAAATAAAACATATCAGGGAGTTTAATACTTCCCTACTCTACCCACAGCTAAAAAGGGTTGTGTCCTTACATAGACTTTAAATACAGCTTTACCTAAAAGTGTATTTCATTTTTGTAGTCAAATTAGCATGACATACCTTTTTCATACCAATAAGTATTTAATGAGGGTTATTAGTGTCATTACAATATAGGAATTTGTAACACTTATAATGAGTTGAGTGGTACGTTGCCATGGAATGAAAACATACAGCCATGTACCTTTACAAGCAAAACAACTCATTTATATAAGCAGCATTAAGACATAAATACATAGTTTTTGCTACCAGTAGTTTAGTTTAACAGACAGAGGCTTTCAATCATGTAAGGAAACAGTAATTTGCTCAAATATTAAGTTGGGTCTGATTCTGTTCAGTATCCTAGTGAACAGGAACAGCAAGAGGAGAAATTTTGAGTTTGTGCATTCTAATGGCTTCAAGTTCAACAATGCTTCGTTAGGTGATTTTTGTATATTCTTGCCCAGTATTGTGTATAACTGCTACACACTAATCGAGAACCTCTTGATCTTGGGACATTCCGACCATATGCATAAGAGTATGCGGTTTTGCCTCAAAAATAAGATATAGAAAGGTTAGGGGCGGGTACCATCATCCTTAGCAATGGAAAATGTAAAGGGGGGAGGATGTCCAGGGCTACTCCAAAGTTCTGCCCCACTATATTGGTTATATTATGGACTATCTTGGTACCCAGGGATTGAAACAAGGTATAAAAATATAAATTTATTAACAAAACAATACAGTGATAAAAAAAAAAACATTCAGTACCGCAGTACAGGAGGTTATTATATATAAATACAGAAATTCACAAAGAAGAAACGTGAAAACCCCATTGGTGTATGGAGAACAAAGGAGATGTAGGTCCAGACATAGTCCTCCTCCTATTTGTGACAATCCCCTTAGATATGAGGTCATGTAAGTGTAGCGCCCTGCTCCCAATGAGTGGGCGCTATGTGTTAAAATTATAGTTGTCTGAGCAATAGTTTGGCTCAGAAGGATTATACTCTGTTTCAGTTCAGCTGGTTGCATGATTTTCCTCCTGACAGTGGGTGTCGCTGTCACCACTGGTCAGGATAGGAAAGGCAACAGGCTGAATGCATTGGGTATCTCTTTCTCAGAAGTGGCTCAGGGGCGTGGTCAACTCGCTGTGCATTCTGGGAGAGGGTACTTAAGAGACAGACACCATTTGGTGGGGTCGTCGTTCATTGGTGGTGGGCACCACCTGCCCGATCCCGACCTGAGGGCCCTCATGGCCTCAAGGAAGTGCTGGCAGTTTCCGCCTCGGGCCACGTTGGCCTGAGGCTCTGTTGCTGAGATGTAGGCTCAGGAGTTACTGGGGGCCTACTGATCCGGGGATGATCCTGTGTCGCCTTACCTGCTGGAAGGGACCAATTAATTGAGGACTCGATTGGAGGATGCATCGGATCAAAATCTACCTCACAGTGTTGCCGGAACGGCTGGAAGATCCTGGCACTGAGAGCCGTGTTCTTTATTCAGAAGGTAACCCAGGGAAGGGTTACACCAAGTCTGTGGCAGAGACTGTTCTATGTTCACCAAGTCTGTGGCAGAGTTATGGGGATTGCCTCGTTGGTTGATTGGGGATAGGGGTGGGTACCATCATCCTATAACGATTGAGTTAGGAAAGGTGGAGATATATAAGGGACTACTCCTAAGGCCCTAATCGCCAATGATGGTAGGACTATTGCGGTACCCAGAATCAGACAATTGTTTTAAAAAGATTAACAATTTATTACAAAAAGGTTATATAATATACAAAACTCGAAAGTCACAGATGTGACAAAACATACAAAATTATATTAAAAATGGTCACAAACTGTGAGAGATGTAATAGTGATGTACATTACGACGTGTCCTCGACATGTTTCGCAGCTACAGCCGCTTCTTCAAGAGGCATCTTATCTATAACATCTAGAGAAACATATAATTTCATGAATACAATATCAAAAAGTTTAATACTCCATTATAGCAAAGCTATAAATGATTTAAATAATTGAGGCGTAGCTTGAGATAGCAGGTAGACGTGACTCACCTATGTTGGTCTGTACCACATTTGGTCCAGTACGGGGTATTGCAGCCTCAGCAAACACTCAAGACAGTTGTTCCTCTGGACCTAGGAAAATTACTGTGATCCGCAACTAAGATACCTGATTCCTCCCCATCCCTTCAACCCCCTCTGTTGGAAACTTTATTCAATAAAACCCTTGAAAGAGACTTTGGGGGTGATTTGCTATCAACAGTTCGCTGCTCCGGTTCATACCTTAATTGGTGCGCCGTATAAATCCTTAATTGGGCGCATGAACCGGCGGCGCACTGCTATAGTAAATAAAAATGTCAGCGGCGCTTGTATCTCTATTCAAAATGACTGGTTCCCTATGGGAGCCCATTGATTTGAATAGAGGTCCGACTTGCGGGGCGACTCGTGTGCCGGTTGACACAGGGGCAGCGCGACTTTGCGAGGCAACTTAGACATGACTTGAGCGTGAAGCAGACGCTCAAGTCGTGTCCTGGAGGTGACTTGAAGTACCTGGCTGAGAATGTTCTCGGCGACAGGGTACTGCAAGCCTCGCGCTCGCTGTCCTCTGTGTTTGGTATGAATCATGAAGGGGAACTCTAGACCAAATTTTTAATTAAAAACCTGCATGGGTTCCCCTCCAGGAGCATACCAGGCCCTTAGGTCTGGTATGGATTTTAGGGGAATCCCCCCTACTCCGAAAAAACGGCGTGGGGGTCCCCCCAAAGTCCATACCAGACCCTCCGAGCACGCAGCCCGGCAGGTCAGGAAAAGGGGGGCGAGCATCCCCCCTCCCTCCTGAACCGTATCAGGCCACCTGCCCTCAACATGGGGGGTTTGGTGCTTTGGGGCAGGGGGGCGACCTGCGGCCCCCCCACCCCAAAGCACCCTCCCCCATGTCGTTGGTTGTCGGGGTCTTCGGGTGGGGAGTTTATCGGAATTCTTTAATAAGGGGGCCCCCAGATCCCCCCCACCCTATGTGAATGAGTATGGGGTACATCGTACCCCTACCCATTCACCTGGTGGCAAAAAAATGTCAATAAAAAAACACAACACAGGTTTTTAAAGTAATTTATTAGGCAGCTCCGGGGGTCTTCTTCCGACTTCAGGGGTCTTCTTCCGACTTCGGGGGTCTCTTCCGACTCTCCGGCCTCTTCTCCCGCTCTCCGGTGCCTTCTCCGCGCTCTCCGGTTCTTCTCCCGCTTTCCGGTGCCTTCTCCACGATCTCCGGTTCTTTCTGCCTTCTGCCGGGCGCCCCGCTATCTTCTTCCAGCTCTTTTGCTAGCGGGGTCCCGGTCTTCATCGTCGCCTTCTTCTTTGTTCTCTCCACCCGATGTTGCCTCGTCGCTGTCTGCCGCTATATTGCTGTGTGCGCGGAGCGCAACGACTTATATTGGCATGGGGCGTGGTCACCGGGTGATGCCGCCCGGTGTCCCCACCCCCGTATGCCATCACAGTCCCGGGGAATGATGGGACCATCGCAGTGCAATCCCGGCGCTGTGATTGGCCAAGCATGCACTGTGACCCCGCATGCTTGGCCAATCACAGCGTCGGCAGCGAGGAGAGCCATAATGCCTGTGGCCAATCATAGCTCAGGGGGGTTTAGTACACGCCCCACACTATGTTCTGTTCTTTTCTCAGGCATATGCAGGAGTTGCTGTTCATTGCTGTTCTCTAAGCTAGATAGGCAGGCAGGCAGGGACAGTGTGTTCTTTTCTCAGGCATCTGCAGCAGTTAGTGGGTGTTGTGTGCCCCAGCACAGTATACACCTGTATATACCCGTCATTGCTGTTCTCTAAGCTAGATAGGCGGGCAGGGACAGTGTGTTCTTTTCTCAGGCATTTGCAGCAGTTAGTGGGTGTTGTGTGCCCTAGTACAGTATACACCTGTATATACCCGTCATTGCTGTTCTCTAATACAGGCATCTGCAGGAGTTAGTGGGTGTTGTGTGCCCTAGTACAGTATACACCCGTATATACCCGTCATTGCTGTTCTCTAATACAGGCATCTGCAGGAGTTAGTGGGTGTTGTGTGCCCTAGTACAGTATACACCTGTATATACCCGTGATTGCTGTTCTCTAATAAAGGCATCTGCTGGAGTTAGTGGGTGTTGTGTGCCCTAGTACAATATACACCTGTATATACCCGTCATTGCTGTTCTCTAATAAAGGCATCTGCTGGAGTTAGTGGGTGTTGTGTGCCCTAGTACAGTATACACCTGTATATACCCGTCATTGCTGTTCTCTAATACAGGCATCTGCAGGAGTTAGTGGGTGTTGTGTGCCCTAGTACAGTATACACCTGTATATACCCGTCAATTGCTGGTTTTCCCATCTCCCTGCAGGCCATTACTATGTCTGGAAGGCCAACAAGGAGGGGCAGACAGTCACGAGCCAATAAAAGAGGGCAAGCAGGCTCTGTGTCTGGGGGCAACAGTGCTGGTCGTGGACGCGGTGCATCGTCATCAGCACATGGCCATGGGACACGCTTGTCCTTATTTTCGGCAGCTGGACGTGTTGAGCCGCATCATGCCAAAGACTTGGTAGAGTGGATGACCAAGCCCTCCTCATCCTCCTCATCCTCTCTCACCCAGGCTCAGGGTACTGGCAAAGCAGCTCCCAAAGCGTCCTCTTCCCTCGTATCAATGTCATCATCAGTCACTCCTTGCCTAGACCCACATGTCCTCCTGAGGAGTCCCCCGAACTGTTTGAGCACAGTGTTGGGTACATGCTCCAGGAGGATGCCCAGTGTTTCGAAGGGTCTGAAGATGATACCCAGCAAGAGGAAGGCAGTAGCGTCAGAGCAGAGAGAGGGGATGCTCAAGAAGGACAGCAATCTGGCAGTCATGTTCCAGCAGCTGCAGAATACTGCCAGATTGGCTCCAGTGATGAGGAGGGAGGGGATGATGAGGTCACTGACTCCACGTGGGTGCCTGATAGGAGAGAGGAAGAGGAGGAGGAGGGTGAGGAGGAGGCACATCTCCAATGAGGCAGGATGCACTCCGGGGGCCAGCGTAAGGGCAGCACACCGACTGAATCACACCGCAGAGCTCCGCCTGTGCAGGGCGCTGCCTCTGCCCGTTATTCCAAAAGTTCTTTGGTGTGGGCCTTTTTTGAGTCAAGTGCATCAGATTGCACCGCTGCTGTTTGCAACATATGTCTCAAGCGTATCTCGCGTGGCCAAAACATCAGCCGCTTGGGCACCACATGCTTGACCAGACATATGTTGACCTGCCATGCAGCTCGTTGGCAAGCGTACCTTAAAGACCCACACCAAAGAACAAAGCGGACCTCTTCTTGCTCCTCATCAGCTGGGATCTCCAACCCCACTGTACCTTCAGTCCTCTCGGAAACCTGCACTGAGAGGAATGAAGGTGTAGAATTAGGTGTGTCACAGCCAAGTACTTGCGGGCACTCTGCTAGCAGAACACCGACGTCCGATTATAGCAGGCAAATTTCCCTGCCCCAGCTGCTGGACCGTCGAAAGAAGTTCACTCCCAGCCATCCACATGCCCAGCGGTTGAATGCTAGCTTGGCTAAATTGCTAGCACTTCAACTGCTACCTTTTCAGTTGGTAGACTCGGCCCCCTTCCGTGAGATTGTGCAATGTGCGGTTCCTCAGTGGCAGGTTCCCAAACGCCACTTTTTCTCATGAAAGGCGATTCCGGCTCTCTACCGGCATGTGGAAGGCAATGTCCATGCCTCGCTGGACAGGGCGGTCAGCGGTAAGGTGCATATTACCACTGACTCATGGTCCAGCAGGCATGGACAGGGACGTTACCTTTCTTTCACGGCCCATTGGGTCACTCTTTTGGCAGCTGGGAAGGATGCAGGACAAGGTGCAGTAGTGTTGGAGGTTGTTCCGCCGCCACGCCTCCAAAATGCTACTACTGGTTGTGACACACCTCTCTCCTCCACCCCCTCCTCTTCTTCTTCCTCCATGGCCTCTTCCTGTGCTTTGTCCTCGGAACCAGTGGTGCTCCGTAGGCGTTCAAGGGGCTACGCATTTACGCAGGCAAAAAGATGCCATGCCGTGCTTGCGCTGGTGTGTTTGGAGGACAGGAGCCACACTGGGGCAGAGGTTCTGTCAGCTCTGCAGGGGCAGGCCGAGAGGTGGTTGATGCCACGCCAGCTTAAGCCAGGAATGGTGGTTTGCGACAATGGCACCAACCTCCTCTCCGCCCTCCGACAGGGACAACAGACCCATGTGCCCTGTGTGGCTCAAGTCCTTAACCTGGTGGTGCAGCGATTCTTGGGCAGGTACCCGAGCTTACAGGATGTCCTGAGGCAGGCCAGGAAAGTCTGTGTGCATTTCCGCAGATCATATAATGCCAGTGCTCGGCTAGCTGAGCTGCAAAAGGAGTTGAACCTGCCCAAGAACCGCCTTATGTGACATGCCCACCAGGTGGAACTCAATGTTGGCCATGCTGCAGCGGCTGCACACGCAGCAGAGGGCCATCAATGAGTACCTGTGCGACTACGGCACCAGGACAGGGTCAGGGGAGCTCGGGTTTTTTTCACCATGCCAGTGGGGCATGATCAGGGATGCATGCACTGTCCTGGCACCATTTGAGGAGGCCACGAGGATGGTGAGCAGTGACAGTGCATGCATCAGTGACACTGTACCTCTTGTCCACCTGTTGGAGCATACGCTGCGTGGAATAATGGACAGGGCATTTGAGGCAGAACAGAGGCAGGAAGAGGAGGACTTCCTTGCCTCTCAAGGCCCCCTTTACCAAGACAGTGTTCTTTGTGTCCCACCCATCACACAGGAAGAGGAGGAGGAGGATTGTGTCAGCATGGAGGTGGAGCATGGCACTCAGCATCAACAGCAGCAGTCTTTTAGGGATGATTTACAGTCCCAACAAACCCGTGGACTTGTACGTGGCTGGGAGGAGGTGGCTGCGGATTATGTCGTCCTTAGTGACCCAGAGGACTCCGGACCGAATGCCTCAGCTAACCTACGCTGCATGGCCTCCCTGATCCTGCAAAGTCTGCAGAAGGATCCTCGTATTCTTCGGATCAAGGAGAGGGACCATTACTGGCTGGCCACTCTCCTTGATCCACGGTACAAGGGTAAGGTTGCGGACCTTATCTTGCCGTCGCAGAGGGAGCAGAGGATGAGACAACTCCGGGAGGCCTTGCAGAAAGGTCTGTGCAACGCGTTCCTAGAGACTGGGAGGTTACAAACTCCTGGTCCTGGACAACGGGTTGCTGAGGCTTCGGTCAGTAGCAGAAGGAGCGGTGGAGAAGGTGGCCGTCTGACCGATGCGTTTAGACAATTTTTTAGTCCGCAGCCCCAAAGTATGATCGGTTCCAGCAACCATCGCCAGCGTCTGATATATATGGTGCAGGAATACCTAGGGGCAAGGTCAGACTTGAACACCTTTCCCACCGAAAATCCTCTGGCTTACTGGGTCTTGAGGATGGATCACTGGCCAGAGCTTGCACAGTATGCAATTGAGCTACTGGCCTGTCCTGCATCCAGCGTTCTTTTGGAACGCACATTCAGTGCTGCTGAAGGCTTTGTCACGGATCACAGGGTGCGCCTGTCCACCGACTCGGTTGATCGACTGACCTTCATAAAGATCGGATCAGAGAAGCTGTTAGGAGTTCACAACAACTTTTGGTGCACGGTAGCTGCCACCGACCGTTAGGTTGGTCCCTGCCACAGACCGGGTGAACGATGAGGCCTCTGCCACAGACCTTTGGATAGGCCTCTGCCACCGACCTGATGTAGCCGGGTCTCTGCAAAGACCATAGAACATAGACTACCTTCTAATGGCGACCCCTGTTAGGGAGATGATCCATCCCGGACGGTCCCCAGAGGCCTACACTGTCACCAGCCAATGCTGCGTTGGATCTTCAGGTCAGGTCACCTCCCTGGTTCTCCTCGCCCGAGACTCGGGTCCCCTCACTCGGTGGGCCCCTAGATATCTTGTGATTAATTTTTATGAAGGTCAGTCGATTGACCGAGTCGGTTGACAGGCGCACCCTGTGATCCGTGACAAATCCTCCAGCAGCACTGAATGTGCGTTCCGAAAGAACGCTGGATGCAGGACAGGCCAGTAGCTCAATTGCATACTGTGCAAGCTCTGGCCAGTGATCCATCCTCAAGACCCAGTAAGCCAGAGGATTGTCGGTGGGGAAGGTGTCCAAGTCTGACCTTGCCCCTAGATATTCCTGCACCATGTTTATCAGACGCTGGCGATGGTTGCTGGAACCGATCATACTTTGGGGCTGCGGACTAAAGAATTGTCTGAACGCATCGGTCAGACGGCCACCTTCCCCACCGCTCCTTCTTTGACTGGCCGAAGCCTCAGCAACTCGTTGTCCAGGACCAGGAGTTTGTAACCTCCCAGTCTCTGGGAACGCGTTGCACAGACCTTTCTGCAAGGCCTCCCGGAGTTGTCTCATCCTCTGCTCCCTCTGCGACGGTAACATAAGGTCCGCAACCTTACCCTTGTACCGTGGATCAAGGAGAGTGGCCAGCCAGTAATGGTCCCTCTCCTTGATCCGAAGAATACGAGGATCCTTCCGCAGACTTTGCAGGATCAGGGAGGCCATGCAGCGTAGGTTTGTTGAGGCATTCGCTCCGGAGTCCTCTGGGTCACTAAGGACGACATGATCCGCAGCCACCTCCTCCCAGCCACGTACAAGTCCACTGGTTTCTTGGGACTGTAAATCATCCCTAAAAGACTGCTGCTGATGATGCTGAGTGCCAGCCTCCACCTCCATGCTGACACAATCCTCCTCCTCCTCCTCCTCCTCCTCCTCTTCCTGTGCGATGGGTGGGACAGAAGGAACACTGTCTGGGTAAAGGGGGCCTTGAGAGGCAAGGAAGTCCTCCTCTTCCTGCCTCTGTTCTGCCTCAAGTGCCCTGTCCATTATTCCACGCAGCGTGTGCTCCAACAGGTGGACAAGAGGTACAGTGTCACTGATGCATGCACTGTCACTGCTCACCATCCTCGTGGCCTCCTCAAATGGTGCCAGGACAGTGCATGCATCCCTGATCATGCCCCACTGGCGTGGAGGAAAAAAACCAAGCTCCCCTGACCCTGTCCTGGTGCCGTAGTCACACAGGTACTCATTGATGGCCCTCTGCTGCGTGTGCAGCCGCTGCAGCATGGCCAACGTTGAGTTCCACCTGGTGGGCATGTCACATATAAGGCGGTTCTTGGGCAGGTTCAACTCCTTTTGCAGCTCAGCCAGGCGAGCACTGGCATTATAAGATCTGCGGAAATGCACACAGACTTTCCTGGCCTGCCTCAGGACATCCTGTAATGACGGGCAGAGGCAGCGCCCTGCACAGGCGGAGCTCTGCGGTGTGATTCCGTCGGTGTACTGCCCTTACGCTGGCCACCAAAGGGCATCCTGCCTCGTTGGAGATGTGCCTCCTCCTCATCCTCCTCCTCCTCCTCTCTCCTATTAGGCACCCACGTGGAGTCAGTGACCTCATCATCACCTCCCTCCTCATCACTGGAGCCAATCTGGCAGTATGCTGCAGCTGCTGGAACATGACTGCCAGATTGGTGTCCTTCTTGAGCATCCCCTCTGTCTGCTCTCACGCTACTGCCTTCCTCTAGCTGGGTTTCATCATCAGACCCTTCGAAACGCTGGGCATCCTCCTGGAGCATGTACCCAACACTGTGCTCAAACAGTTCGGGGGACTCCTCAGGAGGAGGACATGGTGGGTCTAGGGAAGGAGTGACTGATGATGAGTCTGACATTGATACCAGGGAAGAGGACGCTTTGGCAGCTGCTTTTCCAGTACCCTGAGCCTGGGTGAGAGAGGATGAGGAGGAGGAGGAGGGCTTGGTCATCCACTCTACCAAGTCTTCGGCATGATGTGGCTCAACATGTCCAGCTGCCGAAAAGAAGGACAAGCGTGTCCCATGGCCATGTGCTGATGACAATGCACCGCGTCCACGACCAGCACTGTTGCCCCCAGACACAGAGCCTGCTTGCCCTCTTTTATTGCCTCCTGACTGTCTGCATCTCCTTGTTTGCCTTCCAGACATTCTAATAGATGGCCTGCAGGGAGATGGGAAAAAAGCAATAAGGGCTACCTTCAGGTGTCCTTCTCTGTCCCTTTACTTAAGGATTTCTAAATATGGTTGAGGATGATTGCTTTTGCACAGAATAGCACAACGACAATTTCCCTGACTGTCCAAAAAAACAAGGATTTCAAAGATGGTTGATGAGGAATGCTTTAGCACACTATAGCACAAGGAGAATTCCCTCACTGTCCTTCCCTGTCCCTAGAAACAAGGATTCGCACAGTAAAACACACTGACACTCTCCCTACCTATAGTTTTCTGTCCCTAGAAAAAATGTTTTTTTAAAGCACACTATAGCACAAGGAGAATTCCCTCACTGTCCTTCCCTGTCCCTAGAAACAAGGATTCGCACAGTAAAACACACTGACACTCTCCCTACCTATAGTTTTCTGTCCCTAGAAAAAATGTTTTTTTAAAGCACACTATAGCACAAGGAGAATTCCCTCACTGTCCTTCCCTGTCCCTAGAAACAAGGATTCGCACAGTAAAACACACTGACACTCTCCCTACCTATAGTTTTCTGTCCCTAGAAAAAATGTTTTTTTTAAAGCACACTATAGCACAAGGAGAATTTCCCTCACTTTCCTTCTTTGTCCCTAGAAACAAGGATTATCACAGTGAAAGAAACTGACACTCTTCCTACCTATAGTTTTCTGTCCCTAGAAAAAATGTTTTTTTAAAGCACACTATAGCACAAGGAGAATTCCCTCACTGTCCTTCCCTGTCCCTAGAAACAAGGATTCGCACAGTAAAACACACTGACACTCTCCCTACCTATAGTTTTCTGTCCCTAGAAAAAATAATTTTTTAAAGCACACTATAGCACAAGGAGAATTCCCTCACTGTCCTTCCCTGTCCCTAGAAACAAGGATTCGCACAGTAAAACACACTGACACTCTCCCTACCTATAGTTTTCTGTCCCTAGAAAAAATGTTTTTTTAAAGCACACTATAGCACAAGGAGAATTTCCCTCACTTTCCTTCTTTGTCCCTAGAAACAAGGATTATCACAGTGAAAGAAACTGACACTCTTCCTACCTATAGTTTTCTGTCCCTAGAAAAAATGTTTTTTTAAAGCACACTATAGCACAAGGAGAATTCCCTCACTGTCCTTCCCTGTCCCTAGAAACAAGGATTCGCACAGTAAAACACACTGACACTCTCCCTACCTATAGTTTTCTGTCCCTAGAAAAAATGTTTTTTTAAAGCACACTATAGCACAAGGAGAATTTCCCTCACTTTCCTTCTTTGTCCCTAGAAACAAGGATTATCACAGTGAAAGAAACTGACACTCTTCCTACCTATAGTTTTCTGTCCCTAGAAAAAATGTTTTTTTAAAGCACACTATAGCACAAGGAGAATTCCCTCACTGTCCTTCCCTGTCCCTAGAAACAAGGATTCGCACAGTAAAACACACTGACACTCTCCCTACCTATAGTTTTCTGTCCCTAGAAAAAATGTTTTTTTAAAGCACACTATAGCACAAGGAGAATTCCCTCACTGTCCTTCCCTGTCCCTAGAAACAAGGATTCGCACAGTAAAACACACTGACACTCTCCCTACCTATCCTTCTCTTTCCCTAAACTAAAGGAATCCAGGTTAAGCAAGAAAAAAATAAATGTCACTGTCCCTGCCTATGCTTCTCTTTCCCTGCTCCGGAACACACTACACTAGGCCGCCGTGCTGGCGGCCTTTTATAGTGTGGGGCGTGTACTAAACACCCTCAGCAATAATTGGCCACAGGCATCCTGCCTGTGGCCAATCATTGCTCTCCTCGCTGCCGGCGCTGTGATTGGCCAAGCATGCGGGGTCACAGTGCATGCTTGGCCAATCACAGCGCCTGGATGACACTGCGATGGCGTAGTGCATTGTGGGCCGTTCGCGTCACTCGAATTTGGCGCGAACGGCCCAAATCGTTCGATCTTCGTCGAACGATCGAACAGCCGATGTTCGAGTCGAACGTATGTTCGACTCGAACACGAAGCTCATCCCTAGCTGGGACCAGACATTAAGCAGTTTTAAATGGCTTTTTTTCCTTTAGAAATGTAATTTTGTGCAGGGAAAGTTCTAAACACGGGAAACACATGCCACTTCACAGGTATACTTTAGACACCCCCCAGGTATGATATTTAAAGGAATATTTCACTTTTTTTTCACTTTATGCATCATTAAAATCACTGCTCCCGAAAAAACGACCGTTTTAAAAGATTCTTTTTACATTGATACATGTCCCCTCGGACAGGACCCGGGTCCCCAAACCCTTTTTAGGACAATAACATGCATATTAGGCGTTATAATTAGCACTTTAGATTTCGAACGTTCGTGTCCATTGTATTTAATAGGGTTCTAAAGTTTGCGCGAACGTTCGGTCCGTTCGAAAGTTCTGGTGCGAACCAAACGGGGGGGTGTTCGGCTCATCCCTAAACTTCAGCAGAAAAGTCTGGATAGACAGAGATTGTGGCATCACGCATGGCAACAGACAAGGGATTTACAGTGTCTTCCAGTGTACTAATGCGTTCTTCCACCTCTCCGGTTCTGTCACAGAGGTTCTGGACATCTTGTTTTAGTAAAGAAAAGTCCATACGGATAGAGGCAATCTGAGTGGAAAGGGAGGCCTTACAATCCTGTATAGCCAGCATAATGGAGGATAGAGTAGGTTCAGCAGGGGGAGAATCTGCGGCCTGACTACTGTCATCAGATAGCAGGGAGTCTTGGGATAGCTGAGGGTCTGTGTGGGTCTGAAAGATAGCAGGAATAGATGCACTCACCCCCGAAGCAGAGCACTGACCAGCAGAGGAAGAAGCGTGCAGCGTGTCAGCGGTCCCTGCATGTGTCCCGGCGCCATCTTGCCTCCTGAACCACGCTAACTGCTCCGCCGTGGATGGGGGCAGAGGCGGCCCATATTTCACCATCTCAGCCAGCCTGCTCGATGCCCACCGCCGTGGGGAACAAATTGGTACCTTTGGCGAGCAGATAGGACCCAGGATAAGGTAAGGATTGTGGTTGAGAGCCGGAGCAGTGTGTCTATGCGACTGCTCTCTTCACGATCCGGCCACGCCCCCCACTTAAATCTGTCTTTATTTAAGTCCCATGTAATCCTTGCACATTAGGACTGTAAGAAAGAGTTGTTCCTCACTCACAATGGGGGTCTGCTGCTTTACAAAGTGCTTTCAGCCTAATGCCGCGTACACACGTACGTTTATATTGTCATTTTAAAAAAGTTGTATTTCTCGACGTGATTTTTCTTGTTTCCTCTCAAGCCTGTCTTGCATACACACGTTCATGAAAAAAAACGCTCGAGCAAAGCGCGGTGAGGTACAACACGTACGACGGCACTATAAATGGGAAGTTCCGTTCGAATGGCGCCACCCTTCATGTTAGTAAGGTTTGTTGAGTGGCGATTCACGCTTTTCAGCCTCGTGCCAGCCAGCGTGACGAATGTGCTATCTCCATTACGAACGCTAGTTTTACCAGAACGAGCGCTCCCGTCTCATACTTGATTCTGAGCATGCGCGTTTTTTTTTCCCCTCGTAAAAGCATACACACTACCGCTTTTCACGACGTTAAAAAGAATCGTTAAAAATGCTCTGGAGCCTACACACGATCGTTTTTAATGCCCAATTTAAAAAATGGCATTTTTAACGTCGTGAAAAACGGTCGTGTGTATGCGGGGCCGAGATTTGAACCGTTAATGGCCAGGCTGAATTTATCAAGTTGATCGAACAATAAACTTGGGTACAACCAGCCTGCGAGATTCGCTTGCGATTATCGCAAGCAGTTGCTATAGCCGCTAGCGATAATCACTGTCTTCTTCCTGTGGAGTGGTTTGCAGGTAGATCGGGAATCTTACCTTGCTGTCTCAGGGGTGTTTCTGGATCACAAGACTGGCTGAACATTCAGACAGTAAATTGCTTGTCACTACCTGCACCGGTAATGTTAGCACATCTTCCTATTGGATTAGAGGATAGGCTAACTACAGTAGACACAAATAGTTGAGAGACCACCCATGCACCAGATAGCAGAATTGGCAAATATTTTCAGTACTTGTATTTATTTTTAATGAAATAACCCTAAATAAGCACAATATCTTGTATACAGTCCATTGAGTAAAGAGTTAAATATATCAATTTTAAAATTGTTCTTTGTTCCTTCCTAATGCCGCGTACACACGATCATTATTCACGGCGGTTAAAAAACCGCCGTGAATAATGACATTTTAAACGAGGGAACAGCTTGTTCCCCACACACGGTCATTTTTCTCGTCATTTTTTAAAATGACGAGAAAAACGATCGTCTATGGGCTCCGCGGCAGTGTTTTCCTATGGGAAACACTGCCGCAGAAGAAATGTCAGGAAAAACGACGAGAAAAATTAGAACATGTTCTAATTTTTCTCGTCGTTTTTAATGCCGTTTTTCACGTCGAGAAAAACGACATAAAGCCCACAGACGATCGTTTTTCTCGGCGAAAGGAAAAAATGCAGTTTTTCTCGTCGAGAAAAACGGTCGTGTGTACGCGGCATAAGAGTAATACAGTATATACAGGTCCTTCTCAAAAAATTAGCATATTGTGATAAAGTTCATTATTTTCTGTAATGTACTGATAAACATTAGACTTTCATATATTTTAGATTCATTACACACAACTGAAGTAGTTCAAGGCTTTTCTTGTTTTAATATTGATGATTTTGGCATACAGCTCATGACAACCCAAAATTCCTATCTCAAAAAATTTGCATATTTCATCCGACCAATAAAAGAAAAGTGTTTTTAATACAAAAAAAGTCAACCTTCAAATAATTATGTTCAGTTATGCACTCAATACTTGGTCGGGAATCCTTTTGCAGAAATGACTGCTTCAATGCGGCGTGGCATGGAGGGAACCAGCCTGTGGCACTGCTGAGGTGTTATGGAGGCCCAGGATGCTTCGATAGCGGCCTTAAGCTCATCCAGAGTGTTGGGTCTTGCGTCTCTCAACTTTCTCTTCCCAATATCCCACAGATTCTCTATGGGGTTCAGGTCAGGAGAGTTGGCAGGCCAATTGAGCACAGTAATACCATGGTCAGTAAACCATTTACCAGTGGTTTTGGCACTGTGAGCAGGTGCCAGGTCATGCTGAAAAATGAAATCTTCATCTCCATAAAGCTTTTCAGCAGATGGAAGCATGAAGTGCTCCAAAATCTCCTGATAGCTAGCTGCATTGACCCTGCCCTTGATAAAACACAGTGGACCAACACCAGCAGCTGACATGGCACCCCAGACCATCACTGACTGTGGGTACTTGACACTGGACTTCAGGCATTTTGGCATTTCCCTCTCCCCAGTCTTCCTCCAGACTCTGGCACCTTGATTTCCGAATGACATGCAAAATTTGCTTTCATCCGAAAAAAGTACTTTGGACCACTGAGCAACAGTCCAGTGCTGCTTCTCTGTAGCCCAGGTCAGGCGCTTCTGCCGCTGTTTCTGGTTCAAAAGTGGCTTGACCTGGGGAATGCGGCACCTGTAGCCCATTTCCTGCACACGCCTGTTCACGGTGGCTCTGGATGTTTCTACTCCAGACTCAGTCCACTGCTTCCGCAGGTCCCCCAAGGTCTGGAATCGGTCCTTCTCCACAATCTTCTTCAGGGTCCGGTCACCTCTTCTCGTTGTGCAGCGTTTTCTGCCACACTTTTTCCTTCCCACAGACTTCCCACTGAGGTGCCTTGATACAGAACTCTGGGAACAGCCTATTCGTTCAGAAATTTCTTTCTGTGTCTTACCCTCTTGCTTGAGGGTGTCAATGATGGCCTCTGGACAGCAGTCAGGTCGGCAGTCTTACCCATGATTGCGGTTTTGAGTAATGAACCAGGCTGGGAGTTTTTAAAAGCCTCAGGAATCTTTTGCAGGTGTTTAGAGTTAATTAGTTGATTCAGATGATTAGGTTAATAGCTCGTTTAGAGAACCTTTTCATGATATGCTAATTTTTTGAGATAGGAATTTTGGGTTGTCATGAGCTGTATGCCAAAATCATCAATATTAAAACAAGAAAAGGCTTGAACTACTTCAGTTGTGTGTAATGAATCTAAAATATATGAAAGTCTAATGTTTATCAGTACATTACAGAAAATAATGAACTTTATCACAATATGCTAATTTTTTGAGAAGGACCTGTATATGGAGTCATTTCTATTCGCACAGCATCCCATTCTTGTCTGTCACAGCAATGTGTATGATTATCAATTCTGATTGATGTGCGGTTACACAGTGCATTCCCTGCAATAGCTGAAATCCTCTCCCTTCTCAGAGATGTATGACAATGTAGGCAGACTGTTATTAAAGATGCCTCAGCCCAATATTTATTCATTCTTATCAGCGTGTTTTTACATTGTCACATTGGATAGTACCTGCATTGCTATTTCTTATTTAAGTGTCTAATATTATATTTATCGCATTTAAGTGTCAGTGCTTTCCTACCATACATAATAACAATTATGTTATATTTGGCATATTGCAGACATGTTGCTTCAGCTGAGATTCATACATTGCTATTAATTATTAAACTTTTATTGAAGAGTGCAGTGATATTATTTAGCACCTTACAGAAAATATACATAACAGTGGAACCTTGGATTACGAGCATAATCTGTTCCAGGAGAATGCTCGTAATCCAAAGCACTCGCATATCAAAGCGAGTTTCCCCATAGAAGTCAATGGAAACGAAAATAATTTGTTCTGCATTGACTTCTATGGCATGCAATACCGCATGCGGCCAGAGGTGGGGGGGGGGGCGCCAGAGAGCCTCAGAAATACTCGGAAAGGCTCGGGAACAGAGTATGTCCGAGTATTTCCGAATGCGGTACTGTACACCGCTGTGGCTTGAATCCTGCTCGTGTTTTGCGAGACACTCGCAAACCGAGTCAGGATTTTCAAAAAAAGAAATGCTCGTATTGCGAAACGCTCGTTAACCGCGTTACTCGCAATCCAAGGTTTCACTATAGTTAAAGGGAATAAATAATGACGTTAAACATGTGTTATATTTAAATCCATTACGGTCAGAACTTATTTTCTTTGTTCTTGCTTATTTCTTTGTTTTAGGTAAATATGAAATATTACATTTGAATATTTTGTATTCCTATATTCAGCCAGCAGGTGGAGCTTTAGGCTACTTTTCATGGGTCTCCCAATTTCTCTTACATAAACAAATTGTGCAGTGCCACAATCTAAAAAGAAAGGAAATCAATAAATTACAATAATGTAGATGTAATGGTTATGATGTGGTGCTTGGTTTTAACGTGATTAATGCTTAATGGTAATGAATAAACCTATAATTGTATTTAGTTATATGTTCCACCAAATTATCAATCCTTATATAATATATGTAAAATGTGATTGTGTCCTTATGTGCCAATAGTCCATCATTGATGGACTATTGGCACATAAGGACACAATCACATCAATTAGATATATAACCTATAACAAATGCTTGTGCTGAATATCTCTGGGTGAACGTCCAAAACCTTAAAAATAATAATAAAATCTCCAAAGTCAGTGGGTGAATTTTCTAAACTAACTTATGGGGTGAAAAAATCACAAATTATTATAGTCATAGAGGGTAAAATAATTAGCATATGTATAAATCATCAATTTCACAACATAACATTTTAGGGGAACCCCTCTGGATGGTAAATCCAAATTTCTGGTGCTTCAAAAAATTGGGCAAATGTGCCTTAACCACTTCAGCCCCGGAAGAATTGGTTGCTCAATAACCAGAGCATTTTTTGCGATTCGCCACTGCGTCGCTTTAACTGACAATTGCGCGGTCGTGCGATGCTGTACCCAAACAAAATTGACATCCTTTTTTTCCCACAAATAGAGCTTTCTTTTGGTGGTATTTGATCACCTCTTCGGTTATTATTTTGTTGCGCTATAAACAAAAATAGAGTGACAATTTTGAAAAAAACACAATATTTTGTACTTTTTGCTGAAATAAAACAGCCCCAATTTTTTTTTTTTTTTTAAATCAATTTTTTTCCTCAGTTTAGGCCGATATGTATTCTTGGTAATAAAAAATCGCATAAAGTGTAAATTGATTAGTTTGCGCAAAAGTTATAGCATCTACAAAATATGGGATAGTTTTATAGCATTTTTATTATTATTATTTTTTTACTAGTAATGGGGGCGATCTGCGATTTTTATCGGCACTGCGACATTATGGCGGACATATCAGACACTTTTGACACATTTGTGGGACCATTGGCATTTATACAGCGATTAGTGCTATAAAAATGCACTGATTACTGTGTAAATGTCACTGACAGGGAAGGGGTTAACACTAGGGGGAGATCAAGGGGTTAACTGTGTTCCCTAATGTGTGTCCTAACTGTGGGGGGGAAGGGACTCGCTATAGGAGATGACAGATCGTAGTTCTCAGCTTGTAGGAACTCACGATCTGCATCTCCTCTTCTCTTAGAACAGGGATGTGTGTGTTTACACCAGGGATGAGCTGAACACCCCCCTGTTCGGTTCGCACCAGAACCTGCGAACAGACAAAATGTTCGTATGAACTTTAGAACCCTATAAAATACAATGGACTCGAACGTTCGAAATCTAAAGTGCTAATTATAAAGGCTAATATGCAAGTTATTGTCCTAAAAAGTGTTTGGGGACCCGGGTCCTGCCCCAGGGGACATGTATCAATGCAAAAAGAAGTTTTAAAAATGGCCGTTTTTTCGGGAGCAGTGATTTTAATAATGCTTAAAATGAAAAAATAAAAGTGAAATATTCCTTTAAATTTCGTACCTGGGGGGTGTGTATGATATGCATGTGAAGTGGCGCATGTTTCCCGTGCTTAGAACTGTCCCTGCAAAAAAAGTCATTTTTGAAAGAAAAAAAGTCATCTAAAACTCACTCGCGGCTATTAATGAATTGTCGGCTCCCAGCAATACATACAAAAGTCATTGATAAAAAAATAAAAAAAAAGCGTGGAGGTTCCCCAGAATTCAATTACCAGGCCCTTCAGGTCTGGAATGGATATTAAGGGGAACCCCGCCGCAAATTTAAAAAAAAAATGACGTGGGGTTCCCCCAAATATCTATACCAGGCCCTTCAGATCTGGCATGGATTTTAAGGGAAACTCCACCCCAAATTTTAAAAAAAATGGAGTGGAGTCCCCCTAAAAATCCATACCAGACCCCTTATCCGAGCACGCAACCTGGCCGGCCGCAGGGGAAGAGGGGGACGAGAGAGCGGCCCCCCTCCCTCCTGAACCGTACCAGGCCACATGTATAGACCCGCCCCTTCTAAAGTTCCCCATCAGGTCCGCTCAGCCAATGACTCGGTGTAAGACTGAGGACCTGATGCGGAACATGAGAAGGGGCGGGTCTATACATGTATTACAAAGTGAGAGAAGTTCCCCATCAGGTCCGCCCCCTCGGTATGTCGGACCCGCCTATGTCATTGGCCTGAGCGTGGAACTTCCTTCACTGTGTAATTT
Organism: Rana muscosa; assembly: GCA_029206835.1. NCBI lineage: Eukaryota > Metazoa > Chordata > Amphibia > Anura > Ranidae > Rana > Rana muscosa. Next base: position 110,564,817 of record CM055117.1, on the reverse strand, counting down.
AAATTTACACAGTGAAGGAAGTTTCCCCGCTCAGACCAATGACGTAGGCGGGTCCGACATACCGAGGGGGCGGACCTGATGGGGAACTTCTCTCACTTTGGTAATACATGTATAGACCCGCCCCTTCTCATGTTCCGCATCTGGTCCGCTGAGCGGACCTGATGGGGAACTTTAGAAGGGGCGGGTCTATACATTTAAAACACTGAGGAGGAAGTTCCCCATCAGGTCCGCTCAGGCACAACCAATGACGGACAGCGCTGGACATCGGGATCGCCGCGGGACACTGGATTTCACCGCTGGAATGTTTTTTGTTTTTTTTTAATAAAGGACTTTTTCAAGGTGTTTGTCTGTTTTGTTTAAACATTTTTTGACACTTTCTTCGTGAAATGGTAGGGGTACAATGTACCCCTTACCAATTCACATAGGGGGGGCCGGGATCTGGGGGTCCCCTTTGTTAAAGGGGTCTTCCAGATTCCGATAAGCCCCCCGCCCGCAGACCCCCACAACCACCGGGCAAGGGTTGTGGGGATGAGGCCCTTGTCCCCATCAACATGGGGACATCCTCCCCATGTTGAGGGCATGTGGCCTGGTAAGGTTCAGGAGGGAGGGGGGGCCGCTCTCTCGTCCCCCCTCTTCCCCTGCGGCCAGCCAGGTTGCGTGCTCGGATAAGGGGTCTGGTATGGATTTTTAGGGGGACTCCACGCCATTTTTTTTTAAATTTGGGGTGGAGTTCCCCTTAAAATCCATGCCAGATCTGAAGGGCCTGGTATGGATATTTGGGGGAACCCCACGTCATTTTTTTTTTATTTGCGGCGGGGTTCCCCTTAATATCCATTCCAGACCTGAAGGGCCTGGTAATTGAATTCTGAGGAACCCCCACGCTTTTTTTTTTTTTTTTTTTATCAATGACTTTTGTATGTATTGCCGGGAGCCGACAATTCATTAATAGCCGCGAGTGAGTTTTAAATGACTTTTTTTCTTTCAAAAATGACTTTTTTTACAGGGACAGTTCTAAGCACGGGAAACATGCGCCACTTTACATGCATATCATACACACCCCCCAGGTACGAAATTTAAAGGAATATTTCACTTTTATTTTTTCATTTTAAGCATTATTAAAATCACTGCTCCCGAAAAAACGGCCGTTTTTAAAACTTTTTTTTGCATTGATACATGTCCCCTGGGGCAGGACCCCGGTCCCCAAACACTTTTTAGGACAATAACTTGCATATAAGCCTTTATAATTAGCACTTTAGATTTCTCCCATAGATTTTTCGAATTTTTCCGCGAACACCCCAATTTGTTCGCTGTTCGGCGAACAGGCAATGTTCGAGTCGAACATGAGTTCGACTCGAACTCGAAGCTCATCCCTAGTTTACACACACGTCCCTGTTCTTCCTCTCGTGCCCGTGATCGCTCGTGGCCGGCGGTCATCACGACCGCCAGTCACAAGCATCGGCACCCCCACTGTTCAGCGGGCACGCGCGCACTATCCAGCTTAAAGGGACTGACATACAGCTACGATGGTCTGCGGGAACGAGCCGACCTGCCGCTGTATAATGACGGCGGCAGGTCGGCAAACGCTTAAATAAATGGAATAATTTCATAAAGCCATAAATAAAAAAACATGAATTCTAAGATAACTAATATAATACAATAGGTATGCTCTTAACATATATAAACACTTTTGAGATGGTACAGTGATTGCAGTTATGCCATAAGAGAATTAAGATATATCTTGCGCACACAAAAAAAAAAAAGTTCATGTAATGTCAGAAAAAAGTCCACTTTATTTATAAGAAAAAAACGTGTCTGTGTATGTCTTCCACCAACCTGGAATCTATTATACCACGTGTTTCATCTGCCTTGACCTCTAAACACTCACTAACTTCTAAGCTGCAATAAAAGCAGCAAGCAGCGCATATTTTAAAGACAGTCACACTTACTGAAGGTCACTTTATAGCGGACCTTCAGTAATATTTTTCAACTTTCCATCTATTAAATCTTCTGTTCTTGTTGTTTTAACTTTGGATAGTAAAATATTTGATGAAGTGAACATGTGCGAGGGCCGACCATTTTGCCTGACATTCTTTGAACCATTAAAATTCAGTCTAAGTGTGTTCGTCTGAGCACTAATACACTGCCCAACAAGAATTATCTTGCCTTTGTGGCTGTGTGTGAGTAAAGAGATGAGCTCAGGCGTATTATTTGGATATACCGTATTTATTGGCGTATAACAAGCACCTTCACTTTAAGAGGGAAGTTTCAGGGAAAAAAACGTAAAATTTTAAATAAAGAACTGTGAAGCAAAATAAGGGTCAGTGCCCATCTGCAGACCCCCAATTGCCAGGAATGCAGCACCCACCATTGCCAGGAATGCAGCACCCACCATTGCCAGGAATGCAGCACCCACCATTGCCAGGAATGCATCCACAATTGTCAGGAATGCAGCACCCATCATTGCCAGGAATGCACTCACCATTGCCAGGAATGCAGCACCCACCATTGCCAGGAATGCAGCACCCACCATTGCCAGGAATGCAGCACCCACCATTGCCAGGAATGCACCCACCATTGCCAGGAATGCAGCACCGACCATTGCCAGGAATGCAGCACCGACCATTGCCAGGAATGCACTCACCATTGCCATCAGTGCAGCCTTGGAGGGGACATGGAGGGGGCAGGACGAGCGCCAAAGATATCCTACAGGAGAATCTCCTGTTTTATACAGCGGCCTCTTTAAGGGAAAGTCCCGCCTCCTTTGATGGACAGAACAGTCGTGCAATGGCAGCGCCGGAGACGGGACTTCCTATTACAGAGGCTGCCGTGTAAACAGGAAATACTCCTCCTGTGTGCACGGCACTCGTCCCGCCTGCTCCCTCCGAGGCAGCCAGCCTATATATCTTTTGTGGCCCTGGCGCTGGGAGATCGTCGAGGGCCACAAAGGATATATATGTTTAGATAACCAGGCGGGCCGTTCAAAACCGGCCGCGGGCAGCGATTGGCCCGCGGGCCGGACTTTGGGCATGCATGCTTTATACAGTCCACTTCCTGTTTTTTGTCTGGTAAAAAGCTTAGGCTTATGACATCATGCACAGCTCTCTCTCTCTCTCACCCTCGTGAGAGTTTGCTAGGAAGGGAGGGTGGGTGAGTCATAAGAGGGCCAATCGGAGCTGCAGAGCTGGAGGTGTGTGTCTGTGTAAATCCAGGAAGTGAACAGGCAGCAGTTTCAGCTGCCCACAGTTAAAATGGATTCAGCCAGACTCAGTGGAGGGAGATTTCTGCAGCATATTTGGCAAGTACAGAATCACAGTATATATAAAATAATATGCAAAGTGGTTGGAGGGAAGCTTCAGAATGGCAAAAATGTTTTTATTACAAATGATGTGATCAGATTGCAGTTCCTCTTTAAATAGGGTGACCAGACATCCCCGGTTTCTGGGGATAGTCCCCAGATTGAGGACACTGTCCCCGGACCAAGTCTGTCCCCGGTTTTGTCCCCAGGTTGGATTTGAAGAGGGGCTGGGGCAATTTCAAGGACAGTCAGTGCAGAATTTAAAAAAAAATCTGAATTACACACCCCCGCTCTGCCGCTCCTACTAGCTTAGAGGGGTGTATTTTTTCCATTATCTGTGCCCCTTTCTGATGATCATGTGCTGGTCGGAGCGGAAGGAATATTTCTTCAGTTTCAGGTGCATGCCCATTCAGCTCCGCTCGCATGTTCTTCTGCCTTGGCTCAAGTCCCGGCCAGCCACCTGCCTGCTTATCTCCTTGCCTTCCCCGGTGGAGTGATCTTCCTCCGCTCCCCACCCAGTAGTAGCCAGGGACCGGAGAGTAAGACTTAACAGGCTGTGAGGTGGGCGGCGATGGGCAGAGTCGCTGATTGCCGCCATTACTAGTAAAAAAATAAATATGTCCCGGATTTCATTTTAAAAATCTGGTCACCTTATCTTTAAATGCAAAATTGCATCCCATTGACTTCAATGCAAAAACACCCCCTATTGACTTCAATGCAAAATCATTTTTTTCTGGACATTGGTGGACTTTAATTTTGGGTGTAATATATATCATAAATTCACTTATGGCACAATTGCTATCACTGTACTATCATAAAATAGGATTTTTATAACAGCTTACCTGTAAAATCCTTTTCTTGGAGTACATCACGGGACACAGAGCGACATAGTCATTACTAATGGGTTATATAGATACCGTCAGGTGCTGGCACTGGCAACTTCCAAAACCGGAAGTACCCTCCCCTATATAAGCCCCTCCCATCCGGGAGCACCTCAGTTTTGTAGCAAAGCAATAAGTGTCCCCAAAGAGGGGTGGGAGCTCTGTGTCCCGTGATGTACTCCAAGAAAAGGATTTTACAGGTAAGCTGTTATAAAAATCCTATTTTCTTTCTCGTACATCACGGGACACAGAGCGACATAGTCATTACTAATGGGATGTCCTAAAGCAATGCCAAATGAGGGGGGGGATACACCATATATAAGCTGAGCGCTATCAGACATGAGGATCTTTTGCGGCCTGCAACACACTGCGCCCAAAGGCGACATCCTCCTGACTTCTAATGTCCACCTGGTAGAACCTAGTAAACGTGTGAACTGAAGACCATGTTGCGGCCTTACAGATTTGAGCCAGGGAGGCCTGGTGATGCACTGCCCATGAAGTCCCAACTGCTCTCGTGGAGTGCGCTCTAACTTTGAACGGAGGCGGTCTCCTTCTCAAGCCATAGGCTTGTATTATGACCTGTCGAATCCACTTGGCTAAAGTAGATTTTGACGCTGCCTGACCCTTTCTGGGGCCTTCCGGCAGAATAAACAAAGTATCCGTTCTGCGAATCTGAGCAGTGGCTTTTTAGATAAGCTTTAACTGCTCTTACTACATCCAAAGAATGCAATAACTTTTCCTCTACCGAAGTAGGTTTGGGGAAAAAAGAAGGAAGAACCACATCTTGGTTCAAATGAAACCTCGATACCACCTTAGGAAGAAAGGCTGGATGAGGACGTAACACTACTCTGTCCTTATGGATAACCAGATATGGCTCCTTACAGGACATAGCTGCTAATTCCGACACTCTTTTAGCCGAACAAATGGCTACTAGAAAAATCAATTTCCTGGTGAGAAGAACCAAAGAAATATGCTGTAATGGTTCAAATGGTTGTTTCTGTAGAACCGACAGAACCAAGTTTAGATCCCATGGACATATGGGAGTATTAACCGGAGGACTAATACGCATCACTCCTTGTATAAAGGCTTTGACTAGTGAATGCGAAGCCAAGGGCCTTTGAAAAAATATTGACAAGGCCGAAATCTGACCCTTGATAGTACTCAAGGCAAGCTTCCTATCTACAGCCCATTGTAGGAAGTCCAGAATCCTACCTATTACGTATTTACGTGGATGCCATTTCTTGGCCTCACACCAGGCGATGTACGCCTTCCAGATTCTATAGTAGATCTGCCTGGATACCGGCTTCCTGGCATTGATCATGGTAGATACCACAGAATTAGAGAGCCCTCTCTTTTTTAGAATGTGGGCTTCAATAGCCAGGCCGTCAAACCTAGGGCTGGTAAGGAAGGGTGGTATATCGGTCCTTGCGAAAGCAGGTCCGGACGACGTGGGAGAGTCCAAGGACTCCCCACTGATATTTTACAATCTCTTCGGGCCACGCTGGAGCCACCAGAATCACTGGTTTCTTTTCTACCCTGATTCTGCGGAGTAATCGAGGTAACAATTGTGGCGGTGGAAATGCATATATCAGCTTGAACTGATCCCAAGGGAACACTAGGGCATCCGAGCCGCAAGCTAGGGGATCCCTTGTCCGAGAGACAAACCTGTCCACCTTTGCGTTGAATCTGGATGCTAGAAGATCTACATCCGATGTTCCCCACCGCTGACATATTGTCCAGAAAACCTCGGGGTGAAGGGACCCTTCCTCTGGGCATAATTGCTGGCGACTTAGAAAGTCCGCCTTCCAATTCTCCACTCCTGGAATGAATACCGCAGATATGGCTGGGACATATCTTTCTGCCCATTTCAGGATGTAATTTACTTCCCTCTGGGCTGCACGACTCCTGGTGCCCCCCTGATGATTGATATATGCCACTGCTGTGGCATTGTCTGATTGAATTCTGACAGGGGACCCTTGGAGTTTGGATGTCCATGCTACTAGGGCATACCGGGCTCTCGTATCTCTAAGAGATTGATGGGCAGGGCCTTTTCTGCATCCGACCATCTGCCCTGGAGAGACTATTGCTCCAGTACAGCTCCCCAGCCTATAAGGCTGGCATCTGTAGTGACCACCTTCCAAGAAATCGGACTGAAGGATTTCCCTTTTTCCAGATTCTGGGGAACCAACCACCAACGGAGGCTCTTGCGAATGGAAGGGGACAAGGACATTGTAAGTCTAGGGCCTGAACTTTTTTGTTCCAGGCTGACAGTATGGCCCCTTGCAAATTCCTTGAATGGAATTGACCGTAGGGTACTGCTTCGAATGATGCCACCATTTTTCCCAGCAGCCTCATGCACAGGCGTATGGACGGCTGTCTTTTTTGTACCCACTAAGTGGATCAAATCTTTCAAAGACAACACCTTTCCTCGAGGCAAGAATATTTTTCTCTGGCCTGAATCCAGCCTTAGCCCCAAGTATTCCAGACTTTTGACTGGTTTTAGGGCTGACTTGTCTCGGTTGATAATCCAACCGTGATATTCCAGATACTTGATTGTCTCGTGAACAACCACTTCTAGTTTTTTCACTGAGTGGTCTATCAGCAACAAGTCATCTAGATATGCCATTATCATTACACCTTGTGTTCTTAGATTGGCCAATAAAGGGCCAGAATTTTTGTAAACACTCGTGGTGCTGTGGCCAAACCGAAGGGTAAGGCTCTGAACTGAAAATGGCGCCCTTCTACTGCAAAGCGTAGAAATTTTTGGTGGACTGAAAAGATGGGAATGTGCAAATAAGCATCTTTGATGTCGATCGCGGCTAACCAATCCTCCCCTTGTAGGGCAGTGGCCACCGATCGGATCGACTCCATCGGAAAGTCCTGATATACAGGAATTTGTATAGCCCTTTTAGAATTAATATGGGCCTCCCGTCCGCCTTTGCTTCGGGACTGTAAAGAGGTTTGAGTAAAACCCGAACCCTCATTCTTCCAGGGGAACCTCCATAATTACTCCTTGGAGCAATAGTTGTTCTAGTGCCACAGGAGGGACTCTCTCTTCCGGGGATCCCTTGGCACGTTTGACCTCAAAAATGGGAAGGAGGAGAGTCTTTTAACTCCAAACTGTATCCCAAACATACCGCGGAGAGCACCTATCTGTCTTGATCGTGTCCCGCCAGGTCTCTTGCGAACAACTGGAGTCCTCCCCCCACCCGACTGAGTGGGGGCAACCCTTCAATGAATTTAACTTTGGGGGAGGTTTTGTACCTCCCCTGACCCAGGGTTTCTCATTACCCTGCTATTGTCCCTGTTTTTTACCCCCGGGAATTGACCGAGGAGGCCGTCGGAACTGTTACACAGCCGATGCCTCAGGGACTGGAGAAGCAGGCCTCTTAAAGAGGGACCTCTAACTCTGTTTTTAACCGGCAAGAGCGTATTTACCGCTGGAAATTTTCTGGATATATTTGTCCAGGTTTTCCCTGAATAAGCGTTCACCATGAAATGGGACGCTAACCAGCCATTCTTTACAGGGAGCTTCAGCAGACCAGTTTTTGAGCCCTAGAAGCCTACGCATATGTACTATAGACAGCGTAAGGCGGGAGGCGTGATGGACTGAATCCTTTATGGCGTCAACCGCAAAGCCTAAGGCTCTAGGTAGATCAGCTAGGGCAAAGCCTGCTGATCTGTCAAGTCCCTCAAGACCTGTTTCAACTGATCCTTCACTGCTTAGCAGACCCCAATAGCTGCTACTGCTGGTTGTGTCACCAAGCTTGCTGTAGAAAGAAGCAGACTTTCATAAGGACTCCAATCTTTTATCTATTGGGTTCTTGAACATTTGGACATTATCCACTGGACATGTCAGTGATTTATACATACAAGAGATGGCTGCGTCCACTGTAGGGACCTTCCATTTTTTTTTTTTTTTTTTTTTTTGATGAACTTATCCTCCATGGGATAGACCACCCGAAATCTCTTGGGGGAATAAATATTTTCTCAGGACGTTCCCAATCCTGGTAAATAAGCCCTTTCAGTAAAGGGTGAAGTGGAAAAGAACAGACAGTCTGGGGGCTTCTAGCGACCCCAACGAGGATACAGTAGTGGTTGATGGTTCCGCAAGGTGCATTTTTAAATGCTGATCGGACCATGTTAGTCAGAGACTGAACCCATAATCTTTCAGCTTGAGATGCTGAGAAAAGGTTTCCCCACTGTTGACTCCTCTATAACAGAATCAACCTTATCCTGATCCCCTTCAGGCAGGTCGATCCCTGTATGGGACTGTTGCTCTGCTAACAGGCACTCTGAAGGAGGAGACGGAGATCGGGCGTGCTTTCCCTGACAGGGAGGCAGCGATCAATGTTGACAATCTCTCTCTAATCCTCCCAGAGCTGAGGAAAAAACCTCCTCTGTTACATACACAGGAGCAGGTGAACTGAGGACAGCCACAGTACCAAGTACCCCTGCGGGGTCTCTACGGTCACTTACCTCTGAACTTCAGGGGAGACTGGTGCAGCAGAAGTATGCCCAAGATCCTCAGAGCCCGATGAGACCCCCTTCGCTTCCTGGAAGATTCAGTTCCGGAGCTTCTGGACGGCATATTCCTAAGCCTAAAGCTGAGGTATTCCAGCCGTAATACACCACTTTTACTGAGAATAGTCTAGCACAATTGCTGCTATATCACAGTTGGTGTCTACTAAAGTGCCTTTCTAGGGGATGCCTGCATCAACCGCCTCTGTGTGCCTTTATATTGTTGCTAGCTCTGTCTGTGCACTTCAACAGCCAGCTATAATGTGCTTTAAAACACGCTGGACGCCCGCACATGCGCAGTAGCGCCGCGGCGCACACCTGAGCGTCATCCACCCGCTCCGCCCCTTTTTCCAGATCGCCTCTATGAATAGAGGCGTGTGCACGCGCATGCGCGCGGGCACGTGTGCCTTCGGCGCCTTTTTTGAAAACAACAAAGGAGCTAGATGGGAGCCAGGGTCCCTTTGCCGCAGGGCCCGGGGATGGATGAGCGCAGCAACAGGGCAGAGGAGACAGCTTCCCAGGAGAGAACATACCAACTGCCTGGATTTGATTCTGGAAGAAAAAAATCCACATTACAAGAAAAAAGAACCATAGCGGCCTCTAGTGTCTAACACAGGTACCGCGGTCTTACATTTTTTTTTTTTTTTTTTTTTTTTTTTCTTGCCTACTATTAAAATTTTTACATTTTCTCAGTAGTAACAGGCATACACAGAATATTAGCGGGAATACCTTAGGTAACAGGCAGAAAGACAAAATAGGCTTGGGGGTCCCTCAATAGAACCAAGTTCCCGAGGGCCCCCACTTACCTTTTCCTCGCCGCAGGACTCTGTTTGGTCCACAGAAGCCCAAACTTCACCTATCACGGCAGGCATTGTAATCAAACCTTCAGGGACCGGGTTCCCAAGGATTCCACTCCCCTGGACCTGTATAGCACCCTGCACAGAAAACATCTTGGTCGTGGGTATGACCAGAGCTCTGGATCCCAGGGTCCAGCTCTCCTAAGAGAAGCATTACAGGCAAAACCTTGCTCTTCTCTGCAAGGCCCGGGTACCGACCGTTTAGCTATGAAGCTTTTTTGGTCGGATCCGGAATAGCTTACTGAGGCCCAAAAGAACCTGTACGCAAGCTCAGTGAAAAACACATGTTTCTTCTTGGCCAACACCTTAGACACTGGCAAAAAACTGAGGTGCTCCCGGATGGGAGGGGCTTATATAGGGGAGGGTACTTCCGGTTTTGGAAGTTGCCAGTGCCAGCACCTGACGGTATCTATATAACCCATTAGTAATGACTATGTCGCTCTGTGTCCCGTGATGTACGAGAAAGAAAGGGGTTTATTTATGTTAAAAGCATAAGTTTTTGTAATGTATTTATTCTTTTTTTTGTATACTGTGGTGCTGCACAATTTGTTTATGCGATTGTTAAGAAGTTATATAAATTAACTATCGTTGCTAGCGGCCACAGTTCTTCTAGCACTGCACAAGGGATGTGTCCATTATAGTGGGTTCCCACTCTCCCTGTTGGAGTTGTAATTAATTTTATGAAGAGCAAAGCAGAAGGTTCTGGAACACACAAACGTGGACATGAACAATCAAATCTTTAAGGTGAACAGATATAGAACTGTGGCAAGAGTATCTCACAGAAATACACCAGTGCTAAGGTGAAAAGTCACCAAGCCTAGTTTAGTTTTTTTAAATGGTCCATAATGGACATAACATCCAGTGACCCCGTGGCATAATCACTTGATAGAATGTTTGGCAGTGTTCCAGGCTTTGCTGCCCTCTTCAGATTGGGAGAATTCTTAGTGCTGTATAAAAATAGGACAAGAAAAAATAGAGGGCTTTTTAAAAACTTCAGACACATAGAGCAGTCCAGTAAAAGTCCCACAGCAATGGCAATCCAAGGGAACAGGAGCTTACACATTTCAAGGGCAGAACCCTCTTCCTCAGAGCTCTGTGCTATGAAGAAGAGGGTATTGCCCTCAAAACACAAAACATGTAAGCTCCAGTTCCTTTAGATGGGTGTCGTTGTGGGACTTCTGAAGTTTTTAACTTTTTGTGAGTATTTTAGTTTGTTTTGAGAATATATTTTACGTAAAGTAATGGACAAGACTGGTTCGCCCTATCTTACTATTGCAAGTATAACACTTATGCTGCGTACACACGATCGGACATTTCGACAACAAAACCGTGGATTTTTTTCCGACGGATGTTGGCTCAAACTTGTCTTGCATACACACAGTCACACAAATGTTGTCAGAAATTGCAAACGTCAAGAACGCGGTGACGTACAACACGTACGACGAGCCGAGAAAAATGAGGTTCAACAGCCAGTGCGGCTCTTCTGCTTGATTCTGAGCATGCATGGAATTTTGTGTGGCGGAATTTTGTCCACACGCTCGGAATTTCCGACAACAAGTTTTGTTGTCGGAAAATTTGAGAACCAGCTCTCAAATTTTTGTCGTCGGAAATTCCGACAGAAAATGTCCGATGAAGCCTACACAAGGACGGAATTTCCGACAACAAGCTCACATCAAACATTTGTTGTTGGAAATTCCGACCGTGAGTACGCGGCATTACGGTGCATTCAGAAGTATGCACAGTGCTTCACCTTTTCCACATTTTATGTTACAGCCTTATTCCAAAATGTTTCATAAAAAGGGGGGAAGAGGAGGAATTGGGACTTTAAATGGGGCCATGGCCGGATAAGGCCATTCGCCTCCAACCCTGTCATATTGAGAAAAAAAGAAGCAGGATTGCAGCAGGATAGGCAGCATAATTGCAACAACAGAGGGAGGGTGGGACTTTAAATGAAGCTCATGGTGACAAATTGAACAAAGCGGTGGATAATAAAAAAATATTTAATAATGCATAGATACATGTTACAATACATTGAGTTCCAGATACAAAACATTGCACACTGATTGATACCAGTTCCCAACACGGTGATGTCAGGTAGAAACATGTTTGTAAACAATAACACTGATTGAAACCAGTTCCCAACACAGTAATGTCAGGTAGAAACATGTTTGTAAACAATAACACTGATTGAAACCAGTTCCCAACACGGTAATGTCAGGTAGCAGCATGTTTGTAAACAATAATCATATGATAAGATTTGAGGGTCCACCATTATTCATGATTGAGTAAACATATTTGAAACATACAATCTGCATGGTCTTAAATCTTGCTGATCCCTAGAAATTGTAGGTTAATTGAGCACATAACATGGTAAGCGTGTGAATGATATACACAACGTCTGATAGCTCAACGAGTTTCGCGGCTTTAAGCCGCTCTTCAGGAGCAGACACATGATGTTTCTGCAATGAGAGAGTAGATAGCTATGTAACTAGCTTATATCAATATAGGGATGGATAGGTACAAAGAAGCACCCATCCCTCTGATGGGCGGATATCACTTACATATATATGTGCACTGGACGACACAATGGCAGGGACGGCGAACCACTCAAGGAAATCAGTAACGGGAGCTGAGGGGGCATGCTCGGCGGCGGTGCCCACCACGACCAGCACCCCAGGCGGATTCGGGCACAGCTAGCACTCCTGGTGTGGACATAAGAAATGGTAAGTGGCTACAAGTGAGACTAAGGTGAAACTAAGTGAATAGAAGTGATCTAAATAGAATCACAGAGTGCAGCGTTGAAAGGGGGTAGTGAGGTGGTCATTTAAAGTCCCAATTACCTCTCTTCCCCACTTTTTATAAATAAATTTATTTTGTTCAATTTGTCGCCATGAGCTTCATTTAAAGTCCCACCCTCCCCCCGTTGTTGCAATTATGCTGCCTATCCTGCTGCATTCCTGCTTCATTTTTTTATTATTCCAAAATGGATTAAATTCATTATTTTCCTCAAAATTCTACAAACAATACCCCATAATGACAACGTGAAAGAAGTTTGTTTGAAATCTTTGCAAATGTATTAAAAATAAAAAACGAAAAAAGGCACATGTACATAAGTATTCACAGCCTTTTCTCAATACTTTGTTAAAACACCATTGGCACCAATTACAGCCTCAAGTCTTTTTAAATAAGATGCTACAAGCTTGGCACACCTATTTTTGGGCAGTTTATCCCTTTTTTCTTTGCAGGACCTCTCAAGCTCCATCAGGTTGGATGGGGAGTGGTGGTGCAGTCTTTTTCAGATCTCTCCAGGGATGTTCAATCGAGTTCAAGTCTGGGCTCTGACTGGGCCACTCAAGGACATTCACAGAGTTGTCCGTATTCACTCCTTTGTTATCTTGGCTGTGTGCTTAGGGTCATTGTCCTGCTGGAAGAGGAACCTTCGCCCCAGTCTCAGGTCCTAGAGCGCTCTGGAGCAGGTTTTCATCAACGATTTCTCTGTACATTGCTCATTTATCTTTTCCTCGTTACTGACTAGTCTCCCAGTTCCTGCCGCTAAAAAACATCCCCACAGCATGATGCTGCCACCACCATGCTTCACTGTAGGGATGGTATTGGCCAGATGATGAGCGTTGCCTGGTTTCCTCCAGACATGATGCTTGCCATTCAGGCCAAAGAGTTCAATCTTTGTTTCATCAGACCAGAGAATTTTGTTTCCCATGGTCTGAGTCTCCTCCAGGTGCCTTTTGGCAAACTCTAGGTGGGCCGTTATGTGCCTTTTACTGAGGAGTAGCTTCTGTTTTGCCACTCTACCATACAGGCCTGATGGGGGATTGCTGCAGAGATGGTTGTTCTTTTGGAAGGTTCTCCTCTCTCCACAGAGAAACGCTGGAGCATCAGGTTCTTGGTCACCTCCCTGACTAAGGGCCTTCTCCCCTGATTGCTATAGGAAGAGTCCTGGTGGTTCCAAATGTCTTCCATTTATGGATGATGGAGGCCAATGTTCTCATTTGGACCTTCAATGCTGCAGACATTTTTCTGTACCCTTCCCCAGATCTGTGCCTAAATACAATCCTCAGTCCATATTTCTATTGCGCACATTCACACCGTTTTGTGATGTGATCTTTCTTTAATAAAAAACGTTTGGAAGAAATTGATGATTCTTGGTCTGCTGGCGAATATCTACATATCAATACAATGCTTTCCCAGAGGTCTACAGTCAATTCCTTGGACTTCAAGGCTTGGTTTGTGCTCTGACATGCACTGTTACCTGTGGGACCTCTTATAGACTGGATATGATTTGTAAAGGCACACAACTATCAACTGAATTTACCACAGGTGGACTCCAATCAAGTTGTAGACACATCTCAGTGGAAACAGGAGGTACCTGAGCTCAATTTTGAGTGTCATGGCAAAGGCTGTGAATACTTATGTACATAAAAGATTTCAAACAAACTTCTGTCACGTTGTCGTTTTGGGCTATGTCGTTATGGGCTATTGTTTGCAGAATTTTGAGGAAAATAATAAATTGAATCCATTTTGGAATAAGGCTGCAACATAACAAAATGTGGAAAAAGTGAAGCGCTGTGAATACTTTTTCCGGATGCACCGTACATGAAATTGGAGGGGGGGGGTATACCATCCTACCAGTCTCTACCTATAAATAAAATAGGATTTTTTAGGTGAACAGACCCTTTAGTGGACAAGTGTGCAGTACTTATCATAGGAAATGTTTACAGGGGTCACATGCAACAGATAACAAACTTTACCTTTGCAAGAGAGTATCAGGCGACTAAAAACTGACAGGTACATCGAATTTTGCATTACATGTTATTGGATTTTTTTTTTGCCTAACGTTTTAGCTTAAAACCATACAGCAAGCCAAAGATGCAAGATATTCTGACTAGGTTTGATGCATTGGTGGTCTTTCCCAAACACCTCCTTTTGGCTTTTCTAAGCTGAAAGAAGAATGACAAAAGGACACTAGTGGATATTAGCAAACAGCCAGTCTATGTGCTCGACAGCTGTGATGAACAGTTCTATTTAATAGGCTCTCGGATCTATAAATCTACTGTGCCAGGCTGTACTTTGATGAAAATGTGATATATTTCTTTAAAAAAAACTCACCAAATGTCACCCTGAAAACTTGCCATATTGTTGAAAATATCTGCCTCCACCGAGTGAACTACAAATCTATACTTTACTGTAGGAAAAAAAAACTTCCCTCTTATAGAATAGAGGCTAAATTATAAATGCATGGCATCACTATAATCAAGTGACTTAATTTAGACCACTTAGTATGCAAATGATGTTTTGTTCTTATCAGTGTCATAAAATGGCAGCAGAAGTCTTGATTAACCTTCATTTCTATGTTTAGCTCTGTGTTTGTATCAATGTAAATGGTCTGTGGTTCAGACAAATACCATTATGGTATGGAGTGAGTCAGTCAATCTAGGGGTGGTAGGTTGTAATCCACTGTAATAAAGGGAACTACTGTTTTGGTTCAAATTGCTTTGTTCTTTAGTTATTCCATTTTCCAATCAATGTTTCACGTATGAAATATGTTAAAATTTTTTACTATTTATATAAAACATTTACTTTGCAAAAAAATGTTTAAAGCCTCTGGGCTATTTTTTTTAATTGCTTTCTGACACAAGGTGCCTTTTGGGGGCGAATGACCTCAGGACCGGTGTATAGACATCTTGAAAGATTAAATAAAAAAATAAAAAAAGAATAAAATGTTTGAAGGGGCTTCCGAGGTCCTCTCAATGGAGAAACTGACCCAAAGCCCGGGTTAGGAGAGAGAGAGAGAGAGATCCCTGGTCAACTCTCGCCTCGACTACTGCAACTCCCTCCTCTTTGGCTTATCTCTACTTAACCACTTAAGCCCCGGACCAATATGCAGCATAAAGACCAGGCCCCTTTTTGCGATTCAGCACTGCGTCGCTTTAACTGACAATTGCGCGGTCGTGCGACATGGCTCCCAAACAAAATTGACGTCCTTTTTTTCCCACAAATAGAGCTTTCTTTTGGTGTTATTTGATCACCTCTGCGGTTTTTATTTTTTGCGGTATAAACAAAAATAGGGCGACAATTTTGAAAAAAATTCAATATTTTTTACTTGTTGTTATAATAAATATCCCCAAAAAATATATATAACATTTTTTTTTCCTCAGTTTAGGCCGATACGTATTCTTCTACATATTTTTGGTAAAAAAAAACGCAATCTGCGTTTATTGATTGGTTTGCGCAAAAGTTATAGCGTTTACAAAATAGGGGGTAGTTTTATGGCATTTTTATTATTTTTCTGTTTTTACTAGTAATGGCGGCGATCAGCGATTTTTTTCGTGACTGCGACATTATGGCGGACATATCGGACATTTTTGGGACCATTGTCATTTTTACAGCGATCAGTGCAATAAAAATGCACTGCTTACTGTAAAAATGACACTGGCAGTGAAGGAGTTAACCACTAGGGGCGCTGAAGGGGTTAAGTATGCCTAAGGGAGTGATTCTCACTGTTAGGGGGCGTGGCTACGAGTGACACATCACCGATCTCCGCTCTGATTACACAGAGCGGAGATCGGTGACAGTGTCAGTAGGCGAGCGGGGAGATGTTGTGTTTACACTAACATCTCCCCGCTCCATCCCTCCGTGAGACGATTGCGGGGATCCCTGCGGCGATCGAGTCTGCGGGACCCGCGATCCGACCCACAGGGATGACTGCAGGGTCGCGAGCGCGCCGCCGTTAACGGGATAATCTATCCCCCTGTAGCGGGGTCTCTAAATTTAGGTGGGACACTCAGGTGTGTAAGTATGGGAATAGTGGACCATTTGTGTTCGTGGAGGATTGGATGGTGTAATAATCTCCTTGGCCTCTGGGTGGCGGGGTACCTGGAGGCTCAAGGTAGATTGGCCGTCACAGTGCTACCCTTTTTGTCCCTTTCCGGAGATGGTACGGCAAGGGCGGGGAACCTGCCGTGGTGTCGATGGGAGGAGATAAAAGGGGGAGACTCCCTAACCACGAGGTCTTCAGGAGGATCTTCTTCACGCACCCAGGCACCTTAGGCCTGGGTGCGGGCGGTTCCAGATTCCGGCCCAGGTGCCCTAGGCCTGACCGGAATGGAGTTGGAGTCCATCCCAGACACCTTCAGCCTGGGGTGAGGTACTAAACCAGGAGGCCTGGGGCCCAGTGACTTCAACTGGGTCCCGCAAGGGTGGAGAAGTCAGAGGGTCCCTGAGGTGGATGGGGCCCATGTCTGAGGTGAGGAGGCCGGGGAGGTTACCCATTCGGAGAGTCTGGAGCAGCATCAACCCAGTGACGGATGGGCCTCTGGTAACTCCCTTGGAGGGACATCTTCCCCTGACAGGGGCCGCAGCGCAGCAAAGGTACTCCTATCTACGTTCTCTTGAGTTGCTGGTAGAGACTCTCAAGTTCTAAATCCTTTCTAGCTAATGCTATAGTAACCGCTGGCGAGATCGCAGTGGTTTAGCTGATAACCAGGATAGTGCCTCGACCTGCTCATTCCCCGTATCAAAATGTTATCAAGTCGCAACCAGTTGGCTACTGAAGCACTGTTTATTGTGAGATATACAATAAAACAAGAGTTGGACTGTGATCGGTGTGTGGAACTCTGGTTAATGGGAGCAGAGGGAAGTGTTGACACAGCGGGACTTGATTCTAGACAAAAGCACATAGGCCCGAGGAAATATCTGGTACTGGCCTTCACCTCACCCACAGCTATGGGGAGGACATGGGCCGTAGCGCATCTCACCCTGTCGTGTGACATACCCCTAGACAAAGGAGATGGGGTGAGGCCGCTACACCCCCTTCAATCCATCATGAATGCTGCTACCAGACTCATCCACCTTACCAATCGCTCTGTGTCTGCTTCTCCTCTCTGTCAATCCCTCCACTGGCTTCCGCTCACCCAACGAGTTAAATTCAAAATACTAACGACTACTTACAAAGCCATCCACAACTCTGCCCCCAGATACAGCACTGACCTAGTCTCAAAATACCAACCTATTTGTTCTCTTCGTTCTTCTCAAGACCTCCTGCTCTCTAGCTCCCTCATCACCTCCTCCCATGCTCGCCTCCAGGACTTTTTCAGAGCCTCCCCAATCCTATGGAACTCCTTACCCCAATCTGTCCGGTTATCTCCTACTCTATTAGCTTTTAGACGATCCCTGAAAACCCTTCTCTTCAGAGAAGCCAATTTTACACGCACCTAACGACTTTAGTTTCATTTTCTCCATCTGATCATCCCCACAGCTGTTACCTTTTGTTCCACTTGACCCTCCCTTCTAGACTGTAAGTTCTAATGAGCACTTGAGCAGGGCCCTCTGATCCCTCCGGTATTGAATTGTATTGTAACTGTATTGTCTGCCCTCATGTTGTAAAGCGCTGCGCAAACTGTTGGCACTATATGAATCCTGTATTATTATT
Source organism: Rana muscosa (assembly GCA_029206835.1). Taxonomy (NCBI): domain Eukaryota; kingdom Metazoa; phylum Chordata; class Amphibia; order Anura; family Ranidae; genus Rana; species Rana muscosa. The sequence continues at coordinate 110,546,817 of CM055117.1, read as the reverse complement.
ATAATTATTATATATATATATATATATATATATACACACACACTGTATTTATTGGCGTATAACACTCACTTTTTTACCCTGAAAATAGAGGGTAAACTGTGCCTGTGTGCTATACGCAGGGGGCTGTGGAAAGTTTTTTCCAGAAACTTCCCTCTTAAAGTTAGGGTGCGTGCTATATGCCTGTGCGTGTTATACGCTGATAAATACGGCATATATATATATATTGTGAGGGGGTTAGCTCGGTAGCGGGTGTGTGTGACCCCCTGGATGGGCTCCCCACACAAAAACAGGCCCAGCAGACGGAGGTTGTGGTTTTCAAGATCAAAAGGTGCGGTTTATTTCTCTATTTACAGTGACAAAAACACAGCAAAGCAAAAAGAAACATAAACAAAATAAATCCTGGTCAGCTTGACCTCTGACTAAACATGCAGGTTTCCCTAACTAACAACTGGGATCAGCCTGGTGCTGTCCTAGTCCCTAAGTCCCTGGTTTAGTAAATGTCCAAACAAATAGCCACACAGGCTTTGTCTCACCGCACAGGGGTTCACTCTCCCTAGACAGTCCACACAGGTCTGGGTCCAGGCATGAGCAAACACCTAATGAAGCTGGGAGTTTTTATAGAGGCCTTAAACGAGCTGACAAGCTTCAGCTGGTCTCATCAACTCCCTGCCTGCACGACGCCCAGCACTCTCCCTAGAGGTATGAATCATCCATGAGCCCACTAGCCTCAGCTGGGCTTCATCAACTCTCTCCCTAGTTGTATAAGTCGGCATAAAGCCTGAATCTGGGAGAAATATACCTACCCCCCTGGATGCAACCAGGTGACTTTACCTTCCTGCTGTCACATACCCCCCCCTCTTGTTTTAACCTTGGGGTTGGAACACCAGCAATTAGGCATTCATGTACTCGAGACAAAGCATCCACATTCCCCATTTGAACGCCAGGGCGATGCTTTACTGTGAAGTTGAATTCCTGTAGGGCCAGGAACCACCTATTTACTCTTCTATTTGTCTCCTTGTTTTGAGCCATCCCCCCTAAGTTCAGCATTTTCTGTACTTCCTCCCGTATTGCCTCCCGTCGGGCCTCTGGGATCCGATAGGGTTTTAACTTCACCCTTTCACCGGGCGGGGTAATAATATCATGCACTACCCCAGATGTTTGTCCCGGCAGCTCGGAGAACACCTCCTTGTTGCGAAGCACAAACTCCTTAACCTCCTGTTGTTGGGGTTGTGACAAGGTGGCTGCTATTCCAACCTCCGGAATCACGCAACCAGTTTGAGCTGGTGACCAAGTTTCTGCGACTAGGGACTCTCTATCCCTCCAGGCTTTCAACAGATTAACGTGATAGATCTGTTCGGGCTTTCGCCTTCCTGGTTGTCTGACCTTGTAATTCACTTTGCTCACTTTTTCCATTATCTCGTAGGGGCCTTGCCATTTGGCAAGGAATTTACTTTCAACCGTAGGGACAAGTACCAACATCCTATCCCCCGGGGAAAAGGTACGGGTCTTGGCTCCACGGTTGTACAATCTCTGCTGTGCCAACTGTGCTTGGGCCAAATGTTCCTTCACGATGGGCATTACCTGTGCAATTCGATCTTGCATCAGGGCGACATGCTCAATCACACTCCTGTGGGGAGAACTCTCACTTTCCCAAGTTTCCTTGGCAATATCCAACAGCCCTCTTGGGTGTCTCCCATACAGTAACTCAAAGGGGGAGAATCCCGTAGAGGATTGGGCCACCTCCCTAATAGCAAACATCAAATAAGGAAGTAGACAGTCCCAATCCTTTCCATCTCTATCCACCACTTTCTTCAACATTTGTTTTAGGGTTTTGTTGAATCTTTCAACCAGCCCATCGGTTTGGGGGTGATACACAGACGTACGCAATTGCGTCACTTTGAACAATTTACACAGCTCTTTCATAACCCGGGACATAAAGGTGTACCTTGGTCCGTAAGCAGTTCTTTACAAATACCCACCCGGCTAAAAACAAGAGATAGCTCTTTGGCTATGGTTTTGGCCGAGGTATTTCAGAGAGGGATCGCTTCTGGATAACGGGTGGCATAGTCCATTATAACTAATATGTACTGGTGCCCCCTAGCGGACTTGATTATAGGACCTACCAAATCCATTGCGATCCTCTCAAACGGGACCTCAATGATGGGTAGAGGGACCAGCGGGCTACGGAAATGTGGCATCGGGGCCGACCTCTGACACACAGGGCAGGAGGAACAATAATTTTCTATGTCCTTCATCACCCCAGGCCAATAGAATCTCTGTAATACCCTCTCTCGGGTTTTCTCTGTCCCCAGATGACCTCCAAGAATGTGCCCATGGGCCAACTCCAACACCAACTTCCTGTAAGGTTTGGGCACCACAAGCTGCTCAACGGTTTCTTCTGCCCTTTTTGCCACCCGATACAGTAGGTCCTTCTCTACGCTGAAGTATGGGTAAGTGCAGGTATTATCTGGGTTCACTAACTCGCCATCTATTTCCACTACGTTTTCCCGTGCCTTTATTAGGGCGGGGTCTTTTAACTGTTCTGTGGCAAAATTTTCCCTGTGAACCTCAAGATCAGAAAACTCCACAGACGGTAGGTTTTCGTCTGAGGAGGTGGGCTCCTCTCCAGTTTCTTGAGTCTCGCCTGCCAATACTGACAAGGGAAATTCTGGAGAGTCCTCACCACTCTCAGAGGAGTTCTGGCTATCACCTTCCTGGTACATAGGGGCACCAGTGGGGGGCTCAGGATCATCCCACAGTTCCCAGAACTTCGGAAAATCCCTTCCCACAATGGCATCATGCGGTAGTTGAGATACTAACCCCACTGGATGAGAGAGGGTACCTTTGGGGGTCCTGAAACACACTGTAGTCACTGGATACTCTCGGGTGTCCCCATGCACACAAATAACAGCTACCTTGCTATTCCCAGAGACCTCTGTTTTAACTAATTCAGCCTTTATCAGGGTCACAAGGCTACCTGAATCCAGTAATACCACAACATTTCTACCATTAATACACATTTTGCATAAATGTTTCTCAGTTCCCCGAATGGCAGTGCATGCGACTGTCGCACACAGCGACTGACGTCTGTCCGTCAGAAAGTCACATTGCATGGGTTCCTCCACAACCGGGCAATTTGCTGCAATATGTCCCGCTTGCCGGCAGCGGTAGCAAACAATCCTTTTGGCTGCCTCTTGAGCCCCCGACTTCCCAGGCTGTTCTCGCCAAACCCTGGGCAGAGCTCCCACCCTCTCACTCTCTCCACCCTCACCCCTTGGAATCATCTTATCCGCCCCTGGGGATGGTCTGGTCTTAGGGTGGAAAGTCCGAGAGTCTCTGGAAGAGGCCGTCAGGTTCTCTGCAGCCAAGTATCTCTCTACACGATCCACAAGTTTACCGGCCGTTTCTGGGTCTCCATGGCTTACCCACTTTTGAATGGCGGTAGGAAGAGCTCTCAAGAAACGATCCATCACAACACGTTCCACAATCTCCGGTGCGGACAAAGTCTCTGGCTGTAGCCACTTCCTGCTCAGGTGAATGAGATCATACATTTGAGACCTGGGGGGTTTTCCAAGCTGGAAAGTCCAGTTATGCACACGCTGAGCCCGGACAGCCAGGGTGACACCCAGCCTTGCCAATATTTCAGCTTTTAGCATCACATAGTCTTTTGCTTGGTCAGGCTCTAGGTCATAGTAAGCTTTCTGCGATTCACCAGTTAACAGAGGAGCCACCAGTCCAGCCCACTGCTCCTCAGGCCACTTTTCTCTTTCAGCAGTCCTTTCAAATGTGGTCAAAAATACCTCTGGATCATCCTCTCCAGTCATTTTTGTCAATAAACGACTCACCCCAAAGGACGCGGTATTAGTGGGACGGCTTTCCTCACTGGTCTGCGGACGTTGCTGCATTACTGCTTCCATCTGTTGTTGTAGTCTCTGCTCTTGCTTCTGCAACAGGTCTATGAAGCGGGCCTCAGATTGCTGCTGGGCTTGTTGCTGGGCTGCGAAGCTCTGTTGTTGAGCTGCAAGGCTCTTTTGCAAACCTGCATTTGTCTGCTGTTGATTGGCATTTGCTAGAGCCAGCTGTTTCAGTATCTCCTCCATGCTGGCTTAAAAAAAAACTGCCACTGGTTCTCCACCAACTGTGAGGGGGTTAGCTCGGTAGCGGGTGTGTGTGACCCCCTGGATGGGCTCCCCACACAAAAACAGGCCCAGCAGACGGAGGTTGTGGTTTTCAAGATCAAAAGGTGCGGTTTATTTCTCTATTTACAGTGACAAAAACACAGCAAAGCAAAAAGAAACATAAACAAAATAAATCCTGGTCAGCTTGACCTCTGACTAAACATGCAGGTTTCCCTAACTAACAACTGGGATCAGCCTGGTGCTGTCCTAGTCCCTAAGTCCCTGGTTTAGTAAATGTCCAAACAAATAGCCACACAGGCTTTGTCTCACCGCACAGGGGTTCACTCTCCCTAGACAGTCCACACAGGTCTGGGTCCAGGCATGAGCAAACACCTAATGAAGCTGGGAGTTTTTATAGAGGCCTTAAACGAGCTGACAAGCTTCAGCTGGTCTCATCAACTCCCTGCCTGCACGACGCCCAGCACTCTCCCTAGAGGTATGAATCATCCATGAGCCCACTAGCCTCAGCTGGGCTTCATCAACTCTCTCCCTAGTTGTATAAGTCAGCATAAAGCCTGAATCTGGGAGAAATATACCTACCCCCCTGGATGCAACCAGGTGACTTTACCTTCCTGCTGTCACAATATATATATATATATATATATATATATATATATATATATACACACGCACACAGTATATATTTAAAAAAAAATATGTTTTACTGAACTTAGTACTTGTATGAAAATATTAATACAGCAGTATTACAACCAAAAATGGATTATATTGCAGCTTACCAATCATTAGATTTAATAGCTGCATCAGTTTATTTTCTTTGGCTTTTTCTTTTGTCTGTTTTCATCTAGGGATCTGGCCAGTAACACACCTCCTGTATTAGTATAACAGAACTCTGGAAGAATGGGCACAGGAGACACAGAAGACAGCAGTATTGTCAGTCTGGGGGGAGGATGTTAAATCTATTATCAGATTTAGATATACTAACAAATTGAAGCCAAACTTCAACTCACACCTTACATTCAGTTACTGTTAGTTTGCTGTTTTTTTTTCCTTTTGGGATAAAGGTTTTATATGAATAAATAAAAGCTGATAATTTTAGCCACTTGCCGCCCGCATGCCGTCATATGACATCACAGAGTTTGAGTGGTGATACCTGAATGATGCCTGCAGTTACAGGCATCATTCAGATATCATTCTCAATCGGCAATTCCCTGCACCATAAGAACAATCATAGTGGCTGTTCAGCCACTTGATCATTCTTACAGGCGGCAGGAGTGGTCAGCGAAATGGCAGAAGTGTGGCCAGTAACTTGGACATACATTACAGAGTTCCCTATGAATAATCATTCCATGAACAAAAACAGCTTCCAGATAACATTCTGTCTTTACACAAGACATTGCCAGATCTGCATAGACTGGAGATATCAAGAGTTTCATAAGGATTACCACAAATATTGTGCAACACACAACATTGGAAGTACCATCTATCCTTCTATAGAGCTTCTGCTTTAGGAAAGTATATATTATATGTTAATTAACTTTAGTACATTTTTAAGCCCACAGTGTTTTTTTTAATTATTATTATTAATAAATTTTTTTGGAAAATGTCAACAAGGTGTAAGTATTACAAGGTTAACGAGCCAAGTTGTACTGATATTTTAGGTATGTATAACAATAGCACATAACATTTTTGTTGTCCTACATTATATTACTTTCAGAGGGTGTTTACTAGAGCTTGGATTGTGTATATAGCCCCTTAAACTACAATGCTGCATACTCTGATATGATGTAATTTATCAAAAAGCATTATTTTGTTAAAAACACACACACACACTTACATTAACACATACACATAGCCCATTTCTGTTGTGTAATGCAATTCATTATTTAAAAAAAAGGTATACTGGGGCTCTCTGCCAAAGATCTTAGAAAATAGAACTAAAACAACTTAAAACAGAGCAATACTTTTCTTTTCATTTTGGATAGAGTAAAGCTGGCCATAGATGGATCGAATCACTGCTGCACCGGCTGAGATTTGATCAACCTATATGCTGGCTGGTTGTTGTACTGAAGTTGATCCACCCCACAGTTGCAACTGGATACAAGAAATACACTTCTTCTGTAACTCCATGCTTGTTATCCCTCCAGTCCTGGGGCCCTCTACATCTTTCTCTCCTATGAGTCCAGGCTGGGTCTCTGGGTAGTCTGTGCCACGGGGACAGTCCCAGAATATAGGAAGCCTGCTGCTAGTGAAGGGGCCAAGCATGACACCCTTTCACTACTAAAGTAACCATCACCTTAGCCATGTCACCCAATTCCTGGCTGGTTGGCTGCCTAGCAAGTGACACAAATGTGATAGTCCTTAGCAAGGGCGGACTGACAACTCATGGGGCCCCTGGGCAATAGGAGATCGTGCCCCCCCCCATATCCCTGCCACACTGCCCACATTACATACATTGGTGTCTACCCTTAGCGGCAGAGGCAGCAGCTGAGGATGTACACATTCTGCGGCAGGAATTATACCCCCTGTTCCTTTTGGTGGGTGATCGTGACACAATCAAGTGAATAGGGCCACTCTGTAAACACCCAGCAACCATGTGTAATGCACGCAGTAGCAGCATGCTAGTATGGGATCCAAGGGGTTAAAGTGGGTTATGTGATGAGGCAATACAACGCCTCCTTATAGCCTGCTTTAACCACTTGGTTGCTGTACTGCACAAGGTTGCACAGCCTTTGCAGAGCAGCCCCATGCCAAGTGTAACAGGGTGTATAATTTCTGATAAGCAGAGAGGGGCCCCTGGGATGGGAGCAGAGAGGGACCCCTGGGATGGGGCAGAGAGGGATCCCTGGGATGGGGGCAGAGAGGGATCCCTGGGATGGGGGCAGAGAGGGGCCCCTGGGATGGGGGCAGAGAGGGGCCCCTGGGATGGGGGCAGAGAGGGATCCCTGGGATGGAGACAGAGAGGGATCCCTGGGATGGAGGCAGAGAGGGATCCCTGGGATGTGGGGCAGAGAGGGATCCCTGGGATGTGGGGCAGAGAGGGATCCCTGGGATGTGGGGCAGAGAGGGATCCCTGGGATGTGGGGCAGAGAGGGATCCCTGGGATGAAGGCAGAGAGGGATCCCTGGGATGGGATCAAAGAGGGATCCCTGGGACGGGGGCACAGAGGGGCCCCTGGGACAGGGGGGTAGAGAGGGATCCCTGGGATGGGGGCACAGAGGGGCCCCTGAGATGGGAACAGAGAAGGAGCCCTGGAATGGGGGCACAGAGGGGCCCCTGGGATGGGGCAGAGAGAGATCCCTGGGATGGGGGCACAGAGGGGCCACTGGGATGGGAGCAGAGAGGGATCCCTGGGATGGAGGCACAGCGGCCCCTGGGATGGGAGCAGAGAGGGGAAAGTGGTAACTCTTTGCTTTGAGGAGGGGGGGTCGGATTCGAAATCCCCCCTAATAGCACATGTCCTCTTCCCTCAAAAACCCTCCCAGCACATTTTTTGTTATACCCCCCTCTCCTATCACTTCTCCATGTGTTACCTGCCCGCAACCCCCTCCCCTATCCACAAACTATACACAGACCTCAGAATCAGCACGGCTCAGGCAAGTGTAAGATCTCTTCTCCCCGGCTCCTCCCCCTCCTGTCTGTGTACTTCGGAGCCGAGGAGGAGGATCCTCAGTGAGCTGTTTGCAGGCTCAGGAGTGAGAGATGTCGGCTCAGCTGCCACAGAGGGGAATCACTGCGGCAGGGAGCCCGGGCACAAACGTTATCCTGACTCACTGCCCGCAGCCCGACACTAGCGAGCCCCTGTCAGCCTAGTTACCGGAGCTCAGCGCTGGGACTTGTTCTGGCACTGGGCTCTGGGATAAGCAGAGATTGGGACAGACAGGGGACTCTCACGGGTCCTCCTGCTGGCCCACCGGGCCCTCGGGCACTAACCGAGTGCCCTAATGGTCAGTCCGCCCCTGGTCCTTAGCAACAAAGCTTCCTCTGGACAGCATTCTGCTCTTTAGACTCTGTACTTTAACTTCTCTAACTTCACTCCCCTGTTTGAAGGCTGTTCTTCAGATGCATGCACAGACCTTTATCGAAGAAGTTAAGGATAACACGGGAACAGTTTTCAAATAACATCTTTACACACATTCCTGTGCAGAGTTCTCTAAGTGCCCATAATGTGACTGTACCTTATGCAGATAGCAAAGTCAATAAAAGCAATCTTTTTTAAGGCAAGTGTCTATTTAGGCAGTAAATCCACAAAAGGCAGCAAGTAATCTGTTAGGGTCTATGGTCTGGTCAAAATCTATAAAAGGCAGTAAGTCCATAATTGGCAGCTATAAGTATATGTAAGTCCCCAGGTTCCAAACCCTATAGGGAACCCCCGACTGGGCTCCCACCATCCCCTGAAGGGGGTGATCCACTCCGGCAGAGTAACAGCTACATTTTGCCAGTCTTACCCCATCCAACTTCCCACAAGGCATGGGCATGGTATGGTATGACCCTGCAGGAGCTGGTGACCTAGCTAACAAGAGCAGGAAAAGCATTAACCCTTCCTAAGTGGACACCACCAGCATGGCAGGTCAGCCTGAGGACACAGAGCAACACTAAAACATTATATGGGGGTGGGGGTAAACGTAAGAAAATTATAACTTCACAGAGGCACCGTCCCTGAGGAATGCAAAATTCAAACTAAAAATAAAGTGGAGTGGGACTTTGTGCTTCGGTGGGGTTGAAATAACAATCTATACCACAGTTTTAAAACAATTTAGAAAAACTTTATTCTCCATCCATGGATGGAAACGTTAAGAACATATTACAGTCTGAAATAGAATACAGTTTACTGTTTCTTTGGTCCAGGATGTGCAGATCCTAGTAAGGAATGTCAGAAGTGTGGCCTACGCGTTTTGTGGGAAACCCCGCTTCGTCAGGGCCTTTAAAGTAGCACAAAAAGCATATAAGTATTAAAAAAGAGACCTAGAGATACAGTATCAACAACATTATGGAATAATATTTAGTGAACATTAACATTACATATATGGCATATAAGAAATCTCTTTTTATATCATAGAAACATAATGGCATTGTGGGGCGCTTATAATTGCCCACTAGTAAAATTCCAACACATAAACCTAGAGCTTTAACAAAGAATGTACAGTTACATAGCATTCTGTCTGATGTTCAGCAGTGTCTCACAAACGCAAGATTAATCAAGGGAATAGAGTAAACTAAATATACACCTAAGTAGTAAATTCATTTCGCTTAAGTAATAAAATTAATTTGTGATTTACGTGTCGGTTCAGGAGGAGCCTGTGGGGATAGCCTCCCGGGCCTCGCCGGAGAGAGCTGGGTGGACTCCTATATGTAAATGGTGATGTTATAAATGTTTGAATTCACATTATACTAATGAAGATGCTTAAGGGAGGGGAAACGAGAGGGCGGGGGAGGGGAGAGGGAGGAAGGGGAAGGAAAGCAGGGGGAGGAGGAGATAGGGGAGAGTGGTTGGGGAAAGGAAAGGTAAGTGGGGAGGAGGGAGAAGGAGGGGGAAAGGGAAAGGAAATGAAGGGAGGAGGGAACAGGGAAGGCGGAAAGAGGGGAAAGGAAAAGGAAGGGAGGGGGGTGGGGGAAAGGGAAGGGCAGAGAAAAGAGGAAAAGGGAAAAAAAATGGGGACCCCTTTCTCTCTCTCTCCCTCCCTTTTCTCTCCCCGGTTTCCTTTGGTTTACAGCCTTTTCAGGTCTCTCCAGAGATGTTTAATAGGGTTCAGGTCAGGGCTCTGGTTGGGCCATTCTAGGACATTCACAAAGTTGTCCCTAAGCTACTCCTGTGTTGGCTTTGTGCTTAGGATCATTGTCATGTTGGAAGGTGATTTTGAAGGAAATTGCTAAATTGTGCATCCCCACAGGGTGACACTGTGGATGCACCAGTACAAATGCGCCAACGTCCCGATAATCAGTGGAGAAACATTAATTTAACTAAGAATGGACTTTAAACGGCACATAGGTAAGTATTGTAGAAATTCTAAGGGTTTTATTGTTAATAAAAAAATATAATTTAGTTTTAGTAAAAGTACAATAATACATTTCAGAAAAATTACATTTTATGATAATCATCAATAATCAATATAGGATCCCAAATACAAAGCTAGAAACACCTCCCAAAAATTACATTGACATGTAAAATGCAGATAAAGTGATATATATCCAACAAACGCAGAAACACAGGGTTGGATGGTGTACACAGGGGGTGGCTAGCCTTTTTGATAGATCCGGTAAGTTCAAAGATAAAGATCTTGCTCGACTAGTTTCACGTTCCAAAACGCTTCGTCGGGAGCACAATGTTCTGTCAAGATTGTACACAAACAGTTCATGAGAGATATATCAAATAACATAATTTTAATACACATATATACATATCTAAAAATAAAAATAAAAATAATAAAAAACATTTGAAAGAGAGAAGAACACTGAAAATACACTGATTAAAAATGTTTTTTTTTTGTTGACCACAAAGGGATGAAACACCAGGCACCCGTGTACTGCCAGCACAGCAACCAGTCGCACATCAACTGAGACATGAAAGTAACTATATAAGATTGTTTAAAAACAGTAAGGAGAATGTGTAGAAGGTAGGGATGGGCCCGGTGCTCGATTCGAACCCATGTTCGAATCGAGCATCGGGCGTTCGCTCGCTCGTCGAGCCCAGAACTATTTGGGCCGTTCGCATCACATTCGTGTGATGCGAGCGGCCCCGCAATGCATTGCGGCCGGCGCGGCCGGCGCAGTGCATTGCTGGCTGATGATTGGCCAAGCATGCACTGTGACCCCGCATGCTTGGCCAATCACAGCGCCCGAAACTCGGAGAGCAATAATTGGCTACAGGCAGGACGGCTGTAGCCAATTACAGCTCAGGGGCTTTAGTACACGCCCCACCATTTAAAAGGCCGCCACGCCATCGGCCCCGGTCACATGAGTTCCGGCTTTAGGAGAGATTAGTCTGCTGATTCTGTCTTTGCTTGATACTGAAAGATTTGCTCTTCTTTGCTAAACCATTGGCTATTTCTTTGCTAAACCATTGCTACCTAAGTCATTGATCGTTCATTGCTGCTGATTGCACAGTTAGTGTGTTATTAGCTGCTGCTGGGGATTAGTCTGGTGCGTGCTTACTGTTAGTACAGTATTGCAGTAGTACCAACCGCAGTGCTGTTAGCACAGCATTGCACCCCAACAGCACCCATAGGACTTCTAGTGTGTTAGTGGCAGCAAACAGAGCTCCTATATTTTCTTCTCAGCAGCACCCATAGGACTTCTAGTGTGTTAGTGGCATCACACAGAGCTCCTATATTTTCTTCTCAGCAGCACTCATAGGACTTCTAGTGTGTTAGTGGCAGCAAACAGAGCTCCTATATTTTCTTCTCAGCAGCACCCATAGGACTTCTAGTGTGTTAGTGGCAGCAAACAGAGCTCCTATATTTTCTTCTCAGCAGCACCCATAGGACTTCTAGTGTGTTAGTGGCATCACACAGAGCTCCTATATTTTCTTCTCAGCAGCACCCATAGGACTTCTAGTGTGTTAGTGGCAGCAAACAGAGCTCCTATATTTTCTTCTCAGTAGCACCCATAGGACTTCTAGTGTGTTAGTGGCATCACACAGAGCTCCTATATTTTCTTCTCAGCAGCACCCATAGGACTTCTAGTGTGTTAGTGGCAGCAAACAGAGCTCCTATATTTTCTTCTCAGCAGCACCCATAGGACTTCTAGTGTGTTAGTGGCAGCAAACAGAGCTCCTATATTTTCTTCTCAGCAGCACCCATAGGACTTCTAGTGTGTTAGTGGCAGCAAACAGAGCTCCTATATTTTCTTCTCAGCAGCACCCATAGGACTTCTAGTGTGTTAGTGGCAGCAAACAGAGCTCCTATATTTTCTTCTCAGCAGCACCCATAGGACTTCTAGTGTGTTAGTGGCATCACACAGAGCTCCTATATTTTCTTCTCAGCAGCACCCATAGGACTTCTAGTGTGTTAGTGGCAGCAAACAGAGCTCCTATATTTTCTTCCCAGCAGCACCCATAGGACTTCTAATGTGTTAGTGGCATCACACAGAGTTCCTATATTTTCATCTCAGCAGCACCCATAGGACTTCTAGTGTGTTAGTGGCATCACACAGAGCTCCTATATTTTCTTCTCAGCAGCACCCATAGGACTTCTAGTGTGTTAGTGGCAGCAAACAGAGCTCCTATATTTTCTTCTCAGCAGCACCCATAGGACTTCTAGTGTGTTAGTGGCAGCAAACAGAGCTCCTATATTTTCTTCTCAGCAGCACCCATAGGACTTCTAGTGTGTTAGTGGCATCACACAGAGCTCCTATATTTTCTTCTCAGCAGCACCCATAGGACTTCTAGTGTGTTAGTGGCAGCAAACAGAGCTCCTATATTTTCTTCTCAGCAGCACCCATAGGACTTCTAATGTGTTAGTGGCATCACACAGAGTTCCTATATTTTCATCTCAGCAGCACCCATAGGACTTCTAGTGTGTTAGTGGCATCACACAGAGCTCCTATATTTTCTTCTCAGCAGCACCCATAGGACTTCTAGTGTGTTAGTGGCAGCAAACAGAGCTCCTATATTTTCTTCTCAGCAGCACCCATAGGACTTCTAGTGTGTTAGTGGCAGCAAACAGAGCTCCTATATTTTCTTCTCAGCAGCACCCATAGGACTTCTAGTGTGTTAGTGGCATCACACAGAGCTCCTATATTTTCTTCTCAGCAGCACCCATAGGACTTCTAGTGTGTTAGTGGCAGCAAACAGAGCTCCTATATTTTCTTCTCAGCAGCACCCATAGGACTTCTAGTGTGTTAGTGGCAGCAAACAGAGCTCCTATATTTTCTTCTCAGCAGCACCCATAGGACTTCTAGTGTGTTAGTGGCATCACACAGAGCTCCTATATTTTCTTCTCAGCAGCACCCATAGGACTTCTAGTGTGTTAGTGGCAGCAAACAGAGCTCCTATATTTTCTTCTCAGCAGCACCCATAGGACTTCTAGTGTGTTAGTGGCAGCAAACAGAGCTCCTATATTTTCTTCTCAGCAGCACCCATAGGACTTCTAGTGTGTTAGTGGCAGCAAACAGAGCTCCTATATTTTCTTCTCAGCAGCACCCATAGGACTTCTAGTGTGTTAGTGGCAGCAAACAGAGCTCCTATATTTTCTTCTCAGCAGCACCCATAGGACTTCTAGTGTGTTAGTGGCATCACACAGAGCTCCTATATTTTCTTCTCAGCAGCACCCATAGGACTTCTAGTGTGTTAGTGGCAGCAAACAGAGCTCCTATATTTTCTTCTCAGCAGCACCCATAGGACTTCTAGTGTGTTAGTGGCAGCAAACAGAGCTCCTATATTTTCTTCTCAGCAGCACCCATAGGACTTCTAGTGTGTTAGTGGCATCACACAGAGCTCCTATATTTTCTTCTCAGCAGCACCCATAGGACTTCTAGTGTGTTAGTGGCAGCAAACAGAGCTCCTATATTTTCTTCTCAGCAGCACCCATAGGACTTCTAGTGTGTTAGTGGCATCACACAGAGCTCCTATATTTTCTTCTCAGCAGCACCCATAGGACTTCTAGTGTGTTAGTGGCAGCAAACAGAGCTCCTATATTTTCTTCTCAGCAGCACCCATAGGACTTCTAGTGTGTTAGTGGCAGCAAACAGAGCTCCTATATTTTCTTCTCAGCAGCACCCATAGGACTTCTAGTGTGTTAGTGGCAGCAAACAGAGCTCCTATATTTTCTTCTCAGCAGCACCCATAGGACTTCTAGTGTGTTAGTGGCATCACACAGAGCTCCTATATTTTCTTCTCAGCAGCACCCATAGGACTTCTAGTGTGTTAGTGGCAGCAAACAGAGCTCCTATATTTTCTTCTCAGCAGCACCCATAGGACTTCTAGTGTGTTAGTGGCAGCAAACAGAGCTCCTATATTTTCTTCTCAGCAGCACCCATAGGACTTCTAGTGTGTTAGTGGCAGCAAACAGAGCTCCTATATTTTCTTCTCAGCAGCACCCATAGGACTTCTAGTGTGTTAGTGGCAGCAAACAGAGCTCCTATATTTTCTTCTCAGCAGCACCCATAGGACTTCTAGTGTGTTAGTGGCAGCAAACAGAGCTCCTATATTTTCTTCTCAGCAGCACCCATAGGACTTCTAGTGTGTTAGTGGCATCACACAGAGCTCCTATATTTTCTTCTCAGCAGCACCCATAGGACTTCTAGTGTGTTAGTGGCAGCAAACAGAGCTCCTATATTTTCTTCTCAGCAGCACCCATAGGACTTCTAGTGTGTTAGTGGCAGCAAACAGAGCTCCTATATTTTCTTCTCAGCAGCACCCATAGGACTTCTAGTGTGTTAGTGGCAGCAAACAGAGCTCCTATATTTTCTTCTCAGCAGCACCCATAGGACTTCTAGTGTGTTAGTGGCAGCAAACAGAGCTCCTATATTTTCTTCTCAGCAGCACCCATAGGACTTCTAGTGTGTTAGTGGCATCACACAGAGCTCCTATATTTTCTTCTCAGCAGCACCCATAGGACTTCTAGTGTGTTAGTGGCAGCAAACAGAGCTCCTATATTTTCTTCTCAGCAGCACCCATAGGACTTCTAGTGTGTTAGTGGCAGCAAACAGAGCTCCTATATTTTCTTCTCAGCAGCACCCATAGGACTTCTAGTGTGTTAGTGGCGTCACACAGAGCTCCTATATTTTCTTCTCAGCAGCACCCATAGGACTTCTAGTGTGTTAGTGGCAGCAAACAGAGCTCCTATATTTTCTTCTCAGCAGCACCCATAGGACTTCTAGTGTGTTAGTGGCATCACACAGAGCTCCTATATTTTCTTCTCAGCAGCACCCATAGGACTTCTAGTGTGTTAGTGGCAGCAAACAGAGCTCCTATATTTTCTTCTCAGCAGCACCCATAGGACTTCTAGTGTGTTAGTGGCAGCAAACAGAGCTCCTATATTTTCTTCTCAGCAGCACCCATAGGACTTCTAGTGTGTTAGTGGCAGCAAACAGAGCTCCTATATTTTCTTCTCAGCAGCACCCATAGGACTTCTAGTGTGTTAGTGGCATCACACAGAGCTCCTATATTTTCTTCTCAGCAGCACCCATAGGACTTCTAGTGTGTTAGTGGCAGCAAACAGAGCTCCTATATTTTCTTCTCAGCAGCACCCATAGGACTTCTAGTGTGTTAGTGGCAGCAAACAGAGCTCCTATATTTTCTTCTCAGCAGCACCCATAGGACTTCTAGTGTGTTAGTGGCAGCAAACAGAGCTCCTATATTTTCTTCTCAGCAGCACCCATAGGACTTCTAGTGTGTTAGTGGCAGCAAACAGAGCTCCTATATTTTCTTCTCAGCAGCACCCATAGGACTTCTAGTGTGTTAGTGGCAGCAAACAGAGCTCCTATATTTTCTTCTCAGCAGCACCCATAGGACTTCTAGTGTGTTAGTGGCAGCAAACAGAGCTCCTATATTTTCTTCTCAGCAGCACCCATAGGACTTCTAGTGTGTTAGTGGCATCACACAGAGCTCCTATATTTTCTTCTCAGCAGCACCCATAGGACTTCTAGTGTGTTAGTGGCAGCAAACAGAGCTCCTATATTTTCTTCTCAGCAGCACCCATAGGACTTCTAGTGTGTTAGTGGCAGCAAACAGAGCTCCTATATTTTCTTCTCAGCAGTAGTGATGAGCCGAACACCCCCGGGTTCGGTTCGCACCAGAACCCGCGAACGGACCGAAAGTTCGAACGAACATTAGAACCCTATTAAATACAATGGATGCGAACGTTCGAATTCTAAAGTGCTAATTATAACAACTATTATGCATGTTATTGTCATAAATAGGGTTTGGGAACCCGGGTTGTGCACCAGGGGACATGTATCAATGCAAAAAGAAGTTTTAAAAACGGTCGTTTTTCGGGAGCAGTCATTTTAATGATGCATAAAGTGAAAAAAAAAAGTCAAATATTCCTTTAAATATCGTACCTGGGGGGTGTCTAAAGTATGCCTGTGAAGTGCCACGTGTTTCCCGTGTTTAGAACTGTCCCTGCACAAAATGACACTTCTAAAGGAAAAAAAAGCCATTTAAAACTGCTTGCGGCTTTAATGTAATGTCTGGTCCCGGTAATATGTATGAAATTCTTTAAGAAAAATGGCATAGCTACCCCATGACCCCCCCCCTACCCCAGCCCATTACCAGCCCCTTTGGGTCTTGTATGGATATTAAGGGGAACCCCGCACATAAAATAAAAAAGGCCCTATATACTCTGAACAGCCGTATACAGGCGGTGCATACAAGACAGGGACTGTAGGTTTGTTCTTATGTAGAATCTGTTTGTAATTTTGAACAGGTACATTGTTGAAGTGTAGCTCCAGCCCAAAAATCTATTTTTAAACTTTTTGGGAAACATAGGTAAGGGTTATCACCCCTGTAACATTTGTTTTGCTGTCTGTGCCCCTGTTCCGAACATTTCACCTCACTTTCCGTCCCAATGACAACTGTTTTTGAAATGTGGTGTTTTTCTTGAAACAAGGATTGCTGATAAAGCATCAGTACAGATGAGACCCCTTTCTCCCATATTTATTCTTACAGGAGAGAATTTTCCTTTCTAGGGGTAGATTTCCTCTCACTTCCTGTTGTCTTCTTTCGTTTGCAAGTAGGAGTCGTTTGTAAGTTGGATGTTTGAAAGTAGGGACCTGCCGTATATACTCTGCAGAAATAGGCCCCTTAGTTGTTGGTGTTGGCACAACACTGTAAGCACTCAGTTACTCTTGGTTGGTGCTGGAACGCCCTGCTGTCAACTATTATATCAGGAATTTTAATTACATATAATTGTTGAACAGTGGTAGTAAAAATTGGGGCTTTGATGGTGGTGCTGGTGCCACAACACTGTAAGCCCTCACAGTTACTCTTGGTGGGTGCAGCAATGGGCCCTGCTGTGAATTATTAGATCAAGAATTGTAATTACATGCCCCTTTTGAACAGGGGCTGAAAAATTGGGCCTTTCGTGGTGGTGGTGGTGGTGGCGTTGCCACAAGACTGTAAGCCCTCAGAGTTACTCTTGGTGGGTGCAGCAATGGACCCTGCTGTGAATTATTAGATCAAGAATTGTAATTGCATGCCCCTGTTGAACAGGGGCTGAAAAATTGGGCCTTAGGCACTGGTGGCACAACACTACAACCCCTCACAGATACTGTACTTGGAGCACAGCAATGAGCCCTGTTGCAAAGTATTGCTTCAAAAATTGTAATGACACGCCCCTGTTAAACAGGGGCTGAAAAATTGGGCCTTAGGCACTGGTGCCACAACACTCCAACCCCTCACAGATACTGTACTTGGAGCACAGCAATGAGCCCTATGGCAAATTATTGCTAAAAAAATTGTAATTACATGCCCCTGTAAAACAGGGGCTGAAAAATTGGGCCTTAGCCACTGGTGGCGGCACCCATAAACAAAAATGATCTTCCAAGCTATCATCATCAATCGTATCATTGAGGACTCAGAGGAGGAGGATAGCCAGTCAACATAACAGCACAGGCACTCAGCATCAGCATCAGTCTTGAAGGGATGTGACATGTTAAAATCAATTAGTCTGTTATATCAGCATCAGGTGTGTGGTAGCTGGTGGTGATCCAAGACTGGTTCATCTTGATGAAAGTCAGTCGATCAACCGAGTCGGTGGACAGGCGCACCCTGTGATCCGTGACAAATCCTCCAGCAGCACTGAATGTGCGTTCCGAAAGAACGCTGGATGCAGGACAGGCCAGTAGCTCAATTGCATACTGTGCAAGCTCTGGCCAGTGATCCATCCTCAAGACCCAGTAAGCCAGAGGATTTTCGGTGGGGAAGGTGTCCAAGTCTGACCTTGCCCCTAGATATTCCTGCACCATGTTTATCAGACGCTGGCGATGGTTGCTGGAACCGATCATACTTTGGGGCTGCGGACTAAAGAATTGTCTGAACGCATCGGTCAGACGGCCACCTTCCCCACCGCTCCTTCTTTGACTGGCCGAAGCCTCAGCAACTCGTTGTCCAGGACCAGGAGTTTGTAACCTCCCAGTCTCTGGGAACGCGTTGCACAGACCTTTCTGCAAGGCCTCCCGGAGTTGTCTCATCCTCTGCTCCCTCTGCGACGGTAACATAAGGTCCGCAACCTTACCCTTGTACCGTGGATCAAGGAGAGTGGCCAGCCAGTAATGGTCCCTCTCCTTGATCCGAAGAATACGAGGATCCTTCCGCAGACTTTGCAGGATCAGGGAGGCCATGCAGCGTAGGTTTGCTGAGGCATTCGCTCCGGAGTCCTCTGGGTCACTAAGGACGACATGATCCGCAGCCACCTCCTCCCAGCCACGTACAAGTCCACTGGTTTCTTGGGACTGTAAATCATCCCTAAAAGACTGCTGCTGATGATGCTGAGTGCCAGCCTCCACCTCCATGCTGACACAATCCTCCTCCTCCTCCTCCTCCTCCTCCTCCTCCTCCTCCTCTTCCTGTGCGATGGGTGGGACAGAAGGAACACTGTCTGGGTAAAGGGGGCCTTGAGAGGCAAGGAAGTCCTCCTCTTCCTGCCTCTGTTCTGCCTCAAGTGCCCTGTCCATTATTCCACGCAGCGTGTGCTCCAACAGGTGGACAAGAGGTACAGTGTCACTGATGCATGCACTGTCACTGCTCACCATCCTCGTGGCCTCCTCAAATGGTGCCAGGACAGTGCATGCATCCCTGATCATGCCCCACTGGCGTGGAGAAAAAAAACCAAGCTCCCCTGACCCTGTCCTGGTGCCGTAGTCGCACAGGTACTCATTGATGGCCCTCTGCTGCGTGTGCAGCCGCTGAAGCATGGCCAACGTTGAGTTCCACCTGGTGGGCATGTCACATATAAGGCGGTTCTTGGGCAGGTTCAACTCCTTTTGCAGCTCAGCCAGGCGAGCACTGGCATTATAAGATCTGCGGAAATGCACACAGACTTTCCTGGCCTGCCTCAGGACATCCTGTAAGCCCGGGTACCTGCCCAAGAACCGCTGCACCACCAGGTTAAGGACGTGAGCCACACAGGGCACATGGGTCAGTTGTCCCTGTCGGAGGGCGGAGAGGAGGTTGGTGCCATTGTCGCAAACCACCATTCCTGGCTTAAGCTGGCGTGGCGTCAACCACCTCTCGGCCTGGCCCTGCAGAGCAGACAGGACCTCTGCCCCAGTGTGGCTTCTGTCCCCCAAACACACCAGCGCAAGCACGGCATGGCATCTTTTTGCCTGCGTACTTGCGTAGCCCCGTGAACGGCTACGGAGCACCGCTGGTTCATAGGACAAACCACAGGAAGAGGCCATGGAGGAAGAAGAAGAGGAGGGGGTGGAGGAGAGAGGTGTGTCACAACCAGTAGTAGCATTTTGGAGGCGTGGCGGTGGAACAACCTCCAACACTACTGCACCTTGTCCTGCATCCTTCCCAGCTGCCAAAAGAGTGACCCAATGGGCCGTGAAAGAAAGGTAACGTCCCTGTCCATGCCTGCTGGACCATGAGTCAGCGGTAATATGCACCTTACCGCTGACCGCCCTGTCCAGCGAGGCCAAGACATTGCCTTCCACATGCCGGTAGAGAGCCGGAATAGCCTTCCGTGAGAAAAAGTGGCGTTTGGGAACCTGCCACTGAGGAACCGCACATTGCACAAACTCACGGAAGGGGGCCGAGTCTACCAACTGAAAAGGCAGCAGTTGAAGCGCTAGCAATTTAGCCAAGCTAGCATTCAACCGCTGGGCATGTGGATGGCTGGGAGTGAACTTCTTTCGACGGTCCAGCAGCTGGGGCAGGGAAATTTGCCTGCTAGAATCGGACGTTGGTGTACTGCTAGCAGAGTGGCCGCAAGTACTTGGCTGTGACACACCTAATTCTACACCTTCATTCCTCTCAGTGCATGTTTCAGAGAGGACTGAAGTTATAGTGGGGTTGGAGATCCCAGCTGATGCGGTGCAAGGAGAGGTCCGCTTTGTTCTTTGGTGTGGGTCTTTGAGGTAGGCTTGCCAACGAGCTGCATGGCAGGTCAACATATGTCTGGTCAGGCATGTGGTACCCAAGCGGCTGATGTTTTGGCCACGCGATATACGCTTGAGACATATGTTGCAAACAGCAGCTGTGCGATCTGATGCACTAGCCTCAAAAAAGGCCCACACCAAAGAACTTTTTGAATGACGGGCAGAGGCAGCGCCCTGCACAGGCGGAGCTCTGCGGTGTGATTCCGTCGGTGTACTGCCCTTACGCTGGCCACCAAAGGGCATCCTGCCTCGTTGGAGATGTGCCTCCTCCTCATCCTCCTCCTCCTCCTCTCTCCTATTAGGCACCCACGTGGAGTCAGTGACCTCATCATCACCTCCCTCCTCATCACTGGAGGCAATCTGGCAGTATGCTGCAGCTGCTGGAACATGACTGCCAGATTGGTGTCCTTCTTGAGCATCCCCTCTGTCTGCTCTCACGCTACTGCCTTCCTCTAGCTGGGTTTCATCATCAGACCCTTCGAAACGCTGGGCATCCTCCTGGAGCATGTACCCAACACTGTGCTGAAACAGTTCGGGGGACTCCTCAGGAGGAGGACATGGTGGGTCTAGGGAAGGAGTGACTGATGATGAGTCTGACATTGATACCAGGGAAGAGGACGCTTTGGCAGCTGCTTTTCCAGTACCCTGAGCCTGGGTGAGAGAGGATGAGGAGGAGGAGGAGGGCTTGGTCATCCACTCTACCAAGTCTTCGGCATGATGTGGCTCAACATGTCCAGCTGCCGAAAAGAAGGACAAGCGTGTCCCATGGCCATGTGCTGATGACAATGCACCGCGTCCACGACCAGCACTGTTGCCCCCAGACACAGAGCCTGCTTGCCCTCTTTTATTGCCTCCTGACTGTCTGCCTCTCCTTGTTTGCCTTCCAGACATTCTAATAGATGGCCTGCAGGGAGATGGGAAAAAAGCAATAAGGGCTACCTTCAGGTGTCCTTCTCTGTCCCTTGAAACAAGGACTTTGACAGTGAAAGAAACTGACACACTCTCCCTACCTACAGTTTTCTGTCCCTAGAAAAAATGTTTTTTTTTAAGCACAATTTAGCACAAGGAGAATTACCTCACTGTCCTTCCAGGTCCCTGGAAACAAGGACTTTGACAGTGAAAGAAACTGACACACTCTCCCTACATACAGTTTTCTGTCCCTAGAAAAAATGTTTTTTTTAAGCACAATTTAGCACAAGGAGAATTACCTCACTGTCCTTCCAGGTCCCTGGAAACAAGGACTTTGGCAGTGAAAGAAACTGACACACTCTCCCTACCTACAGTTTTCTGTCCCTAGAAAAAATGTTTTTTTTAAGCACAATTTAGCACAAGGAGAATTACCTCACTGTCCTTCCAGGTCCCTGGAAACAAGGACTTTGACAGTGAAAGAAACTGACACACTCTCCCTACCTACAGTTTTCTGTCCCTAGAAAAATTTTTTTTTTTAAGCACAATTTAGCACAAGGAGAATTACCTCACTGTCCTTCCAGGTCCCTGGAAACAAGGACTTTGACAGTGAAAGAAACTGACACACTCTCCCTACCTACAGTTTTCTTTCCCTAGAAAAAATGTTTTTTTTTAAGCACAATTTAGCACAAGGAGAATTACCTCACTGTCCTTCCAGGTCCCGGGAAACAAGGACTTTGACAGTGAAATAAACTGACACACTCTCCCTACCTACAGTTTTCTGTCCCTAGAAAAAATGTTTTTTTTAAGCACAATTTAGCACAAGGAGAATTACCTCACTGTCCTTCCAGGTCCCTGGAAACAAGGGCTTTGACAGTGAAAGAAACTGACACACTCTCCCTACCTACAGTTTTCTGTCCCTAGAAAAAATGATTTTTTAAGCACAATTTAGCACAAGGAGAATTACCTCACTGTCCTTCCAGGTCCCTGGAAACAAGGACTTTGACAGTGAAAGAAACTGACACACTCTCCCTACCTACAGTTTTCTGTCCCTAGAAAAAATGTTTTTTTTAAGCACAATTTAGCACAAGGAGAATTACCTCACTGTCCTTCCAGGTCCCTGGAAACAAGGACTTTGACAGTGAAAGAAACTGACACACTCTCCCTACCTACAGTTTTCTGTCCCTAGAAAAAATGTTTTTTTTAAGCACAATTTAGCACAAGGAGAATTACCTCACTGTCCTTCCAGGTCCCTGGAAACAAGGACTTTGACAGTGAAAGAAACTGACACACTCTCCCTACCTACAGTTTTCTGTCCCTAGAAAAAATGTTTTTTTTTAAGCACAATTTAGCACAAGGAGAATTACCTCACTGTCCTTCCAGGTCCCTGGAAACAAGGACTTTGACAGTGAAAGAAACTGACACACTCTCCCTACCTACAGTTTTCTGTCCCTAGAAAAAATGTTTTTTTTAAGCACAATATAGCACAAGGAGAATTCACTCACTGTCCTTCCAGGTCCCTGGAAACAAGGACTTTGACAGTGAAAGAAACTGACACACTCTCCCTACCTACAGTTTTCTGTCCCTAGAAAAAATGTTTTTTTTAAGCACAATTTAGCACAAGGAGAATTACCTCACTGTCCTTCCAGGTCCCTGGAAACAAGGACTTTGACAGTGAAAGAAACTGACACACTCTCCCTACCTACAGTTTTCTGTCCCTAGAAAAAATGTTTTTTTTAAGCACAATTTAGCACAAGGAGAATTACCTCACTGTCCTTCCAGGTCCCTGGAAACAAGGACTTTGACAGTGAAAGAAACTGACACACTCTCCCTACCTACAGTTTTCTGTCCCTAGAAAAAATGATTTTTTTAAGCACAATTTAGCACAAGGAGAATTACCTCACTGTCCTTCCAGGTCCCTGGAAACAAGGACTTTGACAGTGAAAGAAACTGACACACTCTCCCTACCTACAGTTTTCTGTCCCTAGAAAAAATGTTTTTTTTTAAGCACAATTTAGCACAAGGAGAATTACCTCACTGTCCTTCCAGGTCCCTGGAAACAAGGACTTTGACAGTGAAAGAAACTGACACACTCTCCCTACCTACAGTTTTCTGTCCCTAGAAAAAATGTTTTTTTTAAGCACAATATAGCACAAGGAGAATTCACTCACTGTCCTTCCAGGTCCCTGGAAACAAGGACTTTGACAGTGAAAGAAACTGACACACTCTCCCTACCTACAGTTTTCTGTCCCTAGAAAAAATGTTTTTTTTAAGCACAATTTAGCACAAGGAGAATTACCTCACTGTCCTTCCAGGTCCCTGGAAACAAGGACTTTGACAGTGAAAGAAACTGACACACTCTCCCTACCTACAGTTTTCTGTCCCTAGAAAAAATGTTTTTTTTAAGCACAATTTAGCACAAGGAGAATTACCTCACTGTCCTTCCAGGTCCCTGGAAACAAGGACTTTGACAGTGAAAGAAACTGACACACTCTCCCTACCTACAGTTTTCTGTCCCTAGAAAAAATGTTTTTTTTAAGCACAATTTAGCACAAGGAGAATTACCTCACTGTCCTTCCAGGTCCCTGGAAACAAGGACTTTGACAGTGAAAGAAACTGACACACTCTCCCTACCTACAGTTTTCTGTCCCTAGAATAAATGTTTTTTTTAAGCACAATTTAGCACAAGGAGAATTACCTCACTGTCCTTCCAGGTCCCTGGAAACAAGGACTTTGACAGTGAAAGAAACTGACACACTCTCCCTACCTACAGTTTTCTGTCCCTAGAAAAAATGTTTTTTTTAAGCACAATTTAGCACAAGGAGAATTACCTCACTGTCCTTCCAGGTCCCTGGAAACAAGGACTTTGACAGTGAAAGAAACTGACACACTCTCCCTACCTACAGTTTTCTGTCCCTAGAAAAAATGTTTTTTTTTAAGCACAATTTAGCACAAGGAGAATTACCTCACTGTCCTTCCAGGTCCCTGGAAACAAGGACTTTGACAGTGAAAGAAACTGACACACTCTCCCTACCTACAGTTTTCTGTCCCTAGAAAAAATGTTTTTTTTAAGCACAATATAGCACAAGGAGAATTCACTCACTGTCCTTCCAGGTCCCTGGAAACAAGGACTTTGACAGTGAAAGAAACTGACACACTCTCCCTACCTACAGTTTTCTGTCCCTAGAAAAAATGTTTTTTTTAAGCACAATTTAGCACAAGGAGAATTACCTCACTGTCCTTCCAGGTCCCTGGAAACAAGGACTTTGGCAGTGAAAGAAACTGACACACTCTCCCTACCTACAGTTTTCTGTCCCTAGAAAAAATGTTTTTTTTAAGCACAATTTAGCACAAGGAGAATTACCTCACTGTCCTTCCAGGTCCCTGGAAACAAGGACTTTGACAGTGAAAGAAACTGACACACTCTCCCTACCTACAGTTTTCTGTCCCTAGAAAAAATGTTTTTTTTAAGCACAATTTAGCACAAGGAGAATTACCTCACTGTCCTTCCAGGTCCCTGGAAACAAGGACTTTGACAGTGAAAGAAACTGACACACTCTCCCTACCTACAGTTTTCTGTCCCTAGAAAAAATGTTTTTTTTAAGCACAATTTAGCACAAGGAGAATTACCTCACTGTCCTTCCAGGTCCCTGGAAACAAGGACTTTGACAGTGAAAGAAACTGACACACTCTCCCTACCTACAGTTTTCTGTCCCTAGAAAAAATGTTTTTTTTAAGCACAATTTAGCACAAGGAGAATTACCTCACTGTCCTTCCAGGTCCCTGGAAACAAGGACTTTGACAGTGAAAGAAACTGACACACTCTCCCTACCTACAGTTTTCTGTCCCTAGAAAAAATGTTTTTTTTAAGCACAATTTAGCACAAGGAGAATTACCTCACTGTCCTTCCAGGTCCCTGGAAACAAGGACTTTGACAGTGAAAGAAACTGACACACTCTCCCTACCTACAGTTTTCTGTCCCTAGAAAAAATGTTTTTTTTTAAGCACAATTTAGCACAAGGAGAATTACCTCACTGTCCTTCCAGGTCCCTGGAAACAAGGACTTTGACAGTGAAAGAAACTGACACACTCTCCCTACCTACAGTTTTCTGTCCCTAGAAAAAATGTTTTTTTTAAGCACAATTTAGCACAAGGAGAATTACCTCACTGTCCTTCCAGGTCCCTGGAAACAAGGACTTTGACAGTGAAAGAAACTGACACACTCTCCCTACCTACAGTTTTCTGTCCCTAGAAAAAATGTTTTTTTTAAGCACAATTTAGCACAAGGAGAATTACCTCACTGTCCTTCCAGGTCCCTGGAAACAAGGACTTTGACAGTGAAAGAAACTGACACACTCTCCCTACCTACAGTTTTCTGTCCCTAGAAAAAATGTTTTTTTTAAGCACAATTTAGCACAAGGAGAATTACCTCACTGTCCTTCCAGGTCCCTGGAAACAAGGACTTTGACAGTGAAAGAAACTGACACACTCTCCCTACCTACAGTTTTCTGTCCCTAGAAAAAATGTTTTTTTTAAGCACAATTTAGCACAAGGAGAATTACCTCACTGTCCTTCCAGGTCCCTGGAAACAAGGACTTTGACAGTGAAAGAAACTGACACACTCTCCCTACCTACAGTTTTCTGTCCCTAGAAAAAATGTTTTTTTTTAAGCACAATTTAGCACAAGGAGAATTACCTTACTGTCCTTCCAGGTCCCTGGAAACAAGGACTTTGACAGTGAAAGAAACTGACACACTCTCCCTACCTACAGTTTTCTGTCCCTAGAAAAAATGTTTTTTTTAAGCACAATTTAGCACAAGGAGAATTACCTCACTGTCCTTCCAGGTCCCTGGAAACAAGGACTTTGACAGTGAAAGAAACTGACACACTCTCCCTACCTACAGTTTTCTGTCCCTAGAAAAAATGTTTTTTTTAAGCACAATTTAGCACAAGGAGAATTACCTCACTGTCCTTCCAGGTCCCTGGAAACAAGGACTTTGACAGTGAAAGAAACTGACACACTCTCCCTACCTACAGTTTTCTGTCCCTAGAAAAAATGTTTTTTTTTAAGCACAATTTAGCACAAGGAGAATTACCTCACTGTCCTTCCAGGTCCCTGGAAACAAGGACTTTGACAGTGAAAGAAACTGACACACTCTCCCTACCTACAGTTTTCTGTCCCTAGAAAAAATGTTTTTTTTAAGCACAATTTAGCACAAGGAGAATTACCTCACTGTCCTTCCAGGTCCCTGGAAACAAGGACTTTGACAGTGAAAGAAACTGACACACTCTCCCTACCTACAGTTTTCTGTCCCTAGAAAAAATGTTTTTTTTTAAGCACAATTTAGCACAAGGAGAATTACCTCACTGTCCTTCCAGGTCCCTGGAAACAAGGACTTTGACAGTGAAAGAAACTGACACACTCTCCCTACCTACAGTTTTCTGTCCCTAGAAAAAATGTTTTTTTTAAGCACAATTTAGCACAAGGAGAATTACCTCACTGTCCTTCCAGGTCCCTGGAAACAAGGACTTTGACAGTGAAAGAAACTGACACACTCTCCCTACCTACAGTTTTCTGTCCCTAGAAAAAATGTTTTTTTTAAGCACAATTTAGCACAAGGAGAATTACCTCACTGTCCTTCCAGGTCCCTGGAAACAAGGACTTTGACAGTGAAAGAAACTGACACACTCTCCCTACCTACAGTTTTCTGTCCCTAGAAAAAATGTTTTTTTTAAGCACAATTTAGCACAAGGAGAATTACCTCACTGTCCTTCCAGGTCCCTGGAAACAAGGACTTTGACAGTGAAAGAAACTGACACACTCTCCCTACCTACAGTTTTCTGTCCCTAGAAAAAATGTTTTTTTTTAAGCACAATTTAGCACAAGGAGAATTACCTCACTGTCCTTCCAGGTCCCTGGAAACAAGGACTTTGACAGTGAAAGAAACTGACACACTCTCCCTACCTACAGTTTTCTGTCCCTAGAAAAAATGTTTTTTTTTAAGCACAATTTAGCACAAGGAGAATTACCTCACTGTCCTTCCAGGTCCCTGGAAACAAGGACTTTGACAGTGAAAGAAACTGACACACTCTCCCTACCTACAGTTTTCTGTCCCTAGAAAAAATGTTTTTTTTAAGCACAATTTAGCACAAGGAGAATTACCTCACTGTCCTTCCAGGTCCCTGGAAACAAGGACTTTGACAGTGAAAGAAACTGACACACTCTCCCTACCTACAGTTTTCTGTCCCTAGAAAAAATGTTTTTTTTTAAGCACAATTTAGCACAAGGAGAATTACCTCACTGTCCTTCCAGGTCCCTGGAAACAAGGACTTTGACAGTGAAAGAAACTGACACACTCTCCCTACCTACAGTTTTCTGTCCCTAGAAAAAATGTTTTTTTTAAGCACAATTTAGCACAAGGAGAATTACCTCACTGTCCTTCCAGGTCCCTGGAAACAAGGACTTTGACAGTGAAAGAAACTGACACACTCTCCCTACCTACAGTTTTCTGTCCCTAGAAAAAAATGTTTTTTTTAAGCACAATATAGCACAAGGAGAATTCACTCACTGTCCTTCCAGGTCCCTGGAAACAAGGACTTTGACAGTGAAAGAAACTGACACACTCTCCCTACCTACAGTTTTCTGTCCCTAGAAAAAATGTTTTTTTTAAGCACAATATAGCACAAGCACAAAACACACTGACACTCTCCCTACCTATCCTTCTCTTTCCCTAAACTAAAGGAATCCAGGTTAAGCAAGAAAGAAATAAAAGTCACTGTCCCTGCCTATGCTGCTCTATCCCTGCTCCGGAACACACTACACTAGGCCGCCGTGCTGGCGGCCTTTTATAGTGTGGGGCGTGTACTAAACCCCCTCAGCAATAATTGGCCACAGGCATCCTGCCTGTGGCCAATCATTGCTCTCCTCGCTGCCGGCGCTGTGATTGGCCAAGCATGCGGGGTCACAGTGCATGCTTGGCCAATCACAGCGCCTGGATGACACTGCGATGGCGTAGTGCATTGTGGGCCGTTCGCGTCACTCGAATTTGGCGCGAACGGCCCAAATCGTTCGATCTTCGTCGAACGATCGAACAGCCGATGTTCGAGTCGAACGTATGTTCGACTCGAACACGAAGCTCATCCCTACTCAGCAGCACCCATAGGACTTCTAGTGTGTTAGTGGCAGCAAACAGAGCTCCTATATTTTCTTCTCAGCAGCACCCATAGGACTTCTAGTGTGTTAGTGGCAGCAAACAGAGCTCCTATATTTTCTTCTCAGCAGCACCCATAGGACTTCTAGTGTGTTAGTGGCAGCAAACAGAGCTCCTATATTTTCTTGTCAGCAGCACACATAGTACCTATAGTGTGTTAGTGTCAGCACCCATAGGACCTACAGTGTGTTGTGAGCACACATAGGAGTTCTATTTTTTATACTATATACACTACCGACTACAATGGCTGGAAGACCGCCAAGGAGAGGCAGAGCGTGCCGAGGCAAGAACACAGGGCAGGCAGGCTCTGTTTCTAGAGACAACAGTGCTGGCCGTGGACGTGGTCGTGCATCGTCATCAGCACGTGGCCATGGGACACGCTTGTCTTTGTTTTCGGCAGCTGGACATGTGGAGCCGCATCATGCCGAAGGCTTGGTAGAATGGATGACCAAGCCCTCCTCATCCTCCTCATCCTCTCTCACCCAGGCTCAGGGTACTGGCAGAGCAGCTGCCAACGCGTACTCAATGGCATCATCAGCCACCCCTTCCCTAGACCCACCATGTCCTCCTGAGGAGTCCCCCGAACTGTTTGAGCACAATGTTGGGTACATGCTCCAGGAGGATGCCCAACGATTCGAAGGCTCGGATGATGATACCCAGCTTGAGGAAGTCAGTAGTGTGCGCGCAGAGAGAGGGGATGCTGAAGGACAGCAATCTGGCAGTAGTGTTCCACCAGCTGCAGCTTACTGCCAGGTTTGCTCTAGTGGTGAAGAGGGAGGGGATGATGAGGTCACTGACTCCACGTGGGTGCCTGAAGGGAGAGAGGAGGAGGAGGAGGAGGATGCAGCGTCACATGTCCAATGAGGCAGGATGCCCCCTGGAGGCCAGCTAGAGGCCAGCACAGCAACTGTACCACACCGCAGAGCTCCGCCTGTGCAGGGCGCTGCCTCTGCACGTTATCACAAAAGTTCTTTGGTGTGGGCCTTTTTTGAGACGAGTGCATCAGATCGCACCACTGCTATTTGCAATATTTGTCTCAAGCGTATCTCGCGTGGCCAAAACATCAGCCGCTTGGGCACCACAAGCATGAGCAGACATATGTCGACCTGCCATGCAGCTCGTTGGCAAGCACACATAAAAGACCCACACCAAAGAACAAAGCGGACCTCTCCTTGCTCCTCATCAGCTGGGATCTCCATCCCCACTATATCTTCAGTCCTCTCTGAAAGCTGCTCTGAGAGGACTGAAGGTGTAGAATTAGGTGTGTCACAACCAAGTACTTGCAGTACACCGACGTCCGATTGTAGCAGGCAAATTTCCCTGCCCCAGCTGCTGGACCGTCGAAAGAAGTATACTCCCAGCCATCCACATGCCCAGCGGTTGAATGCTAGCTTGGCTAAATTGCTAGCACTTCAACTGCTGCCTTTTCAGTTGATAGACTCGGCCCCCTTCCGTGAGTTTGTTCAATGTGCGGTTCCTCAGTGGCAGGTTCCCAAACGCCACTTTTTCTCACGGAAGGCGATTCCGTCTCTCTACTGGCATGTGGAAGGCAATGTCCATGCCTCGCTGGACAGGGCGGTCAGCGGTAAGGTGCATATTACCGCTGACTCATGGTCCAGCAGGCATGGACAGGGACGTTATCTTTCTTTCACGGCCCATTGGGTCACTCTATTGGTAGCTGGGAGGGATGCAGGACAAGGTGCAGTAGTGTTGGAGGTTGTTCCGCCACCACGCCTCCAAAATGCTATTACTGGTTGTGACACACCTCTCTCCTCCACCCCCTCCTCTTCTTCTTCCTCCATGTCCTCTTCGAGTGCTCTGTCCTCGGAACCAGCGGTGCTCCGTAGGCGTACAAGGGGCTACGCGAGTACGCAGGCAAAAAGATGCCATGCCGTGCTTGCGCTGGTGTGTTTGGGGGACAGGAGCCACACTGGGCCAGAGGTTCTGGCAGCTCTGCAGGGGCAGGCCGAGAGGTGGTTGACGCCACGCCAGCTTAAGCCAGGAATGGTCGTTTCTGATAATGGCACCAACCTCCTCTCCGCCCTGCGACAGGGGCAGCTCACCCATGTGCCCTGTATGGCTCACGTCCTCAACCTGGTGGTGCAGCGGTTCTTGGGCAGGTTCCCAGGCTTACAGGATGTCCTGAGGCAGGCCAGGAAAGTCTGTGTGCATTTCCGCCGATCTTATAATGCCAGTGCTCGGCTGACTGAGCTGCAAAAGGAGCTGAACCTGCCCAAGAACCGCCTAATATGTGACATGCCCACCAGGTGGAACTCAACGTTGGCCATGCTGCAGCGACTGCACACGCAGCAGAGGGCCATCAATGAGTACCTTTGCGACTACGGCACCAGGACAGGGTCAGGGGAGCTTGGCTTTTTTTCCCCACGCCAGTGGAGCATGATCAGGGATGCATGCACTGTCCTCTCACCATTTGAGGAGGCCACGAGGATGGTGAGCAGTGACAGTGCATGCATCAGTGACACTGTACCTCTTGTCCACCTGTTGGAGCATACGCTGCGTGGGATAATGGACAGGGCACTTGAGGCAGAACAGAGGCAGGAAGAGGAGGACTTCCTTGTCTCTCAAGGCCCCCTTTATCCAGACAATGTTCCTTCTGTCCCACCCATCACACAGGAAGAGGAGGAGGAGGAGGAGGAGGATTGTGTGAGCATGGAGGTGGAGCCTGGCACTCAGCATCAGCAGCAGCAGTCTTTTAGGGATGATGTACAGTCCCAACAAACCAGTGGACTTGTACGTGGCTGGGAGGAGGTGGCTGGCGATCATGTCATCCTCAGTGACCCAGAAGACTCCGGACCGAATGCCTCAGCTAACCTACGCTGCATGGCCTCCCTGATCCTGCAAAGCCTGCGGAAGGATCCTCGTGTTCTTCGGATCAAGGAGAGTGACCATTACTGGCTGGCCACTCTCCTTGATCCACGGTACAAGGGTAAGGTTGCGGACCTTATCTTGCCGTCGCAGAGGGAGCAGAGGATGATACATCTCAGGGAGGCCTTGCAGAAAGGTCTGTGCAACGCGTTCCCAGAAACTGGGAGGTTACAAACTCCTGGTCCTGGACGACAAGTTGCTGAGGCTTCGGTCAGTAGCAGAAGGAGCGGTGGGGAAGGTGGACGTCTGACCGATGCGTTCAGACAATTTTTTAGTCCGCAGCCCCAAGGTATGATCGGTTCCAGCAACCATCGCCAGCGTCTGATATACATGGTGCAGGAATACCTAGGGGCAAGGTCAGACTTGGACACCTTTCCCACCGAAAATCCTCTGGCTTACTGGGTCCTGAGGATGGATCACTGGCCAGAGCTTGCACAGTATGCAATTGAGCTACTGGCCTGTCCTGCATCCAGCGTTCTTTCCGAACGCACATTCAGTGCTGCTGGAGGATTTGTCACCGATCATAGGGTGCGCCTGTCCACCGACTCGGTTGATCGACTGACCTTCATAAAAATGAATCAGTCTTGGATCACCACCAGCTACCAGACACCTGAAGCGGATATAACGGAATAATTTATAATGTCACATCCCTTCAAGACTGCCTATGCTGATGCTGAGTGACTGTCCTGTTATGTTCACTGACTATCCTCTTCCTCCTCCTCAATGATCCATGCCACCACACCAGTGCCTAAGGCACAATTTTTCAGCCCCTGTATAACAGGGGCGTGTAATTACAATTTTTTAAAAAGATGCTTCGCAACAGGTGTGACTGCTGTGCTCAGAGTACAGTATCTGTGAGGGGTTGCAGTGTTGTGGCACCAGCACCAGTGCCTAAGGCACAATTTTTCAGCCCCTGTTGGGGCGTGTAATTACAATTTTTAGGCAATGCTTTGCAACAGGTCTCATTGCTGTGCTCAGAGTACAGTATCTGTGAGGGGTTGCAGTGTTGTGGCACCAGCACCAGTGCCTAAGGCACAATTTTTCAGCCCCTGTATAACAGGGGCGTGTAATTAAATTTTTTTAAAAAGATGCTTCGCAACAGGTGTGACTGCTGTGCTCAGAGTACAGTATCTGTGAGGGGTTGCAGTGTTGTGGCACCAGCACCAGTGCCTAAGGCACAATTTTTCAGCCCCTGTTGGGGCGTGTAATTACAATTTTTAGGCAATGCTTTGCAACAGGTCTCATTGCTGTGCTCAGAGTACAGTATCTGTGAGGGGTTGCAGTGTTGTGGCACCAGCACCAGTGCCTAAGGCACAATTTTTCAGCCCCTGTATAACAGGGGCGTGTAATTACAATTTTTTAAAAAGATGCTTCGCAACAGGTGTGACTGCTGTGCTCCAAGTACAGTATCTGTGAGGGGTTGCAGTGTTGTGGCACCAGCACCAATGCCTAAGGCACAATTTTTCAGCCCCTGTTTAACAGGGGCGTGTAATTACAAATCTTGATCTAATAGTTCACAGCAGGGCCCATTCCTGCGCCCACCAAGAGTAACTATGAGGGCCTACAGTCTTGTGGCAACACCGTCCACCACCACCACCACCACCAAAGGCCCAATTTTTCTGCCCTGTTCAACAGGTGCATGCAATTACAA
Organism: Rana muscosa; assembly: GCA_029206835.1. Lineage (NCBI taxonomy): Eukaryota > Metazoa > Chordata > Amphibia > Anura > Ranidae > Rana > Rana muscosa. Next base: position 110,513,986 of record CM055117.1, on the reverse strand, counting down.
ATCTTGATCTAATAACTCACAGCAGGGCCCATTCCTGCACCCACCAAGAGTAACTGTGAGGGCTTACAGTCTTGTGGCAACACCGTCCACCACCACCACCACCACCACCAAAGGCCCAATTTTTCTGCCCGGTTCAACAGGTGCATGCAAGTACAAATCTTGATCTATTAACTCACAGCAGGGCCCATTCCTGTGCCCACCAGTCTTGTGGCTACACCAACATCTAATAGGGCAAATTTCTGCAGAGTATATACGGCAGGCCCCTACTTTCAAACATCCAACTTACAAACGACTCCTACTTGCAAACGGCAAGAGAAAACAGGAAGTGAGAGGAAATCTACCCCTAGGAAGGAAAATTCTATCCTGTTAGATTTAATTTGGGAAAAAGGTATCTCCTCTCTACTGATGCTTTATCACCAATCCTTGTTTCAATTAAAACCCCACTTTTCCAAAAACATTTGTCATTGGGACGGAAAGTGAGGTGACATGTTCTGAACAGATGTGCAAAGACAGCAAATGTTACAGGGGTGATAACCCCTCCCTATGTTCTCCAAAAAGCTTAAAAATTGATTTTTTTGGGATGTAGCTACACTTCATAATGTACCTGTTCAGATTCTACTTAAGAACAAACCTACAGTCCATGTCTTGTTTGCACCACCTATATACTGCTGTTCAGAGTATATAGGGTTGTAGGTATAGGGTTTTATTTTGGGTGCGGGGTCCCCCTTAGTATCCATACAAGACCCAAAGGGGCTGGGGTGGGGGGGGGGGTGATGGGGTAGCCATGCCATTTTTCTCAAGGATTTTCAGCCATATGGCGGCCAGGACAAGACATGACATTAAAGCCGCAAGTGGTTTTAAATGGCTTCTTTTTTTCCTTTACAAATGTCATTTTGTGCAAGGACAGTTCTAAACACGGGAAACACATGCCACTTCACAGGCATACTTTAGACACCCCCCAGGTACCATATTTAAAGGAAAATTTCACTTTTTTTTTTTCACTTTATGCATCATTAAAATGACTGCTCCCGAAAAAACTTTAGTTTTTAAAATTTCTTTTTGCATTGATATATGTCCCCTGGGGCAGGACCCGGGTCCCCAAACCTGTTTTATAACATTAACATGCATATTGGCCGTTGTAATTAGCAATTTTGATTTCGAACGTTCGCGTCCATTATAACGAATAGGGTTCGAAAATTCGCGCAAACTTTCGGTCCGTTCGAAGGTTCTGGTGCGAACCGAACCCGGGGGTGTTCGGCTCATCCCTAGTAGAAGGACCCACATCCAGGGACACCACCAAGAGAATGAAGAAAATGGATGGAAGATGTGTGAAAATAGAATGAAAAATAAATTATTGTGTCAGTTACCACTGTAGCGGCCTCACCCCATCTCCTTTTTCTAGGGGTATGTCACACGACAGGGTGAGATGCGCTACGGCCCATGTCCTCCCCATGGCTGTGGGTGAGGTGAAGGCCAGTATCAGTATCTTCCTCGGGCCAATGTGCTTTAGTTATGAAACTCAGTCCTGCTATGCTGGCACCCTCCTTTGCTCCCATTAACCAGAGTCCACACACCGATCACAGTCCAACTCTTGCTTTATTGTAAGCTCCACAATAAACAGTGCTTCTGTAGCCAACTGGTTGGAACGTTTTAACAGCCTGATACGGTGAGATGAGCAGGTCGAGGCACTATCCTGATTTCAATCTAAACCACTGTGATTTCACCAGCGGTTATCGTAGCCTTGATTAGCACAGAACATGGAACTTGTGAGTCTCTACCAGCAACTCAAGAGAACGTATTTAGGAGTACCTTCGCTGCGCTGTGGCCCCTATCAGGGGAAGATGTCCCTCTAAGGGAGTTACCGGAGACCCATCCGTCACCGGGTTGATGCTGCTCCGGGTCTCCGGACGGGTGACCTCCCCGGCCTCCTCACCTCAGACGCGGGTCCCGTCCACCTCGGGGACCCTCGGATCACTTCGCCATGGCGGGACCCAGTTGAAGTTACTGGGCCCCAGGCCTACGATCTAGTACCTCACCCCAGGCTGAAGGTGCCTGGATGGACTCCAACTCCATCCCGGTCAGGCCTAGGGCGCCTGGACCGGAACTCCAAACCGCCCGCACCCAGGCCTAAGGTGCCTGGGTGCGTGAAGAGAAGATCATTGAAGACCTCGTGGCGAGGGCGTCTCCCCCTTTTATCCCCTCCCATCGACACCACGGCAGGTTCCCCGCCCTAGCCGTACCATCTCCGGAAAGGGACAAAAAGGGTAGCACTGTGGCAGTGATTCTACCTTGAGCCTGTAGGTACCCCGCCACCCACAGGCCAAGGAGAATAATACACCACCCAATCCTCCACGAATCACAAAGGGGTCCAAATCCTCTCATAATTTACACACCTGGGCCATACTATTGCCCAGGTGTATCCCACTAAATTTAAAGACCCCGCTACACCACCATCAAAACAGGCAGGAGAAAAGGAGTAATGTCTATACTCACAAACAGGGCCGTGCTGAGTAATCAAAACAGGCCTGGGTATTTTTGGACTGGCCGTCCGTATGTAACAGAGAGCCAGTGATGTGTGGACACATTCTAAAAACAAGACACATATAGTAACCCATAGATGTCTAAGAAATAGATCACATTATTTAGAGAGGGGGGAGTGGGGAGTCAAACCCAAATTGTACACTTGCTTAAAGCTCACCGTAGTAGACCGTAATAGGTAGTTAGATAGGGGAGTGTAAACTGCACAGGCTACTGGTAAGTTAGAGCATATGGTAGTTTATGTCAATCAGAGCCAGTTGCTCGGGCCGGACAGTGATAGTCTGTCAACAAAAAAGGGGGGCCCCCGAACGGTGGAATAACCCAGCTGAAAAAACATAAATTATATTTAAGAGAGGGGGGTCTACATAACCAATTCCATAGATACATGTTTTCTAGCGAACCGAGTAAAGATTACCTTAGAGCTTCAAGTAAACCGTTTGGTGATGGGCCTGGGTGGAACCTCTCCTGTGGACAACCTATCGTAGCGGTGTGCACCGCTTATAAGTGCCCCTGCAGGAAGGCGTCATCCCAGCCGGAAATGACGCCATTGCGCAAGGTCAGAGGGTTAGCGCGCATGCGCCGTAGTAGCCGTTGACGCGGCAACTCACGACCAGTGCGATAATAGCAGGGCGGGACCTAGAGAGAGCCAGGTACTCTCTTGAAAGTTATCAGTGAGCCGTGTCATACCAGCCGGAAATGACATCTTTACACAAGGTCAAGGGGTTAGCACGTATGCGCCGTCGTCGCCGCTAACGCGGCAACTCACGGCCAATGCGGCGATAGCAGGGCAGAACCTAGAGAGCACCAAGTCCTCCCTTTAAAGTTATCAGTGCGCCGTGTCCCCGATCACATCAGGGATCGGCGTACCGGCCCTGAAATTTTCAGCCGTCAGTGTGAAGCACAGAGAGCCGCAACGCCTGGCAAGCGCAGGGAAAGAGGGGGTGAATATATCCAAGTATGGTCAACAAAAAGAAAAGTTTAAACAAAATACACAGAACTAAATAAAAAGATGCCAAAAGGCATCTATATCAAACTAAAATCCATAATTTTATTTTATACATCCAGAAATCGTCCTTTTAACCACTTAAGCCCCGGACCATTTGGTAGCTAAAGGACCAGAGGTGATTTCAGAATTTTGCACTGCGCTGCTTTAACTGTAAATTGCGCGGACATGCAATGTTGTACCCAAACAAAATTTGCGTCCTTTTCTTCCCACAAATAGAGCTTTCTTTTAATGGTATTTGATTGCCTCTGCGATTTTTATTTTTTGCGATATAAACGGAAAAAGACCGAAAATTTTGAAAAAAAATGATATTTTCTACTTTTTGTTATAAGAAAAATCGAATAAACTCAATTTTAGTCATACATTTAGGCCAAAATGTATTCAGCCACATGTCTTTAGTAAAAAAAAGTCAATAAGCGTATATTTATTGGTTTGCGCAAAAGTTATAGCGTTTACAAACTAGGGTACATTTTCTGGAATTTACACAGCTTTTAATTTATGACTGCCTATCTCATTTCTTGAGGTGCTAAAATGGCAGGGCAGTACAAACCCCCCCCCCCCCCCCCAAATGACCCCATTTTGGAAAGTAGATATCCCAAGGAAATTGCTGAGAGGCATGTTGAGCCCATTGAATATTTTTTTTTTGATTGAATAATGACAAAAAAATAAAAAATTACAAAAAGTTGTCACTAAATGATATATTGCTCACACATGCCATGGTTATATGTGGAATTACACCCCAAAATAAATTTTGCTGCTTTTCCTGAGTACGGGGGATACCACATGTGTGGGACTTTTTGGGAGCCTAGCCGCGTACGGGCCCCTGGAAACCAAGCACCGCCTTCAGGATTTCTAAGGGCCCAAATTTTTGATTTCACTCCTCACTACCTATCACAGTTTCGAAGGCCATAAAATGCCAAAATAGCACAAAACCCCCCCAAATGACCCCATTTTGGAAAGTAGACACCCCAAGCTATTTGCTGAGAGGCATGGTGAGTATTTTACAGCTCTCATTTGTTTTTGAAAATGAAGAAAGACATTTTTTTTTTTTTTTTTTTTCCAATTTTCAAAACTTTGTGACAAAAAGTGAGATCTGCAAAATACTCACAATACCTCTCAGCAAATAGCTTGGGGTGTCTACTTTCCAAAATGGGGTCATTTGGGGGGGTTTTGTGCCATCTGGGCATTCCATGGCCTCCGAAACTGTGATAGGCAGTGAGAAGTGAAATCAAAAATTTACACCCTTCGAAAGCCTGAAGGTGGTGCTTGGTTTTTGGGGTCCCGTACGCGGCTAGGCTCCCAAAAAGTCTCACACATGTGGTATCCCCATACTCAGGAGAAGCAACAGAATGTATTTTGGGGTGTAATTCCACATATGCCCATGGCATGTTTGAGCAATATATCATTTAGTGACAACTTTGTGCAAAAAAAAAAAAAATTTTTCTTTTTTCCGCAACTTGTGTCAACATATAAAATATTCCATGGACTCGACATGCCTCTCAGTATATAGCTTGGGGTGTCTACTTTCCAAAATGGGGTCATTTGGGGGGGTTTTGAACTGTTTTGGCATTTTATACACAACATTAGGAAGCTTACATCCACTCTTCTAACCACTTGAAGACAAAGCCCTTTTTGACACTTTTTGTTTACATGAAAAAAAATATATATTTTGCAAGAAAATCATGTTGAACCCCCAAACATTAGATATATATTTTTAAAGCAAAGGCCCTACAGATTAAAATGATGGGTGTTGCATTTTTTTTTTCTACACAGTATTTGCGCAGCAATTTTTCAAACGCATTTTTTGGGGAAAAAATACACTTTTTTTAATTTTAATGCACTAAAACACACTATATTGCCCAAATGTTTTATGAAATAAAAAAGATGATTTTAGGCCGAGTACATAGATACCAAACACGACATGCTTTAAAATTTCGCACAAACGCGCATTGGCGACAAACTACATACATTTTTAAAAGCCTTTAAAAGCCTTTACAGGTTACCCCGTTAGATTTACAGAGGAGGTCTACTGCTAAAATTACTGCCCTCGATCTGACCTGCGCGGTGATACCTCACATGCATGGTGCAATTGCTGTTTACATATGACGCCAGACCGACGCTTGCGTTCGCCATTGGGCAAGAGCAGGGCAGGACAGGGGTGCTTTTTTTTTTTTTTTTTTTATTATTAATTTTGCTTTTTTATTTTATTTTTAAATTGTTTCTTGCATATTTTTTTTTTTATCATTTTTATTGTTATCTCAGGGAATGTAAATATCCCCTATGATAGCAATAGGTAGTGACAGGTACTCTTTTTTTGAAAAAACTGGGGTCTTCTAGACCCTAGATCTTTCCTCTGCCCTCAAAGCATCTGACCACACCAAGATCGGTGTGATAAAATGCTTTCCCAATTTCCCAATGGCGCTTTTTATATCCGGGGGGGGACATTCCCTCCCACTGCTTGTAAAAGCAGTCCAGAGGCTAATTAGCCGCTAGGATTGCTTTTACATGAAAGCCGGCCGCAGGCTGAAAAGAATGATACCAAGATGATACCTAAACCCGCAGGTATCATTCTGGTATAAACATTCAAAGTCCAGCAACATACCAGTACGTTGCTGGTCCTTGTTGGACATGTATTGTAATCTTTTTTTTTCATGCAGCCAGTTGGCTGAACGAAAAAAGAGATTGATCGGGTGGGTATGCCCACCATTAGAATACCGCCCTTCATCCACCCACTTCTAATGATGGGCATACATGCACCATTTATATATGCCGAAGCATTAGGGCATCCTCCCGCAAAAAAGTTATGCCGCACACACATGGTCGGACTTTTCCACGGGCAAGCCTCCGTCGGAATTTCGACCGTATGTACGCGGCATTAGGAGCAAAATCGCTCCTCCGCTCCTCCGCCCCCATGCTTCGGCATATATGCTTTTTTTTTTTTTAACTGTGGTGGTGAAATCACCTCCTACAGCACTGGAGTCGCAGGGATCAGGCCTGTCTCTGCGAACGCTGCAGTTATGTGTGTTGTGTTTTGTAAGTGACAGCGATCGATCGATACTGCACTTGGGTGGCCTGGGCTGGACGGAGGGGCAAAACGCAGGTGCTAGTAGGTATCTGGGCTGATCCCGCTAACACTGCGTTTTTGGGAACCCTAAACTGCTGGGGACGCTAGTATAGATCTGATCAGATCAGATATTGATCGGTTCAGATACTATACCACTAAGGGGGGTGTATGCTTCACGCGTGGGTGTTAGCGTTACTGGCACTAACCTGACGCTGCCTGGGGTGTGACGCAGACCCTCTCTGACGCTAAAACCTAATTGATATCACCCGCCGGGCGATCAGGGGGTTAAACCTTTATTGGGTTATATACGGCGGGTGCCCTGACACTATAAAAAGCAAACTAACTAACCAGCGTCACCCGTAACACTTATATGGTGATCTCTGGTGAAAGGGTTAACTAGGGGCAATTAGGGGGTTAAACCTTTATTAGATAATATATGGGGGTACCTGACGCTATAAAAACCTGTGGCGAACCTAAAAAAAATTACTGGCTACCGATCTGCATCACCGACGCTAAGGCAGCGATCAGAAAAATGATCGCTTAGCGATGGCGGTGCTAGGGGGTGAAAGGGTTATCTGGGGGGTGATCAGGGGGTTAAACCTTTATTAGGGGGGGTTAGGGGGCTACACTGGACCTAAAACTAAATGTAGTGACACTTTTACAGTCACAAATGTCACTGATTGCAGTGATCAGTAAATAAATGGTCACTGCAATCAGTGACACTGTGACTGGGGGCTGGGGGGTGATCTGGGGGGGGGGGCGATTTGTGTGCCTATGTGTCCTGGTGTCAGTGTAGTGTTAGTGTACTGACCTGTGTGTCTTCTCTTGTACGGCGCTCGGTATATGTGAGCGCCGCATGAGAGATGACATCACTTCCTCCTGCTTCCTCTGCCTGTGTTTACATTACACAGCAGAGGAAGCATTTCCATTCGCCGGGAGCGATCGCGGGGGGGTGGCCGGAATCGAACGGCCGCCCCCTCATGTCGGATCGCTCCCCAACGAATACCGACCGCTCACTGTATAGGAGGGGGGTCCGATCGGACCCCCCAACTGTACAAAGGCAATCACGTACACTGTACGTGATTGTGCCTGTCGGTGCCATTCTGCCAACGTACATATACAGTGAGCGGTCATTAAGTGGTTAAATAATAAACACTGTCTAATTTAAGCAATTGTGTTTCTAATGGGGCAGTCTATTCAATTGGGGCATCATTGAATTATATATGATGTTTGTCTATATAAATGACATATTGAGTCCATCGGCTGTAATGAGGGGCACCAATGCCATAAGTAATACACTAAGTGGTAGTGATACAGTGATATCAGATGAATATTCATAACATTGTGCAAAAAACATAGACAGGAGTAGACTGAGTGCAATCAAACGAATAATAATGTAAGATTATGGTGAAAAATGTGTACATGAATGAAAAAACTAGTCAAGTGTTGAAACATATCACATAAATATATGTGAAAAAAAAATTTGTGAAAAGAAAAGTGTAAACAGTTGTAGTATAAAAAATGTTATAAATGGCAATGGATGTCCACTACCACCTACAGCCCATGGGGATATTATGGGCGCCAGTCAGGAATGTATGTCAGCGACTGGGATAGTAGTCCCAGATCATTGGACACAATTGTATTGGTGATTTACAAAAATGGTCTGTATGACTGGGTTTCGTTGAGGCCAGGGGGGTGTGTGGCATTCAACCTCTCAACCCAGAGAGTTTCTCTCTGGAGAATGATTTTATCCCACTCACCCCCTCTAGGGCTCTTGGGGACTACAGCCAGAACAGAAAAGGACACAACTGAAGTATTAAAGCGGTGATACAGATCCAGGTGTCGGCTGATGGGTGTCAACATCTTACCGTTACCCGAATAATAAATGTGATCATTGATGCGTTGTCTTAACTGTCTGGCCGTTTTGCCCACATAGAAACTACCGCACTTACAGGTCATGAGATAAACCACGCCCTCAGTGCGGCAGTTTGCAGAAAATTTAGGGGAGAAGGTCTCTCCATTGGGGAGTAGGATGTTTTGACAGGGTGAGACCCATTTGCAGAAAGAACATTTCCCACATTTAGAGGTCCCTATAGCTTGGTTGGCAGCGTCACAGCGATTTCTAACATAGTGGCTAGCAGTAAGTTTGTCTCTTAGTGAGTTTGCCCTCCTGAAGATAATCTCCGGTTGTGCCTCTACATATTTGCCCAAGATGGGATCATCTCGTAGCAAATGCCAGTGATTTTTAAGCATAGACCGTATATCCATATGTTGTTGACTAGAGAACTTGGTAATCACTTTGATAGTGGATTGGGAGGGGATATTTTTTGTCTTGTACAAAAGTTTGTTTCTAGTTTGACTAGTGGCCTTATTATACGCCTGTCGCAGTAAAGATTTACTGTAACCTCTGGCTAGTAGTCGATTCCTTAGTAATTTTGCTTGTGTTTGATAGTCAGATAGCAGCGTACAGTTGCGTCGCAGCCTAATGTACTGTGCATACGGAATGCTTCGTATCAGGGCTGGTGGGTGAGCACTGTCTGCATGCAACAGCGTATTGCCTGCTGTGCTTTTTCGGAAGAGACTAGTGGACAGAGAGTTATCTAAGTTCCTGAAGATTGTTAAATCCAGGAAAGTCGTTACCTTAGTGTCACAACTGGATGTAAATTTTAAGTTGTATTGATTTACGTTCATATTTTGAATGAACTCATCAAATAACGCTCTCGTGCCCGTCCAAACGATGAACACGTCATCGATGTAATGCATCCAGACGAGAACGCAATCAGTAAATCTAGCCATGGACCCGTTCGAAAATGTTGGAAGGTGAACCTTTGGCCCAGTCAGAGGTCCTGAGCGCTGAGGAACAGGTTTCTATTGAGGATATCTCTTTACTTTGCTCCATCCAGCTTTCCCTCAAACCTGTCCAGTCTCCTAGTCCCTGCTGCCAAAAAACACCCCCACAGCATGAGGCTGCCACCACCATGCTTCACTATTGGGATGGTATTAGGCAGGTGATGAGCGGTGCCTGGTTTCCTTCAGACATAACATTAAGAATTGAGAGCATACAGTTCCATCTTTGTTTTATCAGACCAGAGAATCTTGTTCCTCAGAGTCCTTCAGGTGCTTTTTTGCATGGAGGGGAGGCTTCCAGCTAGCCACTCTGATTGTTGCAGTGATAATTGTCCTTCTGGAACTTTGTCCCATCTAAATACAGGATCTCTGGAGCTCAGTCAGTGTGACCATCTGGGTCTTGATCACCTCTCTTACTAATGCCGCGTACACACGATCGGAAATTCCAACAAGAAAACCGTGGATTTTTTTTTCCGACGGAATGTTGGCTCAAACTTGTGTTGCATACACACGGTCACACAAAATTCCGACCATCTAGAACGCGGTGACGTACAACGAGCCGAGAAAAATGAAGTTTAATAGGCAGTGCGGCTCTTCTGCTTGATTCAGAGCATGCTTTTTTGTGTGTCGGAATTGCATACAGACGATCGGAATTGCCGACAAGAACTTTTCTTTTCGAAAAAATTGAGAACCAGCTCTCAAATTTTTGTTGTCGGAAATTGTGACAGAAAAAGTCAGATGGAGCCTACACACGGTTGGAATTTCTGACCAAAAGCTCACATGGAACTTTTCTTTCAGATCGTGTGTACGCGGCATTAGGCTCTTCTCCCCCAATTGCTCAGTTTGGCTGGGTGGCCAGCTCTTGCATAAGTCCTGGTTGTGCCAAACTTATTTTTCAATTTGAGAATTATGGAGGCTGCTGTGCTCTTGGGAACCTTCAGTGTAGCAGAATTTTTCGTAGCCTTCCCCAGATCTGTGCCTTGCAATAATCCTGTCTCTGAGCTCTTCTTTCCTTTGACCTTGTGGCTTTTTCTCTGATACAGTTGGCATTGTCGGCTGTGAGGCCTTTTATAGAGAGGTGTCTTCCCTTCCAAATCACATCCAATCATTTTAATTTACCACAGGTGGATCCAATGAAGGTGTAGAAACATCTCAGCAACGGTCAAGAGAAATGGGAGGCACCTGAGCTAGATACCAATGTGATATTCTGTTTTCACTTTGTCAATATGGGGTACTGAGTGTAGATTGACAAGGAAAAATGTATTTAAACTACTGTAGTATCAAGCTGCAACATAGCAAAATTGAAAAAAGTGAAGTGGTCTGAATACTTTAAGAATGCACTCTACAGATCTTTCTTACACAGGTTAGTTAATATAGGTTTTAGTTTAAAAGTTGTTAGGTATATTCCAGAATTCCACTTCAAGCTCTTGTGAAGTACTAGCATCAAAGGTAAAGCTTGAAGGACACCTCCACTCGCTGGTTCTTCTTTTTAAGGGCTTTGTTTGCCCATTTTTATTAAAAGAAGTTCAAAACAAAATCAAAGGTTTCCCTCGCAGGGGTTTCAGCACTCATTTTCATCAACAAAATGACATTCAGCCTCCTGGCTTATACATACTGCAGTGCTGCTCAGTCCTTCTACTTCAGGCTCTCATCTGTCTCCCACAGACTATTCCCTTGCAAAGACCATCCGTTTAGATAGCAGCCCCTCACTGCTCTGATCCTCAGACTTGGGTCTCTGGCTTCCACTGTGCGCACAAGCACTCTCTGGCTTCTCCAGTGCACACTTGCACTCTATGGCTTCCCCAGTGCACACCTGCACTCGTCAGGAGGGTGGAGCCCAGAATGCTGGTCCTGATTCTACTATCAGGCCCACACACACCTGAACAATCAGTGTGCAGTTGAGTCTCAAAACCCGGGTCCAGGACTGGGGATTTCATCCCACCTGGATCTCTAAGAAATCCCCAAGCTCCAGGTCCCAAAGTGGACTTTAGTAAATCATGAGGAAGCTGAAAAGCCAGTTTCCTCCCAAACAAGCAAATACCCTGGAGCCTCAACCTGCCTGGTTGAGAATCCTGTATTCATACACTGGTGGGGTACCACTCTACCACATACCCTCCCCCTTTGTTTCGATCCGGAGGGAGGAACACCAGCACCCGTCATTCTGGTTGGGACACCTCTGTGCTGGCTGTCAGCCACATAGGCCCAACCTTTTTTCCGGGTGCGCTTCCAGGTATGTCCCACCCTGGATCTTAACAAAGTCCTATATTTCCCTATACTCAGCCTTCTCCCTCTTCTTTTGGGGTTCCATAAGCACTGCCTCTCCTGAAATTTAAACAGGGCACCCCTGGTCATTCTACCAACCCTTCTGCCTCCACGCTTCAGGTTCCCAGATTTCCCAATACCTTTGGACACCACACTGTCATGTACCTTTAACAAACTATTTGGTTCATCATTGACAGACATATTCAAACCAACATTACACCTCTCAACGTTGCACAGATCACCAATGCCTTTTTTTTCAGCATTTGCTAGGGCAGAGTCTGCAGAGGGCACACATACTGGAGGGCCGCTATCACCCACGGAAACCTCACAGGACGTCGCCTCCCCGGGGTTCACCCACTCTGCAGGCAGCTGTCCTACCACTTGACCTGTTCTGATGCCATCTGTATTTTTATCCACCTGAACAGACAAGCTCTTGTCTGATCCACATACAATTTTTACCGCACTTCTTATCCGTTTCCCTGTCTCTGGGACCTTAATAGGTTTGTCACCTAAACCAAACATTGGACTGGGGACCCCAGTCTTTTTAACCACCTTCGGTTGAGCCCCTGTCAGGATTTCTGCTGCTTTCTGGTCCACACTTGGCCCTTCCATCTCATGTGATTCTTCCACTGGTACAGCATACACGTCCTTCACTGACAGCTGACCTGTACTACCTTGGACCATAGCAGCAGAAATGCCTTCTACCTGGCTGTTAGGTGGTGAAACCTCAGACACTTTCTTTTCGCCAAAGCCTCTCCCATATACCTCTTGTACAGCAAGTAACCCATCAGCATACCTAGAGGCGATTTTTAACACTAGTAATACAGTCATAAATAAACCATTTCTGTCTTGTCTTCCTTTGTGCTGTACCACCTGCCACTCAGGGTTCCACCTAATGGTACTCCGCAGTACCAGACTGTCTGACTGTGGTGGAGACACCCCAGTATAGACTGGCTGTACATCCCAAAGTTTAAGCATCTCCTTTAATACTTTTGTTAGAAACCATACCCTTGGCTCCAGACCCAAGTCCTTCCTGGGGACTTTCCTGACACTGGGGATGCAGACAGACTCACTTGCTGAGACGTTAAATGGAACGTTCTCCCAGCTGGAGACAACCACAGCCTGGTGCTCTACCAGAGCGCTGCCAGGTGCTTGATTCATACCCAACTTCTCAGGTTCAGCACCAATGAACTGCTTCACATTACCAGTGACAACGTCACTTTGACACGCCATGTCAGCATCATTTCTGTAGGTTACGGACAAAGTGTCTGCTGTGTGTTCGCCCTTATATGGTCTATATTTCTCACGAGGGTTAACCCCTGCAGTAGCCACCGTGCCCTCAGGTATAAACTGTTCTGCCGTCCCTCCTGCTGGCACAGCAGAAACTTTGTCCACCTTATTTTTGTGCATGAAAGCCTCATCTATCAGGGACATTCGATTTTTACCCCAACTCTCCCAATCCGTTGTAGCTGTGCTCCATTCATCGGCGCTCCTCAGCCCTGATCCATCCCCCCAAGGAGACACATTAGAACAGACGGGTTTAGTTGCAGATTCATCTCTAAGAAATCCCCAAGCTCCAGGTCCCAAAGTGGACTTTAGTAAATCATGAGGAAACTGAAAAGCCAGTTTCCTCCCAAACAAGCAAATATCCTGGAGCCCCTCAACCTGCCTGGTTGAGAATCCTGTATTCATACACTGGTGGGGTACCACACTACCACACTCTCTAAACTAAACTCTCTAAACTCCATTATATTCAAGGGTGCTGATTCACACTTGAGCTTAGTGTTGCTTGAAGCTTTAAAAAGTACACAAGCTTCCTTTTAGGCTAGAGTCAAACGTTTTGCTTCCAATAGTGTTATTAGGCATTCTTGCCTAGTAACTAGTTTTCCATTGGCTAAAGTAAAAAAAAATGCGATGAGCTCAAAAACTTCTGTATAAATGTTCAAAAAGAAAAATATAAAGATGCAGAGGCCTCTGTGTTCCATGCACCCTCTGTAGTACAGAAGCCGGCTGTAAGATATGTTTTCTAGCTTTTTTCCCCATGGGTTGTATTAAATACTTCAGCTCTGGAAAGATTTACCCCCTTAATGACTAGGCCATTTTTTTTGCGATACGGCACTGCATTATTGTAACTGATAATTGCGTGGTCGTGCGACTTTGTACCCAAACAAAATTGATGTAATTTTTTTCCCACAAATAGAGCTTTCTTTTGGTGATATTTGATCACCTCTGTTTTTTTTTTGTTTTTTTTATGTGCTATAAAAAAAAAAGGACGAAAATTTTGAAAAAAAAACGATTTTTTACTTTTTTTACAATTTTTTTAATCTACATGTTATCATCACTTTAGGCCAATATGTGTTCTTCTACATATTTTTGGTAAAAAAAAAATCGCAATAAGCATATATTGATTGGTTTGCGCAAAAGTTATAGCGTCTACAAAATAGGGGATAGATTTATGGCATTTTTATTATGATTTTTTTTTTCTAGTAATGATGGTGATCAGCGATTTTTAGCGGGACGGCGTCATTACAGCAGACAGATCGGTCACTTTTGACCCTTTTTTAGGACCAGTGACATTATTACAGTGATAAATGCTAAAAATAGCCACTGATCACTCTATAAATGTCACTCTCAGGGAAGGGGTTAACACTAGGGGGTGATCAAGGGGTTAAGTGTTCCCCGGGAGGTGTTTCTAACTGTGGGGGGATAGTAATGACTGGAGGAGGAGGAGAGAGATCGCTGTTCCTTATCACTAGGAACAGACGACCTCTCTTTACTCCCCTGTCAGAACGGGGATCTGCTTTGTTCTCTGTGGATGGCTGGCAGATATCGCGGCCACGCTCATTGGCTCCGGCGGCGCACACGGGCCAGCTTTAGCTATTGCACGGAGCGCTATACCGGTACGCCGATTCACGCAATAGAGCCGCCCTGCCGCAGTATATCTGCGGCGGCTGGTCAGCAACTGGTTAAAGCTATGATGTGGCGATTTAATTTTGGGGAGGCCTGATATAGTAGGTCTGCTATAAGTTTGAATTTCAAATGTTATCTTTTTTTTTACCATTTTTTTACAATTTTTTTATCTTTAAAATACAAATGAACCCTAAGCGATTTTTAGTTTAACAGATTGAGCAAAAAACAAACTATTTATTAAAATTCTTACCCTAGCACTTGCATTTTACAACTTTCAATGCTGCTGGCCCCTGCCTCCTCATTGCTGCTTCCTTGAACTTCCAGTCTTCACAAAAAAGAGCTAAGGCCCCATTCATACCTCAGTGTTTTTTAGCTTAAAGCTCGAAGCTCCAAAATGCTGGAGGAGAAGAAAAATCAATTATTCTCTTTGGAGTTGGTTCACATCTCCATTCCAAGTCACGTGAAGCCAAACGCCTGAAGCTCAAAAAAGTTCTGGAGCTTTTTTATAGCTCAAATTGGGCAGATTTGTGCATTTTTGGCGGCCTTTTGTTCCCATCGAAATGAATGGAAATGCGCAATTTGCATTTGCATTTTGTCACACATTTTTTGCAAGATTTACGCTCATTAACAACTTATAATCCCGTCCCCATCAACTCTTCTCTACCTTCAACTCTCTACTTCGTCCTCCACTGCCTCCACCCACTAACTCATTCACTGCCCATGAGGTCGCCAATCACTTCAAACAAAAGTTTGATACAATTCGCAAGGAGATCTCTACTGTTTAGATACCCTCCACGCTTTACACCTCATGCGCACAGGTACAATCATTACTTCCCTCTTTCAACCCCACCAGTTTAGACGAGGTCGCTAAACTACTTGCTAACGTCCATCTTACCACCTGCCCTCTGGATCCTGTTCCCTCAAAAATGCTACGTTCACATTCTGGCCCTAGTCTACACTTTCTAAACTTACATATTCAATCTCTCCCTCTCTTCTGGCATCTTCCCCAACTCCCTAAAACATGCACTTTTCAGCCCCATATTTAAAAAGCCCTCACTGGACCCCACCAATCTTAACAACCTACGCCCCATCTCCTTACTCCCCTTTTTATCCAAACTCCTTGAACGTCTGGTCTACAACCGACTGAGCGACCATCTTAATAATAGCCTTCTTGATCCCCTTCAGTCTGGATTTCGTCCCCAACACTCCACAGAAACTGCTCTCCTAAAACTAACAAACGATCTACTAACGGCCAAAACCAATGGACACTACTCTGTACTCCTACTCTTGGACCTCTCTGCTGCCTTTAATACGATTGACCACCCCCTCCTCTTCAAAAAACTCCTCAAATAATGTTGGTCTCTGTGACTGTACTCTTCGCTGGTTCTCCTCCTACTTATCCAACTGCACCTTTAGCGTTACTTTCAATTCTACTTCCTCTTCTCCTCTTCCCTTCCCTGTTGGGGTACCCCAAGGTTCTGTTCTTGGACCTCTCCTACATTCTACACTTCCACCCTGGGTCAGCTGATAGCCTCCCATGGCTTCCAATACCACCTCTATGCTGACGATACCCAAATCTATTTCTCTACCCCTCAGCTCACTCCCTCCATCACCTCACGTATCACTAATTTACTAACAGATATATCAGTCTGGATATCACACCACTTCCTCAAACTCAATCTATCCAAAACCGAACTTATAATTTTTCCTCCCCCATGTGCCCCTTCCCCTTCCCCTGATCTCTCTGTCAAAATTGATCCATCCCTGCTTGCCAAGGTCCTAGGTGTAGTCCTGGACTCTGAACTTTTCTTTAAGCCCCACGTCCAAACACTGTGCAAATCTTACCGCCTCAACCTCTGCAACATCTCCAAAATACGCCCCTTTCTAACCAACGACACAACAAAGCTCTTAATTTACTCCCTGGTCATCTCTCGCCTCGACTACTGCAACTCCCTTCTCATTGGCTTACCTCTACATAGGTTATCCCCCCTTCAGTCCATCATGAATGCTGCTGCCAGACTCATCCACCTTACCAATCGCTCTGTGTCTGCTACCCCTCTCTGCCAATCCCTCCACTGGCTTCCGCTCATTTATTTATTTATTTATTATTACAAGTATTCTTTATTATATTTATTTATGATAATTTTTATGTAAATGTGTATTTATTTTACTTTTTTTTATTTATTTATTTATTATTATTAGTAGTAGTAATATTAACACCCTAACAAAATAAATAAATAAATAAGACAATAAATAAAATATTAACTCCTAACCCAAACGCTAACTCCTAATCCTAAACCTAATCCTAACCCGAACCTAACCTTAACACTAACCCAATACCCTAAAAAAAAAAAAAAAAAAAAAAAAAAGAGAGAGATTAATACGAATAATAAAAAAAATAAAAGCGGCTATAAAAGCTGAAAAAGATTAAAAACCTAGCAACAAATGATGCAACAGATGATAGTTTTCTCTGTTGGCTATGGCTAATAAAAAAAATGGCAAAGCTCAAAAGTGCTGTACAAAAATGTGCAAAAAGCTCCCCTGATATTCGCTATTATGATGGAATCTTTGGCAATAGCCATTCATAATAATCCGAATATCAGGGGGGTTCAGTGCGGTCAAGATATTCACAAATGCGCTTTGTTCGCAGATGACCTATTACTTTTTGTAACTTTCCCGATGTCCTCCTTACCCGAGATATGTTCTTTGCTCAACAAATTTTCAGCGCTATCAGGACTCAAAGTTAATATGTCTAAATCTCAGGCTCTTATGCCGCATACACACGATCATTTTTCCCGTCGGGAAAAATTACATTTTTTTTTTAACAAGAAAAACGACCGTGTGTGGGCTTTTTGTCATTTTTCCCGACGGGAAAAACTGCAATAATCACGACGAGAAAAATTAGAACATGCTCTAATTTTTCTCGTCGTGATTCCCGTCATTTTCTTCCGCGGCAGTTTTCCCATAGGGAAACACTGCCACAGAGCCCACACACGGTTGTTTTTCTCGACCAAGAAAAAAAATGTCGGGAAAAACGGCCGTGTGTAGGGAACCAAGCCGTTCCCTCGTTTTTCCCAACTGTGTTTTCACCGTCGAGAAAATCGATCGTGTGTACGCGGCATTAATGTGTCCCTCCCAGATTCTATAGTTTCCCATTTACAGGAAACCTACAAATTCGGTTGGAGTAGCTCATCCATTAAATAATTGGGTATTAATGTTACTTCAAAGATCGAAAATTTGTATCAAGCTAACTACCCTCCTATGTACAAGAAACTAGAAGCTGATCTTGGAGTCTGGGAGTCACACAATATTTCTTGGATTGGCAGAATTAACTCGGTCAAGATGACCCTTTTGCCCAGACTATTGTACTTGTTTCGTTCACTTCCTATTCCGATTAAAAGGGATCACCTGAAATCATTTCAAGGTAAACTCACTAAATTTATATGGAATAAGAAAGGTCCACACCTACCTAACCGCAGCCTATTTAACCTTCCCAAACAAGGAGGATTAGGCCTTCCGAATCTTCTATGGTATTATCAAGCAGCGAGACTGGCGCAATTGTCCGTTATATACTCTAAAACAGAGCAACTAGCCTGGGTGATGATTGAAAACCACGCGGCCCCCTCATTTTCTTTGGAACACTTATTATGGTGTCTTCCCAAGAGCAGACCTCCCATCTTGTCGCCGTCCCTCTCACAATCTCTCTCTTTGTGGAACTCGCTTCGGAAGCTTCCTTCTCTGGTCTCTGGGTTCCAACCACTGGCTCCTCTGCTCCAGAATCCTCTTTTTCAACAGGGTATGGATGTTGAAGCCTTTAAATGGTGGCGTGACAAGGGGGTGTACCACATTGGCCACTTTCTTTCCCCCTCAGGCCCTTTGCCTCTTAAATATTTCATAGACTAACTAGACCTCCCCTCTACAGAAAAGTCAAGATTTCATCAGATCTCTAGTTTTGTCCAAACCCTGTGGAAGACTGGTTCTACCCCCCGAGGTTTTACGACATATGAAGTCTGGTGTGGGCGGGCCATGGAGCGGAAGGGGGGAATCTCTGTGATCTACAAGTAACTGGCTTCCCATGCGGTGAAGCTACCACACATGTTGGCCTGGGAAAAGGAACTCCTGACCGACTGGGATATTGAGGATTGGCATGAAAACTACCCTCGCTCGATATCAGGCATTTATAACACTTCACTCATAGAAGCCAATATCAAAATATTTACGAGATGGTACTTGGTTCCAGAGAGATTGGTTGTAATGTATCCCTCTACCTCACCTTTATGTTTTAGAGGCTGTCAGGGATTAGGTTCTATGATTGACATGTGGTGGGAGTGTCCCAAAATTAGAGGATTTTGGAATATGGTCTTTCACGTGTAGCGGCCTCACTCCCTTCTCTTGTGAATCGGTTATCCAATAGCTCTTATCTAGGGGTATCTTGTATGCGAGAGTGAGATGCGCTACGGCCCATGTCCTCCCCATTGCAGCGGGTGAGGTGAAGGCCAGTACCTGTTGTTCTCCTCGGGCCTGTGTGTTTCTTTAAGAGCCACTTCCCTTCGCTCCCATTAACCAGAGTACCACACACCGATAAGGGTCCAACTCTTGTTTATTATAACACGCGAATAAACAGTCCTTTGCCAGCCGACTGGTTGGGATCCATAAACAGTTCAATACGGTGGGGTGAGCAGGTCGAGGCACAGTCCTAACAATCAAACTAAACCACTGTGGTTTCACCAGCGGTTGCTACAGCCATCGGCTTGAGAGAGAACTTGAATCTTTGGAGTCTCTACCAGTGACTCTAGAGAACATGAACTGGAGTACCTTCGCTGCGTTGCGGCCCCTGTCAGGGGGAAGATGTCCCTCCAAGGGAGTTACCAGAGGCCCCTCTGTCACCGGGTTGATGCTGCTCCGTGCTCTTCAGAAGGGTAACCTCTCCGGCCTCCTCGCCTCAGACACGGGCCCCATCCACCTCAGGGTCCCTCGGACTCATCCACCCTTGCGGAGCCCAGTCGAAGTCACTGGGCCCCAGACCTCCGGTGTAGTACCTCACCCCAGGCTTAAGGTGCCTGAGATGGATGCCAACACTGCTCCGACCAGGCCAGGGGCACCTGGGCCGGAACTCCGGACCGCCAGCACCCAGGCCAAGGGTGCCTGGGCGCGGGATAGCAAGAAGACCTCGTGGCGAGGGTGTCTACCCCCTTTTATCTCCTCCCCCAGCAGCCACAGCAGGTTCCCCGCCCCGCTGTACCACTGCCAGAGCAGGACAAAAAGGGTGCAGCACTGCGGCAGTGGTTCTACCTCGACTTGGGACAACATCACCACCCACAGGTCAAGGAGAATAGCACACTACCAAAGTCCTCCACGACTTAAATGGTCTAACCCCTCTCATGATTGATACATCCTGGATCATACTACCACCCAGGTGCTCCCCCTAGATTTAGACCCCCGCTACACTCTCCCCCTAGTGGTTTGATGCTGGTCCCCAGCGTCTGGTGCAAACCCATGTCTCCCAGAGAGTGGTAACATAAGCTTGACCCCAGAGGCCATCCCTCAAACTTAAATCCTAATTTGTGCCAAGACCTGCTCGAGGGAAGGGGAACATAAAGTAATAAACTTTCCAATAAACAATCTGAACATGTACACATATACAATCCCTCCCATAACTGCCTAAGAACCACCCCACACTCAGTAGCCTTGACAGATGGATCACCTGCAGAAGGGAAACACAAAAAAAACACAACATCCTAACACATTTGTGTGACTTGGAATGAATGGGTCTATAAGCCGAGAGGCTCATTCGCTCCAATAAGTAGGGTGGTGCAAGTGTAAAAAAAACAAAACAACCGTTGCGCAATACTGCCCCCTGGTGACAGTGCCGCGGTAATGACACTTGGCTGAATCTTCCAGACAACCTTCCTTCTTCTGGCTGTGTCCCTACTCTGACTCCACCCCAAAAGTCCTTGTGTTTGATGCATGAAGAAAGAGGGAGAACAAAAAAAAACAGCTCCCATTTCTCCAAAGAGTAGAAAAGCCCAAATAAAAAACTAGGGCACAGTCCTTGTGTTCAAGGGAGTTCTACAGTAAACAAAAGGGCAACAGCACACAGGAGTTTTTTATTTTTCCTACAAGTATAACTTCGGATGCGGCAAGAACAGGGGCTTTAGATGCTTATCAAAAGTTTCAACATTATATTCAATGTCCTCTCTATCCTTCCGGCAGATAAGCACCCTGTCTGCATGGATGTGACGGCCCAGCATCCACTCCTCTTTGCAGTCCCTGAATTGTTTAGACACTGATGGTGAACAGGACAAGTACCAGCGGGCATGAGGCACTTTGAGTTTTTCCCAGACTAACTCGTCATACCATCGCTGCGGCAAGACCTCGACTTCAAAGAGTAAGTCCCGAGGCAAATAGGGGTACTCCCATCCATATTCACGGGCAACCCTCTGACAAAAGAGCCGCTGTAGTCGGGCCAAAGGTGGCATCGTGGCCTGCTCACCTTCTCCAGGCGGAACAATAGCTTCTGGATGCCGAGGTACTTTAACTACCTCCTGAGGTTTGAGCCTTGGTGCCCGCAGTGATGTGATCTGTGTTCCCGCTACCAGAACGGTTGATGCTGCGGGTGGTGGAAGGACAAGCAGAGGACTAGGCTTCCTCGTAAGCTCCGGGCTTCCGCCCGGGGCGTACTGTATCCTGTGGACATAGGCAGATCCTGTGGTGCACGTAGCGCAAGCAATGGCATTTTGTCCCAGCCCTTGCGGTAAAAGAGTTCATCAATTTCACCATCATCTCCACAGTCCGACAGCGATTCTAGGTCGGAGGCGTCGTACATCTCTGCGGGTAGGTAGTTCCCAGTAGACATGGAACCACCCTCCCTGGCGGGCTCCACCGACTGTGGACTCCCGACACTTCCAACCAACACCACAGTCCCAGCCCCTGGCTCACCTGGACCTTTGGAAGAACAGGGATGTCCAGGACTCTTCCAACCGGATCCATCCAGGCCCGGCAAGCGGCAGATCGAAGCTCGACCACGACCACAGGACGCCTGTACCAGGCCGACTTTCCTCTTCGGAGGTGGGAGCAGGGAATCCGTGGCGACCGAAGCAGCATCCTCGTTTTTTTCTTTCTCAGTCTCTGGTTGGGCAGTCACGTCGCCCTGGTCAGTGCGTACGGGGACCTCCGCAAAGGCCTGGATCTCCCCTTCCGGAGTAGCGGTACCTGTGAGGCAGTTGAGGTGAAGGGCCCGGGGCCTTACTGTGGATGGCTACACCTCGAACAAGAACTCTTTGCATGCCTCGCAACGCCCGAATGGCTTCCGTGTCTCTGCAGGTGTACAGAGCCAACTGCCCTCGGGGTCTTATCCCCGTGTCTGTAAGGGGAGCAGCAAAAGCAGTCATCTTTGTGGGGTAGGGAACCGGAATCCACGGGGAACTTGAGGTCATCCCGACTATCTGCTGCTCCATCACGCACTGACCTTGCGCCGGAGTCTCCACGTGTATCTCCCCACATGGCCAGACTCCTCCCATAACTTGCACGTTTTCGCGGGCTTCCACTAGACTCTGCCCACGAACTGCGCAGTTATGGGGTGCCTCATGGCGCAGTGCAGTAAAAGCCCCCACATGTAGTACGTCACACGGCTAGACTTCTCCCTCTTCTCGCTCTTCCGCATGGGCCTTTCCCGTCTTAGGGTCATGTCCACGACTTCGAGCAGGGATGCACTTTGGCCAGTAACATGGCCGACCCACTCGGAACTCCTCCGGGCAGCAAAGTTCAAACACAGACGTTCTCAGTTCCATAGTCAAAACACTCACGATCCCGGACTTACGAGCCCCCACGTGTAGCGGCCTCACTCCCTTCTCTTGTGAATCGGTTATCCGATAGCTCTTATCTAGGGGTATCTTGTATGCGAGAGTGAGATGCGCTACGGCCCATGTCCTCCCCATTGCAGCGGGTGAGGTGAAGGCCAGTACCTGTTGTTCTCCTCGGGCCTGTGTGTTTCTTTAAGAGCCAAGTCTGCTGTGCTGACACTTCCCTTCGCTCCCATTAACCAGAGTACCACACACCGATAAAGGTCCAACTCTTGTTTATTATAACACACGAATAAACAGTCCTTTGCCAGCCGACTGGTTGGGACCCATAAACAGTTCAATACGGTGGGGTGAGCAGGTCGAGGCACAGTCCTAACAATCAAACTAAACCACTGTGGTTTCACCAGCGGTTGCTACAGCCATCGGCTTGAGAGAGAACTTGAATCTTTGGAGTCTCTACCAGCGACATGAACTGGAGTACCTTCGCTGCGTTGTGGCCCCTGTCAGGGGGAAGATGTCCCTCCAAGGGAGTTACCAGAGGCCCCTCTGTCACCGGGTTGATGCTGCTCCATGCTCTTCAGAAGGGTAACCTCTCCAGCCTCCTCGCCTCAGACACGGGCCCCATCCACCTCAGGGTCCCTCGGACTCATCCACCCTTGCGGAGCCCAGTCGAAGTCACTGGGCCCCAGGCCTCCGGTGTAGTACCTCACCCCAGGCTTAAGGTGTCTGAGATGGACGCCAACACTGCTCCGACCAGGCCAGGGGCACCTGGGCTGGAACTCCAGACCGCCAGCACACAGGCCAAGGGTGCCTGGGCGCGGGATAGCAAGAAGACCTCATGGCGAGGGCGTCTACCCCCTTTTATCTCCTCCCCCAGCAGCCACAGCAAGTTCCCCGCCCCGCTGTACCACTGCCAGAGCAGGACAAAAAGGGTGCAGCACTGCGGCAGTGGTTCTACCTCAACTTGGGACAACATCGCCACCCACAGGTCAAGGAGAATAGCACACTACCAAAGTCCTCCACGACTTAAATGGTCTAACCCCTCTCATGATTGGTACATCCTGGATCATGCTACCACCCAGGTGCTCCCCCTAGATTTAGACCCCCGCTACACACATTTTACGTAAAGTTACAGGTTTTACTATACATCAAACACCGGCGATTGCTTTGCTCAATGGATTTTTACCGCATTTTCCCTAAAGTCACCCGTAAATTGATTCAGTTCATTTTGATGGGAGCCAGGCTAACCATTGCCAAGGCATGGAAAATGCCATCACTTTCTCTTTTGTCCATGAAAAGCAAAGTTTCTTGGATAATGGAACAGGAAAAATGGTCAGTTCATTATTGGACAAGACCTCACAATTTGAAGCTATATGGGATCCTTGGGCTCCAATCTTGGGAATTTCGCTGGTACCTAATGTTGGCAGCAATACCAATCGCTGATCTTTGAGAATTTTATCTGACAGGTAGGCATTCTATACCCCTTTTTTTTTCTTTTTTTCTCTCTCTCTCTCTCTCTCTCTCTCTCTCTCTCTCTCTCTCTCTCTCTCTCTCTATATATATATATATATATATTGTGAGGGGGCTAGCTCGGCAGCGGGTATGTGTGACCCCCGGGATGGGCTCCCCACCCAAAACAGGCCCAGCAGACGGAGGTTGTGGTTTTCAAAATCAAAAAGGTGCGGTTTATTTTCTATTTACAGTGACAAAAACACAGCAAGGCAAAAAAAACATAAACAAAATAAATCCTGGTCAACTTGACCTCTGACTAAACTTACAGGTTTCCTAACTAACGACTGGGATCAGCCTAGTGCTGTCCTAGTCCCTGGTTTTAAATGTCCAAGCAAAATATAGCCACACAGGCTTTCTCTCACCGCACAGGGGTTCACTCTCCCTAGACAGTCCACACAGGTCTGCTTCCAGGCATGAGCTAACATCTAATGAAGCTGGGATTTCTTATAGAGGCCTAAATGAGCTGACAAGGTTCAGCTGATCTCATCAACTCCCTGTCTGCACGACGCCCAGCCCTCTCCCTAGAGGTATGAGTCATCAATGAGCCCACTAGTCTCAGCTGGGCTTATACAACTCTCCACCTAGCTGTATAAGTCAGCGTAAAGCCTGAATCTGGGCGAAATATATCTACCCCCCTGGATGCAACCAGGTGACTTTACCTTCCTGCTGTCACATACCCCCCCCTCTTGTTTTAACCTCGGGGTTGGAACACCAGCAATCAGGCATTCATGTACTCGAGACAAAGCATCCACATTCCCCATTTGAACGCCAGGGCGATGCTTTACTGTGAAGTTGAATTCCTGGAGGGCCAGGAACCACCTATTCACTCTTCTATTTGTTTCCTTGTTTTGAGCCATCCACTTTAACGGAGCGTGATCCGTAACCATGTCAAAGTGCCTACCTAGCAGGTAGTACCGAAGGGAATCTAGAGCCCACTTCACCGCTAAACACTCCTTTTCAACGGTGGCGTAATTTACCTCATGGGACTTCAACTTCCTGCTGAGGTAAATGACTGGGTGCTCTTCCCCGTTCCAGACCTGGGACAATACTGCTCCTAACCCCACATCTGACGCATCACTTTGTACGACAAAGTCTCTAGAGAAGTCGGGTGAGTACAACACTGGCTGGCTACATAAGGCTTGTTTCAAGAATTGGAATGCTGCCTCAGCCTCGGGGGTCCATTTAATCATGACCGACCCTTTCCCCTTCGTCAGGTTGGTTAGGGGCACAGCCTTAGAAGCAAAGTGGGGAATGAATCGCCGATAATACCCAGCGATTCCCAGAAAGGCTCGTACCTGCTTCTTGCTGTTGGGACGTGGCCAACTCTGGATGGCCTCGACTTTGTTGAGTTGGGGTTTTATTACTCCCCTCCCAATGGTGTACCCAAGATATTTGGCCTCCTCCTGCCCAATGGTACACTTCTTGGGGTTAGCCGTAAACCCTGCTTCCCGAACAGAGTCCAGGACTGCTTGCACTTTTGGCAGATGTGAGGCCCAATCTGTGCTATGGACAATTATGTCATCCAGGTAAGCCGCAGCATACTTCCGATGGGGCCTCAGCATCTGGTCCATTTTCCGCTGGAATGTGGCCGGCGCATTCTGTAACCCGAACGGCATTCTTTTATATTGGAACGCCCCGTCTGGGGTTACAAATGCGGTTTTCTCTTTGGCCGACTTGGCCAGGGGGATTTGCCAATACCCTTTTGTGAGGTCAAGAGTCGTCATGTATCGGGCTGTTCCCAGCCGGTCGATCAACTCATCTATACGTGGCATGGGGTAGGTGTCAAATTTTGTAACTTTGTTCAACTGACGAAAATCGTTACAAAATCGCCAGCTCCCATCCGGTTTAGGCACCAACACAATGGGACTAGACCAATCACTTTGGGACTCCTCTATCACCCCTAAGTTCAGCATTCTCTGTACTTCCTCCCGTATTGCCTCCCGTCGGGCCTCTGGGATCCGATAGGGTTTTAACTTCACCCTTTCACCGGGCGGGGTAATAATGTCATGCTCTACCCCAGATGTTTGTCCCGGGAGCTCAGAGAATACCTCCTTGTTGCGAAGTACAAACTCCTTAACCTCCTGTTGTTGGGGTTGTGACAAGGTGGCTGCGATTCCAACCTCAGGAATCACGCAACCAGTTTGAGCTGGTGACCAAGTGTCTGCGACTAGGGACTCTCTATCCCTCCAGGCTTTCAGCAGATTAACGTGATAGATCTGTTCGGGCTTTCGCCTTCCTGGTTGTCTGACCTTGTAATTCACTTCGCTCACTTTTTCCATTATCTCGTAGGGGCCTTGCCATTTGGCAAGGAATTTACTTTCAACCGTAGGGACAAGTACCAATATCCTATCCCCCGGGGAAAAGGTACGGGTCTTGGCTCCACGGTTGTACACTCTCTGCTGTGCCAACTGCGCTTGGGCCAAATGTTCCTTCACGATGGGCATTACCTGTGCAATTCGATCTTGCATCAGGGCGACATGCTCAATCACACTCCTGTGGGGAGAACTCTCACTTTCCCAAGTTTCCTTGGCAATATCCAACAGCCCTCTTGGGTGTCTCCCATACAGTAACTCAAAGGGGGAGAATCCCGTAGAGGATTGGGGCACCTCCCTAATAGCAAACATCAAATAAGGAAGTAGACAGTCCCAATCCCTTCCATCTCTATCCACCACTTTCTTCAACATTTGTTTTAGGGTTTTGTTGAATCTTTCAACCAGCCCATCGGTTTGGGGGTGATACACAGATGTACGCAATTGCGTCACTTTGAACAATTTACACAGCTCTTTCATAACCCGGGACATAAAGGGTGTACCTTGGTCCGTAAGCAGTTCTTTACAAATACCCACCCGGCTAAAAACAAGAGATAGCTCTTTGGCTATGGTTTTGGCCGAGGTATTTCTGAGAGGGATGGCTTCTGGATAACGGGTGGCATAGTCCATTATAACCAATATGTACTGGTGCCCCCTAGCGGACTTGATTATAGGACCTACCAAATCCATTGCGATTCTCTCAAACGGGACCTCAATGATGGGTAGAGGGACCAGCGGGCTACGGAAATGTGGCATCGGGGCCGACCTCTGACACACAGGGCAGGAGGAACAATAATTTTCTATGTCCTTCATCACCCCAGGCCAATAGAATCTCTGTAATACCCTCTCTCGGGTTTTCTCTGTCCCCAGATGACCTCCAAGAATGTGCCCATGGGCCAACTCCAACACCAACTTCCTGTAAGGTTTGGGCACCACAAGCTGCTCAACGGTTTCTTCTGCCCTTTTTGCCACCCGATACAGTAGGTCCTTCTCTACGCTGAAGTATGGGTAAGTGCCAGTATTATCTGGGTTCACTAACTCGCCATCTATTTTCACTACGTTTTCCCGTGCCTTTATTAGGGCGGGGTCTTTCAACTGTTCTGTGGCAAAGTTTTCCCTGTGAACCTCAAGATCAGAAAACTCCACAGACGGTAGGTTTTCGTCTGAGGAGGTGGGCTCCTCTCCAGTTTCTTGAGTCTCCCCTGCCAATACTGACAAGGGAAATTCCGGAGAGTCCTCACCACTCTCAGGGGAGTTCTGGCTATCACATTCCTGGTACATAGGGGCACCAGTGGGGGGCTCAGGATCATCCCACAGTTCCCAGAACTTCGGAAAATCCCTTCCCACAATGGCGTCATGCGGTAACTGAGATACTAAGCCCACTGGATGAGAGAGGGTACCTTTGGGGGTCTCGAAACACACCGTAGTCACTGGATACTCTCGGGTGTCCCCATGCACACAAATAACGGCTACCTTGCTATTCCCAGAGACCTCTGTTTTAACTAACTCAGCCTTTATCAGGGTCACAAGGCTACCTGAATCCAGCAATACCACAACATTTCTACCATTAATACACATTTTGCATAAATGTTTCTCAGTTCCCCGAATGGCAGTGCATGCGACTGTCGCACACAGCGACTGACGTCTGCCCGTCAGAAAGTCACACTGCATGGGTTCCTCCACAACCGGGCAATTTGCTGCAATATGTCCCGCTTGCCGGCAGCGGTAGCAAACGATCCTTCTTGCGGCCTCTTGAGCCGCTGATTTCCCAGGCTGTTCTCGCCAAACTTGGGGTAGAGCTCCCACCCTCTCACTCTCTCCACCCTCACCCCTTGGAATCCTCTTATCCGCCCCTGGGGATGGTCTGGTCTTAGGGTGGAAAGTCCGAGTGTCTCTGGAAGAGGCCGTCAGGTTCTCTGTAGCCAAGTATTTCTCCACACGATCCACAAGACCATCGGCCGTCTCTGGGTCTCCATGGCTTACCCACTTTTGGATGGCAGTAGGAAGAGCTCTCAAAAACCGATCCATTACAACACGTTCCACAATCTTTGGTGCGGACAAAGTCTCTGGCTGTAGCCACTTTCTGCTCAGGTGAATGAGATCATACATTTGAGACCTGGGGGGTTTTCCAAGCTGGAAAGTCCAGTTATGCACACGCTGAGCCCAGACAGCCAGGGTGACACCCAGCCTTGCCAATATTTCAGCTTTTAGCATCACATAGTCTTTTGCTTGGTTAGGCTCTAGGTCATAGTAAGCTTTCTGCGATTCACCAGTTAACAGAGGAGCCACTAGTCCAGCCCACTGCTCCTCAGGCCACTTTTCTCTTTCAGCGGTCCTTTCAAATGTGGTCAAAAATACCTCTGGATCATCCTCTCCAGTCATTTTTGTCAATAAACGACTCACCCCAAAGGACGCGGTATTAGTGGGACGGCTTTCCTCACTGGTCTGCGGACGTTGCTGCATTACTGCTTCCATCTGTTGTTGTAGTCTCTGCTCTTGCTTCTGCAACAGGTCTATGAAGCGGGCCTCAGATTGCTGTTGGGCTTGTTGCTGAGCCTCCAGACTCTGTTGTAAAGTTGCAAGGCTCTGTTGATGAGCTTGCTGCTGGGCTGCAAGGCTCCTTTGCAAACCTGCATTTGTCTGCTGTTGATTGGCATTTGCTAGAGCCAGCTGTTTCAGTATCTCCTCCATGCTGGCTTAAAAAAAAACTGCCACTGGTTCTCCACCAACTGTGAGGGGGCTAGCTCGGCAGCGGGTATGTGTGACCCCCGGGATGGGCTCCCCACCCAAAACAGGCCCAGCAGACGGAGGTTGTGGTTTTCAAAATCAAAAAGGTGCGGTTTATTTTCTATTTACAGTGACAAAAACACAGCAAGGCAAAAAAAACATAAACAAAATAAATCCTGGTCAACTTGACCTCTGACTAAACTTACAGGTTTCCTAACTAACGACTGGGATCAGCCTAGTGCTGTCCTAGTCCCTGGTTTTAAATGTCCAAGCAAAATATAGCCACACAGGCTTTCTCTCACCGCACAGGGGTTCACTCTCCCTAGACAGTCCACACAGGTCTGCTTCCAGGCATGAGCTAACATCTAATGAAGCTGGGATTTCTTATAGAGGCCTAAATGAGCTGACAAGGTTCAGCTGATCTCATCAACTCCCTGTCTGCACGACGCCCAGCCCTCTCCCTAGAGGTATGAGTCATCAATGAGCCCACTAGTCTCAGCTGGGCTTATACAACTCTCCACCTAGCTGTATAAGTCAGCGTAAAGCCTGAATCTGGGCGAAATATATCTACCCCCCTGGATGCAACCAGGTGACTTTACCTTCCTGCTGTCACAATATATATATATATAATTTATTTTTTTTAATTTTTTTTCTCTCTAGTGCTATTTTTTTCTCTTTGTGACATTTTCTCTTTCCATTTATATGTATAGTATTAATTTATCTTATATTATATAAGATTCTCAGGTTTTGATTCTAGTTATATGTGATAGGACTAGGTTGTTGGATTTAGCTCTAACATAATGAGAACAGGTTCTTGTTCTCTTGATGAGTATATGTAATTGTTTATATGTGGATAGTTGAGGGCTTTCAATATTATTTCTCTTCATCTCTCCACCAGCGACTCTTGGTGGAGACTAGATGGTAGGAGGGAAGACACTTACACCTCCCCGGACACAGTGTGTTCCCTTTAGGGGTGTCGGGGGAGGGGAGTGGGGGTCTTTCCTATTGTTCTATTTTAATAGGAGTCAGGTATTCTATATGAAATGTAATATGAAAATTATTTAATAGGATATATTGTTGACTAAGTCAAAGTCATATATTTATACTTTATTTTTATACATTGACAGTTAAAATTTCACACAGTGATAACATATCCTTGAGTCTATGGCAATGATTGCTGAACTATCTATGAAGCTTATTGTAATAATTTCTAATGTTTACTATACTGTAATGTCTCCTTTATTGAAGAAAATAAAAACTTAAATGATAAAAAAAAAAAAAAATTGCAAAAAGGAGCAGAAAAACACTGGATAAACGCTAAAAGATGCTACACTCAGGTGTAAATGCAGCCTAACAGTGGACAGTGCATGTGGATGCAAGGTGGCTCCATAGCACACTGTAGAAGAAAAGAGCCACCCTAAAACAGGGAACCTGGTGCAGTGGTCATGGCACCAGCCTAAACTGGAATTTACTGTATATTCAGTAAGTGATTACTTACCTTCAGCCCCGGAAGGATTTACCCCCTTCCTGACCAGGCCATTTTTTGCGATACGGCACTGCGTCGCTTTATCTGACAATTGCGCGGTCATGCAAAGTTGTACACAAACAAAATTGATGTCCTTTTTTCCCACAAATAGAGCTTTCTTTTGGTGGTATTTGATCACCTCTGCGGTTTTTATTTTTTGTGCTATAAACAAAAATAGAGTGACAATTTTGAAAAAAAAATAAAATATATATTTTACTGCTATAATACATATCCAATAAAATCCAATAAAATCCAAAAATATATAAAAAAGTAAATATATTCATCAGTTTAGGCCAATATGTATTCTGCTACATATTTTTGGTAAAAATAAATAAATCACAATAAGCGTATATTGATTGGTTTGCACAAAAGTGATAGCGTCTACAAAATACGGGAAAGATTCAGGGACCTTTTATTTATTTTTATTGTTTTTACTAGTAATGGCGGTGATCTGTGATTTTTAGCGGGACTGCGACATTGCGGCGGACAAATCTGACACTAAAGCCTCGTACACACGATCAGATATCCTATGGATTCTAATCCGATGGTTTTGTCCATCGGAAATCCGATGAAGCTGACTTCCATCAGTCTTGCCTACACACCATCAGTGAAAAAACCGACCGTTCCAAACGCGGTGACGTAAAACACTCAGATGAGCCGAGAAAAATTAAGTTTAATGCTTCTGAGCATGCGTCAACTTGATTCTGAGCATGCGTGGGTTTTTTATCCGATGGACTTGCCCATAGACGATCGGAATATGCTATCGGTTTTTGATCCATCGGAAAAATTTAAAACATGTTCTATTTTTTAAAACCGATGGAAGAAAGACCGATGGGTCCCATACACGATCGGTTTGTCCGATGAAAAAAGTCCATCGGACTGTTTTCATCTGTAAAACCGATCGTGTGTACAGGGCTTTAGTGTCATTTTTTGATAATCAATGACACCAATACAGTGATCAGTGCTAATAAAAAGGCATTGATCACTGTATAAATGGCACTGCCAGGGAAGGGGTTAACACTAGGGGGTGATCAAGGGGTTAACTGTGTTCCCTGGGAGGTGTTTCTAACTGTATGGGGGATGGGCTGTCTGGGAGAAGAGAGAGATCGCTGTTCCTGATCACTGTTCTGGCTCTTTTTCCCGCGATCGCGGGTGGCCGGCGGACATCTAGTGCGCATGCCCACACTACCACACGCACAGACCGGCGTACAGGTACGTCGCTTGCACAGCTAAGCCGCCTTGTCGCAGTATATATGCAGAAGGCGGTCGGCAAGTGGTTAAATCAGCTGCTGAAAATGCTTAAAAAACTGAAGGTTTAATACCACTTTAAGAAAAAGAACTGTATACATTTCAAATAAGAAATACATGTTTTAAATGATTCATATTAGAATGCAAAAAGATTAAGCTGATAAAATGGTTATTCGGTCACAAAACAAGTATGTGATCCTGCACATGATTCCATGATAAGAATGGAAACATTAATAAGTGATACATTGATTTCCATGTAATGAATTGTCGCCTGTTACATGGCAAGGTATAAGTATACATATATTAAAGTGTTCTCTATAAAGGAGAGCTCGCACAAAGAGAGAAAAGAGCGCCACCTAGTGGAAACTCGTAAGCTTGTCACAATTCTTGACTTTCCTTCTCAGAGTTTCATGTAGAGTACAGCAATGTCTCAAGGACATCTAAGAGGTCGTTTAATGGTTTTGCTATGTGAAAACATGTGGGATAATTACTAAGATCAGATGGTAGCAACGGGTTAACCATGCTGAGTCTCAACAAGATGGTAAGCAGTGACTGTATAGGGCACAATGAATGGACCCGAGTAACAAAAGTGATTGATTTTGCTCTATCCTCACTGCAGAGCGCAATTGCAAGTTATATCTGTAAATTCCACAAGTCATTGACTGGCCCAAATCTTAATTCCTGCTTCAAGTAAGGATTTTCTCGAACAGTAGTAAACACACCACATAAGGCCTCATGCACACAGGACATTTTTTTCCTCCTCTGGACACCTTTGCTCCGGGGAGAAAAACACAGATTAAAAAATGCGCCTGAAGCAGCGTTTTGCATGCACGTTAATGTGCGTTCATGCATGTTTTTCTAAGTTTGGCTTTAATTCATTCTATTGGCCAGAATATTAGAATGCATTAACACGCAAGCGCACCTAAACGTGTCTAGCGTTTATGTGCATTTGGCTTTTTTCCGCCCAAACGCTCCTCTTCTGAATGCGCAAGTGATGGGGGAGGGGTTTCTGCCTTTAAACACGACTCTGTCTAACTACCTGTAAAGGCCTATGTATGCAAAGACACACAGGGGTTGATTTACTAAAGGCAATTAGACTGTGCACTTTGCGAGAGCAGTTGCTCCAGAGCTTAGTAAATAAGGGGGAGCTCTGCTGAGTTACATCATCTAATCATGTGCAAACAAAAGTGCTGTTTTTTTTTTCTTGCATGTGATTGGGTATTCTTTGTAAAGTAAAGCTTTAACTCATTTACTGGACCAACTACACTTGCAGAATGCACTATATATTTGCCTTTTGTAAATGAACCCCAATGGCTAACATAGAGGGGTGTTGAGGCACGAAAACAAAAAACACATCAAACGCCTGTAACAGTGGCGTTGATGGCATCCTGTGTGCATGACTTTTTATTGGTGATACATTTACAACCAATTATATATATATATACAATATGCGTGTTTCAATAGTTGGATGAAATTGAATTTTAAACAAGGACATTCAGAGCAGGTGGAACCTCCTTCAAATTGACTTTAATAGTTTTAGGCCAAATCAAAAAGAAAGCAATGAGGGTGGAGAATTTTTCAGCAGGGCATCATATTTTATATGATCAAATTCCATATTTATGTATTTTTTTTAAAATCCTGTAGATTTAAGGGTCTATCACCTTGGGGGTTTATCAACTTAGCACCTTTGTCCACTCAGTATTGGCTTCAGTATCCCTTTGCAGGCCATCAACGTCATCCCTTCCACTCCACTCCACTCCACTCCACGAGCGGTTCAAGCCTCGCTTTCAGATCGCTCTACTGCAGGGTAGTCTTCCCGGTCATGATTGCAGACTGACAGCGGTGAGAGCCGGCGGTACGAAGGATGGTCTATGTGGACAGCTTTACCCCAGATCCTTGCATACTTAGATGTTTCTGTTTTAATCATCAACCATGTGAGTTGCTAAATGTTGTACCTTCATTAAATGTAACCATATTGTTACACTTGGAGGAGCCTCTCTTCTCTTTTATACTCTGTAGCTCCTGATGGATTTTGTTTCTAATCCCCTTGTGGAGGCTTCCATTAGTGGATGGACATTTTATGGTTACACAACATATCACATTGCTATAATCTTTTTATATGGACTATAAACTGAAGGACGTATGAATAAATTGTTGTGGAACGGATCATCTGAGTTTCCATCTTTTCCATCTTTTCTTATGGGCAAATTCGCTTTGATATACAAGTGCTTTGGATTACAAGCATGTTTCCGGAACAAATTATGCTTGTAATCCAAGGTTTTACTGTAGTTAGAGCCTTTATCAGATTTGAAGGGCTGTCTGTGTCCCCCTCACTTCCTTTTCTGTGTAATATCACCATCATCTCCTAGACAGGAAGTGAGAAGTGAATCCTTGCAATAGTAACACAGAAAGAAAACCCTCAGAGGTTCTAGCCCTTTCTTATCCACTCTAAAAAAACAAATATTTTATTCCTCTCTGTGTCCCCATTGGGGAAATTTCCCTTCCTTCCCAATCTGAAGAGAAATATTCCTAGCAAGGACACAGACAGTAATAAAACAAAGGATTTATTTTTCACTCTATCCAGAATAAAAAAGAATAACCATTTTGAATTGAGTTGGGCTTTGACCTTCCTGGCATTAAAGTGTTACTAAACCCACAACAGTAAAATCTGTCTGTATATGCAGCATAGCATGCTTGTTATACTCACTGTGGAACGTAAGGGGTTAATTCTCTGCATTGTGTACAAAGGCTGTTTTATCCTGTATGCACAGATCCTCCCCTCCTGCACTGTCTATCTGGGGAAAGCCAGCTAACACAGGCAGGGTAGCCAACCTGCACATGCTCAGTTGCGTCTTTTATGCTGGAGAGAACATTTACACGTTCTCAGAGCTAGCCAGGTCACATGATATTGACATCACACATGTGGGCGTGTATACATGCTGTCATGGAAATCTCCTCCTTCCTGAACTCTCAGCACTGTAGAAACTGTGCAGTTTATTATGTAACCGTGGTATACAGATCATCCAAAAAGGTGGCAGTATTTTAATGTAAAAAGAAGATTTATAAGCTGTGGGCACTGTGGGGGGGGGGGTGAACTATTTTCATATTACTGGGTTTAGTGACACTTTAACCCATCCTAAATATGGGTGTAACATGTTTTAAAAGGTGGATGTCATTGCTGGAAATATTATTATTACAGGTTCTTATATAGCACCGTCAAGTTACGCAGAGCTATATTGTATGTAGCCATGGTCCAACCCCTAATGGTGACCTCCAGAGTCAGGGAGAGCTGACATCCTTTTTTGTAGAGTGGGTTACTAGGCATAGTGGGTGTAATGAGAGATGGAAGGATTGGGCACTAGTTACTTTTGAATGCGAACAAAAGAGATTTATGCCCGCCCTGGATAGGGTAGGTGAACCGACCAACCGGCCGCCACTGGATTAATTATTAAGTATCAATAAACAAATAAAAAATAAATATATACATATATAATTATATATACACACACACACTCCTCAATCAAAAACGCACCTAAAAGAGGCGCTCCAATCTGGGCAAAAGAAAAATAACAGTCAGCAGCTACAAATAGTGTAGCTGCTGACTTTTAATATAAGGACACTTACCTGTCCAGGGATCCAGTGACGTCAGCACCCTGAGCCAATTCTTTAATCGGCTTCGGGTGGAGGCGCCGGCATCTTCACTAACGGAAACCGGCAGTGAAGCCTTCAGGCTTTACAGCCGGTTTCCTACTGCGCATACGCGAGTTGTGTTGCACTTTCTGAATGGTCCCCCCATCTCCTGGGACCTGTGTGTCTCCCAAAAGGCAGCGGGGGAAAGAAGGAGGGGCCGGATATACTCGGAGATTACTGC
This sequence comes from Rana muscosa, assembly GCA_029206835.1. NCBI lineage: Eukaryota > Metazoa > Chordata > Amphibia > Anura > Ranidae > Rana > Rana muscosa. The sequence continues at coordinate 110,478,368 of CM055117.1, read as the reverse complement.
AGAAAAACCAGGTACCCACGCTCCCCCCCAAAAAAAGTGCCAAATGTGGCAGTGGACCCCTTTTGGGTGTAGCTCCGCTTTACCTACCTGTTTTTATCGCCTCCCAACCTCAAGCCTTACTCTCTCTTTTTGACCACTGCAGTCATGTCTTCACTTCCCTCTCCTCCTCGCCATTCAAAAAGCGTACAGCCCAAGGCTCGTTTATGTGAATGGTCAGGAGGAGAGGAAAGCGGAGATAGGAACACAGCATTGGAGTCTTTGGCCTCGTACACACGACCGATTGTCTCGTCGTAAACAGTCAAAAAAAGTGCCGCGAGAGTTTTTTTGTCTAGAAAAACGTTCGTGTGTATGGTTTTACGACGAGAAACTTGACGAGAATCTCGACGAGAAAATAGAGAACCTGCTCTCTATTTTCTCGTCAGGAGTCCAGATTTCCTCGTCGTGTTTCTCGTCGGCCTGTTTTGTGACGAGAAAATGGTTCGTGTGTATGCTTTTACGACTCTTCCAAAAGCGCGCATGCTCACAAGCAACTATGAGACGGGAGCGCATCTTCTGGTAAAACAAGCCTTCATAATGGAGAGAGCACATTCGTCACGCTCATAAATATTTCATCGTTTAAATGTTCTGCATTGAATTCTTCGTTAGAATGTTACATTAATCAAAACGAGAGACCTTCTTTTGCTGCTGATATTCACACAGAGTTATGCCTTATTTTTAACCTTTTTCATGCTGCTCTTTATAAGATTTATGTGTATTATATCGTGCAAGTTTTTAGGAATAATTTAAATGGTTAGATTTTTCAAAATGATGTTAATTATAATTTCTCAATGTTTTGATAGCGATCTCCCATTTAATTTTCTAATCTATATTTTTAAAATTTCACACCATGTTTTTGAGCTAATCAGATTTAGTTATTCTTTTGGGGGGGTGATATCTGTGCCTTTTATTGTCAGTCAAATGTATCTGCTTACTCCAAAGCTTGTTTTTTTTAATTTAAAAATACACATAGTCAAGTATGAACTTAAACAAAAAACACATTTATTCATGTTTATAAATTAAATAAAGAGAAGGCAGCGCTGGAGAAGCTGCTGCCATTTGTGCATCCCAGGGACCCCAGAGCACACAGCAACCCTGTGTGGACACTAAAATTGGGAGCTTGAGAAGGCCCACATTTCAGAACACAATCTGATGCTGGCCTCCCAGAGGTCAGGAACAGCAGCAGGTGAGATATATGTCCCAAGTGTGTGGTACTACAACAGGCTGCCTTCTGTCCGACCAGTGCGACCACAATGAAGCAAGGCCATCACTTCCTCTTCTTCCTGGCAACCTTCCCTGCAGCCTTTACTGAAGCCTTCCTTCTTCGTTTAGCTGGAGGCTGGCCCACTGGAGGGGTACTCCTGTCAGGAGGAGGAGGTGGAGGTGTAGCAGAAGGGGGTGGGGCAGAAGAAGAAGGTGGAGGTGTAGCAGAAGGGGGTGGGGCAGAAGGTGGAGGTGTAGCAGAAGGGGGTGGGGCAGAAGGTGGAGGGGTAGCAGAAGGGGGTGGGGCAGAAGGTGGAGGGGTAGCAGAAGGGGGTGGGGCAGAAGGTGGAGGGGTAGCAGAAGGGGGTGGGGCAGAAGGTGGAGGGGTAGCAGAAGGGGGTGGGGCAGAAGGTGGAGGGGTAGCAGAAGGGGGTGGGGCAGAAGGTGGAGGGGTAGCAGAAGGGGGTGGGGCAGAAGAGGAAGGTGGAGGTGGAGGTTGAGGTTGGGTCAGTTGGGCCACCTCACATATGGCGGTATTGGGGGTAATTTGCTCCATCACCCCCTTGTTGAGCAAGGTGATGAGCAGGGGTTCGCATAGGAGGCGTTGCTCCATGCTCATCACCTTGAACTTAGCCTCCACTAGGCCGGCAATGGCCTCTTCAGGGGATGTGGGCTCCTTGAGGGTGGCATGGGCCTCTTTAATAAGGGCCATTGCTGCCTCACTGGTGGTCCTGTCCCTCCTGCCTCTTTTGTGAAGCCTGATGGGAGGCACCTGGGATCTGTTGCTTCTCCTTTGCCCTGCCACCTCCTGTCTGCCACTGGGCCCTGCCACCTCCTGTCTGCCACTGGGCCCTGCCACCTCCTGGCTGCCACTGGGCCCTGCCACCTCCTGGCTGCCACTGGGCCCTGCCACCTCCTGGCTGCCACTGGGCCCTTCCTCCTCCTGCCTGACAGTTTCCAGACCCTCCTCCTGGCTGATTTCATCCTGTGTATGAAAAAGAAACATAGTTTAATATGTTGGTTTAATCTTTGCATCAAACTTTGTAATCCTGATGGAAGCAATTAGAATGTAAATGCATAAATCCTTGCTTTAAATTTACCACTACATCAGCTTGACTATTTACCACACAATTAAGTGCAGAATAATGTCTACAGATCATGATTTCACTTGTTGAATACAAAATAATGTATGTTTCTCATCCTGACATATTTGGGAAACATTAATTTTATCCCACTACATTTTCAGTTAATACTATACCTGGCTCCAGATGGCCAAATCAGGATCATCCAGGATGGCTGCCTCCACTTGCTCCAGAGAAGGCTCAGGTTGGCTGCAGGGAAGTCTGGGGGGAAGAGTGGAGAGTGATGGCCTTGGCTCAATGTGGTCATCCAGGAAGGACATCCTGCTGTAGTACCACAAAACCGGGACATAAACATCATCTGCTGCTGCTCCTGACCTCTGAGAAGCCAGCACCTTAGAGCGTTCAGTCCTGTAGGTACCTCTCAAGCTCCCAATTTTAGTGTCCACTTGTTTTGCTGTGGCTGTGGGCACCTTGGTATGCACAAATGGGAGCAGCTTATCCAGCGCTGCTTTTCTCACCCCTTTTTTTTTATGGATGGGGTTTTTGGTCTCCCACAGAGCCGGCAGCTCCCTTACCCGGTCAATAAATTCCGCCAGGAACTCTTTGTCGCTAATAAATACATTCATATTGTATCTGCAAGTAAAATAAATTATATTTAAATAATGTGAGGCAAACAGTCTAACCTCCTTCACATCCTAGTCACCATATATATCCTCCAACAATCTCAAGACAGTATAGGCCAACAATTTTAACAAGTCTCACAAAATCACATACCTTCGTTCGCACGTCCGTCACTTGAACTCCTCTCTCCGCACACCGAACGTACTATAGTCACATGTGTGTTTGCTATATACACACCACGCATGCGTCCAAATTGGAACACGTCGCTCCGCACACGTCGCCTGCCCATGACGTTCTAACTAACATCTTTTCCCCGCCCCTTCTCTTTCGGCGCGCAGACAGATATGGCGGAGTTACAGCAGGTGTCTGATAATTCCGCAACTAGCGAGGAGACAAGCCCGGAGACCGAGGACACGTCACGATCAAGGAGGAGATTCAAGGCATCGAATATGTCTTTGGCGGAGATGGCGGAGATGGTGGACATCTTGGTCAAGGCTGATTATGATGCCAAGCATGGGCCGTATAGCAAACCAAATAGAAGGAAGGCCAAAATCCTCACTAAAGTTGTGAAGAGTCTGAGGGCGAAGTTCGGGGTGAAACGCTCAAATGAGCAGCTCAGAAAGAGGTGGTCAGACCTCAAACTGAGGGAGCCAGACCAGTTGAGGAGCATAAAGAGGATGCTCGCTAAAAGTAAGTAAAATGACGACCTTTCTGCTATTAATCTTTTTAGAAACTTACTTTTTTTTTTTTTAAAGCATATTGGACTCCCTTCCAAAATGTATTATTTTGAACTAGGTTGGGCACAGTAATCGTTCGTTACGTTACCGACACTTCGTTCGGCCACTATCCGTGGTTTTGGCTTATTTAAGACCCCCAAAAGTAATTAGACATCTGCCATTTTTGATCAAGTATTGTGGATAATTTTTAAGTCTAGATGATGTGTTTGTAAGGAGAATGAAATGCAAACTTTAATCAGTGTAAAGGAGAGGACACTCAGCAGCTGCTTCCACATCTGTACTTTGGAGCACTATAGTGTGGGCCACCAGACCCGCCTTTTTTGGGTGTCCCACACAGGTGCATCAGAGTTTATTTGTGGTGCCTCCATGTCCAAAAAATTACATCCAAATGTGAATAATAAACATATTTGGGGTAATAAAGAATGCATTTTTCTTTAAATTCCGCACAAACACACACTTGTACCCCACTTCCAAACAATTTAGCCTGTTTTAAGTTTAAAAATGAGATTTTTACAGTGTGATAAATAGACCTTTGGTTTTATTCTCATAGGGGAGAGAAGACTGGGAGGAGGACACTCCAGGGAGCACATGCACCCCACAACTTCCAAGCAACCCCAAACTCCCAAAGATCCACAACCGAAAGATGTGCAGGAAGTTGAGGTGGAGGAAGGAGAAGTGCAGGAAGGAGAGGTGGATGACGTTGTGGATCTGGTCACCACAACAGGTCAGTATCTGACACCACAGCTTAAGGTAAGCGAGGTAGGCCTGCAGAGTTTTATTAATTTTTTTTTATGGTTTTTAGGGGATGGAAATGTTGTGAAGGATAGCACACCGTTCTCTGCTGACAGTGCCCTCCGCCTCATCCAGCAAGTGATGGAATGTAGCACGGAACTGGACCTAATTAAACAAAGAATCCATGTGATGGAACAAACATTTAAAGACATTCTCGATGTTTTGGGGAGAATTCAATAAGCCATCCAAACACATTTGTTTTTACATGTTTGTTTTTATATTTTTACTAATTTTTTGAGTAACAAAGCAGCCAAAAATTGAATATGCACACAGTGTGTGAACATGTGCTATCTGCCATCAGGGGATATCCATGTACGTCTTTTGTGGGTGCAACACCTTCCTCGTATCAAAAGTCGGTGAACTGAGGAAGGGGATGCACCCCCAAAACACATCCATTGATCACCCCTGATGGCAGATAGCACATGTTGACAATAGGGATCAGGATTGTAAACTTCCTATTTGCAAAAAAGTAAAAATGTGTGCATATTGAATTTTTGACTGGGCAAGGGGTGGCAGGACCCCATATTAGGACGGGCACATAGAGACATAGTTTGTGTAACTGAATGTCTCAGATTGCTCAGAGGTATCCAATGTTGTCATTTTAGAAATGCAAGTGGTATTTTTGTATTTTCATAAGCCAAAATTTGACGGGTTGTGGTCAGGCCAACCCCAAAGTAAAACAAAAAAAAATGTGCAGAGAGTAAAATATTTGACCACAAACAACGTGTAGCTTCTTTTTATAATACACTCTAAGCTTATTTGGTTCTTTTGTAAGGTAACATAGTGAAATTGGTTGTTATTTACTAAAGTAAAATACACTTGCCACTACAAATGCACAAAGACAAACTAGGAGACAGGAAAGAACAAATAATTAAAGGTTTAAAGAAGATTTTTATTGGGATACTTAGACATAGGCTGGCATAGGAATTGCCCCCCTACCCGTGAAATACTCCATGTATTTGTCCCGAACCACACGGGCATTTTGGGGGGGCAAGCCAAGACGGGCAGATTCCAGGCCCGGAAGGGGATTTGCAGGGGAAAGTCCAGCCTCTGGCAAAACTGAGGCCATATATGAATTCGCTTTGCGGCAAAGAAAATTGTGTAGCACACAGCAGCATAACACTACATAGTTTATTTTGTAGTCCGCCAAGTGGATGGAAGTCATAAAAAGGCGGAACCGGCTGGCCATTATGCCGAAGGCATTTTCAACGACTCTTCGGGCCCTGGCCAGCCGGTAATTGAACACACTCTTCTCTGGGGTCAGGGTCCTCTGTGGAAATGGCCTCATAAGATGCCGTCCGAGTCCGAAGGCTTCATCAGCCAAGAAAACAAAGGGGAGTCCTTCAATATTCCCTGCATCCGGTGGCAATGCAAGGTCGTCACTCTGGAGACGGAGGGCAAACTCCGTCTGGATGAAGGATCCCCCATCGGACATCCGGCCATTCTTCCCTACATCAACATAGAGGAATTCATACCGTTCTGACACCACCGCCATCAGCACAATGCTATGAAACCCCTTGTAGTTGTAGTAGTAGGATCCAGAACGGGGTGGCGGCACGATGCGGACGTGCTTCCCGTCTATGGCACCACCGCAGTTGGGGAAGTCCCACCGCGTGGCAAACTCCGATGCCACAGTCTGCCATTCCTGTGGCGTTGAAGGAAGCTGTGGAGTGAAACAAGATGAAATAATATTAGAAAAACAAAGGCATACATTACAAGCAAATTCAAGACCAAAAAATTTGAGACCAACATCAATCTAATTATACGTTTATTAAGGTGTGTAAAAAAAGTATAATGGAAGGCTCATTTATCATATTCATCACCCCCTCTGATGAGCCATTACTAAATTATTTTGGGGGGGGGAGATGTGTTTGGCCACAGGATAGCATTGCAGTGGCGGTGCGTCCAGAGTGGGCGCTGGAGCACTGTCCCCTCTCTCCTGTGCCCATCACTCAGAACAATACATAGGTTCATGCGTTGCATGAACCTATGTATTGTCTATGCCGCACACTATTCAGGTGGATGGCCTCTTGTAAAGCGACCGACATATGATTAATTGCGTCATTTAGGGGGTTAAAATTGCAGAGCAGAAACAGGTATTAAAAAAGTCTTGCAAATTACAACCTGAGGGATGTAATTGGCTTCCTCAAAGAAAAATCGGGGACGCAAGGAGGGGGCATTCCTTGTGTAAACACTGACAGGCAGCTCTGGCAATCATGTTCACCAAGTCTGTTTAATGGTAACATGATTGGCTGATGCAACATGAAGGGAAGGAGAAGACATCAAGGACAGAAGAAGGATGGCGCTGACCACAAGAAGGTAAGTGCAGGGCTGGGGGGAAACTGGCTGCAATAGAGGGGACTAAATGGCTGCATTGGAGGGGACAACTGGGGGCGTTTATTAGGCAACAGAGCAAAAAAGGAGGAAGTTTATTTCCGAAATTGGGGTTGTAACCCCCCAACATTTGGAGCAACAGGCGCCCCTGCTGGAAAAGTTAGTGAGGGGAAATATTTAGGGAGGATAAAAAAGGGGCAATCTAAAGCTTCCAACATGCATGGGGACAAAGGGGACATTCTCAGCATATTACAATCATGGTAATTAGGAAAGGATGAAAGAAATACAATACATTAGCATACATGTAATACATAAAATGTGATGTGAAGGGAGAAAACTTACCCTAATATAGTCCTCCTGCAGGACTTGTATAATAGCAGAACAGGTGTCTGGGATTATGAGGCCCAGAGCCTGGGGGGAGATGCCTGTGGTGAACTTCAAGTCCTGAAGACTTCTCCCTGTCGCCAGGTAACGCAACGTGGCGATGAGCCTCTGCTCAGCACTGATGGCTTCCCGCATAACGGTGTCCTTCCTGGTAATATAGGGGGACACCAAAGCCAACAGTTCCTGAAAAACGGGGTCAGACATCCTCAGAAAATTCCTGTAGTCCTCAGGATTATTCTCGACGATCTCCCGCAGCAGAGGCATGTGGCAGAATTGGTCCCGCTGGAGCAACCAATTCTTGGTCCATGAACTCCTCCTCACACCATTCATGGACTGGTCTTGGTCCAAAACAAGCAGACCAACACCAAGCGCACGCACAGCACGAACTCGACGACGAGAACGTCCAGGCGACATGGCTAGGAAACGGTCGTCTAATCAGAACGTACAGAACAGAACGCACTTTAGAACAGCAAGGCCTATGAATAACGAACTGAAATTCAGAAACGAACAGGCAATAACGCACTGTAAAACAGATACGACCTGCCTAGACGCCCTGAAAGTCAAGATACGAACCCACAAGCACAAACTGAACGGCAGAAAACGATCTGAAAAGTACGAAGACTGAAAAGCGCGAATCGTCTCTTCCCAAACTTTTACTTCAGACGCGGTAACACGAGATCAGCAAAAGCAGCCCAAGGGGTGGCGCCAAGAAAAAAGATCTTCCCCTTTATAGTGCCGTCGTACGTGCTGGACGTGAGCGCAGAGAACCACGAGGAAATTGGAAAATGACAGTGTGTACGCATAGAAAGCTTGACGAGAAAATCGACAAGCTTAACAAGAATCTCGTCGAAAAAAACGACGTGTTTTTTACGACGAGAAAATCGGTCGTGTGTACGAGGCCTTAGAAACCTGCAATGCTTACATCAGAGTGACCCAGAGGTACTGCGGGTGAGGTACTAATTCTAAAATGTTAACAACCGAATTTGCCCTATGTAAAAGAAAGCCTACATGTCAAGGGGTAACTTTTGAGACAAAGGAATGTATAACAGATTTAAAGCAGCATTAAATCCAAAAGCATTTATTATAATGCAGCTTACAAATTCTTAGATGTGATGGCTGCATTCGTTTTATTTTTTAGGCTATCTTTCATTTATTTTTGCCCAGTTAGACCCCTTTCACACTGGGGCGGGCAGGTGCGGTGGCGGTATAGCAGCGCGATTTTCAGTGCTGCTATACTGTCGTTCTTACCGCGGTATGCGGTCGCTAGGGGGGTTAATTTAACCCCCGCTAGCGGCCGAAAAAGGGTTAATACCGCCCGCAAACCGCGGCTATTGCCGCGGTTTGCGGGCGGTATTACCGCGCTGTCCCATTGATTTCAATGGGAGACCGCGGTAAAGGAGCGGTGAACACACCGCTCCTTTACCGCTGTAAAGAAGCGGCTAGCAGGACTTTTGGAGCGGTCCTGCTAGCGCACTGCTTCAGTGTGAAAGCCTTCGGGCTTTCACATTGAAGACACAGGGCAGGATTTTTTCATGCGGTATAACAGCGCTATTATTAGCGCTAAACCGCATGAAAAACGCCCCAGTGTGAAAGGGGCCTAAGTCTGGTGTTTTTCAACAGAACAAGCTGTCTTGCAAATGTAGCAGTTACAGGGTTGAGACAAACCATTTACCACCGACATGGGTGCTTACAATGATCATTTTTATTTATGTAAAACATTTATCCCAAAAAGAAAAAAAATCTTGGCTGTAACTGCTTATAAAGTATTAGCTGGAGTCTGCTAGTCCATCCGACACTCCCCTCCTCCTAGACTAACAATGCTGCTGTCCAAAGGTGCCCCTGTGTTTCCTTCATCTAGAGTGGAGGGACTTGTTACTGGCCAGATCATCAGGTGAAAACAGAGGGGAAACAAGCCTAAAAAAAAAACGATTGCAGCCATCATACCCAAGGCTTGATACTCTGCAAATATTACATTTTTGGTTTTGGGTTTAACTTCCACCACAGTGAGCGAGCCTTATATGAAGTCAAATTATAGTACACTCAGGCAAAGAGCCCTGACACCGTGGTCAGTTTACGTGCCTCCATCATCCACAGCTCTCCCCGGTCCTCTCTCCCCCCCTCCCTCCCTCCCTCCCTGCTTGCCTGTCAGCTCCATGTCCGTGCCGCTCTGCTCCTCGCACCCTTCCCTTCCTGTTGCTGAACTTATACAGATTTTTACACCATCTTCTGTGTTTAATCATGTAATGTGCCCTGTGTCTGTGTCTTATAAAATAATGCAGCTATATACTGTTTTCACAGCGCTGATTAGCGCTCATGTGACCCACTACCTCTTTCCTCCTCTCCTCTTCCCCTTCTGACTGACGTCAGTGGGGGATCCTCAGCCCAGCGCACTACACATGTCAGGCCGAGAGAGGAGAGAGGCGGCGGGTCATGTGAGCGCCGATCAGCACTGTAAAAACAGGTATATACTGCATTTTTTTTATAAGGCACAGACACAGAAGCACATTACATGATTAAACAGAGGATGGTGCAAAGTGTACTTAATTACCACTTTAACTACAACCGCTTTAACCATTTTTTTTTTAGATAAAGTCTGGTGTCTCTTTTGCAGACTTTGGATAGAAGTACCGTATTTATCGGCGTATAACACGCACAGGCGTATAACACGCACCCTAACTTTAAGAGGGAAGTTCCAGGAAAAAAACTTTCCACAGGCCCCTGCGTATAACACGCAGGCACAGTTTACCCTCTATTTTCAAGGTAAAAAAGTGAGTGTTATATGCCAATAAATACAAATAGCTGTTGAAAAATTGGGCTTCGGGTGTTAATGGTGCCTTTACAGTTTACACTGTAACCCTATAGAGGTACTCTTGATAAAAGCAAGTGTAGTGATACCCCCGTAGGGGTTGCTGGTTTAGTTTGGGTCTGCACGTTACCTTACTGTTCCAAATGTTCAGCTCAGTGGTTCGCCTTGAAGAGTTTATCCGGAAGAAATGTCTGCACCAACACAAAGTCTCTTTCAAGGGTTTTATTGAATAAACTTTCCAACAGAGGGGTAAAGGAATGGGGAGGACTCAGGTATCTTACTTGTCGATCACGGAAATTTCCTAGGTCCAGAGGAGCAACTGTCTCCACGCTGGACTCAGCAACCACCGGATAGGCCCACTCTCACCGGCCTAGCAACCGGCGCGAAGCTCGATCAAAGATAGTTTCTGCCACAGACTTGGTATTGGAATTTGTTCAATAGTCTCTGCCACAGACTTGTATAACCCCTCACTGGGTTAGCTCCCTCAGAAAGAACACAGCTCTCAGTGTCAGGATCTTTCAGCCGCTCCGGCAGCACTGTGAGGTAGATTTTTGGGATCCGGGTACATCCTCCAATTGAGTCCTCAATTGCTCGGTCCCTTCCATCAGGCAAGACGACGCAGGATCGTCCCTGGATCAGCAGGCCCCAGTAACTCCTGGGCCTACATCTCAGTTGCGAGGTCTCGGGCCAACCAGCTGAACTGAAACAGCGCCGCAATTTGAATACAATCTCTCTGGGCCAAACTAATGCCCAGACAACTATAATTTCAACATATAGCGCCCACTCATTGGGAGCACGGTGCTACACAAGAATTGGCCTTGCCGTAAAAAATTTTAAGATTTGATGTCCCTATTACACAGTTGTGGAAGAATTGATCTTTGGGTGTTTGTGGTGCCTTTAGATTAAGGCAGAATAAACAGCTCTGGCAGCTGCGGTGGACTGTGCACTAGTGTCAGCTTGGGTCATAGAGGATGAGGATGATGATTTAGCAAGCCAGTCCATCACCTCCTCTCCATGCTGTGGCTGGATAGCACGGGCAACATCACTGAACAGAGACAAATGTATCCTACCTGAGGACAGACCACGTCCACCTCTGCCTATGGACACAGACACTGCTGGCCCCCTCATAGTGCCATAGGAATGTCTACCTCTCCTTGTTGGCCTCCCAGGCTTATTACCTAAATCTAACAGAAACTGGAAAATGTGTGATTTGATGCACTTTTATTGAATGAAAAGTGGTGTTTGGTGCACTTTAAATTGAGGACTGACACTAACCGAAATGTAGAATCTATAATATATAGAGAGAGAGAGAGAGAGAGAGAGAGAGAGAGAGAGAGAGAGAGAGAGAGAGAGAGAGAGAGAGAGATGTTAGAAGGCCAGTATGCTGGCCTGAATTTATGGGAGGAGCCCGGTGGGCTATTTAACCAGCCCACTCACCTGCAGTCTTCGTTGGTTTCCTGTGAGTGATAATGGATCTCACTGGGCCGACTCTTACCAGCTCACCTCATGTTTGTGAGTCCTGGCGTTTCGATTGCAGGGCATTTCGGCGTCTTTGTTCGTGATCTTCGTCGGCGGTTCCCGCTCACTATCGCAGGTACTTTTCGAATCTTTTGCGTCAGGTACAATCTTGCAATTAGTAATGCTCCCTGTCTTGCATTCCTTTCTTTAACCCCTTCCTTACTGGGCACATATACCCCCTTCCTGCCCAGGCGAAATTTCAGCTTTCAGCACTGTCACGCTTTGAATGACAATTGCGCGGTCGTGCGACGTGGCTCCCAAACAAAATTGACGTCCTTTTTTTCGCACAAATAGAGCTTTCTTTTGGTGGTATTTGATCACCTCGGCGGTTTTTATTTTTTGCGCTATTAACAAAAATAGAGCGACAATTTTGAAAAAAAAAGCAATATTTTTTTGATTTTTGCTATAATAAATATCCCAATTTTTTTTTTTTTATATATTTTTTTCCTCAGTTTAGGCCAATACGTATTCTTCTACATATTTTTGGTAAAAAAAAAATCGCAATCAGCGTTTATTGATTGGTTTGCGCAAAAGTTATAGCGTTTACAAAATAGGGGGTAGTTTTATGGCATTTTTATATATATATTTTTTTTATTAGTAATGGCGGCGATCAGTGATTTTTTTCGTGACTGCGACATTATGGCGGACACATCGGACACTTTTGACACTAATTTGGGACCATTCACATTTATACAGCGAACAGTGCTATAAATATGCACTGATTACTGTATAAATGTGACTGGCAGGGAAGGGGTTAACACTAGGGGGCGAGGAAGGGGTTAAATGTGTTCCCTATGTGTGATTGTTACTGTGGGGGGAGGGGACTGACTGGGGGAGGTGACCGATCTGTGTCCCTATGTACAAGGGACACAGCATCGGTCCCCTCTCCCTGACAGGACATGGATCTGTGTGTTTACACACACAGATCCATGTCCTTGTCTCTGTAACCGCCGATCGCGGGTGCCTGGCGGACATCGCGGCCGCCAGGCACGCGCATCGGCATCTCAGTGATGCGCCGGGCGCGCGCGCGTGCCGCCGGCGGCGCTCGCGCGCCCCCCAGTGGCCAAATAGCGGAGGCCGTATATTAACGGCCTCCCGGCATTTGACAACCACCTTGCGGCCGTATATTCTCGTACGGCGGGCGCGAGGTGGTTAATAGTCTGCTTCTGAGTTATTGTCTGTCCCATACATAGGATTCATTTATAAATCCAAACCTCCGCGTCGCTTTCGGTCACTGTCCGATGTCACTCGCAGTAGGTTTCACTGGACGTAAAGATTCACTGTCCATAAGGTTGCCGTCTTCCATTTGAAAAAAAAAAAAAAAAAGGGAGACTCTAATTAGTCCCACCTGCTGCCTCTCTGCACTGGTTAGCCTGGGGGGAGGGGTGATTGGTGTTCAGTTTTAGAGTAAAGGGCGGCATACACTATACAACCAATTCGTATTACATTAATTCTATACTCCTCACTACCGATTTGTATCGGATTCCTTTCGTATATTTACGAACTGATTCGGGTCACATACGTTGCATACTTTCCATCGTTGCCATTTGTTGTTTGCCTTCATGCCGTGTGTTTTAGTTCCCGCAGCGGAACTTGCGTATCGTTTGTACACGTTTTTCTCTCACTCAACTCTTACCAAACCAAAGTAATTTTTGTGCGTCATACATGGCGTAACACCACACTTTTTGGATGTCTTGGACACCCACCATGCTTTTCGTACATTAAGTTTTCAAACTGTCGCACGTAGGATTCGTGCAATTTCTTTGCTTCACGCACTGTTTGCCGGGTAAACCATGTCATCAAAACCCCGCTGTGGAACTTGCGAGTCATTAGTCAAGTCTCCATATGTAGCCTTATTTCAGCCTCGTGCAAGACCACAGTCTTGTCGTGCAATTCGTGAACACAAACGCAGAGCTGTTATCAGTTTAGTTTTGTGCTTTTTTTTTTTTTTTTTCTCTTTCTTGTCATTTCACGCCGAATAGTAGGCCCATGTCACTTAGAATGCACTGTCTATCATTACAGTTATTTTACTTTGCATTACCCTCCGGTCGAATCTAGTCGCATCAGCGACTCACTGGTTCGTCCCCGCTAGTTTGTCATCTCATTCCACTGATAGTAATTTTACTTGTCTCATCTCGCACACCCTTCTCTCTCCTCATGAAACCCTGCAAATAGCTACTGATTTGTCTTGCATCGATAGTGATTTCCTCTGCATCGTTCTGATATGAATCCAAGTCGCATCCACAATGCACCGATTCGTCCCGGCGGGCCCTAGTTGCTGGCCTCATTTTAGTACATGCTCCAGAGTCCGCTCGTTGTCAGCCGCACATGCGGCGCACCGTCTCGTGCCTAGATCATGGGAGAATTCTGTCATTCACGTCACCATCACGCATCTGAGTTGAATCCACGCACATTCTTATGTGCAGGTTCGTCCCATACGTGTCCCAGTTGCTGGCCTCATTTCAGTACATGCTCCAGAGTTTGCTTGCTGATAGTCGCACAGCATCGATTCATGCCTCTGTCATGGAAAATTTCTGTCACTCATGTCACAGCCACGCATCGGATTTGAATCCACGCGCATTTTCGTGTGCAGGTTCGCCAAGCGTGCCCCAATTGCTGGCCTCATCTCAGAACATGCTCCAGAGCCTGGTCGTTGTCAGTCGCACCTGTGGCGCACCGATTCATGCCTCTGTCATGGGACATTTTTGTCACTCATTGCACTGTAACACATCTGATTTGAATCCACGCGCGTTCTTAGGTGCAGCTTCGTCTCAAGCGTGCCCCAGTCGTTGTTGGCCCCATTTCAGTACATGCTCCAGAGTTTGATTGCTGTTAAACACACAGCGCCGCACCGTTTCGAGTCTCTGTCGTGGGAAGTTTCTGTCACTCATTTCACTATTGCGCTTCTGATTTGAATCCACGTGCATTTTCGTGTGCAGACTTGTCTTAAGTGTGCCCCAGTTGTTGTTGGCCTCATTTCAGTACATGCTCCAGAGCCCGGTCGTTGTCAGTCGCACCTGCGGCGCACCGATTCATGCCTCTGTCATGGGACATTTTTGTCACTCATTCCACTGTAACACATCTGATTCGAATCCACGCCCATCCTTAGGTGCAGCTTCGTCTCAAGCGTGCCCCAGTCGCTGTTGGCCCCATTTCAGTACATGCTCCAGAGTTCGCTTGCTGTTCCTCGCACAGCGCAGCACCGATTCGTGTCTGTCATGGGAAATTTCTGTCACTCGTTTCACTGTCACGCATCTGATTCGAACCCACTTGCATTCTCGTGGGCAGGCTCGTCTTAAGCGTGCCCCAGTTGTAGTTGGCCTCAATTCAGTACATGCTTCAGAGCCCAGTCGTTGTCAGTCGCACCTGCGGCGCACCGATTCATGCCTCTGTCATGGGACATTTTTGTCACTAATTTCTCCGACACGCTCCACCATCCAAACCGCTCACTTCTATAAAAAGGCAGTGCAGCACTGAACAAGTCCATAGATCAAAAGACAGTCCCAGTGATCTTCTAGAGTGATTTATAGAATCGGAAACATGCAGATGATGTGAACACAGTGAGAGACCTCCACCAGTAATAAGAATGGCCGCTCACCTCCCAAAGTGGACCCTTTGGTTATAGAGGGTCACAGATACCTTCCCATATGGGTATATACGTCTAAGGCATGTATTGCAGCTCCGGGATGGTTGGATGACAACAGCAGATGGACCGGATCACAAATGACTCCAATGAGGTGTGTATATAAATATATATAAGACAGGCAGACCATAGTGTTCTCCGCATATAAAAGGATATTTAATAAAAAGAAATGCACTTACATATAAAAGGCACTAAACCAGTGCCGAGTGTAACAGCGTGTATGAAACAACAGATGCAGTCCAGTGTTGCCAACCGTACGTAGATTTACGTACAGTCCGCGAATTTAACCCCTTTTTCGGGGTGTACGTTAAAGTCCGTTATGGGCACCGGCGCCCATAAAAAAGATGGCCGCGAGCCGGTCATACAACTGCGCATGCGCCGTTCCGAAAGCCGGCCGAGCTCAGGGAAACTTGTTCACGCTCGGCCGGGCGGCGCACGTGCGGTAACGTGATGGCGCCGCTGGCGCCATTTTTGAAAAGGCCACAGCGGCTGGCGCGACACCTGTAGTGAGTGCATGCATGCCATGCACTCATCATAGGTGGAGGAGGACTCGGAGCGAGCGGACTCTGAGGCTCGGAGCACTGACAGGGCCCAGGCCCCAGGGCCCAGGGGTGAAGAGGACGGACTCAACACGAGTTTTAAGGTCAGTGAAACTGGGGGGGATACAAGCGAGTGAGAGCCTGGCGTCCTGAGAGCCTGAAGCCGTGCCATGCAGGGGAGAGACTGATGTGCTCTGTCCACCACCATATTACTTCTCAAAATCATCAGTGTGTGCTGTGTCCTCCTCTGGTTCCTGTGCCCCTTTCACCTCTCCACAGGTCAGGGCAGCACAGTGCAGCACTGACCTGTGGAATGGTGAAAGGGGCACAGGAGGAGGACACAGCACACTGATGATGTGGAGAAGTAATATGGTGGTGGACAGAGGAGGAGGCTACTGTGAGGGGGTGAGGAGGGCACCATCATGTCCGCAGAGTGTCTCCACCGGCACCTCCTGTAGTATGTCCGCAGCCTCTGTCCCCCCTCCTGTAGTATGTCCGCAGCCTCTGTCCCCCTCCTGTAGTATGTCCGCAGCCTCTGTCCCCCTCCTGTAGTATGTCCGCAGCCTCTGTCCCCCTCCTGTAGTATGTCCGCAGCCTCTGTCCCCCTCCTGTAGTATGTCCGCAGCCTCTGTCCACCTCCTGTAATATGTCCGCAGCCTCTGTCCACCTCCTGTAGTATGTCTGCAGCCTCTGTCCCCCTCCTGTAGTATGTCCGCAGCCTCTGTCCCCCTCCTGTAGTATGTCCGCAGCCTCTGTCCCCCTCCTGTAGTGTGTCCGCAGCCTCTGTCCCCCTCCTGTAGTGTGTCCGCAGCCTCTGTCCCCCTCCTGTAGTGTGTCCGCAGCCTCTGTCCACCTCCTGTAGTGGGTCCGCAGCCTCTGTCCACCTCCTGTAGTGGGTCCGCAGCCTCTGTCCCCCTCCTGTAGTATGTCCGCAGCCTCTGTCCCCCTCCTGTAGTATGTCCGCAGCCTCTGTCCCCCTCCTGTAGTATGTCCGCAGCCTCTGTCCCCCTCCTGTAGTATGTCCGCAGCCTCTGTCCCCCTCCTGTAGTATGTCCGCAGCCTCTGTCCCCCTCCTGTAGTATGTCCGCAGCCTCTGTCCACCTCCTGTAATATGTCCGCAGCCTCTGTCCACCTCCTGTAGTATGTCTGCAGCCTCTGTCCCCCTCCTGTAGTATGTCCGCAGCCTCTGTCCCCCTCCTGTAGTATGTCCGCAGCCTCTGTCCCCCTCCTGTAGTGTGTCCGCAGCCTCTGTCCCCCTCCTGTAGTGTGTCCGCAGCCTCTGTCCCCCTCCTGTAGTGTGTCCGCAGCCTCTGTCCACCTCCTGTAGTGGGTCCGCAGCCTCTGTCCACCTCCTGTAGTGGGTCCGCAGCCTCTGTCCCCCTCCTGTAGTATGTCCGCAGCCTCTGTCCCCCTCCTGTAGTATGTCCGCAGCCTCTGTCCCCCTCCTGTAGTATGTCCGCAGCCTCTGTCCCCCTCCTGTAGTATGTCCGCAGCCTCTGTCCCCCTCCTGTAGTATGCCCGCTGTCTCTGTCCACCTCCTGTAGTATGTCTGCAGCCTCTGTCCCCCTCCTGTAGTATGTCCGTAGCCTCTGTCCCCCTCCTGTAGTATGTCCGCAGCCTCTGTCCACCTCCTGTAGTGGGTCCGTAGCCTCTGTCCCCCTCCTGTAGTGTGTCCGCAGCCTCTGTCCCCCTCCTGTAGTGTATCCGCAGCCTCTGTCCCCCTCCTGTAGTGTGTCCGCAGCCTCTGTCCCCCTCCTGTAGTATGTCCGCAGCCTCTGTCCCCCTCCTGTAGTATGTCCGCAGTCTCTGTCCAGTGTCCACCTCCTGTAGTATGTCCGCAGCCTCTGACCATCTCTTGTCTTTTATCATGTCTACAGTCTCTGAGGGGATCCTAGAAAGGAGTCAAGAGTGGAAGTGCTGCCGGGATGGGGGTTACGGCCCGGGAAGAAACAGACGTGTGGACTGGGAGAGGAGATCAGAGCCACCAAGCTGGAGCCGTCTGACTGAGCCCCACACTGTGCACCTGAGAGGAGGTAAGTGACAGTGCCGCCAGGCCATTCTAAGGGGGGGGGGGGTCACTGATGTAAGGAGGTGAATGAATACAATAATGTAAGGGGGCACTGATATAAAGGTTTCCCCCTTATATTAATACCCCCCCTTACCTTAGTGTATTCACTCTGCGGAAGGTGAATACACTAAGGTAAGAGCCCCCCTCCACATCAGGGTTCCCCCTTACATCATGATCTGCAGCGTTCCCCTTTACATAAGAGTTCCCTTGCACTGTAAGGGGGCATCCTGCAGACTCTGATGTAAGAGGGAACTCTGTGCTGGCCGGGTTATAGTAACCTGACCTTCATGTAAATTGAGAAAAATGTTTTTTTACTTTTGTTTAACTTAAACACTTAGATAAATAGCATTAGCTGTGTGTTTATAGTTCAAATATTGATATTTGCACTGTTTAGCACTAAAAACAGTGATTGTAGGTACTTTTTTGCAGCATCAGTAAAAAATGCGGCTCTGCCAGCAATTTTCATGATTTTTGCCAGTAAGAAATTGGTGCCGTACAGAAATTTTGGCATCCTTGCCAGTAAATTTCACTTCAGGGGGTTGGCAACACTGATGCAGTCTGTCGTGTTCAAATCAGCTAGTCAAACCCCTCACCACCTGTCATTTCTCCTCCAGGTCAGTCAAGTAGGTCCACCCTGCACCAGGTTGGACGTAATTTTCCCTAAATAAAAAAATAAAAAAAAAAACCTATAAAAAAATAAAAATTATAAAAAAAAAAAAAAAATAAGTATGTATGTGTACCAAGCACTTACCAACAGCCGATCTGAATCTAGTTGCAACATCGGCCCTATGATTCGGATCCTCAGCAATCACAAACCCCTTCAACCACTAACACCATCAACCGATCTGAGTCTAGTCATATCATCAGTGCAACGACGCGGATCCGGAACATGAGCTCCCTCATCACCTTACATCTACAGCCGTTCCTAATCTAGTCGCATCATCGGCGCAACGATTCGGATCCTCGGCAATGCAAACTTCACCGACCGATCCGAGTCCAGTCGCAGCACCGGCTCAACGTTTAAGATCCTTTACAAACCAAACCCCACCGGTGCTCACACCTCAGCCCGATTTGAACTATTCGCATCAGTGATACCAATAAAGTGGTACTTACAATTCAGATCCCTGGCCTTACGTCCGTTATCAAGCATAAACCTTTACATCTCACTCCATCTGCATATATAATGTTGCGCACGGTCGTTCCTACATACTCAAAATTTCCGCTAACTTTGTTTTCATTTTTCCAATAAAGCGGCTTAATTGCAGTCGCTGCAAGCATTCCGACTCAAAACGCTCACTCATCTCCAGTAGCAACTTGGCTGCTCACCTATTCTCTGTCGTGCTAAACACGCAAACTAGCTTTCACTACGTTTGTCGTTCCTTAAAGCCGACCCGCATCAGGTCAGTTCTCCAAGACTTCACCCGTACACGGGGGTGTACTAAGGAGCAGCTTCAGTCTCTCCCGGGAATGCTCAATTTGCAGCAAGGATCATTCCCGAGGGTCGATCTTTTTGTATCACGCCTCCTGGTCTTCCTCTCCCAGACACAGGACCCCGATCAGATCCTTAACTTAGACACCGCGGCAGTAGCGGACCTGTCATTTTGGGAGGAGTTCCTTACTACGTGAAACAGTATCAAAGTTATAACATCAATATCGGCCCCATCACCGCTGGTAGTGACAGATGCCGCAGCCTCCACAGGCTTCGCTGCAATTTTTGGCCACTATTTGTTTGCAGGACCATGGCTTCCAGAGACACTCCTAATCCCAGGGTTTACCCGGACTTCCTCACTTTTCGAACAATACCAGATCGTGGCAGCCGCTCAGCTCTGGGGGTCATATCTGGACAGGACAAACCGTGGCCTTCACCACCGACAACCAGGCCACGGCCGATATTATTAGTAAAGGCAAGTCCAAGTCATGTCCTTCCTACGCAGGCCCGTACAACTATGCCCTCAGCACCAGTTAATGTCCACTACCCTCGCTAGTTCCCCATTTGGCCTTCTCCCCAGCCTGGTCATTCAAGCAGCCTTCGACTCGGCCTACCACGGGTTCTTGCGGCCTAGCGAGTTCACCCGCAGCTACCCTGCCGGCCAAGTTCTACGTAGACCTCACTTGGCTCGCTACCAAGATCGTTTCATCCTCCACCTGGCACTATCCAAAACCCAGCGATCAGGCACCGGGTTAGACATTTAACTCTAAAAACAAACAATCTCTGGTGTGCAGTAACCTTACTCGATCGCCTTCTGTCACTCCTACCTGAACAGTCGAACTCTTGTCCCCTACTACCTTTCCCGATCAAACCCTTGAGTGCCTGCCAGTTCATCAAACACATGAGAATTCATCGGGGCACAACCAACCATAGGAAGTTGATCCAGGGTTCACCCGGTCGCCTCTCGGGGGATCAGGAAGGAATTTTCTCCCCTGCTGTAGCAATTGGCCTAGGCTCGGCTGGGGTTTTCGCCTTCCTCTGGATCAACGGTGGGGCGGTTAGGTCAATTTGGGTCCTGTCACCTTCACACTCACTCACTCTTCCACGCTACCACACCTCAACCCCAGTCAGTGCTCCAGTCGCTCTTATCGTATTGGAGCGGCCTCGGCCACATCCCGGTGTGGGGTCCCAGATCACGACTATTAAGAGACTTGACAGGTGGAAGTCTGCCTGCTTCGTCCAGCACATCCTCCAATCCTCAGGTGGAAATGGCACAAGCATTCACCAAACTTGCTCAATGAACAAAGCTAAAACCAATAAAACTACATCCCTACCTGAATGTTTTTGCCCCCTTATTTTGGCATACCGTCCATCAGATCAGGGCACACTTCAGGTCCATTTCATGTTGTAAGTCTTATGTTAAGTCTATCTATCTTATTCATATCCGTATCGGATATAGGGCTTCAACCATAAGTTAGAAGGTCAGTATGCTGGCCTGAATTTATGGGAGGAGCCCGGTGGGCTATTTAACCAGCCCACTCACCTGCAGTCTTCGTTGGTTTCCTGTGAGTGATACCCACCCTCCCATTCCCTTTTTTAGGGCATTTCTCAAAATTCATTTCTCTCCACAAAATATTCATTCTAATCTTGGGTATGCCCCCTTATTTTGGCATACCGTACATCAGATCAGGGCACACTTCAGGTCCATTTCATGTTGTAAGTCTTATGTTAAGTCTATCTATCTTATTCATATCCGTATCGGATATAGGGCTTCAACCATAAATAGATATAGATATAGATATAGATATAGATATATATAGATATAAAAAGAAAAAAGGGGGAACACCAGTATCGGTCAGAAAAAATGTGGCTGACAAAAAAAAAAGAAGGCGGGCAGGCAGGGAGCAACAAAACAAAGCCCCAAAAAACACATGCAGCAACCAAAAAAAAAATCAGTGCCGCCTATCAGTGCCCATCAGTGCCGCCTATCAGTGCCCATCAGTGCCACCTTATCGGTGCCACCTCATCGGTGCCCATCAGTGTCGCCTTATCAGTGCCCATTAGTGCCGCCTTATCAGTGCCCGTCATTGAAGTAGAAAAGGTACTTATTTACAAAAAAAATAAACAGAAACAAAGAAAAACGTCGTTTTTTTTCAAAATTTTCACTCTTTTTTTATTTGTTATGTAAAAAATAAAAATCGCAGAGGCGATCAAATACCACCAAAAGAAAGCTCTATTTGTGGGAACAAAAGGATAAAAAAATTGTTTGGGTACAGTGTTGCATGACCGCGCAATTGTCATTCAAATTGCGACAGCGCTGAAAGATCAAAATTGGCTTGGGCAGGAAGCTGTATAAGTGCATGGTATTGAAGTGGTTAATGAT
Source organism: Rana muscosa (assembly GCA_029206835.1). Classification (NCBI taxonomy): domain Eukaryota; kingdom Metazoa; phylum Chordata; class Amphibia; order Anura; family Ranidae; genus Rana; species Rana muscosa. The sequence continues at coordinate 110,456,793 of CM055117.1, read as the reverse complement.
GCATAAAGTGAAAAAAAAAAAAGTCAAATATATCTTTAAATATCGTACCTGGGGGGTGTCTAAAGTATGCCTGTGAAGTGCCACGTGTTTCTCGTGTTTAGAACTGTCCCTGCACAAAATTACATTTCAAAAGGAAAAAAAGCCATTTAAAACTGCTTGCGGCTTTAATGTAATGTCTGGTCCCGGTAATATGGATGAAAATCTTTAAGAAAAATGGCATAGCTACCCCATCACACACCCCCCCCCCCCCACCCCAGCCCATTACCAGCCCCTTTGGGTCTTGTATGGATATTAAGGGGAACCCCGCACACAAAATAAAAAAGGCCTTATATACTCTGAACAAGACAGGGACTGTAGGTTTGTTCTTATGTAGAATCTGTTTGTAATTTTGAACAGGTACATTGTTGAAGTGTAGCTCCAGCCAAAAAATCTATTTTTAAGCTTTTTGGAAAACATAGGGAAGGGTTATCACCCCTGTAACATTTGTTTTGCTGTCTGTGCAGTGTGCACCTGTTCAGAACAGTTCACCTCACTTTCCGTCTTAATGACAAATGTTTTTTGAAAATTTGGGGTTTTTATTGAAACAAGAATTGGTGATAAAGCATCAGTGGAGAGGAGACACTTTTTTTCCCATATTAACTCTTACAGGAGAGAATTTGCCTTCCTAGGGGTAGATTTCCTCTCACTTCCTGTTGTATCCTTCCGTTTGCAAGGAGGAGTCGTTTGTAAGTTGGATGTTTGAAAGTAGGGGCCTGCCGTATATACTCAGCTGAAATTTGCCCCTTACATGTTGGTGTTGCCACAACACTGTGAGCCCTCACAGTTACTCTTGGTGGGCGCATGAATGGGCCCTGCTGTGAATTATTAGATCAAGAATTGTAATTGCATGCCCCTGTTGAACAGGGGCTGAAAAATTGGGCCTTTGGTGGTGGTGGTGGTGTTGACACAACACTGTAAGGCCTCACAGTTAGTCTTGGTGGGCGCAGGAATGGGCCCTGCTGTGAATTATTAGATCAAGAATTGTAATTACATGCCCCTGTTAAACAGGGGCATAAAAATTGGGCCTTAGGCACTGGTGCCACAACACTGCAACCCCTCACAGATACTGTACTTGGAGCACAGCAATGAGCCCTGTTGCAAAGTATTGCATCAAAAATTGTAATTACACGCCCCTGTTAAATTGGGCCTTAGCCACTGGTGCTGGTGCCACGACCAACACTGCAACCTCTCCCAGATACTCTAGTTGGAGTGCAGGAATGAGCCCTGCTGCAAAGCATTGCATAAAAATTTTTAATAACACGCCCCTGTTAAACAGGGGCTGAAAAATTGGGCCTTAGCCACTGGTGGCGGCACCCAGAAACAAAAATGTTCTTCCAAGCTATCATCATCAATCGGATCATGGAGGAGGAGGATAGTCAGTCAACATAACAGGACAGTCTCTCAGCATCAGCATCAGTCTTAAAGGGATGTGACATTTGAAAATAAATTAGTCTGTTATATCAGCTTCAGGTGTTTGGTAGCTGGTGGTGATCCAAGACTGGTTCATCTTCATGAAGGTCAGTCGATCAACAGAGTCGGTGGACAGGCGCACCCTGTGATCCATGACAAATCCTCCAGCAGCACTGAATGTGCGTTGTGAAAGAACGCTGGATGCAGGACAGGCCAGTAGCTCAATTGCATACTGTGCAAGCTCTGGCCAGTGATCCATCCTCAAGACCCAGTAAGCCAGAGGATTTTCGGTGGGGAAGGTGTCCAAGTCTGACCTTGCCCCTAGGTATTCCTGCACCATGTATATCAGACGCTGGCGATGGTTGCTGGAACCGATCATACCTTGGGGCTGCGGACTAAAGAATTGTCTGAACGCATCGGTCAGACGGCCACCTTCCCCACCGCTCCTTCTTTGACTGACCGAAGCCTCAGCAACTCGTTGTCCAGGACCAGGAGTTTGTAACCTCCCAGTCTCTGGGAACGCGTTGCACAGACCTTTCTGCAAGGCCACGCCAGCTTAACACACCAGGAAAAAGCAGCAATACAGGCTAAGTTCAGGTGTAATATGGTCAGGAGGCACACTCCGCCCGTTGTAAGTGCCGCAAAATCCTTTTGGTGTAACACACCAGGAAAAAGCAGCAATACGGGCTAACTTCAGGTGTATAATGTGCAGGAGGCTTAGCAACAATGACACTGACACTGTCCCCTGCCTATCCTTCTTTCTCCCTGCACACAAGGTTTATTAAAGTATATGACACTGACACTCTCCCTGCCTATCCTTCTCTCTCCCTGCACACAAGGTTTAGCAAAGAATATGACACTGACACTCTCCCTGCCTATCCTTCTCTGTCTCTACACACAAGGTTTAGCAAAGAATAGATTTGACAAGATTTGAAACTGTCCCTGCCTATCCTTCACTTTCCCTGCTCCGGAACACACTACACGAGGCCGCCGCGCTGGCGGCCTTTTATAGTGTGGGGCGTGTACTAAACCCCCTCAGCTATAATTGGCCACAGGCATCCTGCCTGTGGCCAATCATTGCTCTCCTCGCTGCCGGCGCTGTGATTGGCCAAGCATGCAGGGTCACAGTGCATGCTTGGCCAATCACAGCGCCGGGATTACACTGCGATGGCGCAGTGTATTGTGGGCCGTTCGCGCCAAATTCGAGTGACGCGAACGGCCCAAATCGTTCGTTGTTCGCCGAACGCGCGAACAGCCGATGTTCGAGTCGAACCTATGTTCGACTCGAACACCGAGCTCATCCCTACTCATCATCACTTTGTCCAAATAAGGGCTCTGACAGTTCTCTGTGTCCTAATTGGCAAAGTCTTAAGCCCCGTACACACGGTCTGACTTTTTTGCAAACAAACTTCATTTTGAGCAAGTTTGACAAAAAATCCGACCGTGTGTCAGAAAACCATCAGACTTTTGTCCGATGGACAAAACAAATAATGTTAAAATCAACCAACAATAGCAGAAGTTGACCAAAGGGTGGCGGTAAAGAGCAGAAAAACCACGTGATGTTGGAAAAAGTTTTGGGAAAGTTTGCAGAAAAGTCCTGTGGTGTGTATGCTATAGGTGTGCCCGGCCAACTCAGTTCGGTCAAAAATCCACAGAAAAGTCAGATGGAAGTCCGACCGTGTGTAAGAGGCTTTACTCTGTGGGCAATTAGAGCCCTACAATTCACTGTGCAGCACAAAGTGCATTGTGGGGCGCTCAGCGGTCAAACGTCCCGCCGAGCGCCTCGCAAATTTGGGTGTTCGTCGAACGGGTGAACAGGTAATGTTCGGGTCGAACCTTTGCTCGGCCCAAACTGTTTGCCCAACACTAATCATTAGTAAAAGCTGCACATATTACACACATTTAATACAAAAAAGCTTAGCCCGTGGGACTTTAAATGAGTTGATCAAAGAGGTTACTATTGCACACATTACACATTGTTGGGCACACAGTTAACCCCTTGCTTGCCCCTCGATGTTAACCCCTTTCCAACCATTGTCATTAGTACAGTGTATAGTATTAGCACGGATCATTGTATTAGTGTCACTGGTGATTAGGGATGAGCTCGGTGTTCGAGTCGAACATACGTTCGACTCGAACATCGGCTGTTCGATCGTTCGCACCTAATTCGAGTGACGCGAACGGCCCACAATGCACTACGCCATCGCAGTGTCATCCAGGCGCTGTGATTGGCCAAGCATGCACTGTGACCCCGCATGCTTGGCCAATCACAGTGCCGGCAGCGAGGAGAGCAATGATTGGCCACAGGCAGGATGCCTGTGGCCAATTATTGCTGAGGGTGTTTAGTACACGCCCCACACTATAAAAGGCCGCCAGCACGGCGGCCTAGTGTAGTGTGTTCCGGAGCAGGGAAAGAGAAGCATAGGCAGGGACAGTGACATTTCTTTTTTCTTGCTTAACCTGGATTCCTTTAGTTTAGGGAAAGAGAAGGATAGGTAGGGAGAGTGTCAGTGTGTTTTACTGTGCGAATCCTTGTTTCTAGGGACAGGGAAGGACAGTGAGGGAAATTCTCCTTGTGCTATAGTGTGCTAAAGCATTGATCATCAATCAGCTTTAAAAAAACATTTTTTCTAGGGACAGAAAACTATAGGTAGGAAGAGTGTCAGTTTCTTTCACTGTGATAATCCTTGTTTCTAGGGACAGGGAAGGACAGTGAGGGAAATTCTCCTTGTGCTATAGTGTGCTAAAGCATTGATCATCAATCAGCTTTAAAAAAACATTTTTTCTAGGGACAGAAAACTATAGGTAGGAAGAGTGTCAGTTTCTTTCACTGTGATAATCCTTGTTTCTAGGGACAGGGAAGGACAGTGAGGGAAATTCTACTTGTGCTATAGTGTGCTAAAGCATTGATCATCAATCAGCTTTAAAAAAAAAAAAATTCTAGGGACAGAAAACTATAGGTAGGAAGAGTGTCAGTTTCTTTCACTGTGATAATCCTTGTTTCTAGGGACAGGGAAGGACAGTGAGGGAAATTCTACTTGTGCTATAGTGTGCTAAAGCATTGATCATCAATCAGCTTTAAAAAAACATTTTTTCTAGGGACAGAAAACTATAGGTAGGAAGAGTGTCAGTTTCTTTCACTGTGATAATCCTTGTTTCTAGGGACAGGGAAGGACAGTGAGGGAAATTCTCCTTGTGCTATAGTGTGCTAAAGCATTCCTCATCAACCATTTTTGAAATCCTTGTTTTTTGGACAGTCAGGGAAATTGTCGTTGTGCTATTCTGTGCAAAAGCAATCATCCTCAACCATATTTAGAAATCCTTAAGTAAAGGGACAGAGAAGGACACCTGAAGGTAGCCCTTATTGCTTTTTTCCCATCTCCCTGCAGGCCATCTATTAGAATGTCTGGAAGGCAAACAAGGAGAGGCAGACAGTCAGGAGGCAATAAAAGAGGGCAAGCAGGCTCTCTGTCTGGGGGCAACAGTGCTGGTCGTGGACGCGGTGCATTGTCATCAGCACATGGCCATGGGACACGCTTGTCCTTCTTTTCGGCAGCTGGACATGTTGAGCCACATCATGCCGAAGACTTGGTAGAGTGGATGACCAAGCCCTCCTCCTCCTCCTCATCCTCTCTCACCCAGGCTCAGGTTACTGGCAAAGCAGCTGCCAAAGCGTCCTCTTCCCTGGTATCAATGTCAGACTCATCATCAGTCACTCCTTCCCTAGACCCACCATGTCCTCCTCCTGAGGAGTCCCCCGAACTGTTTGAGCACAGTGTTGGGTACATGCTCCAGGAGGATGCCCAGCGTTTCGAAGGGTCTGATGATGAAACCCAGCTACAGGAAGGCAGTAGCGTGAGAGCAGACAGAGGGGATGCTCAAGAAGGACACCAATCTGGCAGTCATGTTCCAGCAGCTGCAGCATACTGCCAGATTGGCTCCAGTGATGAGGAGGGAGGGGATGATGAGGTCACTGACTCCACGTGGGTGCCTAATAGGAGAGAGGAGGAGGAGGAGGATGAGGAGGAGGCACATCTCCAACGAGGCAGGATGCCCTTTGGTGGCCAGCGTAAGGGCAGTACACCAACGGAATCACACCGCAGAGCTCCGCCTGTGCAGGGCGCTGCCTCTGCCCGTCATTCAAAAAGTTCTTTGGTGTGGGCCTTTTTTGAGGCTAGTGCATCAGATCGCACAGCTGCTGTTTGCAACATATGTCTCAAGCGTATATCGCGTGGCCAAAACATCAGCCGCTTGGGTACCACATGCCTGACCAGACATATGTTGACCTGCCATGCAGCTCGTTGGCAAGCCTACCTCAAAGACCCACACCAAAGAACAAAGCGGACCTCTCCTTGCACCGCATCAGCTGGGATCTCCAACCCCACTATAACTTCAGTCCTCTCTGAAACATGCACTGAGAGGAATGAAGGTGTAGAATTAGGTGTGTCACAGCCAAGTACTTGCGGCCACTCTGCTAGCAGTACACCGACGTCCGATTCTAGCAGGCAAATTTCCCTGCCCCAGCTGCTGGACCGTCGAAAGAAGTTCACTCCCAGCCATCCACATGCCCAGCGGTTGAATGCTAGCTTGGCTAAATTGCTAGCGCTTCAACTGCTGCCTTTTCAGTTGGTAGACTCGGCCCCCTTCCGTGAGTTTGTGCAATGTGCGGTTCCTCAGTGGCAGGTTCCCAAACGCCACTTTTTCTCACGGAAGGCTATTCCGGCTCTCTACCGGCATGTGGAAGGCAATGTCTTGGCCTCGCTGGACAGGGCGGTCAGCGGTAAGGTGCATATTAACGCTGACTCATGGTCCAGCAGGCATGGACAGGGACGTTACCTTTCTTTCACGGCCCATTGGGTCACTCTTTTGGCAGCTGGGAAGGATGCAGGACAAGGTGCAGTAGTGTTGGAGGTTGTTCCACCGCCACGCCTCCAAAATGCTACTACTGGTTGTGACACACCTCTCTCCTCCACCCCCTCCTCTTCTTCTTCCTCCATGGCCTCTTCCTGTGGTTTGTCCTCTGAACCAGCGGTGCTCCGTAGCCGTTTAAGGGGCTACGCAAGTACGCAGGCAAAAAGATGCCATGCCGTGCTTGCGCTGGTGTGTTTGGGGGACAGAAGCCACACTGGGGCAGAGGTCCTGTCTGCTCTGCAGGGCCAGGCCGAGAGGTGGTTGACGCCACGCCAGCTTAAGCCAGGAATGGTGGTTTGCGACAATGGCACCAACCTCCTCTCCGCCCTCCGACAGGGACAACTGACCCATGTGCCCTGTGTGGCTCACGTCCTTAACCTGGTGGTGCAGCGGTTCTTGGGCAGGTACCCGGGCTTACAGGATGTCCTGAGGCAGGCCAGGAAAGTCTGTGTGCATTTCCGCAGATCTTATAATGCCAGTGCTCGCCTGGCTGAGCTGCAAAAGGAGTTGAACCTGCCCAAGAACCGCCTTATATGTGACATGCCCACCAGGTGGAACTCAACGTTGGCCATGCTGCAGCGGCTGCACACGCAGCAGAGGGCCATCAATGAGTACCTGTGCGACTACGGCACCAGGACAGGGTCAGGGGAGCTTGGTTTTTTTTCTCCACGCCAGTGGGGCATGATCAGGGATGCATGCACTGTCCTGGCACCATTTGAGGAGGCCACGAGGATGGTGAGCAGTGACAGTGCATGCATCAGTGACACTGTACCTCTTGTCCACCTGTTGGAGCACACGCTGCGTGGAATAATGGACAGGGCACTTGAGGCAGAACAGAGGCAGGAAGAGGAGGACTTCCTTGCCTCTCAAGGACCCCTTTACCCAGACAGTGTTCCTTCTGTCCCACCCATCGCACAGGAAGAGGAGGAGGAGGAGGAGGAGGATTGTGTCAGCATGGAGGTGGAGGCTGGCACTCAGCATCATCAGCAGCAGTCTTTTAGGGATGATTTACAGTCCCAAGAAACCAGTGGACTTGTACGTGGCTGGGAGGAGGTGGCTGCGGATCATGTCGTCCTTAGTGACCCAGAGGACTCCGGAGCGAATGCCTCAGCAAACCTACGCTGCATGGCCTCCCTGATCCTGCAAAGTCTGCGGAAGGATCCTCGTATTCTTCGGATCAAGGAGAGGGACCATTACTGGCTGGCCACTCTCCTTGATCCACGGTACAAGGGTAAGGTTGCGGACCTTATGTTACCGTCGCAGAGGGAGCAGAGGATGAGACAACTCCGGGAGGCCTTGCAGAAAGGTCTGTGCAACGCGTTCCCAGAGACTAGGAGGTTACAAACTCCTGGTCCTGGACAACGAGTTGCTGAGGCTTCGGCCAGTCAAAGAAGGAGCGGTGGGGAAGGTGGCCGTCTGACCGATGCGTTCAGACAATTCTTTAGTCCGCAGCCCCAAAGTATGATCGGTTCCAGCAACCATCGCCAGCGTCTGATAAACATGGTGCAGGAATATCTAGGGGCAAGGTCAGACTTGGACACCTTCCCCACCGAAAATCCTCTGGCTTACTGGGTCTTGAGGATGGATCACTGGCCAGAGCTTGCACAGTATGCAATTGAGCTACTGGCCTGTCCTGCATCCAGCGTTCTTTCGGAACGCACATTCAGTGCTGCTGGAGGATTTGTCACGGATCACAGGGTGCGCCTGTCCACCGACTCGGTTGATCGACTGACTTTCATCAAGATGAACCAGTCTTGGATCACCACCAGCTACCACACACCTGATGCTGATATAACAGACTAATTGATTTTAACATGTCACATCCCTTCAAGACTGATGCTGATGCTGAGTGCCTGTGCTGTTATGTTGACTGGCTATCCTCCTCCTCCGAGTCCTCAATGATACGATTGATGATGATAGCTTGGAAGATCATTTTTGTTTATGGGTGCCGCCACCAGTGGCTAAGGCCCAATTTTTCAGCCCCTGTTTTACAGGGGCGTGTAATTACAATTTTTTTAGCAATAATTTGCCATAGGGCTCATTGCTGTGCTCCAAGTACAGTATCTGTGAGGGGTTGGAGTGTTGTGGCACCAGTGCCTAAGGCCCAATTTTTCAGCCCCTGTTTAACAGGGGCGTGTCATTACAATTTTTGAAGCAATACTTTGCAACAGGGCTCATTGCTGTGCTCCAAGTACAGTATCTGTGAGGGGTTGTAGTCTTGTGCCACCAGTGCCTAAGGCCCAATTTTTCAGCCCCTGTTCAACAGGGGCATGTAATTACAATTCTTGATCTAATAATTCACAGCAGGGCCCATTGCTGCACCCACCAAGAGTAACTCTGAGGGCTTACAGTGTTGTGGCAACGCCACCACCACCACCACCACGAAAGGCCCAATTTTTCAGCCCCTGTTCAACAGGGGCATGCAATTACAATTCTTGATCTAATAATTCACAGCAGGGCCCATTGCTGCACCCACCAAGAGTAACTGTCAGGGCTTACAGTGTTGTGGCACCAGCACCACCATCAAAGGCCCAATTTTTACTACCACTGTTCAACAATTATATGTAATTAAAATTCCTGATATAATAGTTGACAGCAGGGCGTTCCAGCACCAACCAAGAGTAACTGTGAGTGCTTACAGTGTTGTGCCAACACCAACAACTAAGGGGCCTATTTCTGCAGAGTATATACGGCAGGTCCCTACTTTCAAACATCCAACTTACAAACGACTCCTACTTGCAAACGCAAGAAGACAACAGGAAGTGAGAGGAAATCTACCCCTTGGAAGGAAAATTCTCTCCTGTAAGAATTAATATGGGAGAAAGGTGTCTCCTCTCTACTGATGCTTTATCACCAATCCTTGTTTCAAGAAAAACACCACATTTCAAAAACAGTTGTCATTGGGACGGAAAGTGAGGTGAAATGTTCTGAACAGGGGCACAGACAGCAAAACAAATGTTACAGGGGTGATAACCCATACCTATGTTTTCCAAAAAGTTTAAAAATAGATTTTTTGGCTGGAGCTACACTTAAACAATGTACCTGTTCAAAATTACAAACAGATTCTACATAAGAACAAACCTACAGTCCCTGTCTTGTATGCACCGCCTGTATACGGCTGTTCAGAGTATATAGGGCCTTTTTTATTTTATGTGCGGGGTTCCCCTTAATATCCATACAAGACCCAAAGGGGCTGGTAATGGGCTGGGGTAGGGGGGGGGGGGGTCATGGGGTAGCTATGCCATTTTTCTTAAAGATTTTCATCCATATTACCGGGACCAGACATTACATTAAAGCCGCAAGCAGTTTAAAATGGCTTTTTTTTCCTTTAGAAGTGTCATTTTGTGCAGGGACAGTTCTAAACACGGGAAACACGTGGCACTTCACAGGCATACTTTAGACACCCCCCAGGTACGATATTTAAAGGAATATTTGACTTTTTTTTTTTCACTTTATGCATCATTAAAATGACTGCTCCCGAAAAACGACCGTTTTTAAAACTTCTTTTTGCATTGATACATGTCCCCTGGTGCAGAACCCGGGTTCCCAAACTCTTTTTAGGACAATAACATGCATAATAGTTGTTATAATTAGCACTTTAGAATTCGAACGTTCGCATCCATTGTATTTAATAGGGTTCTAATGTTCGTACGAACTTTCGGTCCGTTCGCGGGTTCTGGTGCGAACCGAACCCGGGGGTGTTCGGCTCATCACTACTGGTGATGTTTGTGTCAGTTAGTCAGTTCCCACCCAGTGTCAGTTAGTGTCAGATTGGCTGCTGCACCATCACAGTCCCACTATAAGTCTCTGATCACCGCCATTACTAGTATAAAAAATAAATACATATATATATATATTTCATTCATTCATTCATACACACACACACACACACACACACACACCCTAGTTTGTAGATGCTATAACTTTCACACAAACAAATCAATATATACTTATTGGGATTTTTTTTAAGACATATAGCAGAATACATTTTGGAAGAAAGTTGATTTCTTTTTTTTTTTTTATTGGCTGTGTTTTTCATGAGCCAGTACGTCCCGTTCGGATGAACCGTAAATCACATTATCCAGGTGATACACCCTATTGAGTATCTTGTCTGGTATGAGAAGATTTTCCTTTGACAGCTCTCCGGAGGCCAGGGGTCTTGGCTTGGCTCATATTCCTGTAAGACCCTTCACCACCTTGGAAGGTGAACACATGGTGAAGGGTCTTACAGGGATATGAGCCAAGCCAAGACCCCTGGCCTCCGGAGAGCTGTCAAAGGAAAATCTTCTCATACCAGACAAGATACTCAATTGGGTGTATGACCTGGATACTGTAATTTACGGTTCATCCGAACGGGACGTACTGGCTCATGAAGGGAGGATTACAACAGTAAAGGCCGCGGCTGGGTTACAGTTGAATGTCCCAAACCGCTTGCCCTCTGGTAAGCTCCCTCCCCTTCTGTTGGTGGTGGATACCTCACGGTTTACTTTGAGTAGTCACTGTGGTGTGATATCTGTGGCTCCCCCGATATAAGGATTTATGGACATTTGTTGAATACCATTGGACTATTTGGTGCAAAGCCTGCTAGTTCACTATGCGCATTTAAAATAAGCATAAAATTCCTATTAGGCTTCGGTCCAAATTCCTACAAGTGGCGCAGTTTTTTCTTTTCCATTGTTTGAGGTGTTGTCACACTATTTCTGCTGCCTGAGGTTTAATTTTTATATATTTTTTTGTAATTTTTAATTGTTTGCTAGCGCAGTTTTTTTATCCTTTATAAATCTCTATTCATGAAGGAGGGGCAGGGCTGTCTTAATGCATGGGCACCCCTGGGCACTCTCCAGGGGCCCCAGGTGCATGGGGCCCCATGATAATCTTTAATTGAATCAAACTTGCCAGCTGTCCCAGATTTGCCGGGACAGTCGTGCATTTTACGAAACTGTCCCGGTATGGCTGTTTCCCAGGAAGCATCCCAGAACCAGTACTGTCCCCTCCTTTTCCCAGTTTGTGCCCTCCTGATCCCCCTGTACTGTGCCCTATGTGTTGATCAGTCTTTGATTTTTGGCCTGTTTTCTTATTGTTAAAAATCGATTTTATTGAAAGTACTAATGAATATATGTTTATTTCTATCAACTATTTATACTTTAATTTTTGAGAATAGGTGTGTAAATTTGGGCAGGCTGGTAGGGGATTCGGTGCATTACTTTGCCCAGGGGCCAATGATGCTATGAAGACAGCCCTGGGGGGGGGGGGGAATACTTCCGGTGCTCAAGTAGTTAATCCCGTTTTAACAAATTTATTGTGCCCAGAGTTGGTCTTTAAGCATACAAAAACGAAAAAACACATCAAATATATTACAGATCAAAAGCTTGAAAAAGGTGACTTGTCCTGCAAGGCAGAAAGGAGCAGAACTCCGATATACATAAATAGTATGCATCATAACTGTATATTACATTATATGACTAAAGAACTTAACGAATTTCTCTTTAATTTAGATGTTTCATGTAAAAGTACTACAAAATGTATTCTGAATTACAATATCTATATATTTCCCCTCCAATATGTGAATTCTCAGATATGAAAAATTAAGATTATTGTGTGATTAACTCATGTTGCACAGGTGAAAGATTGTTCATTAAATTGGAGGGTATTTTAGTCTGAATGTCTGCATTTCTAATAAATTTCCCCCGGCAGCCCCACATAAGCCTATACTACTCTGCTGATGTGATATATCTTGTGTACAGGTTCTGTGAGGTTTGGTAATCTATTGTCTTGAAAGCAGCATAAAACACGGGTCACCAGTGGGACATTTTGCTTTAGATCACGGAGATACATGTCACTGAAAATACCACCTTCCGCTCTGTGCTGACAGGCAATGAAGATATTGTGCTTTGGTGACAATAAAATTACTTTGATGAACAAAAAGTGCTTAAAAAAAAAAAAACTTGTAGAAGTTACCTGTAGGATTTTATGGTTCATTTCTCCCACTAAAGGAAAACTCTGAGCAAAACCAAAGTTAAAGCTGAAATGTAGGTATGGATATTTTTGCGTATCCAGCTTGGATCAGTGTAATGTAGCACCCTCCTAGATAGGTTGCTATATAAGTCAGGTACATTTTGTTTTTAGTTATTTTTGGGCTCCTCTGTGGTCAGTGGAGCAGTGTGTGATTATTTTGGGCTGTTCTACGCTTCACTGACTGCAGGCTCAACTACACATTCCTGCCTTCTTGTGGATTCTAGAAGGTAGTGGGCTGAAAGAGGCAAATCCACAGCCTGAATATTTATGTGGTCTCAGCCTATCTCTGGTGGAGGGTGCCCAGTAGGTGGCTGGGGAGTACATACATATTTTTAAGCTCGTTAAAGCTTGGGCAGCCAGGGTTCTTGTCCAAGAGGAGAAGTTTCCAGTCTGAAGGGCTATTCCCCCTCCAGGCAACCCAGCTGAAATTCTGTATGTCCTCATCAAGGTCCAAGAGATGCTAAAGTTGGGGGGCCCGTTTGCTGATAATTTCTGAAACTAAGCAAGGGATTTCACTGGGGTTCTGGTCTGGAGGGTTCACTAGGAAAATGGCTGTCTGATACTGGAAGGAAGCATCCAAGTATCCAGGGACATTGTGAGTATAGACCTGAGTGCAGGATCCTGGCGACTGTTGCTGCTGCTATCATTTGTGTGTCAGTATTAGTCTTTGCCTGGCCTGAGATGTCCCTGACAGTGCCCCAGCACAGTCCAATATGAGTTATTACAAAAGGGGACTGTCCTAGGGAGTAGCGCCAATGTGAAGAGTGTCCTCTCAATGCTGCCCACAATTAATGGAATATCCCACAGCTCCTTATGTCCTATCCATACACTGTTCATTGGGCCAGAAAGAGTGACTGTTGCTGTGCGCCTGGCTGCTGCTGCACTAATTTGGGAGAGGAACCTGTTGCAAATCAGCCAGCCTTATGGGTGTGAGCGCTACAGTAAGCGCATACATTCCATACCTGGAATATGCATACTTACTGTGGTCCAAGCTGGATATGCAAAAATATCCATACCTGGAATCCAGCTTTAAGATATATAGAAACAAGTCGACCTGGTCTGATCAAACCAGGATATGAACAGTATCTGGCAAATTTGCACAACCAGATAAAAACAGAGGATCTCTGATCTTCCGGGTGAACCAACTTTTTTTTTTGGATGATCTGACAAAAGGGTAACCTTAGGACTCCATATCAGCTTAATACTTTGCCATTGGCGGTCCCTCATTTATGTAATTGACAAGCTACATGCAATGTAATGTGAGAATTGGCGCTGTTCTCACATTACATAATGTGCCAAGTACAGTAAGTATTGTGTTTTGCGGCTCTCTTTTTTTTTTTATCAGAAAACATATACACATTAAAAACACATAGCCGTGTCTATGTATAAAATGTACACTGTATGAATCCACACAGTCAGAACAAAAATTTGCTGTATTGTCTCCAGTATGATTAGTTTCCTTATGATCAGCGCCATCTAATGACCAAATTGCATGTTTTCTTTCAAATAATCTCAATCAGGAAAAAAATGCATTATGGTCACTAGATGGCGCTGACAATACAGGAACTAATCATAGAGAAAACATGGCAAATTTTTATTCTGATCATGCAGATGTTTATCACATTCAGAAAAATAAATGCCAAGAAGTCCAATATAACCAGTAAAGAGAGACAGTTTTTGTGTAGTTACATTGGATGTGGTTAAAATGTTAGCCATATCTAAAGAGATGCACGCTGGACCAGTTAGAAGCAAGTGACACCAGTGGGAACAAATGAAATACTGATATTTGAAAGGTTCTTGTAAAACAAAAAATAGATTGGTCATTCAGTTCTATATAGAGTGCCTTGGAAAAGTATTCATACCTCCTTGACATTTTCCACATTTTGTCATGTTACAACCAAAAGTGTAATTGTATTTTATTGGGATTTCATGTGATAGACCAACACAAAGTGGTGCATAATTGTGAAGTGGAAGGAAAATTATAAATTATTTTCCATTTTTTTTTACAAATAAATATCTGAAAAGTTTAGCGTGCATTTGCATTCAGCCCCCTTTACTCTGATTCTCCTAACTAAAAACCAGTGGAACCAATTGCCTTCAGAAGTCACCTAATTAGTAAATAGAGTCCACCTGTGTGTAATTTAATCTTAGTATAAATACAGCTGTTCTGTGAAGCCCTCAGATGTTCGTTAGAGAACCTTAGTCAACAAACAGCATCATGAAGGCCAAGGAACACACCAGACAGGTCAAGGATAAAGTTGTAGAGAAGTTTCAAGCAGTGTTAGGATTTAAAAAAAATCCCAAGCTTTGAACATCTCACGGAGCACTGTTCAATCCATCATCTGAAAATAGAAAGAGTATGGCATAACTGCAAATCTACCAAGACATGGCCGTCCACCTAAACTGACAGGCCAGACAAGGAGAGCATTAATTAGGAGAAGCAGCCAAGAGACCCATGGTAACTCTGGAGGAGCTGCAGAGTGCACAGTTTAGGTGGGACAATCTGTCCACAGGACAACTATTAGTCCTGCACTCCACAAATCTGGCCTTTATGGAAGAGTGGAAAGAAGAAAGCCATAAGAAGTCCTGTTTGCAGTTTGCAAGAAGCCATGTGGGGGACACAGCAAACATGTGGAAGAATGTTCTCTGGTCAGCTGAAACCAAAGTTGTACTTTTTGGCCTAAAAGCAAAACGCTATGTACGGTGGAAAACTAACACTGCACATCACCCTGAACACACCATCCCCACTGTGAAACATGGTGGTGGCAGCATCATTTTGTGGGGATTCTTTTCTTCAGCAGGGACAGGGAAGCTTGACAGAATTGATGGGAAGATGCATGGAGCCAAATACAGGGCAATCTTAAGCCTCGTACACACGGTCGGACTTCCATCGGACTTTTCCGTGGATTTTTGTCCGAACGGAGTTGGCCGGGAACACCCATAGCATACACACCACAGGACTTTTCTGCAAACTTTCTTAAAACTTCTTACAACATCACTTGTTTTTTCTGCTCTTTTCTGATCTTTACTGCCACCCTTTGGTCAACTTCTGCTATTGTTGGTTGATTTTAACATTGGTTGTTTTGTCCATCGGACTAAAGTCCGATGGTTTTCTGTACACACGGCAGGACTTTGCTCCATAGGACTTTTGTTGGGCAAAAGTTTGTCCGTTCGCAGACCCAACTTTTGTCCGATGAAAACAAAACCAAACTCAAAAGTTTGTCCGATGGAACGTACACACGGTCGGATTGTTGGTCCAACTTGCTTAAAACTAAGTTTGTTGGGCAAAAGTCCGACCGTGTGTACGGGGCTTTAGAATAAAACCTGTTGGAGTCTGCAAAAGACTTGAGACTGGGGGGGAGGTTTACCTTCCAGCAGGACAACGGCTCCAAACATACAGCCAGAGCTACAATGGAATGGTTTTAATGCAAAGCATATTCATGTGTAAAGCCCCGTACACACGGTCGGACTTTTGCCCAACAAACTTAGTTTTAAGCAAGTTGGACCAACAATCCGACCGTGTGTACGCTCCATCGGACAAACTTTTTTGAGTTTGGTTTTGTTTTCATCGGACAAAAGTTGGGTCTGCGAACGGACAAACTTTTGCCCAACAAAAGTCCTATGGAGCAAAGTCCTGCCGTGTGTACAGAAAACCATAGGACTTTAGTCCGATGGACAAAACAACCAATGTTAAAATCAACCAACAATAGCAGAAGTTGACCAAAGGGTGGCAGTAAAGATCAGAAAAGAGCAGAAAAAACAAGTGATGTTGTAAGAAGTTTTAAGAAAGTTTGCAGAAAAGTCCTGTGGTGTGTATGCTATGGGTGTTCCCGGCCAACTCCGTTCGGACAAAAATCCACGGAAAAGTCCGATGGAAGTCCGACCGTGTGTACGAGGCTTTAGAATGGCCCAGTCAAAGTCCAGACCTAAATCCAACTGAGAATATGTTGCAAGACTTGAAAATTTCTGTTCACAGGCGCTCTCCATCCAATCTGACAAAGCTTGAGCTATTTTACAAAAGAAGAATTTCACTCTCTAGATGTGCAAAGCTGGTAGAGACATCCCCAAAAAGACTTGCAGCGAAAGGCGGTTCTGCAAAGTGTTGACTCAGGGGGTCTGAATACAAATGCACACCACACTTTTCAGAATCTGTGTCTATTATTCAACCCTTTCCGCAGGCAGCCAAGAAATGGCATCCAACACAAAAGCAGTGTACATTCAGCATCACAAAACACTGTGCACATTTTACAACACTTTTAGTGCTTAATCGTGAGGTCTTTAAAGTAGTATTAAACCCTCACAATTTTTGCTTAATTCCAGGAATTCAGCCACTTTAAAATGTGCTTACTATGAGCTAAGTCCAACAAGGTGTGCACCACCTCATGGACTTATCTCTTATTTACAACTGACAGTTTTACTAAAAACTGGTAATACAGTGATCACTATACTCCCAGCGCTCTGACAGGATTGATGCTGCCTTCTCATGCAGCAGCCATTCTGACCGCCCCTTTGACTGTCCTTTAACAGAAGGCTTTGTATTTTGTGAACTGTGTAACGGCACCCCAAATACGAAAGGGGGTTAACGCCGTTTAAGATGTTCCCTCTCCTGGACACACATTCGCTGTCGATCCTCCACAGCCAGCCGACCACTTGCCCTAGGAATTAATCCTTCTGGAAGAACGAGACGTACTCTGTCTCTTCCAGGATAGAGGAGTCTCTTTATTGAAGAAAATATTGCAACTTTTATACACATCTACTACTGCATTAGTTTAACATGAACAATGGCCCAACTCCACCCACACATAACAAGGCCCAATACCCATTATTTTGACGTCTGTTAGGCTTCAAAAGACTTTACACAATAGAACGTAATGACCTTCAATACACATCTTATAATGAAAGGGTTGGTAGACGGTCCGTCTGCCGAGTACAATGCACACAGGCATAGAGTTAACTATCCATTTCACACCAAAAGGGTCTCCAGACCCTCCTAGACTCATTTACAACACAAGCAGGCAGGTGATTAACCTGTCTGCTGCTAGTTCCACAACCTATAATTATAGGCTTAATTCCCACAAGCCACAATATACAATAGAATGCAAATCACCTTAACTCCTCACAGCAATTATTACACAACCCCCCCCCCCACCTTCACAGTACACATCCAATCTAGATACAATGTATGTGCAGCATTGAATATGGCTATCATAGACCATATTGGGGTTTTCATTCACCCTGTGCCCCTAATAGAGACACAGGGTGGTTGACACATAAGAGGCATTGGAGGAGCTGAAGCAAGGGTATCTCATACTTTCTAAGCGATTCTGAGTTCCCCGGGCCTTCCCGTTACAAACTGCGTGGGGGGGTATACATGAGGGTCATCAGGGGCACGGTGTGGTGTGTGAGAAGGGAAATTGGGGGGGGGGGGCTTTGTGTGTTGTACTGGTGGAAGGGGGAATTGTGAAATTGCACTCTGAGCATTATGGACTCCATACTGGTCCCCTGCGCTTTGTACTTTGCACCCCTGACCTCTGTCAGGGGTGCATGTTAGGTATTCATTTATTTGGCATAACATCATCTTTTATAATTTACCAAATAATTGAGTATTATTTTGTATGTGTGTGCACTAAAATGCAATAAAGGGTATTTTTTCCTGAAAATTTGTATCAAAAGAAAAACGCTGCACAAATATTGTGCGACATAAAAAATTTAAACCACAACCATTTTATTTTTCAGGGCATCTGCTTTAAAACAAAAAATGTATAAATGTTTTGGAATTCTCAGTAATTTTCTTAAAAAAAAAATGCTGATTTTTGAATGCACGACAGAAAATGTCAGACTGTGCAGTGTAAAATATATAGATAAAATAATTTTACTAATGAACAATACCTTCTTGGCAGGGTTTCTGAAGTTTAATGATAAATCTTCCTGCATATGCAGTATTTTAAAATTGCATTGTACAATAGGTTAACAACACAATTCTTGCAGAACCATGCCCATTTTAAAATGAATGCCCCGCCCATAATAAAATAAAATTTGTCCACAGTGATTTGCTGGATGCACATCAAAAATGTGTCCCTAGAAATAGTTTAAAAATGGCAAAACTGGACAAAATAACACAAGCTCTTAACCAGTGGTGGCTGGTCATGCAGGGTGCAGGGGTGCCGCCCCCCTAATCCATGTGGCCGGCCCCTAATCGACATGCTGAACGCCGAACACATGGATTCCAACGTTTTTTTTTTTTCATTTGAAGCACGTGGCTTCAATAAAGGGTGAGCTCTGGATGCAGAGCACTGCGGCCGGAGCCCAACCAGTTGTGTGACATTAGCAAAATAATATTCACTAATGTTTTCCTGTTTCTCCTCCCGAGACCCGATTGGCCGGGAATCCCAAGACCCGATTGGCCACGAGTCCTAACTCCTGATTGGCCAGGAGGAGAAGCGACTGCTGGGACTCGGGAGGAGATTCAGGGGTGGAAGCCTCTAAAGCCGCGACCTGGATGGGGTAAGTGGGGGGGGGGGGGCCTGGCGGGCGATTGATGGTGGGGAAGCAGCGATCAATCGAGCGAGGTTATGTGGTTGGTTGGCCGGCTGGCTGGGGGGGCCGCGGCATGCCCCCCAAGAAAATTGAGCACCAGCCGTCACTGCTCTTAATTCTACAAAATGTTTCTTTAACCACTTCAATACAGGGGCTTTTTATACCACTTCCATACCGGGCCTATTCTAGCACTTCTCTCCTACATGTACAAATCATCATTCTTTTGCTAGAAAATTACTCAGAACCCCCAAACATTATATATGTTTTTTTAGCAGACACCCTAGGGAATAAAATGACGGTCATTGCAACTTTTTTCCTTGCACGGTATTTGCGCAATAATTTTTCAAACGCCTTTTTTTTTTTTTTTTTAAATGGTTTCATGAATTAAAAAATAACAAAACAGTAAAGTTAGCCCAATTTTTTGGGAAAATATGAAAGATGATGTTACACCGAGTAAATATATACCTAACATGTCATGCTTTAAAATTGCGCACACTCATGGAATGGCGTCGGTACTTAAAAATCTCCATATGCGACGCTTATTTTTTTTTTACAGGTTACCAGGTTAGAGTTACAGAGGAGGTCTAGTACTAGAATTGTTGCACGCGCTCTAACGCACGCGGTGATACCTTACATATGTGGTTTGAGCGGCGTTTACATATGTGGGCGGGACTTACGTGTGCATTCGCTTCTGATCGCGAGCTACCGGGGACAGGGGCGTTTTAATTTTTTTTTTATTATTTTTTTTTTTTTACTTATTTATTATTATTTTTTACACTTATTTAACTTTTTTTTTTTTTGATCACTTTTATTCCTATTACAAGGCATGTAAACATCCCTTGTAATAGGAATGTGTGTGACAGGTCCTCTTTATGGAGAGATGCGGGGTCAATAAGACCCCACATCTCTCCTCCAGGCTGGAAAACATGAGATCGTGAATTTTTTTTTCACTGATCTCATGTTTACTAGCCGCAATGGCGGCTTTGTTTACATCTGAGGACCGGGCGTGACGTCATCACATCGCGCCCGGGCCTCTGATAGTCATAGTGATGACTGGTGACCATCTGATGGCGGTGGGAGGGGGGGATGTCCCCTCCCGCCGCCTTTAAGAACGATCAAGCAGCGGAACTGCCGCTATGATCGTTCTTATGGTGCACAGAATCGCCGGCAGAGAAAAAGGATATCTGAATGATGCCTCTAGCTGCAGGCATCATTCAGATATACCCTTCAAACCCAGGACGTCATATGACGTCCACCCAGGATGGGAGATCCCATCTGTGGACGTCATATTACTATGGCTGGGTATTGAAGTGGTTAACCAGTGGCAAAGATTTATGGAACACTCATTATCAAGCTTGGAAATATCCCAACTGATGACACCATTTCTTTATACTGCATGGTATATTAAAACAAATATAAATAATTCTCTGGACAGACTAAGAATTCAACCGATTCCTCCACTAAGTTGCTGCGATGCTAAGTTGCTGCGAAAATTCTAAGGACCACATTACTATCAACAAACAACTGTTTATATTCGTAATAATATAAAGTAATAGTAAGGATTTTTCTTTATTTTATTTTATTCATAGTTTTCTTTGTTCTTTTTTCTTTTTTTTTTCTATATTTCATAGTTGATCTTCTATACAGATTAATTGGTTGTATTATCAGTTAAATGCAAAATTATTCATACATGCTTCCACTATAAATAATAATTTGGTAATAGTTACCTATTTACATATATGTTAATGTGATTAAAACAGCATGATATTAGGTACAAAGACATAATAACAATTCAGTAAAAGGAAACATTGGTAGTGGGTTAGATACAAGCTTTGTAAATCTACCCATTTCTGTTTGTGACTTGTAAATTGCAAAGTTTCAATAAAAATATAAAAAAAAAAAATAAATTGCAAAACTATTGGCAACTATGCATTGGTCACAATAAAAAAAAAAAATCGCCCTAAAACTAATGGTTAAAATTCTTACCCCAGCACTTGCATTTTACAGCTTTTAAAGCTTTCTCAGCGCTGCTTCCTGATCTTCCAGTCTTCAAAGGAAAGTGTTAGCAGTGGACAATGCAGTCTATAGTCTGTTAGCTTGGAGAAGGGAGGGAGAGAGGCAGGGGAGTGCCTTGCCATTCTAGGCTATAGGGCTGTGTGTTTCTATTGATGCACACAGTGCAGGGAGACTCAATCTAGTCTCTGCATGTAATGGTGGCTCTATAGGATGCTGCACGAGAAAGGAATCACCCTGAAATAGGAAGCCTGGGGCAGTGGTAAAGGCATTTATTCCCTGGAATACATAAAGGATGTCATAGATATTCTTTAGAAATCCGTCTCATGGTAATGTGACAAATGGTGGAACTGTGATTTATGTACATGTCAAGAAGTTGTATTTGAATATGTCAAGGACTGTCACAGGCATGACTGGAGTTTTACAGGCAGAGAAGTTATTTGGAGAAGTTGGGAGGGTAATGAAAACATTAAATTGGTCTTTAAGAGGAACTTAAAGTGGTTGTAAAGTCAGCATATTCAATACCTGCCATCTCCTCTGTTTTATCAAGAAAGTGCCGTGTGTCAGTTTTTTTTTATTTTTTTTTAAATTTTAGTCCTAAATACCTTTTTCTCACAGCACCTCTGTGTGATTATGTGTCCTCCTCCTCTCTACCTTCCCGATCTAAGGAATACGGAGGAAGGGGCTTAGCTACCCCTCTGATGTCAGCCGGCCAGCAGAGGAAGGTCACGTGACCACACATCAGTGCTGTGAGAAAAGGTATTTAGGGTCAGAATTTTTTTTAAAATGGACACTCAGCACTTTATATCTTGATATATATTTCTTGATGAAACAGAGTGGATGGCAGGTATTTATAAATGGTATTGTCAAGCCACAGGGAAGAGCAGCAGGAGGGGAGGGGCAGAGAGGAGAGGAGATAGGCTCTCACACACAGGCTTCGGAACTGACAAGGAGGGGGAGAGGGGGAGAGAGACTCATAGCAGAGAGCAGGATGATGGAGGCACAAACTGACCAGCAGCCATGATTACCGTGGTCAGCACACATCTGGGGACACAGGAACAGGCAGGATCAACCAGGTATTTTACAACATAGAAAGGGACGAATTACATGGCACAAGCACTGTGCTTTAGATCGTGCCTTAAAGAAACAGAACCTTTTTTTTTTCCTTTTAGGGTTACAACTGATTTAAAGACAAATTTTGTTGCAGAATGTGTCACAATAATTACAGGTGTAACCCAATCAACAATTTGCTCCAACATAGAAATTGTATTTTTTACCTTTACTTCATTCATCACCGATATGGTAGTATTGCTTTATGAATATGCTGGAATATTAGCGATGAAAATGTAAATTGTCTCAAACAAAAACTACTTGAATTTGTCACATCATCAGTGTTTACAATGATTAGGTTGCTCGGTATTCTTGAATTTGGTGTAAAGGCTTCCAATTACATCCAGATCCCCAGAAACGTGTCGTAAATGCCTTACTAAATTGCCCCCATTGTCTTTGTACAAAGCTCGTCATACAGACTCAGGCATGTTGAACTTCTAGTGACCAGTATGAAAGAGTGAGAGCGATAACCTCAAATTTAACACACCTGCTCCCCATTCACACCTGAGACCTTGTATCACTAACAAGTCACATAACAACGGGAAGGAAAAATGGCTAATTGGGCCCAATTTGGACATTTTCACTTAGACCACTTTCACACTGAGGCGCTTTTCAGGCGCTTTCACGCTAAAAAAAATCGCCTGAAAACTTATTTATATTAAAATCAATGAATGCTTTCACACTGAGGCAGTGTGCTGAAAAAACGCCCCTCTCCATTGAAATGAATTGAAAGCACCTGAAAAGCGCTTCAAAAGCGTTCAGTGTTTTACTGGCAGTTTTTTAAGCGCCTCAGTGTGAAAGTGGCCTAAGGGGTGTACTCACTTTTGTGGCCAGCAGTTTAGACATTAATGGCTGTGTGTTGAGTTATTTTGAGGGGACAGCAACTTTACACTGTTATACAAGCTGTACACTCACTACTTTACATTGTAGCAAAGTGTCATTTCTTCAGTGTTGTCACATGAAAAGATATACTAAATATTTACAAAAATGTGAGGGGTGTACTCACTTTTGCAAGATACTGTTGGACTAAATTGTTCTAATTGTGACAATTCTTCAGACAAAGAAAAAATAAATTCAGTAAACCTTTAGAAAGTAAACGCGATAATATTAAAATGTATATAAATAATTTTAATAATTTGTATGTACAATAACAAAAAAAATATACCATCAAAAAATTCTGTATTACAAAAATACATTTGGTTGGGCAACATATTTTGATTTAGCGATTTACATAAATGATATACATATTAACAAGTATATTTTAGACGGCAGAACCAGATTTCTTTCACTGATCTTCCTTCATTATACTGAAACCTGATTGGTTGCTATGCTTAAAGCCAAGCTCCAGGCAGATAAAAAAAACAAAAAAAACACAAATGAATGCAGGTAACTATTCAAAAATTATTTTAATGCATTGGATTGCAAGTGCATCTGAAGCCAACCACAGACATCAAATCTCAGCTGGTTCAGCAGAGACCGGCAGAGGTTCAAAACACGTATGAGCAGGCAGAATGTACCCAAGCTGATTGATCGATCAACTTTGGTACAACCAGCCTGTCAGATTTTACCTGCAATTATTGCTAGCGGCTACTATAGATGCTAGCAGTAATTACCGTTTTCCCTACCCCTAGACACTTACTGTATGTTAACCACTTCAGCGCCTTAATGACAAGGCCACTGATTACTGTATAAATGTCACTGGCAGGGAAGGCGTTAACACTAGGGGGAGATCAACTGGTTAACTGTGTTCCCTAGATGTGTTCTAACTGTGGGGGGGAATGTGGCTTACTAGAGGAGGAGACAGATCGTTGTTCCTACACACGATCTGTCTCCTCTCCCATGACAGAACCGGGATTTGTGTGTTTACACACACAGATCCTGGTTCTCGCTTTGTCCCGAGCGATCGCGGGTGCCCGGCGGTCATCGCGCCCGCCTGCACGCACATCGGCTCCGGGGACACGCTGTGGGCACGTGCCTGCTAGAGCGTCTTAAAGAGCCGACGTGCAGCTACGACGGCTCGCCCAGGGGAGCCATCCTGCTGCAGTATAACTGCGGCGGCTGGTCGGGAAGGGGTTAAGCCAGCCACAGACTGAGTGATTTTCTTTCCTGCAATTAACGATTCCCCCATCAACACGGTCAGTTTTGATAGGGGGAATGCCTCTTGCGGAGCCATTGTGTTCTCCCTCGCTCAGTCTATGTCCGGCTTAACATACAGTATGTATCTAGGGGTAGGAAGGCGACCAGGATATATTGGGTAATTGCAGTTGACAAAACTTCAAAAATCCATTTGCACATAAAACAGGTTCTGTATATGGATGCATTCCAACCATATATTTATTGTATTGCCTGGAGTTTAGCTTTAAAGGATACAACCCATAAGCTACCTCTGCCCTCCTAAAGTACAAGTGGTCATGCTGGCCGGACTTCAGTAGTTTAGGTCACCGTCCGGGTACAAACACAGAGAATTTTTTTATTTTTTTTCTAAAAAGAAAAGAAGAATTCTAACAGTGAATATGGTTTTCATTCAGGAAAGTCCATTCATTACAGACTTGATTGGTAATGACAAATTTCATTTGAAAATACTTCAAAATTTCATTTGCCAAGTAATCAAATGTACTGAGAATTTTTGTTTTCATTTGAAAATCCTACTAGTGTATGGGCAGCTTTAGGAGACAACCGGCATGGCTCTCAGGGTAAGTGTTAAAGCAGTATTAAACCCAAACATTCTATTGCCGCTTACCGCAACTCTTATGCCGCGTACACACAATCGGAATTTCCGATGGACTAAAATCCGATGGAATTTTCCGTCGGAATTCAGATGAAGCTGACTTCCATCAGTCTTTCATACACACTGTCAGACTAAATTCCGACCGTCCAAAGTGCGGTGACGTAAAACACTACGATGAGCCGAGAAAAATGTATTTCAATGCTTCCGAGCATGCGTCGACTTGATTCTGAGCATGCGTGGGTTTTTTCTCCAACGGAGTTCCACACAGACGATAGGAATTTCCTATCGTTTTTTTTTCCATCGGATAAAAATAAAACATGTTCTATTTCTAAACACCAATGGAAAAAAGTCCGATGGGGCCCACACACGAAACGTGGCTGCATTATTTTTCTTTTTTAGGCTTTCTTTTCTTTATTTTCACCTGATGATCTTGCCAGTAAAGCCAGATCGAATCTCAGCCAGCCTAGCAGGAACCAGCCGAATTTTAAACCATCTATGGGCAGGCTGGTTGTACTGAAGTTGATCTATCGAACGACTTTGGTACAACCCACCTGTCATGTTTTTTTCATAAAATTTCTGTAGCTACCAGCAATTATTGTGGGGAAACCTCCTGCATGCAAGAATACAAAAGCAAAGCAGGAGAGATTTCTCCATCAACACTGACTATGTTCTTGGGAAGATTGAGGGATTGCCTTTCCTTCAACCCATGGTTGCTGTAAAACTGCTTGCTGTAAAATGATTATAAAGTCTTACTTGGATTGTGGCTTCAATTTGTTAGATGTATTAGCAGTTTTAGCGATACACTAACACTTCCCGCCCCCCAGACTGACAATGCTGCTGTCCAAAAGGCGTCCCCTGTGCTCCTTCATCCAGAGTGGAGGCAATCTAATATAGGAGGTGTATCACTGGCCGGATCACCAGGTGAAAAGGGGGGGGGGGGGGGAGTCACACTTTGTCGGCAATAGAAATGTTCAAATCAGTACAACTCCGACTTTACGGTGCCACACTGATTTGAAAAAAAGGTTCCTGCGCTATTTTTGGCGATTTCAGGGCCGACTTGCATAGACCTCTGTGTATGAAGTCGCACAGATGTCAGTCAAGTCGCAACTGAAGTCGCACTGACCTGCGGCTTTGAAATCATGCAACTTCAAGTGAAGTTGCATGATTTCAAAGTAGGATTCAGTGTGAACGGGGGCTAAATTAGTGGCAAGTGTCATCAGGCAATCCTGTTATTGACCAAGTCCTGGCAATGTACAAGTTCACATAAAAAGGTCCAGTAGCATATAATAATAATAATAATAATATGTCATTGCTGGCCAAAATGGCAACGTTAAACATGGTTTTCTAACTGCCCTTGAATGCTTTTGTAGCCATTGATTACATAGGATCCTGAGCAGGAGAAAAATAATCGACTAAGATATACAGTACACACAACGATAATCACAGCTCATAGGAGGTAGAACATTTTACTTCTTCTAAGGCTTCATTCACATGGCCATCCAAAAAATTTATGGATATCACAACGCGTGTTTTCTAGGAGAAAAGTTCCTGCGTAATAATCAGTAAAATACTTGTATATAGACGCATTTAAATGCATAAAGATGCGTATGTGTACATAATTTGTTTGTATAGTATAACAATAATTTCCTTTGTTTAGACTTAATTTATGAGCATACAAACGCGTATACATGCACGTAAAGCACATGTTCTTAGACGCAGATTTTTCGAGTCTGTCTTACGGATCTGAAAACAGCTCCTGTCTAAGCACCTGTGTGAATAGATCCATTGAAAACAATTTAGCTTTGTTTAATTGTAATTGTTTTTTTTTGTTTTTTTACGGCCATGTAAATAAAGCCTAAAACAGACTCTGTATTGAAAAAAAAAAAGTACTTAAAGCCGCATTACACTCAAAAGTGGAACTTCCGCTTATCAGTCCCGTCCCCCCTCCTCCGGTGCCACATTTGGCACCTTTCAGGGGGGGAACGGGTACCCGTTTTTTGACAGGTACCATTCCCCACTTCTGGGAGACCGTGCCCTCCCCCCCCCCCAGGAATTTTGGCCCCCTCCTTCTTCCTCCACAGCCGGACCAATTAGAAAGCGCAGTGCGCTTCACACATGCGCAGTAGGGAACAGGCTGTGAAGCCAAAAGGCTTCACTGCCGGGTTCCCTTACCAGGAATGGCGGCAGCTGCACCTGACATCCGATCCGAAAATCGTCTGGGTGCCGACATCGCGGGCTCCCTGGAAAGGTAAGTGTCCTAATATTAAAAGTCAGCAGCTGCAGTATTTGTAGCTGCGGATCTAATTTTTCGTAGGGGGGGCCAGACCTCCTATTTAAAGTGTAACTAAAGGCAAAACATTTTTTTGTTAGTTTTTGGATAGAGATTAGAACCCCTGCTTTCTGTGTCCCTGTTAGGAAGATTCACTCTCTAGTTGTCATGGAAAATTATTGTAGCAATGTGGGATTTTTAAGGTGCCATACACAGAAAATATGAGAGAAGATATAAAATGTAACAATTTATTGATATACACACTTAAAATGTGTTAAAAAAGATACGAAAATATGGGCACATCTCAGTTACAGTGTCATAGTATATTCACTCATTCATGTGTTCCCAACATGTTTCGCCTGTCAATGCTTCTTCAGGAAATGAAGTCCACGGTTAGTATACAAGATATATATATATATATATATATATATATATATATATCTCTGTATCTTGTATACTAACCGTGGACTTCATTTCCTGAAGAAGCATTGACAGGCGAAACATGTTGGGAACACGACCATGATTCCGCTATAGCCAAATTTTAATTGTGTATATCAATACATTTTAAAATGTTATATCTTCTCTCATATTTTCTGTGTATGGCACCTAAAAAATCCCACATTGCTACAATAATTTTCAATCTAACTACCTAGGGATGTGGTGCGTTTATAGTTCATCACTTACCCACATTAAAACTCTTCTCTCTAGTTATGTTTAGTCAAATCACAAATTTTGGGTTAATAGAGGGGAAATCTTCCCATAGGGACACTAGTTCTGGTGACAACAATGGATTTCCTCACATGAAGGAATTTCTCCTCACTTCTGGTTTTGGCTATGGGAAATCACCCCAACGGGACAAAGATGGCAAAAAAGAAAAAGAAACGGACAGGGGTTATAATTCTCCCTTACTCTATCCAACATATAAAAAAAGTTTTTCTTCTTTAATTCTACTTTAAATACAGGTAGAAACTGCCACTGAATCTATAGTTCTGATGTTTAAAGCCATTATTCACATTGATGCCATGTTCAAGCCAAGTAAGGCAAAAATCATATTCTAAGGGACAGATTATCCTATTGGTGGTAAGATTTGTATATCAAGTCATCTGATTAGTTTAAATGAGCAGCCCATATAGTATGGGAAAGAAAGACAATAGCTGACTGTGTTGATGGGGGAATCTCTCATGCAGCTATAGGCGTGTGCAGGGGGTGTGCCTGGGCACACCCTAATCACTACGTGCAGTGCCGATTCCCTTTACTGCCAGGCTAACCCTGACCCGCAGTGCTGCTGGCGTCCCTCTTCACCTCTCCCCCCAGCTGCTGTGGGGGATATTTCAGGATGGAGAATGGGAAAGGGGCTAGTAAATATGTAATTTACCAGCCTCTTCATTTTCTAAATGAATACAGTGAACACACTCACTCACTGTGTTCATTCATAACTGAAGCATATTAAACAGTTTACTAGGTTTCAGTTTGTGAATGAACAGGAAGCCGCTTAGCACAGAGCACTCCCTATTCATTCACAGCCCCATGCAGCTGAGGCAGCAAAGAAAGGCTTGTGTGTTAGAGATTTAGGGTGCACACCTATGTCCGCAGCATTATCGTGCTCTGCCAGCCAGGAAGGCTCCCCGCCAGAACACAATGATTACTGCTAGTGGCTATACTGTAGCTACCGACAGTAAACATGTAAAAAACCAGACAGGCTGGCTGTATCCTAGTTGATTGACGGATTGACTTGGGTACAATAAGCCTGCCCATAGATGTATCAAATCTCGGCCGGTCTCTACTGAACCGGTTGAGGTTTGATCCATCTATGGCCGGCTTTAGCCCTTCAAAACAAGTGCTGTTCACAGTGAAACAAACCTATCCATTAAGGCACAGTGCAAAGTGCGTCAGACCACAGCAACCAATCAAAATTCATCTTTGAGGGATAGGACTCCGGCATTTGATGGTTTGCTATGGGTATCTTTTTTTTATCTTCAGCTTGCTTGTTGAACATTCAGTTATGTGAATATATTTAACAGCTGAACTACCACCGAGCGTTTCTTCATCTTGGGCATTGCTGTGCGTCCTCACTGCAACACGAGGAAAAGAAGTTGGAGTTTTCACAATGAACTGGCAAGAAATCCACCTCAGTGTTTTCTTGTAAGATAAAGTCGTATCGGCAGAATGATGTCCTGAAAAATAGAAAACACAAAAGATATTACAGGTTTTCTGTTGAAGAACATTTGAGCACTTACATTACCCAAACATCGCCCCAAGCATGAAATCCCTTATTTCATTTATAATCCCGCTTAGAGCCAAGGGGGATCAAAGCAAACTTGCTGGTTTGCCTCAAATAAGAAAAGATCAGGTTTGCTTTAAACAGGAACTAAAAACTTTATCGGAGCACCACAAACTGAAAACGCTATTTAATTCATTTTCGATATTCAAAGCAAACTCCATGTCTCCATGCTTTATTTTGTTGAGAAATCACCTTGAACTCCACCAACCCCCCAGCATTTCTAGCCACAGACATCTTGAGTAAGGCATAATTCATGTAATCCACCTGCCCTTAGCTCAGGCATTCAGGCAGGAGGGTGTGCTTAGCGGAGAATGCCCCTCCTCCAGTTAAAAGAAAAAAAAATGTCCATAAAGACTCATGAGATGTATGACGTAATTTTGGTCTGAGCAGATCTATACTCTCTCAATCAATATAAACTATTTTTATACACTACAGCCCTGGAAGATTTGGCTGCTCAATGACTGGGCCATTTTTTGCGATATGGCACTGCGTCGCTTTAACTGACAATTGCGCGGTCGTGCGGCATTGCACCCAAACAAAATTGACGTCCTTTTTCCCCACAGAGCTTTCTTTTGGTGGTATTTGATTATCTCTGCGGTTTTTATTTTTTGCGCTATAAACAAAAAAATAGCGACAGTTATGAAAAAAACACTATTTTGTACTTGTTGCTATAAAATATCCCCAATTTTTTTTTTTAAAAAGTAAATTTTTTCCTCAGTGTTGGCCGATATGTATTCTACATATATATATATATATATATATATATATATATATATATATATATATATATATATATATATTCTACATATTTTTGGTAATAAAAATCGCAATAAGCGTATATTGATTGTTTTGTGCAAAAGTTATAGCGTCTACAAAATAGGGGAAAGATTTACGGCATTTTTATTATTATTATTTTTTTTTTAATAGTAATGGCTGTGATCTGCGATTTTTATCGGGACTTAGACGTTATGGCGGACAGATCGGACACTTTTGACACATTTTTGGAACCATTGGCATTTATGCAGCGATCAGTGCTATAAAAATGCACTGGTTACTGTGTAAATGTCACTGGCAGGGAAGGGGTTAACACTAGGGGTTATCAAGGAGTTAACTATGTTCCCTAATGTGTGTCCTAACTGTGGGGGGATGGGACTTACTATAGGAGATGAGAGATTGTGGTTCCCAGATAGTAGGAACTCACAATCTCTCTCTCCTCTCCTCACAGAACTGGGATGTGCGTTTTTACACACACACGTCCCTGTTCTGCCTCTCGTGCCCGCGACCGCCGGTCACGAGCCTCGGCACCCCTGCTGTGCGGCGGCGCGCGCCTGCTATCCTGTTTTTTTGTTTGCCAGTCGGTCCGGGCTCCTGGTACTAGTGGGCTGTGTGCTCCAATCCCCTCCTATCTACACACCCGGACTAACAGCCAGACTCCGGGAACTGCTGTAGGAGAAATGAGGGAGCGGAGACCAACCGATATATGACACCAGCACAGGGACACTGCACACCGCACAGGCTGATGTCGCCCCCCCCCCCCCCCGCGCTGTTTGCGGTCAGTCCGGCACCTACCCCATTGTGGCAGGCAGCGTGCAGTGGCTCAGCGCTGAGTTCTCTCCTCCATGGCAGCTTCAAACTCCTCCCCTCCTCATAGGCATCCAATAGGATCGCCAGTCCTTTCAGCCAATCGGGTGACAGGTATCAGACCCACTGCCTGATTGGCTGGGAGGAGGGTCAGTTTTGCAACAGCGAATAATCATGCTCTGCTCTGCGCTCCGAGCCCACCCTATTTTGAAGCCTATTAGAGCCTCTGGCTCTAATTAGGTGCTACAAAAAACACACCTCTGCCCAACCCCGCCATAGGAATTCATGCACCTGGCATCCTGAAAAGGGGCCAGGTGCAGGGATAGGGAAGGTGGCGCCCGTGTGCCCACAATGGACGGGCCCCTGCCACCTACCTTTACCGCTAGCCAACCCACTGCAGTACATTTACTGTGGCAGGTCAGGTCATAAAGGTACATTCACATACCTGTACGTTGCGGCTTTTTTTTTTGGGACTGCTCGCACATGCGCGTGCGGACCCGGAAGACTGTTCTGCAATTCATTGCAGCACAAGCCATTCAGCAGGTCTCAGCTAATGATTTATGGCTGGCTCCCACTGATTGCCTGGGAGAATGACAGAAGGGAGCCCTGTGTAGGTAAACAACACAGGGCTCTCTTCATACAGCAGCAATGTGCCGTTTTGTTTCTCCCTGCAAAGCAGGCAGTAAAAGACCAGCACATTGCTTGGTAAAAGCAGCATATAGTACACACACTAAACATAGTTAGACACATTTAACCCCTTGATCACCCTAGATGTTAACCCCTTCCCAGTCAGTGTCATTAGTACAGCGACAGTGCTTATTTTTAGCACTGATCACTGTATTACTGTCACTGGAGATGTGAGTGGCATTTAGTCAGTTCCCCCTCAGTGTCAGTTGGTGTCAGATTGTCCGCTGCACAATCCCATTATTAGTCACTGAGCATCACCA
This sequence comes from Rana muscosa, assembly GCA_029206835.1. Lineage (NCBI taxonomy): Eukaryota > Metazoa > Chordata > Amphibia > Anura > Ranidae > Rana > Rana muscosa. Next base: position 110,424,952 of record CM055117.1, on the reverse strand, counting down.
TTACTAGTATTAAAATAAAATAAAAAGTAAATAAAAATTCCAGTAAATATATACACCATAGTTTGCAGACGCTAGAACTTTCACGCAAACCAATCAATATACACTTATTGGAATTTTTTGTGTTACCAAGGACATGTAGAACACATTTTGGCCAAAATTTATAAAGAACATATTTTAATAATTTTTTATTAGATATGTTTTAAAGCAGAAAATATTTTTTTTCTTTTTTTTTAATATATTCATTTTTTTGTTTAGATTGTAAAAGAATAAAAACCCTGTGGTGATCAAATTCACTATTTGTGTGAAAAACAAATATAAATTGTTTGTGGACAGCATTGCATGGTCGCGCAATCGCCAGTTAAAGTAGCACAGTGGCGAACTGCAAAAAAATGGTCTGGTCATGAAGAGCTCAAGTGGTTAAAGCATACCATGACAAAAACGGGTGATACCTGCTGTCACATTCAGTGAGCAGTACTGCCATCAAATGTGATTTAAGTGAATGGTGGCCCCTCCCACTTATATCGCTCCTATCTCCTACACTTTTTTTATTATTCAGTATGGGTGAATTTATTATTTTTTGCAAAGGCTGGGATATGCTCTTAAAGCGGAGTTACGCCTGGATAAAAAAAAAAATATTAAAATTCAGCAGCTACAAATACTGCTGCTGCTGACTTTTAATATATGGACACTTACCTGTCCAGGGACCCCGGGATGTCGGCACCCAAAGCCGACCCGTCCCTCCGCTCTGGCTACAGGCGCCGACATCCTTACTAAGGGAAACAGGAAGTAAAGCCTTACGGCTTCACAGCCTGTTTTCAACTGGGCATGTGCGAGTAGCGCTGCACTTTCTGAATGGTCCCTGCTGTCTTCTGGGGCCCGTGCGTCTTCCAGAAGACAGCAGGGGGGAAGGAGAAGGGGCTGGACATTGCGTAGTATCCGTTTCCCTCTCCCCCCTGAAAGGTGCCAAATGTGGCACCGGAGGGGGGGGGGAGGAACCCAATCAGTGGAAGTTCCATTTATGGGTGAAACTCCACTTTAAGGACAGCTAAAAAAAATAATACAGTAAAACCTTGAATTGCGAGCATAATTTGTTCCGGAAACATGCTTGTATTTCAAAATCACTTGTGTATCTAAGCGAATTTCCCCATAAGAAATAATGGAAACTCAGATTATTCGTTCCACAATCATGTATACATAAGTCTTTCAGTTTATAGTCCACATAAAAAGAGTATAGCAATGTGATATGATGTTTAACCATAAAGTGTCCATCCACAAATGGAAGCCTCCACAAGGGGATTAGAAGCAAAATCCAGCAGGAGCTACAGAGTATAAAAGAGAAGAGAGGTGCCTCCAAGTGTAGCAATATGGTTACATTTAATGAAGGTATCACATTTAGCAACTCACATGGTTGATGAATTAAACAAGCACATCTAAGAATGCAGGCATCTGGGGTAAAACTGTCCACATAGACCATCCTTCGCAATGCCGGCTCTCACCGATGTCAGTCTGCAATCATGACCGGGAAGACTACCCTGCAGTAGAGCAATCTGAAAGCGAGGCTTGAAGCGCTCGTGGAGCACAGCGTGGAAGGGATGTCATCGATGGGGGTGCAGAGTATGGTCTATGTGGACAGCTTTACTCTGAAACCTTGCATACTTAGATGTTTAATCATCAACCATGTGAGTTGCTAAATGTTGTACCTTCATTAAATGTAACCATATTGCTACACTTAGAGGTGCCTCTCTTCTCTTTTATACTGAGTTGTGACATGACGCTACTTGTATATCAAGACATCGCTTGTTTATCAAAATTCAAAATTCTGAAATAAATGTTGCTTGAATTGCACAACGCTCTAAGACCAAGTTACTCTCAATCCAAGGTTTTACTGTACTGCTATTGGATAGGACACTCAGCAAATTCAAGTGTAGCACCCTGGTATTATGCAGGGTTGCTAACAAATTTAGTTATGCTAGGTGGTAATTAGCCTGGCTATGTGGTAGTTGTATCCGCTGATTTTTTGCCCTAAACCTGAATATGGTGCATTTCTCTCTTCTGTAAATAGGTGGCACTGCTGCCTTTGGCATTCGAATGACAAGACCACAGTGAGTTCAGGTTATGAATAGACATAATTTCTTAGCCAATCATATTTGTGGCTAAGCATGCTGGGAGAGTCTATTTAAGGGGAATGAGTCAGGTGATCAGTGTTCTTTTAGCCCCAGGCTGAGGTCTGGGGGCTGTATGTGAAGCTGAAGGTTAGGCCTAAGTCTGAGGCCTAGCCACGTGTGTAGAGGCTCAGCCCGAGGGGAGCTTGATCGTTTCAGAGGTTCAGCCGAACGGTGAACCGAGTGTTGTCAGAGCTGAAGGGGAAGCAGTTGCCACATGGGACGACCACTCCTGTTACCAGATGCAAGTGAGAACCAAAGGTCAGAGATAAAGGGGACAGTAAGGGACAACTACTCCTGCTATCAGAGGCCAGGTTTGTGAAGTCTGAAAAAGTACCAGAACAACCTTTTTCATTAGCTAGGGACGATGAACAAGTTGGGAAAGCTTCAGCGTTCAAGTCAGGGACCTAGCGGGTGAGCGTGGGTGACACTTGAGGATTCAGCGGGTTACCTGAGAGCCAAGCCAGTGACCCAGAACGTAGCATGGGCGACGCTTGGAGTGTACAGCGGATTAGCTGTGGAAGAGCTCAGGGGATCCAGTGGGAAGCTAGGATCTGAAGGTCTGGTGAGAAGACTGGGAGTGAGAAAAGCTACAGCGGGAGGCTATGAGATGCAGGCCAGGTCCTACACAACGGGGATACCAAGTCTGGTATGTGCACAGATCTGCGTTGAAGTCAACCTACAAGTTTAGTTGCCATAGGAGACAGCAGTTCTACAAATAAAGTGCAGCAACCAGCTTAAAGGCCCTCAACCTGTATAGCTGTCTGCCTATTTTGTCTCGGAGTCTGCCAAATGATATTGCATCTGCCTAAGGGTGTTCAGGCCCTAACCTTCTCTCCCCCAGTTCTTATTAAGAGACAATAAATCTCTTTTGTTCGCATTCAAAAAGTGACTGGCGCCCAATCATTCTATCTTGCATTACACCCACTATGCCTAGTAACCCACTCCACAAAGAAGGATGTCAGCTCACCCTGACTCTGGAGGTCACCATTAGGCCTCTAGGGGTCGGGGCCATTGCTAAACAAGAACTGAAAAAGTACCACCAGTCACTTGGGCCCATTTGTAAAAGATTCATCACATAATGGTCCAACAAATGAATGTATTTATTAATGTACAAATGCTTCACCTGTATGGATCTGCTGTGGATCGGAGCCTCATTTTTAGAACTTGCAGCTTGTACTTTGGTCCTACCACAGATCCCGTGGTAAATGTCACAAAGATTCTTGAAATCTGATCGAAATCCTGATCAAATTTGGCTAGCAGGGTAACCTCCTGATTTTTCACAAACACGGCAGCATCCCTGGAAAACAGCAATACATGCAGAACATATTAAATTGAACTGATCACAAAACCTAAGCCTGGTGCTGGTCTGCATATTAGTTCCAAACCAATGGGGATGATCCTATTCAGCTTCACTGCCACTTTCACAGACATCTCCACAGAGCGAAATTCCTGCACAATTTATAAATCAAAGCAGCCAGGCGGAAACTTGTCAGCTTGTCGCCGGTACCCATACAGATGCAGACACTTTTCAGGTATGCTGACAGCTGATGGCGTCGGTTTTCAGACATAAGATTGCCGCAGTAGGAGATTCGTCCATCCATGCAGTTTCAGTGGCTGCAGCAATATGTTAGTTTTTTTTTCCCAACAACCCGTACTTTGTTGCATGTTCCTATGTGCTTAGTAAAGCCGGCCATAGACCACTCGGATCTCAGCCAGTTCAGCAAGGACTAACCCGAGATTTGAACCATGTATGGGCAGACTAAATGTACCAAAGTTCATCAATCCCCTTGCCCCCCTGCTGAGATAACACAATGGCTCCGCCTCCACGGGAGTGATTCCCCCATCAACAATGACAGTGTTGATGGGGGAATCAAGTGATATACTTGTTCCAGACTGTTGCTCCATCTATGACCAGCTTTAGACTATAGGTTTAGAAATGCTACCCCCACCCCCCCCCCCCCCCATTTCCTTCCTCTACAGCCTTCCAACAATATAGCTAGCAATGAGAGGACTGCTTGATAACTGGTGCTTGTCCTGGCTCCAAGCACTTGCCCAAGACAAGCAGCAGCGAGCGGAATGCAGAGGTAGGATGAGCATGGCAGCTTGTCTCTTGCCACCGCTTGTCTCAGTCAAGTGTTGGGAGCAGAGACAACCACTGGTTATGAACCAGCCTAACTCTGCTAGCTGTCTCTCAGGGGGGCATTACACTGAAAAAAAAATTGAAAGAGTTCTTCTTTAAAATGTGTAAAAAAAGTAGTATACACAATGAACTGAAAAACTTACTGGTCCAACTTTGATTCAGTTATGTTTCCGGATGTAGATTCGACTTTGATGGTAATATAACCCCTCCTTGTATTAGTGTTTGATGTAATAAAATCCAAGTAATAATGAAACACTAAAAAAGGGAAGACACCGGAAAATGTTAATTACAATCAGATTAGTTTCCAGTTCTTGCCCTATCAGCAAGCATCAGGAGCCTACTGCTACAAACGAAGTTACATACCTGACCAGCCACATTTTGTAACCAGGTCTTGGATAGACTAGGGAAAAAATGAAAGGATAAGTTCACCTTTGTAAAAAAAAAGAAAAAAAATGCACACCTTTTTGCAGGTAAAAAAAATTTGCATTTTTATTTTTATTGGAGCCTTCAAAGCATCGCACCCACAATCAGCAGATCACGGGCGCAATGCAGGGCTTTTGCAGACTGTCAGTGTAAGCACAGTGTAACAGCACACTGGTAGTTCATTAGGAACTACAAGCCAACAGCTGCAAAGGCATACCCCTCCCAACTGTCCCGGATTTCGAGGGACTGTCCTAGATTTGGAACAAAGTCCCTCTGTCCCTCTTTCCTTCTCATTTTGATCTGATCTATATAGTTGTATATAAAATGCACTACGTATCTATCAAAAGTGTTTCCCAGTGCTAAACCTTTCATCCAATTTCCAAAATGTTGGATTTTAAACTTCAAAAGCCAATATAAAGGAGTAGTAGTGGTTAAAAAAAAAAAGCACTTGTGGGTTTAACTAATCTATTTTTGTATAATTCTCTTTTAAGAATTATAGGAGACATGGCAGTTGGTGTGTCCTATGCCTACATACAGTTGCCAATAGATGTCCCTCTTTCCCATCTCAAAAAGGTTGGGAGGTATGGTACTTCACATTCACAGAACTCTGAATGACTGACACGGCTGGGTGGGCAGAGCCCCGCACAGACGCAGGCTTTTTTCTTTTTAAATTGTGACAGCGGGTGTGGGGAGAAGATCCCCCGCTGTCACAACAGGGGATCAGGGGCTCCTGCATCTGTAAAATTATGTTACATCCTGAATATTGGTGTAACATGTTACAAAAGGTGAACTTATCCTTTAACATCTGTCAAAATGTTGGCCCATTAGGGAGATTTTCCCTTGCTTCCTGTTTCCAGACACAACAGGAAATTAGAGGAGAGTTCTCCAATGGAAGGTAAATGCTCTCGTAGAAAATCACCCCCTTCCTATTCCAGTGACAGCTCAAAATTTTGACTTTTCTTTCAGTCTAATAATGAATAATAATCAACAATCGGTACCAGGACAAAATACTGTGTGTGAATTTATCCAGTGGCGAGCAATAAAACCTGATGGCGGTTCTAAGGCTACATTCACACCAGCGATAAGGGCCAGTGCGAATAGTAGTGGCAGAAATCAGACTCCTGCTCTCAGTAGTTAGGTGTGGCCGCCAGCTCAGTCATGATAAGTTGCCAGCAGCCACAGCTATTCACAGCTCTCTGCACAGCCAGTGATTGCTGATTGCTGCTGGATGCACACAAAGTGCACTCATTTTTCCCAAAGCTTAGTGAAATCTGCCGATTGCTGTCATCCATTCATGTGCAAGCAAAAATGCATTTTTTATTTTTTTTTACCTTGCGCCTGTTTGGATATTCTTTACAAAGTGAAGCTTTACCACATTTACTAATCTTTGGGGAAAAGGGAGTGCAAGCAGTGCCAGGATAAGGTCATCTAGAGCCCAGGGCGAGCATGCCAAACTGCGCCCCCTCCCCACCCCTAAGATGTATGAGCATTATATGTCAGCAAAATCCCCCCCACAAAAACACTGAGCACTAATCTGCATGCTTACCCCCAAGCATAAATTCCTCCTCCCCCCCCAGTACAAATACACCCCCCTGCTGAAATCCCCCCTCTCAGCATAAACCTTTGCCTCCCCATCCCCCCAACCCCCCCCCCAAAAAAATCACCCCCGACTAGCACAAAGCCTCTACCCCTAAAATGTCCCCTCCTAGCCCCATCTTCTCCCCCCTCCACTTCAAATCCCTTCCTCCCAGCACAAATTACCCCCAAATCTCCCCTCCTAGCACAAATCCCCCCCCCCCTCATCAACACACATCCCCATATAACACTTTTAGCTCCCCAACCTCTCCTAGAACAATACTTACCCCCTGCTGCCCCCAAATTCCCTCTTCAAACACAAATCCCCTCCCCCTAATCTCCTTGTGGTGCCCCCCCTACTTCACATGATGCCACAGTGCCCAGGGCAGCTGCCCCTCCTGCCCACCTCTTGTCCCAGCCCTGAGTGCAACTACACTTTCAAAGTGCATAGTCTATTTGCCTAATAAATCAACCTCACTATATTCAATTTCATTTATTTTCAGTTTTTTTGCTTAATAATCTGCTTATACATCTCCAATCAGTAGGAGGCGATTGTCTGGCATGGCTTGAAAACAAAGGTTTTATTATCTATGCATGGGCTGATAAATCCCTGTATTTTTCTGTTTAATGTCTTCACCAGGATCCCATCTTTTCTGCTGTAATTATATTTGTATGTTTACCGCATCTTTACTGCGTTTTCCACAAAATCAAGGTCAAGTTGTGCACTTGTTCTCTTTGTTGTAAGAGAGACGAGGGCTTAGTCAATCCCTCGAGTGGCGGGGATAATTCTGTTTTGTACGCCCCTGCAGCACAGAAAAGATTAAAGATCACTGCGCAGCCGAGAGAACAAAGCAGCTGCGGGCCGCGACCACACAACAATATTTAAATAGGTCCCAGTGTGAAAAGAAGCCTGGGTGGATCGGCCCTAATTTTGGCTACAACAAAGAAGTAGGCCAAAAGAAGACAACCCCCCCCCACCCCCTCTCCCCCTCTCCCCCCTACACTGTACAGTCCTCTCCTCATCCTTATAATTCACAGTTCACATTATTCCGTCTGAAGCAATTAGCGTTCCAAGCAAATGTCGCCAACTTCCCCAAGCTACTATTATCTCCCTCTGACAGCTTTTTATTTTATGCAAATTCAATTTCACTCACTGCAAAACGGTTTCACCGACGCCGTATCAAAATAAGCCTTCGTCACTGGAGGATTCTTCGCCACCAGATAATCTCTCCACTTGTCAGCGTAAAAACCTGTAACGCACACGCGGTGTCATTAGTGCCCAACCGCCACACAGGCTCATAATTTATAATCAGCGCATTTTAGGCCTCGGCAATTATATAAAGTAATTAGGAGGGTCCTGGAGTGGGTTACACAATGACAATGAATTTTAGCCATCGCCTGCACACAAAAAAAATGAAGAGCAATCTAGCATGAAATGATATTTATTGTGTTATATATCTTAAATGGAATTGTTGCACTCTATTGGTGGGTGCAGGTGGTTTTAGCTATACGGGTGTTTCATGCGCTTTTGCGGTAATGAAGACATTCACTGAACACGGCAAATGGTAATACAGTCCGACAATCAACATTTCAGCTTAGCGTGATGCACATGAGTGTTCACAACAAATCTATGGAGATGTAGGGATGCATCAATACAAGTTTTTTAAGAAAGAGTATGAGTACCTATACTTTTACTCAAGTAACCGCCCATACCAAATACCAATACCTATTTTCGTTTACAGTCATTATTGGGAAGATCATGAACAAAAGGTACAGAAAACGCAAACGTGTACATCATATATACAGTGGAACCTTGGATTACGAGCATAATCCGTTCCAGGAGAATGCTTGTAATTCAAAGCACTCGCATATCAAAGCGAGTTTCCCCTTAGAAGTCAATGGAAACGAAGATAATTTGTTCCGCATTGATTTCTATGGCACGCAATACCGCATGTGGCCAGAGGTGGGGGGCGCCGGAGAGCCTCTGAGAAACACGCGGGGACAGCTCGGCTGATCTCGGAAACCCTCAGAAAGGTTCGGAAACACTCGGGAACGGAGTATTTCCAAGTATTTCCGAATATTTCCGAACCGTTCCGAGTGTCACTGGCGCCCCCGCACCTCTGGTCAAATGCGGTACTGCACACCCCATTAGCTTGAATTCTGCTCGTTTTGCAAGACAAAACTCGCAAACCGAGTAAGGATTTTTTTTAAAAAAGTTGCTCGTTATTTAAAACGCTCGTAAACCAAGGTTCCACTGTATATATAAAAAAAGAAAATCATTTTGGTGAGAAAGCGTAGCAATATACTAAGTTAGCATACAGTGGTTTTATAATCTAGTATTAAGGAAAATATTCAATAAGTATTGGTATAGAATATTAGGGATGAACGAAGAGGGGGTAGAACCCTGTCTTCCAAAGGCGAACGAACCAAAGGAAAACAAAGGTTGAACAGATAATATATAGATGAAAATACCAATACCAATCTTCCCCCTGGATGCATTATTTTTTTTTAAGACATAGTCTGAGGACTTGAGGCCCTGTTCACACTGATGTGGTGGGGGACTCGCAGTAATTCCTGTGCGTTTCCCACACCGTATCAGAATCGACTTTGTCCGAACCGCAGCAGGTGTCAATGTTAAGTTAATGACACCCCAAAAACATTTTGCAACGCACAGTGTGATTAGTTGAATTGGGTCACATTGGTGTTCACATCCGATTCCAGTGTGAAAAAAAAAAGTGCCTGTACCTTTCCTGCGGCTTCAGTGCGTTTTGAGCCATTAAATTAATAGTTCAAATCCCACCAGGGGCGGCCCATCCATTAAGGGCGCACGGGTGCCACCCCCCCTATCCACGCATCCAGCCCCCATGCAGGACACCGGATGCATGAATTTCAAGGAGGTGGGGGGGTGCCTTTTGAAGCACGTGATTAGAGCCAGAGGCTCCAATAGGGTTCAAAAAAGGGTGGGCTCGGGGCACAGAGCACTGCGAACCGAGCCCACGTAGTTGTGTGACAATAGCGAATGAATATTTGCTAATGTCACACTGATTCTCCTCCCGGCCAATCAGAAAGCGGGTCTGAGACCCGATTGCCCGAAAGGAGAAGCGTTCCGATTGGCCATCGAGGAGGAGGGAGGAGAGGGAAGCCGCCGTGATGCCCACCACCTGTCACCCGGGTGAAGCGCTGCCCGCCATAGATGGGGTGAGTGTTCCGGACCTGACCGACTGGACCAGTGGGGTGCTGTGGGTGCACTATTTACCGCCTCCCACCAGCCGCCACTGAACCCCACTGCAAAGAAATTGCATGTGATTTGAACAGGAATGTGTTGCCATTTCTGTCGGAATAGCATGCATTTTCCTGCACTGCAATAGTGTGAACCGGGACTCAAGGTATCAGTTTTAGTATCGGAGCATTTGCAGGAGTACAAGTATTTGTGAAAATGCTTAGTATTGGAACCAATAGGGGTATCGGTGCAATGCTACTGGGACGTATGACATTTTTGGGACAATTACTCACTGCACAAAGTGTATTCTAATGATGCCATTTGGATTGCCATATGATACATACATATTGAATGGATTGGGCTCCCTTCACACAAGCAGTAAGTGGATGGTAAAAACAAGCGGTTGCTCTGCCCCACCAGCTACAAACAGGCATGGTGCTGCTTGGATGAGTAGACATTGTCGCAGAAGCAGCATCACCTGTCAAACTCTCCCATGTAAGCAACAGCGAGACCAACGCTTGGCTCACAGTTGCAGCACAGTCTCGCAATTCAAAATTGATGGCATCTGTAACAGCATTTTTGTTTAATGTAGCATTCTGGTCAACTTGGGTTTGTATTTATTATGTATTTTTACTTTGTATGTATTATTTTTTTGAACATGTGACCATCAGCAGAGGTAGAAGCTCCTCCTGCTTATGTTTCCCTGCAGACAGGCCGGGAAAGATCTGGGTCATGTGACAGCTGTATAACAATAACAATAAGGAAAAAGGTACTTAGATTTTCTTTTAATTAAAATAATTATGTTTCTATCATCCATATACAGAAATAGAAGGGACAGTGTAAATTAAACAGTCAGTGTAGTATCACTTTAAGATCTCCACATGTTATAATGTTATCGTAGAATCTCCTTTAGAGCTACCAACAACTATGTGGTGCAAGGACATGCCTAAATATATACAGACTGATTGGACAGTTTAGTTAGGTCCACACATTACACAGTTTTGGTAAATCTGAAGTTGATTGTATGAAAGTTGTACAATCAGACTAGAATGTGTATGGTAACCCTTATTTAGAACAAAGTAATCGGCGAGTTTATGAAAACTGCCTACTTTACCTAATACCGGACAGCCGAGGGATCCGTATACCCTGCAATCCACACATTTTCCAATACGGTAATCTTTGTAAGTTTCACAAGGAAATGTAACAACACTGCAAGACTCATTTAAAGATGCGATATACAGAAAAACTGAGCGCTGGTGATCACACTTGAAATATTCAGAGCCTGCAGGAAAAAACAAATGAAAAAATGACAAGCAAGTAATCAAAATATACATGGAACTTTTTCCTCGTTTAATTGAAACCCAGTTTCTGAGAGATACAATTAATGAACCCTCTGAGGCCAACTTGAGAAAAGTAGAGCTTTTATGGCTTTTTCAAAACTGTCAAAACCCATCAACACATGTTCCCAGCTTTACAGCAATAACCTTAAAACGCCAGCCCACCTTAACTGATAGATTCAAGAGAGCTGGAAACCACCAACTGTTTAATTAGATCTACAGTGCTACCCCCGCAGAGGCCACTGGTAAAGCTGATTCTTCCCTAATACTACAGAGGCTTCCCACTACCACGAGCGCCAGTCCATACACTCCAGCTTCAATAACTCAAGTCTAGGGGATGTCTTTTTGATTTTTATTGCTTGCAATATGCGATAAAAGAGGGGTTAGGGCATACTCCAAAACACTGCACATTAAGAAGAGGACACTCTTCTCCAGGCTCCCGCTCCAGGATTCTACTGAGAACAGGGGAAAGTCCAGTATGCCGAGACCCTACAAAAGCTGTCTTAGCCCACAGCTACCTCTGGCACTTACATTTCATAGGCACACAGTCACCAGGGATCACAATTCAGGGTCAGTACTCGCAAGTCTCCAGGACAGCTACATACCTTCCAACTTCCTCCAGTGAAGGAGATAGTCCTTCTCCAGACCCAAACCCTTGTGGTGAAGTCCCACAGCCAGCACTTTAGAATGATCAATCCCGACCCGCAGCTTTGCCACAGCCGACACCTACATAAACAGCTATACACTCCACGGGCTGCCTCAGGGCAGGGCTTTGGAACTTTCCCTGCCGAGGAAAGAATACTTTCTTTCTCGTACATCACGGGACACAGAGCGGCATAGTCATTACTATGTGGGTTATATAGTTTACCTTCAGGTGCTGGCACTGGCAACTTCCAAACCGGAAGTACCCTCCCCTATATAAGCCCCTCCCATCCGGGAGCACCTCCGTTTTTTGCCAGTGTCTAAGGTGTTGGCCAAGAAGTAACATGTGTTTTTCACTGAGCTTGCATATTAAATCTAAAAGGGCTAAACAAATTCCTACATATCAGGACTTTCCGGATGGAGTCGATCCGATCGGTGGCCACTGCCCTACAAGGGGAGGAATGGTTAGCCTCGATCGACATCAAAGATGCTTATTTGCACATTCCCATCTTTCCAGTCCACCAAAAATTTCTACGCTTTGCAGTAGAAGGGCGCCATTTTCAGTTCAGAGCCTTACCCTTCGGTCTGGCCACAGCACCACGCGTGTTCACAAAAATTCTGGCCCCATTATTGGCCAATTTAAGAACACGAGGTGTAACGATAATGGCATATCTAGACGACTTGTTGCTGATAGACCACTCAGTGGAAAAACTAGAAGTGGTTGTTCACGAGACAATCGGGTATCTGGAATCTCACGGTTGGATTATCAACCGAGACAAGTCAGCCCTAAAACCAGTCAAAAGTCTGGAATACTTGGGGCTAAGGCTGGATTCAGACCAGAGAAAAATTTTCTTGCCTCAAGAAAAGGTGTCGTCTTTGAGAGATTTGATCCACCTAGTGGGTACAAAAAGACAGCCATCCATACGCCTGTGCATGAGGCTGCTGGGAAAAATGGTGGCATCATTCGAAGCAGTACCCTACGGTCAATTCCATTCAAGGAATTTGCAAAGGGCTATACTATCAGCCTGGAACAAAAGAGTTCAGGCCCTAGACTTACCAATGTCCTTGTCCCCTTCCGTTAGCAAGAGCCTCCGTTGGTGGTTGGTTCCCCAGAATCTGGAAAAAGGGAAATCCTTCAGTCCGATTTCTTGGAAGGTGGTCACTACAGATGCCAGCCTTATAGGCTGGGGAGCAGTACTGGAGCAATGGTCTCTCCAGGGCAGATGGTCGGATGCAGAAAAGGCCCTGCCCATCAATCTCTTAGAGATACGAGCAGCCCGGTGTGCCCTAGTAGCATGGACATCCAAACTCCAAGGGTCCCCTGTTAGAATTCAATCGGACAATGCCACGGCAGTGGCATATATCAATCATCAGGGTGGCACCAGGAGTCGTGCAGCCCAGAGGGAAGTAAATTGCATCCTGAAATGGGCATAAAGATATGTCCCAGCCATATCCGCGGTATTCATTCCAGGAGTGGAGAATTGGAAGGCGGACTTTCTAAGTCGCCAACAATTATGCCCAGGGGAATGGTCCCTTCACCCCGAGGTTTTCCGGACAATATGTCAGCGGTGGGGAACACCGGATGTAGATCTGCTAGCATCCAGATTCAACGCAAAGGTGGACAGGTTTGTCTCTTGGACAAGGGATCCCCTAGCTTGCGGCTCGGATGCCCTAGTGTTCCCTTGGGATCAGTTCAAGCTGATATATGCATTCCCACCGCCAAAATTGTTACCTCGATTACTCCGCAGAATCAGGGTAGAAAAGAAACCAGTGATTCTGGTGGCTCCAGCGTGGCCCCGAAGAGCATGGTACGCAGAGATTGTAAAAATGTCTGTGGGGAGTCCTTGGACCCTCCCACATCGTCCGGACCTGCTTTCGCAAGGACCGATATACCACCCTTCCTTACCAGCCCTAGGTTTGACGGCCTGGCTATTGAAGCCCACATTCTAAAAAAGAGAGGTCTCTCTAATCCTGTGGTATCTACCATGATCAATGCCAGGAAGCCGGTATCCAGGCAGATCTACTATAGAATCTGGAAGGCGTACATCGCCTGGTGTGAGGCCAAGAAATGGCATCCACGTAAGTACGTAATAGGTAGGATTCTGGACTTCCTACAGTGGACTGTAGATAGGAAGCTTGCCTTGAGTACTATCAAGGGTCAGATTTCGGCCTTGTCAATATTTTTTCAGAGGCCCTTGGCTTCGCATTCACTAGTCAAGGCCTTTATACAAGGAGTGATGCGTATTAGCCCTCCAGTTAATATTCCCATATGTCCATGGGACTTAAACCTGGTTCTGTCGGTTCTACAGAAACAACCATTTGAACCATTACAGCATATTTCCCTGGTTCTTCTCACCAGGAAATTGATTTTTTTAGTAGCCATTTGTTCGGCTAAAAGAGTGTCGGAATTAGCCGCTATGTCCTGTAGGGAGCCATATCTGGTTATCCATAAGGACAGAGTAGTGTTACGTCCTCATCCAGCCTTTCTTCCTAAGGTGGTATTGAGGTTTCATTTGAACCAAGATGTGGTTCTTCCTTCTTTTTTCCCCAAACCTAGTTCAGTAGAGGAAAAATTATTACATTCTTTGGATGTAGTGAGAGCAGTTAAAGCTTATCTAAAAGCCACTGCTCAGATTCGCAGAACGGATACTTTGTTTTTTCTGCCGGAAGGCCCCAGAAAGGGTCAGGCAGCGTCAAAATCTACTTTAGCCAAGTGGATTCGACAGGTCATTATGCAAGCCTATGGCTTGAGAAGGAGACCGCCTCCGTTCAAAGTTAGGGCGCACTCCACGAGAGCAGTTGGAACTTCATGGGCAGTGCATCACCAGGCCTCCCTGGCTCAAATCTGTAAGGCCGCAACATGGTCTTCAGTACACACGTTTACTAGGTTCTACCAGGTGGACGTTAGAAGTCAGGAGGATCAGAAACGCTCAATGTATAATGACAGCGGTAAATGAAGAACATGTTAGACTACTCTCAGCATACCACAAGGATGGAACAAGTCAACCAACATTCTCCAGGACGAGTAAGTGCCTAACCAGTTTCCTCACACACGATACCACTCAAATAACACTATGACGATTAAGCTCCTATCTATTAATGCCCGGGGTCTGAACCACCCAGTAAAACACTTCTCCATGTGGAAAGAAGCCTGCACACAGAGAGCTGACATACTCTGTGTGCAGGAAACACATTTCCAAAAAGATGCAGCCCCGAAGTGTTCACATAAGGACTACCCTTTCATATATACGGCTTGTACGCCTGACAACAAGAAGGGAGGAGTTCTATTGGCCATCAAAAACTCTCTCTCATTCCAACCGAAGACTACTGTTCTGGACGATGGAGGCAGGTATATAATCCTTACGGGAGATATCAACTCCAAACCATACACGATTGTTTCAGTATATGCCCCTAACACTCACCAGCTCCGCTTCTTGAGGAAAATCCTTACCAAAGCCCAAAATTTGAAATATGGCAACCTCCTGATATGCAGTGATTTTAACATGACATCGGACCCGCTACTGGATACTACCTCTGGCAAACCCAGGACCCACCTGTCTCTGCAAACCTTGTTACACAAAGTGGAACTCTTTGATGTATGGAGATGCCTCCACGCCAACGAACGTGACTATACCTTTTTCTCGAACAGACACAGTTCTTATTCTCGTATAGACATGTTCCTAACTGATAAATGGTTGCTGCAGAACATTGAAAGAACTACTATACACAAAATTACA
This sequence comes from Rana muscosa, assembly GCA_029206835.1. Taxonomy (NCBI): domain Eukaryota; kingdom Metazoa; phylum Chordata; class Amphibia; order Anura; family Ranidae; genus Rana; species Rana muscosa. The sequence continues at coordinate 110,409,713 of CM055117.1, read as the reverse complement.
TGGTCAGATCATGCTGCTATATCTTTGTCTATTATAGAAAAGGGTGTCTCCCCTTCTATCCCCATCTGGCGTAGCAACACTAGGGTTCTTCAAGAACCACTTCTCCAAAAGTCTATAGCCCAACACCTAACGAACTACTTTGCAGAAAATGTTGATTCTGTAACTGACCCAAACGTTCTGTGGAACGCACATAAAGCCTATATTCGAGGGATATTAATCCAAATTGGCGCTAGGGAAAAAAGAAAACTAACGCACTCACTTAACTCTACTATTGCTGACATACAAATTCTAGAAACCATGCATAAGCAGTCACCGTCAGAACCCTTAACTAGTAAACTGTGCGCCAGCAGAGAAAAGCTTAGAGAACTCCTATCGCACCAATTTGATAAGCATCTAAGACGCCTGAAACTCCTACACTATGCCAACGCAGACAGAGCAGGCAAATATTTAGCAAATAGACTCAAAGCCATTCGTTCCAAAACTAGAATACAATACCTGAAACACCCATCCACTTCACTAAAAATTATTAACCCCCAAGATATAGCCGATCAATTTGCTGACTACTACAGTTCGCTTTACAACCTCCAGAGAGACTCCAATACCCCCCAACCGACAACAGAAAAAATACAAACATTCTTGCACACGTTGAAACTCCCATCCCTTTCCCACACACAACTGGAGGACCTAAACAGCCCAATCACGGCACTAGAAATAGAACACATAATTGATTCTTTACCAATCGGGAAATCCCCCGGCCCAGATGGCTTTTCCAATGAATATTTCAAAACATTTAAACAGATCCTTTCGCCCCACATGTCCAAAGTCTTCATTAAAGCCACAGAAACAGCGACACTTCTGCGAGAAATGCTAAAAGCACACATAGTCACACTCCCTAAACCAGGTAAAGAACCCCACACTCCAGCTAACTTCAGACCCATTTCACTCTTAAACACTGACACAAAAATATTTGCAAAATTACTGGCTAAAAGACTTACGCATATAATACCACTAATCATCAAAAAAGACCAGATGGGCTTTGTAAAGGGGAGACAGACCTCTGACGCTACCAGGAGAATCATCAATGTGATACATCAGGCTGAAAGAACTCGAACGCCTTCTCTGCTGCTCTCTATTGATGCAGAGAAGGCATTCGACAGGGTCCATTGGACCTACATGGAAATGGTTCTGGAAAAATTTGGGTTTAAAGGATCAATTTTAAAGGCTATTCTATCTCTCTATTCCTGCCCATCCGCCCAGGTATACTCTGCAGGCCTACTGTCTAAAACATTTGACATATCAAATGGGACCAGACAGGGCTGTCCCCTGTCCCCAACTATTTTTAATCTTATGATAGAACCACTAGCTGAAGCAATCAGATCAACGCCCTCGATCACGGGCTTCCAGTTTGGTTCCAATATGCATACCATTAATCTATTTGCGGATGATGTAATTCTAATTCTGACTAATCCATTACAGTCCCTAAAAGAGGCGCACAAAATCCTAACAACATTTGGGGACATATCCTACTATAAGGTCAACTTTACAAAATCTCTCATCCTAGACCTAGGAGTACAGTCTCAAATGAAACAATCCCTTCAAAAACAATTACCATATACTTGGAGCGCAGGTAGTATCACATACCTGGGTATCTCACTCACTAGTAAAACAGCTGCCCTCGCTAAAACTAACATGACTCCGCTGGTAACCAAACTGGAAGCCCAACTCAAGGCCATTTCGAGAACTGAAATCTCATGGATGGGTAGAATATCCGCATATAAAATGTTCATTTTACCACAAATCTTATATGTATTTCGCACTCTGCCTATTCATATCCCTACTCATTTCGTCAATAGTCTCGCTAGAATAGGTTGGAAGTACATATGGAAGGGAAAAAGAGCTAGGTGTTCCAGGAATAACTTGACTTCACACAAACAAGCAGGAGGGGCGGGTTTCGCGGACATTTATGACTACTTATGGGCGGTGCGCCTAGATCAAATTAAATTCTGGATTCAACAATCCGACGCACCTCTTTGGGTTGACATAGAAACTTATCTATCCCCAACGAAAGATCTTACCCAACTACTCATAGGAGACCGATGGACTCCATGGAACATCTCTCTTCTTCCACCTACCATGCAGACATCACTGAGAGCATGGAGAATCATTTTAGATAAGCATCACACGGACGCACAAACCATAGACTTCGACCTTCCCCTGAATATATTAGAATCCAAGATCCCAATGTTGGACGTCACTGACATGATAGATAAGGGCATACATCACATATCGGACCTTTATGAAGGCCCACAACTCAAACCCATAGAACAAATCATGACACAATATAAGATCTCCACACCAGGCACTTACAAATGCCTCAGAATTACACACTTCTTGAGATGTCAGGCACCCTCAATAGCGACAATGCCGATTAAAATCTGGCAGTTCTATTCCAACGCAACACCAGACAAGAAGGGTATTTCCTTTTTCTATAACCTACTGCAAGACAGACTGACATTCAAGAAGACAACAGCAATGCAGAAATGGGAGGTAGACATAGGCGACACATTCTCGGACAAACAATGGCACAGGGCCTTCATGGAAGTACACAAGTCTTCCCACTGTGTGAAGCACTGGGAACTGATGATCAAGATAACAAACAGATGGCACTATACTCCTTTCCGACTTGCCACATACTTTCCAGGAACATCCTCGCACTGCTGGAGGGAATGTGGGCACGTTGGTAACTTACTGCATATGTTCTGGCACTGCCCCAGCATAAGAAGTCTATGGAACCAGGTTTTCCAACAGATTTCCTCCATGACTGGAATACTAACACAACCCGATCCAGCTTTAGCATTACTGCACCTAAACATTGACAAATTCCCACGAACTTTTAGGCCAGTCGTGACACACATACTTCTGGAAACACGCCTGTTGATATTGCGCAATTGGAAATCTAATAAAACCACAAATATCTCTGAAGTTATAACAGCAGTTCATAGAAATTATACATTCGAACGCCTATTAGCAATCAACTCTCTAACATGTAAAAAATTTGATGATGACCGGGCTATTTGGCCCAAGTCCCTTGGTTAAATTGTACACTTACCACCAATGTGTATCACCTATTGTGTATATCTCTTTATGTACCCCTTGTTTTATATGTTATCCTCTATTTCTTTCTATTATCTGTAAATGAAAAACTTTTCAATAAAAATTATTGCTTTAAAAAAAAGAAGTCAGGAGGATGTCGCCTTTGGGCGCAGTGTGTTGCAGGCCGCAAAAGATCCTCATGTCTGATAACGCTCAGCTTATGTATGGTGTATCCCCCCCCCTCATTGGGCATTGCTTTAGGACATCCCACATAGTAATGACTATGCCGCTCTGTGTCCCGTGATGTACGAGAAAGAAAATAGGATTTTTATAACAGCTTACCTGTAAAATCCTTTTCTTGGAGTACATCACGGGACACAGAGCTCCCACCCCTCTTTTGGGGACACTTATTGCTTTGCTACAAAACTGAGGTGCTCCCGGATGGGAGGGGCTTATATAGGGGAGGGTACTTCCAGTTTGGAAGTTGCCAGTGCCAGCACCTGAAGGTAAACTATATAACCCACATAGTAATGACTATGCCGCTCTGTGTCCCGTGATGTACTCCAAGAAAAGGATTTTACAGGTAAGCTGTTATAAAAATCCTATTATCTCCAGGGCTTCAGACCATTTATCACCTCCCCAGCCATCATTTGGACTCTCCTCTCCAAGGATTAGCCAGGCCATGATGAAGGCAGGAGGAAGAAAATCAAACTCTCAGCCTGTGAAACCCTGAACAGACCACAACGAACAATCACTGCTCTCTTGACCCCTGTAGATAGAACTCTCAGGTCTGCACATCTGCTGCTCCGATTATAAGGGGGGTGGGCCATTCATTACCTCTTTTGGTGAATGCAACAGGACCCCCAAAATTCCAAGGCAAGTGGGCACAAAACACCCACAAAACTCCAAGTGGGCGGAATAAGGGAACCATTCTCTCCATGACCACACAATTAGAATTCTTACATGTCCATTTAGTATAGAGAGCGGTTCTGTGTCTCTGCTTGAACTGTAGTGTACAAAATGCTTTTAGACTATTCAGATCTGCAGTTTCCTCAGAAAAAAAAATACACATGGCAAATGTACCTGATAATATAGTTTTTGGACATCCTGGTTGGTCTGTTCCTCCATTTGGGTAGAAATCGATATTTCCTAAGCTTTCCTTATAGCCAAGACCTATTGAAAAATTTGAATACATAGTTAGTTACACTAAAAGCTACACTATTATGTAAAACACACAAATGAGCTAAATATGTAATGTTTGGTTTCAGCAGACCACAAGATCACGGGCAATAAGGCCACAGCCATTTCCAGGCTAAGCATAAGTACATTTATATGGTTGTCACACATGCACACAGACATTATTATTATTATATAACTTATACATATTTTGCAACGTTTTACAGAGTGTAGACCAGTCAGCAGTGTTAATTTTGGCAGCAAATTTCGATTTAGTTTTAGGACTAAAATGGCATTCTAGTTTTAGTCCCATTTTAGTCCTTTGCAATTGTTTAGTTTTAGTCGTATTTAGTCGACTAAATCTCCAGGACATTTTACTCGACTAAAATCATTTTAGTTGACTAAAACTAATTTTATTCATCTAAAATCGAATGGGTGTTGTTAAATTGTAATGCATTATTTAAGTGTAGCGGGGTCCTCAATTTAGGGGTAGTGTTTGAGTGATAGTTATGCTCAAACACCTAAATTGTTAGGACATTATCAACCATTTTGTCTGCAGGAAGAGTATCTGTGTACTGTTCCCTGTGGCCTGCAGGTGGCGCTGCCATAGTGGGCTAGGGTTGAACCGCTGATACAGTGCTGTGCCTTGTGTGTCCCCTCTCGGCAACCATACAGTGGGAGTGGTCGGCCTGCTGTGTATGCTGGGAGAGGATATAAAAGGGGCAGACGCTGCCTGTTAGGGGGTTCGTCGTCGGGAGTCCTACTCCCAGGGAGTAGGTGTTCCTGTCCGCCCTTGGCACCTTTAGCCCAGGGGCAGAGGTCGGTGAATCAGTCCCAGGCACCTTTAGCCCTGGGGCTGCAACTGAAGGTCTTGGACCCAGCACCTTCGGCTGGGGCCCATCAAGGATCGAGGAATCTCAGGGTGCCGCCTTGCGAGGGGACCCGTATCTTAGACGAGGAGGCCGGGGAAAGACCGTTCAAAGGGACTGGTGAGAAGTCACAGTGAAGGAAGGGGCCCGGTAACTCTCTCTAGGGATGTCTTCTCCTTACAAAGAGGCCAAGCTATAAAGAAACCAAGTTCACCAGGTCTGTGGCAGAGACTAGTGTACCAGTTTGTGTAGTGATTGTGCGGTTAGTTCGAGTACCATTCTGGCTGCTAGTCCCTATCTAGGGAGATTATCCAAATGGGCCAAGTCTGCTTGAGAAGCCAAGCAGTGAAGTGTATTACGTTTGTGCCTGGACCTCTCCCACACCTTATGCTGTCCTGTTCTCTCTCCAACCTTTCCTATCAGAGACTGTCATTTAAGAGAAATAAACTCTACGTTGGAGTTACAGCTGGTGTGGACATTGAAGTCATTGGGGGAAATTGAGACTTGTCTTTATTGGCTATAGAGAGAAGAACCATTCTGTGGGAGTATCTGGCTGTGGAGACCCATTACAACACTGCTCAACCTCCTCACACCGGAGGGTACGGGCATATAGAGCTGGGTGTGCCCTTTCCTCCTGCAAGGAGCCAAAAGACAAGGAGCAGAGGGTGGTAAGCGCTATATAAGCATTTCTCTACAATTTCCAAACTCACTATATACTGCTGGAGTGAAATTTTTTATATGTTATTATTTATGGTATTGAGGTATGAACATGCACTACAGACTAGTGTTAATTTTGACATCAAATTTCAATTTAGTTTTAGTCTTATTCTTTTGACTAAAATGGCATTTTAGTTTTAGTCGTATTTTAGTCATCTCAATTGTTTTCGTTTTAGTCGTATTTTAGTCAACTAAAATGGCATTAGGTTAGTTGACTAAAATGTTTTAGTCGACGAAATTAACACTGCCAGTCAGATCAGTCCCTTCCCTAGCACAGCTTGACATATTATCCCTTCCACAGTCACATTAAACATACTCTAGAGTGTAGACACAGGCACCGGAGGACAAAGAAGGAATCCATAAAAACAGACAGAACATACAAAATCATAACAGAAAAAACATGTCCCTACTCATCTGACACTCAAGACCCTAGTGTTGTTTATTACGGGAACATCCTTCTAAAAAGGCCATTAAAAGACTAAACCAATTTTGTAAATTCTACTGCCGAATTAATACATGTCCTAAGGCAGGGTCCAAAACCCCTGTACAAATCCCACCAAGTGTCCATGTGCTGTAGATGTCCACACAGCTAGTTATATAGCAAGGCTGAGACAAACTATTCCACCTGTGCAGATCTGAAGTCACTTACAAAGTCAACATGACTTGATAGGTTTAGTACAGGTTTTGATTCAGATAACTATTTGTGGATTCAGAAAAGAATTTGTTTCAACCATAGAAGGTTAACAGAAGATGCTCAGGGTAACCAGGGGTTGGTTTGTTTTTCCCTCCTTTCTGGGGTTTGTAATAGAATGAACTGGATATACATGCATCATTGTTTTTCAAACTAGTAATTTATGGAACTAAAAGCACATCTGAAGATTTTTGGTAAGGGTCTGTATAGTTTACAGAGTCTTGTGATTAAATCCATAGGTGTCCAAAATAAGCTCAGAAGACTCCTTTTCAGCTGGGTATTAGTATTTTTATTCAGAATCGAGGACATTATATGATCTTTATCCATAGTAACGATGCAATAACAATATCAGGAACTTGCAGGATCATCAGAATATCTGTTGGTGGCTCTGCAATTCCTGGACTGGAACATTGCACTTTGATGTCCACTTGCAAGGTCTTCAAGCACCTAGCAGAGCCTAAAGTGGAACTTTAACCAAAAACAGAAGTTCCACTCGCCCCCCCGCCACCCCACCATATTTGGAATTATGATCAGAGCAGAAGTTTGACAACCCATTCCCCTGCACCCCGTTGCCCCTACCAGCAACCTCCTGGGACATGTCAAAAGTCCCAGGAGTTTGTGGGACCATTGTGATTGTGCAGTGCAGCTCATGCATGCACAGTGGAGAGCCGACTGACACCACAAGGAGTTACAGCTGTCTTTCAACAGTTTACATGGAGGGCGGGCACCTGAAGAACAGGTAAGGACTGGCCCTGGTGAAGACAGTGCTGGATCCCTGGACAGGTAAGTGTTTGTTTATTAAAAGTGAGGGCCATTCATTGGGAAAATCAGTGTGTTGCTGTTTTTCCTCCCCCAGCTCTCTGAGCTTCTTATGCAGCTGAGAACAGAGGGTATGTAATGAGTTATAAAGAAGAAAAAAAAGGGGGGGGAACAAATGAGCAATTACAATGTTTAATATGCATAATAATAATAAAAAATAAAATAAAAATGTGTATATATATATATATATATATATATATATATATATATATTATTATTTTTTTTTTTTTTTTTATTAGCAAGGTCCCCTAATGGTGACCTAAAGGGTTTGGGAGAGCTGACGTCCTTCCTTGTAGAGTGGGTTACCAGGCATGGTGGGTGTGATGCAAGAAGAAATGAGGGGCGCCAGTCGATTTGTGAATGTGAACAAGAGATTTATTGTCTCTTAACAGAACTGTGGTGTGGGAGAGAGGGTTAGGGCCAGGACACCCTTGAGTAGATGCAATGGTAATTGGCAGACTCCAAGACTTCTATAGGTAGACAGCTATACAGTGGAAGGCCTCCAGCCGGATAACACTTCTGTATAGGTAGGACCGCTGTCTCATATGGCAACTAATCTTGCAACAGTCACTAACGGTAGTTGTACATAACTCTTGGTAACACAGAACAGGCCTTTACTTATCTTACTGTAGATCTTCACTCACTGAGCTCCCGTCTCACTAGACTTCTAGACCCCAGTTGTCACTGGATCCCCTGAGCTCTTCCACAGCTATCCCGCTGTATACTACTCAAGCATCACCCCTGCTATCCTGTTGGGTCCCTGGCTTGGCACTGGCTGATGTTTTCCCACTTCTTCACCGTCCCCAGCTGGTGAGAAGAATGCTCGGGTACTGGCTTCAGCTCACTCACAGTAGTCTCCAGTAACAAGGCGGATGGTCCCTTAGTGGCGACAGCTTCCCCTCTACCTTCGACCACAACTGGTTCCCCGTCCGGCTGAACCTTCACAACTCGGTTGGACTCCAATCCTGCAGTTCCAACCCTACGCTGCTTCTCCTGCTCCTGGATAGGCCTCAGGCAGCCTAGCAGCCAGGTGTCCCCTGGATAGGCCTCAGGCTTCCAGCCTAGCAGCCCAGGGCAACATAACACACGTCCACCCAGACAGCCATCCAGGTGGCAGAGAACCCTGATTCCACTTAAATAAATAGGCTCTCCCAGCAGGTCAAGGGACTTAAAAGAAACCCTTGTGTATTGGCTGAGACACCCCATCCATTCATAATCTGTCCTTGCAATGCCCTTGTCTATCTAATGTCACCAGCTACAATGCCACCTAGTGACAGAAGAGAGAAGTGCAGCAATTCCAGAATTAGGGGGAAATCAGTGGATCTCCTAACAATTAGCCAGAACAAATACTACCTGGCAAACTAAATTAGTTAGTAACCCTGGCCAAGCACCAGGGTGCTAGATATAGATTATATATACACACACACATACATACATACATACACACACACACACACACACACACACATTATATATATATATATATATATATATACACACACACACACATACATACATACATACATACTGTGACAGCAGGAAGGTAAAGTCACCTGGTTGCATCCAGGGGGGTAGATATATTTCGCCCAGATTCAGGCTTTACGCCGACTTATACAACTAGGTGGAGAGTTGTATAAGCCCAGCTGAGGCTAGTGGGCTCATGGATGACTCATACCTCTAGGGAGAGTGTGGGGCGTCGTGCAGACAGGGAGTTGATGAGACCAGCTGAAGCTTGTCAGCTCATTTAGGCCTCTATAAGAACTCCCAGATTCATTAGGTGTTTGCTCATGCCTGGAACCAGACCTGTGTGGACTGTCTAGGGAGAGTGAACCCCTGTGCGGTGAGACAAAGCCTGTGTGGCTATTTGCTTGGACATTTAAAACCAGGGACTTAGGGACTAGGACAGCACTAGGCTGATCCCAGTTGTTAGTTAGGAAACCTGTATGTTTACTCAGAGGTCAAGTTGACCAGGATTTATTTTATTTATGTTTCTTTTGCTTTGCTGTGTTTTGTCACTGTAAATAGAAAATAAACCGCACCTTTTTGATTTTGAAAACCACAACCTCCGTTTGCTGGGCCTGTTTTTGTGTGGGGAGCCCATCCCGGGGGTCACACACACCCGCTGCCGAGCTAACCCCCTCACAGTTGGTGGAGAACCAGTGGCAGTTTTTTTTAAGCCAGCATGGAGGAGATACTGAAACAGCTGGCTCTAGCAAATGCCAATCAACAGCAGACAAATGCAGGTTTGCAAAGGAGCCTTGCAGCCCAGCAGCAAGCTCATCAACAGAGCCTTGCAGCCCAGCAGCAAGCTCACCAACAGAGTCTGGAAGCTCAGCAACAAGCCCAGCAGCAATCTGAGGCCCGCTTCATAGACCTGTTACAGAAGCAAGAGCAGAGACTACAACAAATGGAAGCAGTAATGCAGCAACGTCCGCAGACCAGTGAGGAAAGCCGTCCCACTAATACCGCGTCCTTTGGGGTGAGTCGTTTATTGACAAAAATGACTGGAGAGGATGATCCAGAGGTATTTTTGACCACATTTGAAAGGACCGCTGAAAGAGAAAAGTGGCCTGAGGAGCAGTGGGCTGGACTGGTGGCTCCTCTGTTAACTGGTGAATCGCAGAAAGCTTACTATGACCTAGAGCCTAACCAAGCAAAAGACTATGTGATGCTAAAAGCTGAAATTTTGGCAAGGCTGGGTGTCACCCAGGCTGTCCGGGCTCAGCGTGTGCATAACTGGACTTTCCAGCTTGGAAAACCCCCCAGGTCTCAAATGTATGATCTCATTCACCTGAGCAGAAAGTGGCTACAGCCAGAGACTTTGTCCGCACCAAAGATTGTGGAACGTGTTGTAATGGATCGGTTTTTGAGAGCTCTTCCTACTGCCATCCAAAAGTGGGTAAGCCATGGAGACCCAGAGACGGCCGATGGTCTTGTGGATCGTGTGGAGAAATACTTGGCTACAGAGAACCTGACGGCCTCTTCCAGAGACTCTCGGACTTTCCACCCTAAGAACAGACCATCCCTAGGGGCGGATAAGAGGATTCCAAGGGGTGAGGGTGGAGAGAGTGAGAGGGTGGGAGCTCTACCCCAAGTTTGGCGAGAACAGCCTGGGAAATCAGAGGCTCAAGAGGCGGCAAGAAGGATCGTTTGCTACCGCTGCCGGCAAGCGGGACATATTGCAGCCAATTGCCCGGTTGTGGAGGAACCCATGCAGTGTGACTTTCTGACGGGCAGACGTCAGTCGCTGTGTGCGACAGTCGCATGCACTGCCATTCGAGGAACTGAGAAACATTTATGCAAAATGTGTGTTAATGGTAGAAATGTTGTGGTATTGCTGGATTCAGGTAGCCTTGTGACCCTGATAAAGGCTGAGTTAGTTAAAACAGAGGTCTTTGGGAATAGCAAGGTAGCTGTTATTTGTGTGCATGGGGACACCCGAGAGTATCCAGTGACTACAGTGTGTTTCGAGACCCCCAAAGGTACCCTCTTTCATCCAGTGGGCTTAGTATCTCAGTTACCGCATGACGCCATTGTGGGAAGGGATTTTCCGAAGTTCTGGGAACTGTGGGATGATCCTGAGCCCCCCACTGGTGCCCCTATGTACCAGGAATGTGATAGCCAGAACTCCCCTGAGAGTGGTGAGGACTCTCCGGAATTTCCCTTATCAGTATTGGCAGGGGAGACTCAAGAAACAGGAGAGGAGCCCACCTCCTCAGACGAAAACCTACCGTCTGTGGAGTTTTCTGATCTTGAGGTTCACAGGGAAAACTTTGCCACAGAACAGTTGAAAGACCCCGCCCTAATAAAGGCACGGGAAAACGTAGTGAAAATAGATGGCGAGTTAGTGAACCCAGATAATACCTGCACTTACCCATACTTCAGCGTAGAGAAGGACCTACTGTATCGGGTGGCAAAAAGGGCAGAAGAAACCGTTGAGCAGCTTGTGGTGCCCAAACCTTACAGGAAGTTGGTGTTGGAGTTGGCCCATGGGCACATTCTTGGAGGTCATCTGGGGACAGAGAAAACCCGAGAGAGGGTATTACAGAGATTCTATTGGCCGGGGGTGATGAAGGACATAGAAAATTATTGTTCCTCCTGCCCTGTGTGTCAGAGGTCGGCCCCGATGCCACATTTCCGTAGCCCGCTGGTCCCTCTACCCATCATTGAGGTCCCGTTTGAGAGGATCGCCATGGATTTGGTAGGGCCTATAATCAAGTCCGCTAGGGGGCACCAGTACATATTAGTTATAATGGACTATGCCACCCGTTATCCAGAAGCGATCCCTCTCCGAAATACCTCGGCCAAAACCATAGCCAAAGAGCTATCTCTTGTGTTTAGCCGGGTGGGTATTTGTAAAGAACTGCTTACGGACCAAGGTACACCCTTTATGTCCCGGGTTATGAAGGAGCTGTGTAAATTGTTCAAAGTGACGCAATTACGTACATCTGTGTATCACCCCCAAACCGATGGGCTGGTTGAAAGATTCAACAAAACCCTAAAACAAATGTTGAAGAAAGTGGTGGATAGAGATGGAAAGGATTGGGACTGTCTACTTCCTTATCTGATGTTTGCTATTAGGGAGGTGCCCCAATCCTCTACGGGATTCTCCCCCTTTGAGTTACTGTATGGGAGACACCCAAGAGGGCTGTTGGATATTGCCAAGGAAACTTGGGAAAGTGAGAGTTCTCCCCACAGGAGTGTGATTGAGCATGTCGCCCTGATGCAAGACCGAATTGCACAGGTAATGCCCATCGTGAAGGAACATTTGGCCCAAGCGCAGTTAGCACAGCAGAGAGTGTACAACCGTGGAGCCAAGACCCGTACCTTTTCCCCGGGGGATAGGATACTGGTACTTGTCCCTACGGTTGAAAGTAAATTCCTTGCCAAATGGCAAGGCCCCTATGAGATAATGGAAAAAGTGAGCAAAGTGAATTACAAGGTCAGACAACCAGGAAGGCGAAAGCCCGAACAGATCTATCACGTTAATCTGTTGAAAGCCTGGAGGGATAGAGAGTCCCTAGTCGCAGACACTTGGACACCAGCTCAAACTGGTTGCGTGATTCCTGAGGTTGGAATAGCAGCCACCTTGTCACAACCCCAACAACAGGAGGTTAAGGAGTTTGTGCTTCGCAACAAGGAGGTATTCTCTGAGCTGCCGGGACAAACATCTGGGGTAGAGCATGACATCATTACCCCGCCCGGTGAAAGGGTGAAGTTAAAACCCTATCGGATCCCAGAGGCCCGACGGGAGGCAATACGGGAGGAAGTACAGAAAATGCTGAACTTAGGGGTGATAGAGGAGTCCCAAAGTGATTGGTCTAGTCCCATTGTGTTGGTGCCTAAACCGGATGGGAGCTGGCGATTTTGTAACGATTTTCGTCAGTTGAACAAAGTTACAAAATTTGACACCTACCCCATGCCACGTATAGATGAGTTGATCGACCGGCTGGGAACAGCCCGATACATGACGACTCTTGACCTCACAAAAGGCTATTGGCAAATCCCCCTGGCCAAGTCGGCCAAAGAGAAAACCGCATTTGTAACCCCAGACGGGGCGTTCCAATATAAAAGAATGCCGTTCGGGTTACAGAATGCGCCGGCCACATTCCAGCGGAAAATGGACCAGATGCTGAGGCCCCATCGGAAGTATGCTGCGGCTTACCTGGATGACGTAATTGTCCATAGCACAGATTGGGCCTCACATCTGCCAAAAGTGCAAGCAGTCCTGGACTCTGTTCGGGAAGCGGGGTTTACGGCTAACCCCAAGAAGTGTACCATTGGGCAGGAGGAGGCCAAATATCTTGGGTACACCATTGGGAGGGGAGTAATAAAACCCCAACTCAACGAAGTCGAGGCCATCCAGAGTTGGCCACGTCCCAACAGCAAGAAGCAGGTACGAGCCTTTCTGGGAATCGCTGGGTATTATCGGCGATTCATTCCCCACTTTGCTTCTAAGGCTGTGCCCCTAACCAACCTGACGAAGGGGAAAGGGTCGGTCATGATTAAATGGACCCCCGAGGCTGAGGCAGCATTCCAATTCTTGAAACAAGCCTTATGTAGCCAGCCAGTGTTGTACTCACCCGACTTCTCTAAAGACTTTGTCGTACAAAGTGATGCGTCAGATGTGGGGTTAGGAGCAGTATTGTCCCAGGTCTGGAACGGGGAAGAGCACCCAGTCATTTACCTCAGCAGGAAGTTGAAGTCCCATGAGGTAAATTACGCCACCGTTGAAAAGGAGTGTTTAGCGGTGAAGTGGGCTCTAGATTCCCTTCGGTACTACCTGCTAGGTAGGCACTTTGACATGGTTACGGATCACGCTCCGTTAAAGTGGATGGCTCAAAACAAGGAAACAAATAGAAGAGTGAATAGGTGGTTCCTGGCCCTCCAGGAATTCAACTTCACAGTAAAGCATCGCCCTGGCGTTCAAATGGGGAATGTGGATGCTTTGTCTCGAGTACATGAATGCCTGATTGCTGGTGTTCCAACCCCGAGGTTAAAACAAGAGGGGGGGGTATGTGACAGCAGGAAGGTAAAGTCACCTGGTTGCATCCAGGGGGGTAGATATATTTCGCCCAGATTCAGGCTTTACGCCGACTTATACAACTAGGTGGAGAGTTGTATAAGCCCAGCTGAGGCTAGTGGGCTCATGGATGACTCATACCTCTAGGGAGAGTGTGGGGCGTCGTGCAGACAGGGAGTTGATGAGACCAGCTGAAGCTTGTCAGCTCATTTAGGCCTCTATAAGAACTCCCAGATTCATTAGGTGTTTGCTCATGCCTGGAACCAGACCTGTGTGGACTGTCTAGGGAGAGTGAACCCCTGTGCGGTGAGACAAAGCCTGTGTGGCTATTTGCTTGGACATTTAAAACCAGGGACTTAGGGACTAGGACAGCACTAGGCTGATCCCAGTTGTTAGTTAGGAAACCTGTATGTTTACTCAGAGGTCAAGTTGACCAGGATTTATTTTATTTATGTTTCTTTTGCTTTGCTGTGTTTTGTCACTGTAAATAGAAAATAAACCGCACCTTTTTGATTTTGAAAACCACAACCTCCGTTTGCTGGGCCTGTTTTTGTGTGGGGAGCCCATCCCGGGGGTCACACACACCCGCTGCCGAGCTAACCCCCTCACAATACATATATATACACACACACACACACACACACACACACACACACACACACACATACACATACACATATATACATACACACACATATACATATATACACACACACACACATCCACATAAATACTGTAATGTTGTGCCTTTCATTTCTATTTTAATGAATGGGTTGTTTTAGATGTGGAGGGTTTACATACTAAATAGTCAAAATAATGTAGCAATACCCCCAGTTAAGAGGGCTGCTGGTATTATTTTCAGGCCTGTAACACTCTGCTGCCAACCCCCAGTAACTGGCTCTACCCTCCCTTGGCACAGCTAGTGAGACTAAAGGATTGTGAGACCAGTAGGCTATGGGTATCACAATACCGCAGATAACATATACAGTAATCACACCACACAACGTGTCTGCTTAATCACTAATGTGTTTACTGAATAAAATAAGATTTGGATTAGACAGTAGTACATCTATCAATGCAAAGCCCTGCAATAAGATTTAGTCAGCATATAACACAGATATACTATCCCCTCAATCCTATGCACATCAATTAACCAACCCCACTTGCAAGCTTCCCCCTCGTGGGCAAGATGGCGCCCAGCAATGTCTACTCTATTCAGTCAGGCCTGACTATTTAGTTCACAATGTTTCTGTAGAGAAGGATCTTCGCTAGCAATGGTGGTGCACTTTGTAGGTTATTTGTAATCCACAGGGTGTGAAACAATTGGCTGCTGATTGTGCGACAAAGGATTTAATGAAGGCTGCACGGCACACTGTCCCTCTGATGAGCAGCTCAACTTGATAAACGATGGGCCCTAAGCAAAAGATACTGGGCCTAAAGAGTAACTTAAGAAATCTTCGATCCAGTGCTCTCTCACCCAACCGAACCAGTCCATGCGGCTGACTTCCACCACTGTGTGTCCTACACACAGTCTCACGATGCCCGGGGTCTCCGATTCTTCCGACGAGTCTTGGAAGGTAGATACTTAAGACGTCTCAGGGATTCTTCCGTGAAGGGTAGAAGGCTCTTTGGATCCACAGGGTCCGGCTCTCGGGCCTAGTCCGGAACAGCAGACACAGCACAGAGTTACACTTGCTAGGTGGGCGATGTCCAAAGAGACCCCAGTACTGCTCCGCCCCTCCTTATATAGTCCAACCCCAGCAGACCTTGCGCCAGGCCCAAAGGAACTGTGGGTATCCCATTGCATACTGGGTAAGGTAGTCTCTAAGGCCATTTAAAGCAAAACCCCGCTACAATAATAACTGACATATAGCACAGCAAAAGTATGAATGCGCACATAGTCACACATAGTCGCAGCTCCTATATGCGGTTTTAAACAAGAACAATAAAAAAGAAGAAATAGTTGCAGTCTCAACATTTTGCGTCTATAGAACCAGGTCTCAACCCTCACCCAATTCTATGCATAAGGATCTCATATGAGGAATTGCAGGTAGCCTGTCTTTAGGTCCTAATGTTATCTTACACTGACTACAAGACTTTGTTTCATTCTATTGTCTCACATTAGATTTGGAAAAATAATTTATCTGAACAGACATTATTGTGGCTCTTTTCCTGCCTCTTAGACATGATTCTTTCCATTGTTTTAAACATTTACAGAAATTTAAAAGAAGGATAAAAACCACTTATAAATAAGCAGTATATGCTATAAAATATTTAAACTGGAAGATCAAGGCTATGGATGAGCAAGGCAGGAGCAGATACGGCTCTGAATAGCATAAAACATTTTATGTGAACATCATCAATAAATTAAATTACAGCTGTCTCGTCGATTTCCATTCTCTGAAATTGTTAAAAGACTTTTCTCTCTTATCTTTCCTTTAGGAAATCACGGCTAATATATCTTTGCCTTCAGATAATCGTGCCGGAGAACAGAAAATAAAATCCTGATCTACTGCCTGCAAAGCCATAACTAATTTTTCAATTACGGGGTTTGAAGCTTCAGAAACAGTCCAAAGATGCAAACCAACTTTTCAAAGATCATTCTATAAGGCTGTATTGTCTTCCTTCTCTGCTAACTAAATCGAGGAATAAATTGTGCATTTATTTGTAATATATTTTACTGAGCAGATCAGCACCAAGCACAAACAAAATATAATACAAAATTGCAGGTTAGTTCATGGAATAGATATTTTGGCAACATTAAAACAAAAAAAATAATAATAGTGAAAATACTTAAGCTTTGGTAAAAAACAAACAAAAAATAATTATATTTTTTTAGAGTGCAAGACCTGTTTTAAACAATCAGCCCACCCAAAATTCATTTTAATCATACATGGAGCCTAGTGAGTTGAGTTAAGTTAGCCTCTGACCCCTTATGTGTCTTGGATTCTCCAACAATGAGAACTCTTTAAAGTAATTCTGGTCTCTATTTCATCCAGACCTAGATGTTTTGGGTTTTCCTGCCCACCTTGTCATGTCTCAAGTCCTTCTGTTAGAACAAAATGAAAACTTACTGTGTGGAATCCAAGCACAAATATTTCAACAATAGAGCTCCCAAGAGAAATAAGAAACTGTTGTTCATTTCTCCAGCATCTACTAAAAACCCTTTAAATGTGCTTGATATCTAATTATATGTAAACAGCAATGCTTAAAACACATACCATCAGTATCTGAGTGAACAACATCCACAAATTGTGCATCGGTGTGGTGTAATCTGTCCTGGGGGGGCTTCCCATTGAATAATGGACCAGCTGGATCCAGGCCTAGAAAATGATGCAAGAAAAAAAAATACTGACATAAGGACTCTTCACACCTACTTCTGATCCATATGAAGCAAGATTCTCTACAGATCACTCCAATATTTTACAAATACACTATAGTACCAAAAGTATTGGGACACCTGCTTTTATATGAACTTTAATGGCATCCCAGTCTTAGTCCGTAGGGTTCAATATTGAGTTGGTTCACCCTTCTGGAAGAGTGGTCAAACATTCCCATAGACACACTCCTAAACCTTGTGGACAGCCTTCACAGAAGAGTTGAAGCTGTTATAGCTGCAAAGTATGGATCAACTCAATATTGAACCCTACGAGCTAAGACTGGGATACCATTAAAGTTAATGTGCGCGTAACGGCAGGCATCACAATACTTTTGGTAATATAGTGTATATTAAACACAACACAAATCAATTTCTTTATTTATTTTTAAACATTTTTACAACCTCTCCTGAACGATTTAACTTGACTTTTTTTTTTTTTAAACACCTACAAACGAAACGCTGCTAAACGCGGGCCACCATGTTTAGCCGCCTTTAGAAGCGTTTGGAGTCTCAAACATCGGAAACTTTGGCGTCTGAACTCATTTTTCTGCCTTAAAAAAAAAAAAAAGGCCTATAAACGCAACTGCCTAGACGACAGTAAACTAACCTGTGTAAATGTACACATAAGATAACATTGAATGAGTTCAGGGGCAGTTGAAAAAAAAAGTGTCCAACTGCCTCCGAATGTCTGTTTAGCAGCAGCAGTGTACATGGGGCCCTATACCACTGGCTAGGGAACTGGAGGTAGGACAGACAGCATTACTTCTGATGTCCAGCTATATGCATCCATAACCACTACGAAGAAAAAAATCCTGTATTTTCTATTTAATTTGTGTTAGGTCTTCAAATTGCTTCCCAAGCAACACATCAGAAGGTTTAATCAAGGAACCTGGATAATTAAACAGTGTGTAACCCCGCAAAGTACTAGTACTATACAAAGAGGATCCTAAATTCTACATGAATTTGTAGATCACTATTACATTTATCACCTCATGAAAAACAAAAAAGTTGAAGAATGCATTAAGACAAATAAATAATGATTACCAGTGATACGGTTGATGGAACCATTGTACATTTTTCCAACATATCCAGAAATGTGTGCACCGAGACTGACGCCTATCATATATATTAGGTCTAAAGAGCCTCCTTGGTCCTGGAAAAAAATAAATATTAAATAATAATAACGAATTACAACTAGTTGCATTCAGTAAAAACACTACTGCTTAACCAAGGGTTTTTTGCTGAATGTATAAATTAGCTTCCCTTACAAAAGTGCAGATTGGTGGATAACATTTTACATACATACAGGACACGAAGAGGCACATTTATTAACACAGTTGTGTTCTATTTACAAATGTCACACCATGCAAATGTGATGAAATCAATCACAGTTCATAGTCCACAGTTTGCAACTGAACGCTTGTGTGTGCCGCGACACTTCCTGTTTAGCGAATGGCTGAAACCAGTCTAATGTCTGCATGTCATCACACGTTTGTCGCAAGTGTTATGGACTAGATTGTGGCAGAATCAACATAGCAATCGGTCACATAATTAAAGCATGTTGGATAAAAAACTGCACTATTCAATGGACTAAAGCTGCAACTAAGAAGCGTTATACAACACCGATATAAATAATAAAGAAAAAAGTTGCGCTATGAATGAGTGAGAGAAGAAACAATGTGATGAAGTATTGACACTATAGGTGTGCCAACCAAAGTGAAGTGGCAAACTGAGCTAATGAATGAACCCAACCAATTGGAAATTAGGCAAAAAAAACATGAAAGAGTGCCAGGTGAACAGTTCAAGTGATATGACACATGTGTGTCAAAAAAATAAAGAAGCAAATGATTACTCCCATAGACCCAGTGTGGTCTCCAGCCACACAACAACAGTCAATAAATTAATAAATAATAACAACAATATAGTCCATAAACAAATTGTAGATCAATCTTCCACCGTGACTTGCACTATCCCAAACTGTATATACACCAATGGATGAAGTGATGATAGAAAGGGAAGCCTCCACCTGGAAACATTACCGCAACTATATGATCCCTTATGATAGGGGATCAGAGAATGCCTGTGGCTTATACCTAGCCTGGGGTCTGATCGGAATACAGCATACAGTGTGGTCAGATGTGAGTCTCAATGGGGTGGTTGTCATTCACAAGGAAAGGGGTAAGATACCAGCCAGACCAAAAAAGGATGAAAAAGCTGGATAGTGTAAAACCTTCAAACATTTATTTAGATAAAAAAACAGATGGACACTTACAACAATGTAGATGAAATCAGCATGAATCGAGCCGGCCGGCTCTCGAGAATGCAGCCCGTATTGTTTCGGGATGGCATGGGCGCTGTGACGTCAGAATGTAGCTCCTTCCTATGCGTTTCGTCACTACAGGACGTTGGGTTCATTCATTAGCTCAGTTTGCCACTTCACTTTGGTTGGCACACCTATAGTGTCAATACTTCATCACATTGTTTATTTTCTCACTCATTCATAGCGCAATTTTTTTCTTAATTACATAATTAAAGCCGTATTAAACCCAAAAGCAAACATTACATTGCAGCTTAACAATTCTTAGATGTGGTGGCTGAATTCATTTTCTTTTAAGACTTTCTTTCTTCTATTTTCATATGGTGATCCAGCCAGTAAGTCTGTCAAAAGAACAAGCTCTCTTCCAGGTGTATCAATTTACAGGGATGAGACAAATCATTTAACACTGACAACGGTACTTAGAATTATCAGCTTTGATTCCATATGCCCATCCTATCCAAGGTGACCTCTATGGACTGTTAAGTGTGTGTCATGCATGTTAAAATTTACTTTGGGCTCATCTATATATCATGGAGAACAATGGGTGGCCTAAATTGGGTCATGTTAACTGAATTCTGAACCTTGAAGTTCTGTCACAGCTAGCTCCACAGGCTCCGTATGTCTATTAGGTGGCCTTCACAGGCATGCAAGGAAAGTACCAAGAGCACTCACTTTATTTGCCAAATATTTCTCAAGGAAAGGTGATGGACTACCGCTATTGAGAAAAAAGTGTGACTCTTGTACACTATATCCTCCTCTGTACCACTGTGCCTTACATACATCTATTAAGCACCAAAAATGTTCTGTTTGAAGCTCCAAAAGTTCAAACTATACTATTGTGGAACCTTAATACATCATTTACACTTCCTGGAGTTTTAACACATCGAAAGATTGAAAAACTATGTGCACAATTGTTGTCCAATTTATCGGGATCACCTTAACATTGGAAATCATAAATACAATATGTGGTATAGTAACATTATTAAAGTATATCTAAGTTTACAGGAAGGGAGAGGAAGTGATTATGTATTAATGTGTTTATGGTTTTAATTTAGGTTTTTGTCTATTTTGTTTGGTTGTGGGGATTTTTTATTTTGGTATTTATAAAGTATTTTTTTTTACAGCCCAGGGAAATATTAGATTAATATATAAAAGGTTACATATTAATGGAGGTTGAGTCTAAACCAAGGGTTTTTATTGCAGTAGTATTTAAGAGTATCATACCATTGACTCCCTCTTTCTTCCTAAGATTCATAAATAGACGTTAATTAGTATTAAACAGGGTTCCTTTTTTGGGGGTTTTGACCTTGAGGGTCAAAATAGTAATGTAATTTTATGTCTGTAAAACATTTATCCTAAAAAGCAAAAAAAAAAATTTCTGCAAAAGGATTAGCAAACTGCTAATGCATTTAACATTCTCCTTCCCCCAGCCTGACAGTGCTGCAATCTGTTGTGCCCCCTATGCTGCTTCATTCAGAGTGGGGGCACTCTAATACGCGAGACGTGCTACTGGCCAGATCATCAGGGAAAAAAGCCTAAAAAAACAAAAATGCAGCCACCACGTCTAAGGATAGGTAAGCTGCAATATAACCCATTGCATATATGGGTTTAATACCACTTCATGGAATGGAACTGATGCACAGTTGCACCTTATTTCTGAACTATATTCATTTGAGAAACACGTTAAAAAAAATGTGCACACTTTAATTTTTGAAACATTTTTTCAATAAATAAGATATTTTGGATGTGAGCACGAGATTCACATTTATTAGGATATTTGTTTTCACATATCATTGTGTTGACACTTTACTTGTTTATATAGTGGATACACACATTTGTCATATGTTAGGAGAACATTGCTAGTAATAGCATGACATTCACAGGGTGTATTGATTTGTTTCACAGGTGTTAATTGCAAGCTAGTTATTATTACAAGATTGTGGGATTTTTAGATTTGCATTGCTCATTTCCCTTTTTTATCTATATCAACTAGTGTTTCACTAGTACCAAGATTTTTGTTTTGACAACGTAAAAGAAGTTTGTTTGAAATCTTTGCAAAATTATTAAAATAAAAAAAACGACACAAATCACTTGTACATAAGTATTCACAGCCTTTGCTCAATACTTAGTTGAAGCACCTTTGGCACCAATTGCAGCCTCAAGTGTTTTTGAGTATCATGCTACAAGCTTGGCACACCTATTTTTCGTCAGTTTCTCCCATTCTTCTTTGCAGGACCTCTCAAGCTCAGTTTGGATGGGGAGTGTCGGTGCACAGCCATTTTCAGATCTCTCCAGAGATTTTCAAAATTGGGTTTAAGTCTGGGCTCTGTCTGGGCCACTCAAGAACACTTAAGCCCTGTACACACAATCGGATTTCCTATGGTTTCTAATCCGATGGATTTTTCCATCGGAAATCCAATGAAGCTGACTTCCATCAGTCTTGCCTACACACCATCAGTCAAAAATCCGACCGTCCCAAACGCCGTGACGTAAAACACACCGACAAGCCTAGAAAAATTAAGTTCAATGCTTCTGAGCATGCGTCGACTTGATTCTGAGCATGCGTGGGTTTTTTGTCCGATGGAGTTCCACACAGATGATCGGAATTTGCTATCGTTTTTTTTCCCATCGGATACATTTAAAACATGTTCTATTTTTCTCACCGATGGAAAAAAGACCAATGGGGCCCATACACGATCGGTTTGTCCGATGAGAAAAGTCCATCGGACTGTTTTCATCGGTAAAACCGATCGTTTGTACACGGCATTACAGAGTTGTCCAGAAGACACTCCTTTGTTATCTTGGCTGTGTTCTTAGGGTCGTTGTCCTGTTGTGAACCTTCACCCCAGTCTGAGGTCCAGAGTGCTCTGGGGCAGGTTTTCATTAAGGATGTCTCTGTACATTGCTCATACCTCCCACCTGGCACGTTGTACACGGCATTACAGAGTTGTCCAGAAGACACTCCTTTGTTATCTTGGCTGTGTTCTTAGGGTCGTTGTCCTGTTGTGAACCTTCACCCCAGTCTGAGGTCCAGAGCGCTCTGGGGCATGTTTTCATTAAGGATGTCTCTGTACATTGCTCATACCTCCCACCTGGCACGTTGTTCCCGCAATGACAAAGTTTTCCCGCATTCCCGCAAGCGAGGACATTTTCCCGCATAACGTGCGGAGGAGGAGGCCAGAGGAAGAGGGGGAGAAGGGAGAAGGACGGAGGCGTCCCGCGATAGCCCCCTCCCATGCTCGACAGCTTGAATGCCAAATGTAAGTGAACATACTTTCGGCGTCCTGCGGCAGCCCCCCGCTCAACAACTTGAATGCTGCCAAACGTAAGTAAACAATGTCCCGCATTTGTATCTTGAAAAGTTGGGAGGTATGCATTGCTGAATTAATCTTTCCCTCGATCCTGACTAGTTTCCCAGTTCCTGCCGCTGAAAAACATCCCCACAGCATGATGCTGCCACCACTGTGCTTCACTGTAGGGATGGTATTGGCCAGGTGATGAGCGGTGCCTGGTTTCCTCCAGACATGACAACACTTGTCATTTAGGCTAAAGAGTTCAATATTTGTTTCATTAGACCCGAGAATTTTATTTCTCATGATCTGAGTCCCCTTCAGGTGCCTTTTGGCAAACTCCAGGTGGGCTATCATGTGCCATTTATTGAGGAGTAGCTTCAGTCTGACCACTCTACCATACATGCCTCATTGGTGGAGCGCTGCAGAGATAGTTGTTCTTCTGGAAGGTTCTGGATCTCTGTCAGAGTGACTATCGGGTTCTTGGTCACCTCCCTGACTAAGGCCCTTCTCCTTCAATCGCTTGAGCCCGCTCTAGGATGAGTCCTGGTGGTTACAAACTTCTATCTTTTACGGATGATGCAGCCCACTGCTTCTGTACCCTTTCCCAGATCTGTACCTTGATACAATCTCGGAGGTCTACAGACAATTCCTTGGACTTCATGGCTTGGTTTGTGCTCCGACATGCACGGTTATCTGTGGGACCTTCTATAGACAGGTGTGTGCCTTTCCAAATCATGTCCAATCAACTGAATTTACCACTCAAGTTGTAGAAACATCTCAAGGATGATCAGTGGAAACAGGATGAGCTCAATTTTGAGTGTCATGGCAAAGGCTGTGAATACTTTATGTACATGCGATTGTTTTTCTCTGAAATCTTTGCAAATGTAATATAAAAAAAAAAAAAAAAAAACTTCTTTCACGTTGTCATTATGGGGTATTGTTTGTAGAATTTTGAGGAAAATAATGAATTTAATCAATTTTGGAATAAAGCTGTAACATCACAAAGTGTGGAAAAAGTAAATCGCTGTGAATACTTTCCAGATGCACTGTACTATCTCTTTGTTCAAGACCAACAGTTAGAGTTCTAAGCATGTTTTTACATGTAGCGGCCTCACCCCCCGTCCCCTTTGTAAATTTAACGGCTGGCTTGTCTAGGGGTATGCGGGAGGAGGATGAGGTTCACTACGGCCTATGTCCTCTGATGTGCAGAGGTGAAAGCCAACACTTATTTTACCTCGGGTCTGTGTTCTGGATGGAGCCTCCGCTTCTCCTTGAAGTTTAACTGTCAGTAATAGAGCCCCACACCATAAAAAGTCCAACATTCCTTTATTCTTCTTGATAAGTGAACAGCATCCAGTGGCGGAACTACCGCCATAGCGACACACGGGGCCGCTATGGGGCCCGCAACCGAGAGGGGCCCGTGGGGAGGAGGAGGAATGCATACTGCCGGGGGGCGAGCACCGCCCGCACGGTCCCCCAGCCAGGGGAAGTGAGGAGAGGAAGAGGCGAGCTGTGCGTACAAGCAGAGAGCTGTAATAGCTATCATTTGAATGTCCTTGTCCTGTGTTCCCGGGGCTCACCGTTACATAGCCCCACCTCTTGGCCCGGCGCCTTTGATAGACAGAACGCCGGTCCAATGCGGGACATGTGACGTCATCAAAGGGGCCGGGCCAAGAGGTGGGGCTATGTGACGGTGAGCCCCGGGAACGCACGACATTCAAATGAAAGTTATTACAGCTCTCTGCTTGTACGCACAGTGCGCCTCTTCCTCTCCTCACTTCCCCTGGCTGGGGGACCGTGCGGGCGGTGCTCGCCCCCCCACTCAGAGGCAGCCCCATGCTCGCCAATAGCCATTTGAAGGCTGCAGTATGCATTCATCCTCCCCGGTAGTTCCGCCACTGGCTCGCCTCTTCCACTGCACAGGTGAGGCTACATTGTGCACGGGTCATGCTGCATTGGGCACAGGTGAGGCTGTATTGGGCACGGGTCACGCTGTATTGGGCACAGGTGAGGCTGTATTGGGCACAGGTGAGGCTGCATTGGGCACTGGTCATGCTGCATTGGGCACTGGTCATGCTGCATTGGGCACAGCCGAGACTGTATTGGGCACGGGTCATGCTGCATTGGGCACAGGTGAGGCTGTATTGGGCACGGGTCATGCTGCATTGGGCACGGGTCATGCTGCATTGGCCATGGGTCACGCTGTATTGGGCACGGGTGAGGCTGCATTGGGCACGGGTGAGGCTGCATTGGGCACGGGTGAGGCTGCATTGGGCACGGGTGAGGCTGTATTGGGCATGGGCAGGCTACGCTGCATTGGGCACAGGTGAGGCTGCGTTGGGCACAGGCCACACTGCATTGGGCACAGGTGAGGCTGCATTGGGTACTGGACACGCTGCACTGGGCACAGGCCACACTGCATTGGGCACAGGTGAGGCTGCATTGGGCACTGGACACGCTGCATTGGGCACAGGTGAGGCTGCATTGGGCACAAGTGGGCACAGGTGAGGCAGTATTGGGCACGGGCAGACCACGCTGCATTGGGCACAGGTGAGGATTATTGAAGCGCTAACACCAGGTGTTTGGAGTATCTTTATCTGTTGAATAAACTTTCTGGAATACATATATTGCTATTGTGGTGTAGGATCTGGGTTCTTTCTTTCTTTCTTCCTTTCTTTCATCTCAGACTCGAACCACACGCCCTTTAACCACCTCCCTACTGTGCACGAAAACCCCCTTCCTGCCCAAGCCATTTTTCAGCTTTCAGCGCTGTCACACTTTGAATGACAATTGCACGGTCGTGCGACGTGGCTCCCAAACGAAATTTGTGTCCTTTTTTTCCCACAAATAGAGATTTCTTTTGGTGGTATTTGATCACCTCTGCGGTTTTTATTTTTTGCGCTATAAACAAAAGAAGAGCGTCCAGTTTGGAAAAAAACCACAATTTTTTACTTTTTGCTCTAATAAAATACCCATTTTTTTTTTTTAAATAAAATTTTCCTCAGTTTAGGCCGATACGTATTCTTCCACATTTTTTTGGTAAAAAAAATAAAATAAAATCGCAATAAGCGCGTATTGATTGGTTTGCGCAAAAGTTATAGCGTGTACAAAATAGGGGATAGATTTATAGCATTTTTTTTTTATTTTTTTTTATTAGTAATGGCGGCGATCTGCGATTTTTTATTGTGACTGCGATATTGCAGCGGACACATCGGACACTTTTGACACATTTTTGGGACCATTCACATTTATACAGCGATCCCTGCTATAAAAATGCATTGATTACTGTATAAATGTGATTGGCAGGGAAGGGGTTAACCACTAGGGGGCGGGAAGGGGTTAAATATGTTCCCTCAATGTGTTCTTACTGTGGGGGGAGGTGACTGACTGGGGGAGGTGACCGATGGTTGTCCCTATGTACAAGGGACACACCATCGGTCCCCTCTCCCTCACAGGACGTGGATCTCTGTGTTTACACACAGAGATCCACTTTCCTGCTCGTTTCCCGGGCAATCGCGGGTGCCCGGCGGCAATCGCGGCCGCCGGGCACGCGCACCGGGGCCTTGTGAACGCGGCGGGCGCGCGCGCCTCCTAGCTCGTTTTAAAGGGAGGACGTTATATGACGTCCCCCCAGAACGAGAGTATCCTCCGCCCGCCGTCAATTGACAGTGGGCGGGGGACAAGTGGTTAAACCATGCCCACTATTTAATTTAAGTCCGCCATTTTTTTGTGGGGGGGGCCCATACAACATTTTGCTATGGGGCCCCTGTGATTTCTAGTTGCGCCCCTGACAGCATCAGTTGAACTTTTAAATGAACAGACAGGGTGTGGATACGAGCAGGTCCAGGCACAGTGAACTCTCCTATTCCTTTTAGTGCAAATAGGCTTGGCGCACAGTCTCTGCCACTGACTGTGAGATTGGTCGCTGCCACCGACCGGGTGAACTGTTGAGGCCCCTGCCACAGGCCTAAGAGCAGGTCTCTGCCACCGACCTGAGTTGATTAGATGGACCGCTGCCACCAGTCATAGAACATGAATCACCTTCCCTGATGAATTGGCCCCTGTTTGGGAAAGACATCCATCCGGACGGTCTCCAGAGGTCCACCCGGCACTGGCAATATGCTGCACCAGCTCTTCAGGAGGATCCCCCCTCTGGTCCCTTACACCCTGGATTCAGGCGCCCAACACCCGGGGCACCTTAGGACGATCCCTCCCTCGCAGGACCCAGTGGAAGGTACTGGGCCCCAGGCCTCTGGTTGAGTACCTCACCCCAGACTGAAGGTGTCTGGGATGGAACACGAACTCCACGTGTACAGGCCAAGGGCGCCTGAACACCGATCACGGACAGCAGCCCTTAGGCCAAAGGTGCCTGGGACTCGGACCTCGTGGTGAAGATGTCCGCCCCCTTTATACCCTCTCCCAGCAAGCACAGCGGGTTCCCCACCCCACAGTACAGCTGCTGCAAGAGGTCAAAAAGGGTACGGCACTGCAGTGGTGGTTCAACCCCGGCCCAAAGCGACAACGCCACCTACTGGGCCGCAGGGAACTAAACACCACCGATGTCTTCACACGAATGAAAACACAGCCCTACTCTACCAATCAGTGCATCTGGGTCATACTACCACCCAGATGCTGCCTTTAAATAGTACATACCCGCTACATACATGTTTAGCTATTCATCGTTAGTGGCTGTGCAGAAAAATAGATTGTTTACTGATCAAAATAGCTCAAGCTGATATTTACACACATGCCTAAATAAATAGGAAAATAGCTTTTGATCAGAGAGAGTCTGAAAGAAAACAGCTCCTGCTCTCTTTATAAATGCTATAACGTTTGGAGAATCCTGCATCATGGGTGAACACTGCATATTATATTTGTAAAATTGGGATATTATTTAAATAATAAACAAAGCAAGTAAGCCATCAGTTTTTTTTTTATGACAGAATATTATGATATTTTTCCTTTAACATTTTCTCTAGTAACAGAATTCTGTTATCTAAAACCATCTGACTGGTTTGGCAATATTGGCCCTGACGCAGAACTTTTTCATGTGAACCTTTCGAAGGTGGCTTCTGGTATATTATACAGACATTCTATGTGTATTCAATAGTGTTGACATTATGGCTGCCCTATGACTCAATATTTATCAAAGCAGCTCGGGAGAGGTCCTATTGTATAGTCACTAGGAGATGTATAGTTTATTCCAAGATATATATTTTTCGTGGTTGTTTTTTTTTATCTTTACTAAACAGAACACGCCGAGATTTCTAATTTCTGTGCGCTCTGGCTGTGAGGAATTTAGATTTAGTTCCGGAGTGCAGTAAATGGCTGATGTTACTCTCTGTGGCCTTTTGAAGTATAAGCGGACACATTCCTTTTCTATACACTGTGCTGTATATAATAATGCGAAACTGAGATAACTTGTTTGTGACTCATAACACATTCCTTCTTAGTCGGTACTAAGAAAATGACTCATATCTACAAATACTCATTTTAAATCGAAAGTGGAGACATTTCCGAGGTTATGAAAAAAACAAACGCATAAATATATGATGCTTTGTTTACCACACCCTATAAGTATACCTTCCAACCTTCTAAAAATGACAAAGAGAGACCTTTTAGCACACAAGTATGAAGGGAAAAGTACACGTCCCTGCCATGGCCTTGGTTACACTGGCCGCAAAGATCTAAAATGCAGAGAATAAATTTAAGTGCTTCTTGTACCTTTTTTTTTTTTTTCTTATCCCTTATCAAAACGACTTTCTTGCCTTCCATCAAACTGATGGTCTACAAGATTAACACGCCCACACTTGAAGTTCCGCCACTGAGCCACTTTTAGCTCTGGTTCACATTGGTACGATGTCAAATCGCATGTCAAATTAGCAGCAATGGCATCGTCCTAATCGGTGCGAAGCTGCATTAGCTGCGCCGCACCGATTTCAAAAAGTAGTTTCCGTACTACTTTTTGCAATTTCGGGCAGCGATTTACATTGTCATCTGTGGAGAAACCTGCACAGATGTCTCTGAACTTGCGGCCAAAATCGGGACTGACATGCGGGACTGAAATCGTGTGAGTTCAGCTGAACTCGCACGGCTTCATTCCTGCAGCTCAGTGTGAACCTGGGCTAAATAAAACAAATATAAAACGTATTTACCCTATACCTTAAAGTAAATAGTGGTGCTAGTGCCTAAATACGGTACAATGAACACCCAGTGACAAGTGTTAGTCACTATAACAATAGTGACTGCAATAATAGTCCGTGATTAAACCATCCATAAATACCGTATATACTCGAGTATAAGCCGACCCGAACATAAGCCGAGGCACCTAATTTTACCACAAAAAAATGGGAAAACGTATAGATTTGAGTATAAGCCTAGGGTGGGAAATGCAGAAGCTACTGTAAGTGGAAAAGAGAGTCAACAACACCCATCTGCAGCCTCACTGTGCCCATTTGCAGCCTGTGCCCATCTGCATGCCTCACTGTGCCCATCTGCATGCCTCATGTACCTGATCGCTGTGTCCTGCAGTCTTAACTTCAGTCGGCGGCCATCCAGTGTAACAAAGCCCCGCCTCCTCCTCGTCCGTGATTCAGTTTCCCAGCAGTGAGTCAGTGTTCCGTCTATCACGGACGAGGATGAGGAGGAGGCGGGGCTTTGTTACACTGGATGGCCGCCGACTGACTGCATGAACAGTGGGAGACTCGAGTATAAGCCGAGGAGGGCTTTTTCAGAACAAAAAAAATGTGCTGAAAAGCTTGGTCTTATGA
Organism: Rana muscosa; assembly: GCA_029206835.1. Lineage (NCBI taxonomy): Eukaryota > Metazoa > Chordata > Amphibia > Anura > Ranidae > Rana > Rana muscosa. The sequence goes on along the minus strand of CM055117.1, from coordinate 110,380,066 downwards.
TCGAGTATACACGGTAAGCCAAAGTTAAATACGAATTGTGGTCCTCCAAATCTTCCACCACAACGTGTGCATTTAGTGATTCCACTCCTTTAGAAATGCACTCACCAAAAAAAGATGCCTTGCACTCTCATGCTTGGCAAACAACTATTTGGCAACAGGACCATGATTATCGGGAGCAGAAGTTAGGGGAAATCCACCATACTGGCCTTTACAGTTATCACTAGAACAGGATTAGAAAGGATCTTTTCCAATGGGGAACGCAGTTCCGGCACCTCCAGCAATGAATGCATGTAATGGCAAGGAGTGCTGTGGTGTGCTGGAGGGTCTATTTATGCTGGCTGCTGAGAAATTATTGTCGCTGGTGGGGATCTATTTTTGTGTAGAGGCCTATTGTTGCCAGTGGGGTCAATTGTTGCTTGGAGGGATCTACGGTTTAGCAAGAGGTCTATTGTTGCTGGAGGGTCTATTGATGCTGGCTGCTGGGAGATCTGTTGTTGCTGCTGGGGGTCTACTGTTGCTGGGGTGGTATTTTGTTGTGGGGGGGGGGCAATTGTTGGGGGATATATTGTTGCTGGGGTGCAGTCTATCATTTGAGGGGGGAGGTCTACTGTTGCTCCCTGGAGAGGGATCGATTTTATTGTCTTTATCAACAATCTCTGTGCAAATCACTTAGTAACACAAAATGATACTTGGTTCTGTATTCTCTAAAATGGGTGGTACTGGGAGATGAATAAGAGGTGAAACCAAGGGATGGTGCTCAGAGGTGAGTAGGGAGAAGAAATAAAGTGGGACTCTGAAGGAGGGTGTTCCTGCACCTATTTCTCTGAGAAAAAAAGCCCTGGTTGTTCCAATGAGAAGTTTTTATTTACTTCCTATTGTGTCTCAACAGACAGGAGTTGCAGGAGATATTTCTCTGCAGATAGGAAGTACAGGGAAATCTCTTCAATAGTGACACCACCATAGTGACAACAATGAAAATTGACAGTCTCCCCCTCTAACCAACATGGCAGCATGCATGTGTTTAGTATGCTGTCATGGATTGGTGCAATGAAAAGAAAATTATGGTAAGTATTTGTATACATTTTTACCTATATTATATATTATTAAAACCCTATATTATTATTGAAGTATAGCTCTACAGCATCCATCTTCTTTTTTTTTTTTCATAGGACCTATGGATTATAGCAGACGTTTTATTTATGTGGATGCACTATTGATTATATTTGGTACCCGTTGCAATTTTTCAATAACCTGATTTCTATCCTGCATTGGAGCATGCACACTGGCTATCCTGGTTTGTCTGCAGAAGGTGCTATTGCGGTTTATCACACTTTACTGTTTATTTACGCAGCTGTGAAACTTTACTTGTATAATTTCAAGGCCTGTACTGCATTTCATCATCTCTTTTCACCTTTGTATTTTGGGTCATATGGCCAGATCAGCGTTAACTTTTAGGCCCGGTGCACATTGAGAAGAAAAAAAATGCCACTTTAAAGCGGAGTTCCACCCAAAAATGTAACTTCTGCTTTTCGTAACTCTCCCCCCCTCCGGTGACACATTTGGCACCTTTCAGGGGGGAGGGGGGTATTTGCACCCACTTCCAGGCATAGACTCCTGTGGGAGTCTACGCCACTTCCCATCCCCTCCGCTGTCTCCTGGGAAACGCACTGCTCCCAGGAGAGAGCGGGGACCAGTGACGGCGCGTCGCACTACTCGCGCATGCGCAGTAGGGAACCAGGCGGTGAAGCCACAAGGCTTCACTTACTGATTCCCTCACCGAGGATGGCGGCAGCAGCATCCGAGGACCGAGCGATTGCTCAGCCTCGTCTGCCGACATCGCGGGCACGCTGGACAGGTAAGTGTCCATTTTTTAAAAGTCAGCAGCTGCAGTATTTGTAGCTGCTGGCTTTTAAAAAAAAAAATTTGGGTGGACCTCCGCTTTAAAAAGGTGTTTGGCTTTTTTGTTTCTGCTTCTAAACGCCCCTCCATGTTTGCATGCTTACATAGATGTTTACAGGCTTTTAGAGGCAGAAAAGAACATCACTCTAGCATTCAGAAGAGGAGCGTTCCAGCAGAAAAAGAAAAAGCCAAACATGCCTAAATGTGCATAAAACACATCCAAGCGCGCCTAAGCACTAAATGCATTTATCGCTTGAGCGTTTATCAATTTCAATGGCCAGGATAAATTATTATTCTGGCCAATGAAATTAATGAATGAACCCCCAAATGCCTAACGCGCATAAACGCATTTGCAAAACTCGGCTTTAGGCTAATTTTTAACGCTGCTTTTCTCCTGTCAGGAGAAAAGGAGTTTAGAAGAGCTGGGTAAACACTGTGTGCATGAGGCCTTACACTATGTACTGTGTTGTGCGTTTGTGAGACCCAAGTGTATGTATTTTTTTAATCTGTTTGAATTGTATTGATTTCAATTAAGTTTTAGAAGTTTGAATTTTATGAGTGCAGCTTTGGCAGCTCTGAATCGTTTTTGTTTATTGCATTGTTGAGCTTTATTTTGAAACCTTTTTATGATTATTGATTATTTAACAATTTTGATCACATGTCCTTCCTTAAAATGCATGTAAACTCCAACTGACTGACATTTGGTTTGTTGAAACACTAAGGGGTGCATCTACAAAAAAATGTGGATAGCAATTTGTCCAGTAAAAGTCCAGGTACTTTAATTCTGCACAAAATGAACAAAAAACATCAAATGTTTAATTTAGAACGGGAAATACCGCACTTGGCAACTCAACAGCACAAAGTATCATAGGAAATTCCTATGGTGCTTAGCACCATCTAGTGACCAAATGCAGCAATTTTGGTCCTAAATCAATTAAATATATTCAACCAGCACAAAAAACAACCTAATAAGAACATTTGTTTTTCCCCCCTATTTGTATGGAACAATGTGCATGCACTTTCACTGGGTGAATTTATATGCAAATGATTTGTAAATACACCCTGAAGTATCTAAGTAACCTTTTCTTTTTTCTTATATAAACAACATTTTTTAATCCTTTGTTCTGTCTCAGTGCTGCTGTTCTCCAGCAGAATCTTTGAATTTACTTCCTGTCTACATGCATGCACTCCAACTGCTGCATATTATTTCTCAGAGCGTTTAATGGGGACAACAGGGGACAATGCCTGTGCAATGCGCGTTGGCACAGCCACTTGTAGTCTCTTTAAGGTAAGTGTAGGACTGGGTGACCACACAGGGCATCAACTGGGAGAAAGAGACAAAGGGGTTGATTTACTAAAATTGTAGCGTGCAAAATCTGGTGCACCAGTGCATAGCAGCCAATCAACTTCTAACTTCAGCTTGCTCAATTAAGCTTTGTCAAAAAAACAACAAACTGGAAGCCGATTGGTCTCTATGCACTAGAATTATTTGCTCTCTCCAGTTTTAGTAAACCAACCGTAAAAGTCTTGTCATCTTATACAAAGAAATGTATGTGCATAACCTTCATGACAAGATCACTAGGAATCGAAGTGTAGATTTAAAAATATTAAAAAAGACTTCAAGTGTTTGTTACCCCAACATTTCATATTCCTGATATGTGCCTGCTGTACCATGTACTTGTATGAAAAAGTATCCTGATCTCTTTGTATTGCTTCCTTTGTGTGTACCTTGAATGACACTGCATCATAATAACCCATTTAAGAGAACCTGAAAGTTGCCTAAACTGCATAGATATTCATGAATCCTCTAGTACTTCCAAAAGCTACTGCTGCCTTGTTAGATCAAAAGCTACTTCTGCTCATGGTCATAAGCAGACTCCTCCCCCCCCCCCCCCCCCCCCCGCAATGGTGCGACCCATGGCAGTAGTGCCGTCTTAGTTCTTACCAACATCTTGTCAATGAAGTTTTTCAATATGTCAGCCACTTTCCTGCATTTTGCAGCAGCATTATGATAGATCACAGTCGTGGCTCCTCGGTTCCAGTCCACTAAGATGACATTAAAGTCATCGATAGCAAGCAATTTCTGGACAATTTCATCCAGCCACACAGGAGGAGATCCGGTAGGCCGATAGCCATGGGTGATGAATATTGTTTTTCTTGATATGTTCAGATACTGAAAAGCAGTTGTATTCTCCAGGTTCAGATCCCCGGCACAGTTGGGATTTTCCCTGGTGTAAATTAACAACTGGACCTTCAGTTCTGTTCCAACAACAGCGTCATGTAACCCGAGATCGGTGAATTCATAGCATGTTTCTTCTGCATCTGAAAAGGAAAATAATTCAGAATGCTTTATTATGGGTACATTTTTTATCAGGTATCACATAAGACTAGCGTTCTGGATTGTGCCCATGGTCAGGCTTTAAAATGTTTCTTAACCACTTGCCTACCGAGCACTTTCACCCCCTTCCTGCCCAGGCCAATTTTCAGCACTGTTGCACATTGAATGACAATTGCACGGTCATGCAACACCGTACCCATATAACATTTTTATATATTTTTTTCACACAAATAGAGCTTTCTTTTGGTGGTATTTAATCACCACAGGGTTTTTTATTTTTTGCTAAACAAAGAAAAAGGCAAACAATTTTGAAAAAAAGAAAAAAAAATTTCATAGTCGGTTATAACATTTTTCAGACAGGTTATTTTTTTCTTCACTGTTGTGCGCTGATGAGGCTGCACTGATGGGCACTAATGAGGCGACACTGGTGAGGCGGCACTAATGGTCTTTGATGAGGAGGCACTGATGGGTAGCACTGGTGGGACTGCACTGATAATCAGTGCCCTGATTATCAGTGTCGCTGTGATTTGCCCTTTACCCCAATCTGTGATCAGCTGAGTCTGAAGGACTCTGATCACAAGGTGCCCCGCAGGGGGCGCACAGAAAGTGTGATCACAGGAGAACGTCAAGACGCCCTCCCAGCAAAGTAAGACCACGTTTTATCCATCATTTGGCTATAGCGTGGGCAAGAAGGGGTTAAAGAGGAGCTTCAGTCAGTTTGTAAAAAATTAAGAGTTAGCAGCATCAGATACCGTAGCTGCTGACTTAATAAAAGGACACTTGCCTGTCCATGGATCCAAAGCTTTCTTCACCCAAGCCAGCTCTATGCCGTGTTTTGCATTCCCGGCATGTTTACTGTGGGAAGCCAACTCACACCTTGTGGCTTCGCAGCCAGCTCCCCACTGCACATGCGCATAGTCATGCTATCTGAATGGTCGCACAACCTCTTGGGACCAGTGATGTGTCCCAAGAGGTTGCAGGCATTTCAAATACAATGGGGGGAGCCAGAAAAGTTGAACGTCCCCTTTTGTAACAAAAATTTCAGTAAAAAAAAACACACACACACACACACACACACACACACACACACACACTATTAAAAAGCAGTTATGAGTTATGCCTCTCATTAGGACCTATGCCCCTTTTTTTTTTACAGTTGCCAGCCTTTGGCTCCCTAACACCATGTAATATCACAGCTATAACTTAAAGCTGACCACCAGCCCTGGACCATTTTGCTGGTCAAAGACCAGGCCACTTTTTTTTTCGATTCGGCACTGCATCGCTTTAACGGACAATTGCGCGGTCGTGCGACGTGGCTCCCAAACAAAATTGACGTCCTTTTTTTCCCACAAATAGAGCTTTCTTTTGGTGGTATTTGATCACCTCTGCGGTTTTTATTTTTTGCGCTATAAACAAAAATAGAGTGACAATTTTGAAAAAAATGCAATATTTTTTACTTTTTGCTATAATAAATATCCCCAAAAAATATGTAGCACTGGTATTTTTGCCTATTAATGCTTTATAATGTAAGTCTATGAGCAGCGTCATAGCTTAGTATTTGGCACCATCTTTTATATAGCACTAGAGATACAACAGGAAATGGCTGTTCTGTTTACATTTTTGCTATGACCTACCTACCCAGAATGCCAGGTGACCTACCCATGAACACTTGGTACTGAATTGCATGCTGGGTAGGATATAAAAAGGCCCTGCGTGGCCATCTTAGGTCTCTTCTGGACGCATGGCCTGCCTGTAAGGACCTGTGAGGAGGTCTCCAGAAAGTGCGGCCTACTGCATCTAGCGTAACGGAACATTTAAAGACTCTGCCATTCATCTGATCGCTGGAGCAACTGAGTGACCGGATCGGGAAGGATCCAGAGACATCTGTTGGAGCCATCAGAGGGCTCGGTTCATCTTTCGGAGTGGTGTGACGGAAGCCGGCTGGTAAGAAGCAAGACTGTGACCAGCGGAGCGGTGCCGTTCCATCCCTTCAGGCCCAGTTTGGTGAGAGGGCTGTTGCCCACAGTTTTACGCACTTGCATACACTTAGACTTTAACACAGTGTTGCTGGGACCTGTAGTCCCACGGAGGAGAATATAATAAAGACTGAGTTTAAGCAGGCCTCAAGCCTATCCTTCACTTCACTTTAACACTGTGTTATTCCTGAGCAATTGCACCAGAGGTAATTACAAGTGGATCACACTACAGGAACAGTTCCAATATTCATCTCAAGTTAACCCTTGTTATTCCACTGTTGGATTACAAATTGTTACAAACTCAATAGCTAGCAGAAGAAATAAGATCAAAGACTGCATCTTGTATTGCAAGGCCTTGCACCTTTATTAAAGTATTTATTATTTGTATTTCTGTATTCACCAGAGTGTGCTGGAATTGGGAAGGTGCCCAGAGTAAGGAGTAATCACTCTGAGAACTAGTCCCAATAGGAGCCACATTCTCAGAGGTCACCTAGGATAACTTTACAGATACAATCTGTTGTGTGTACCTACTGTGCTGTTACGTTACGTTTATGTGACAGTGCAACTGCTGAAATTATTACTTTACACTAACCCTAGTAAAAATACGTTCTTGGTTAAGTACTTTGGTGTGGAGTGTTGTTTCCTTTTCAGCAGCAGGTGGAGCCATTGGATACACAAGTAATAGCAAAAGTATACTGTTATTATATTGTGGGGTTATCTTTCACCATTAGCTCCACACCAACATTGAACCACAGCTGTGTCAAGGGGATTGAGCCAAGTCAGTGGGGGTTCACTAGCAGAGTACAGGCCCAAACACATTCAGCAGCTCCTTCGGGGGTCAGTGCTACAATTATATAAAAAAAACATATTTTTTCCTCAGTTTAGGCCAATACGTATTTTTCTACATATTTTTGGTAAAAAAAACAACGCAATAAGCTTTTATTGATCGGTTTGCGCAAAAGTTTTAGTGTCTACAAAATAGGGGATAGTTTTATGGCATTTTTATTAATATTTTTTTGTTTACTGATAATTGCGGCGATCAGGGATTTTTATCGCGACTGCGACATTATGGCGGACACATCGGACAATTTTGACACATTTTTGGGACCAGTCATTTTTACAGCAATCAGTGCTATAAAAATGCACTGATTACTGTGAAAAGATCACTGGCAGTGAAGGGGTTAACCACTAGGTGGCGCTGAAGTCAGTACTAGGGAGTGATTCTTACTGTTAAGGGGCGTGGCTACACGTGACACATCACCGATGACCGTTCCCGATCACGGGGAACAGCCATCAGTGACATGTTACTAGGCAGAATAGGGGAATGCCTTGTTTACAAAGGCATCCCCCTGTTCTGCCTTTGCCAACCGCAATCGCGGGCCACCAGGGAACATAGAGTTCCCGGGACCCGCGATCACGCTCGCGAGGCACGCGGGGGCAGCGCGCGCCCGCTGGGTGACAAAGTTAAAGGGACGTACAGTTACGTCCATTTGCCTGCCCGTGCCATTCTGTCAACGTACATTTGCGCGCGGTGGTCGGCAAGTGGTTAAGTCACCAACGCAAAAACGTTATTTAAATATATTCAATAAGCACAAGAGGTTAAATTCCACTTTGTATGCAGCAAATTTGAAACCCTGGATATTACCTGAAAAAAGTAGCAATGATATCAACACTGTGCTGTACAATACAGCAGAGCTGTGGGAGGGAGACAGCAGCTCCACCCAGTACAAGCTGCCTGCAGATAACAGGAGAGGGCGGAGACAAGACCAGTCACCCTGCACAAGGAAGTGAGAGCAACAGCGAGTGGTCTTTATTACAGGAAGCTCATGAACAGAGTAATATTTTACGCTGGATTACTGCACAGAGCTGGAAGAAATACACAAAGCACACCAAGAATCAAGAATCCACATGACTCTTATATTTATAGACAACATTTGCTTATCCTGGAGTTCAGCTTTAGGGAATGGTATTCTAAACTTGACATTATGTTTTTGGGAGTCAACTCTTTCCGCAGGCATGACAGAACTTTACTTGACCTGGGTGATCCATCTGATCTCCTGCCCCAGCAAACAACAGTGTCATATGAATAGGGCAATAACAGATAGACTGGAAGATTTGCTGCTGATAAGATTTTGAGCCATCCAGCTTGGCATCAACCTTATTTCCATAGATGCAGGGTTCTCTCTCTCTTGCAGCCTGAATTGAAAGGTCAGCTGCTGTGGAGGGGATGATGGAGGTATACCGCACATTGAGATTACACAGTCAGGGCCGGCGCTACCACTAGGCGAACTAGGCAGCCGCCTATGGCACAGCCACGGCCGCTGGTTTCCCTACTATACATGTGAAGACAAAAAGGAGAAAGAGAAGCGCCTCTATGTGTAGACTGCAATATAGTTTATTAACCACTTAAGGACTGAGCCTCTTTCTGAGATTTGTTGTTTACACGTTAAAAACAATTTTTTTTGCTTGAAAATTACTTAGAACCCCAAACATTATAAAAAAAAAATTCTAACACCCTAGAAAATAAAATGGCTGTCATTGCAATACTTTATATCACAACGTATTTGCGCAGAGGTCTTAGAAGTGCACTTTTTTGGAAAAAATACACTTTTTTGAATAAAAAAATAAGACAACAGTAAAGTTAGCCCGAATTTTTTTTATATTGTAAAAGATAATGTTACGCCGAGTAAACTGATACCCAACATGTCACGCTTCAAAATTGCGCCCGCTCGTGGAATGGCGACAAACTTTTACCCTTTTATTTTAAAATTTTACACTGTTCTTTTAAAAAAAAATGGTGTCACTTTTATTCCTATTACAAGGATTGTAAACATCCCTTGTAATAGAAAAAAGCATGACAGGTCCTCGGGGGAGCGGCGAGAGGGGGGGCCCTCTCCCGCCGCCGATAACGGTGATCTTGCGGCGAATCTGCCGCAGAGACCACCATACCACCATTATTGGAAACCGGACCACCCGCTGAAGAAGAGGATATCTGGGTTAGTCAGCTTTACATTATGTGAGTTGCTACAATTATGAGCTTAACCACTTCTGGACCGCCCACTGTATATATACATCGGCACATTGAAGAGGGAGAGATATCCCTCTTCAATGTGCCGACGTATATATACAGTGGGCAGTCCGGAAGTGGTTAAGCTCATAATTGTAGCAACTCACATAATGTAAAAACACAGAAAGGCTCATCAGTGATAAAACCCCTAGAATGGTTGTCACTGCATGGTGGGGGACACTGGAGGAGTGTGGATTTACAGTCTATGTAAGTCTATGGAGCAAAAAACGCTTGTAATCCACCAAAAAGAAGCTTGTGTACTTTTTTGAGCTTCAGGCGTTTTCGGTCAGGCGACAGAATGCTCAGATGTGAACAGGGGACATTGAAATGAATGGGATTTGGTTTGTTAAGCGTTTTAGAGCTACAAGCTTCAAGCAGAAAAACTCACAGGTGGGAACAGGGCCTGAAAGTTAAAAGTTTTAGGCCGGGTTCACACTTGTCCGACAAACGCTCCGACATTGGGAGCTCATGTCGCATGACGTGTCAAAATCAATGTTTCCCTATGGGAGCCGTCTTAACTGGTCCGACACATGTCGGTCCGACTTTGAAAATGCTCCCTGTACTACTTTGGTCCGACTTTGATCCTACTTCAGCCCATTGACTATCATTGAAGTCGGATCAAAGTCTTGCATGATCCGACTTTGGCATTCGACTTGTGCTCTGCTGATCTTGAGGGGGAACTCCACGCCAAATTTTAAATAAAAAAACGGCATGGGTTCCCCCTCCAAGAGCATACCAGGCCCTTCGGTCTGGTATGGATTTTAAGGGGAACCCCCTTAGCCGAAAAACCAGCGTGGGGGTCCCCCCCAAAATCAAAACCAGATCCTTATCTGAGCATGCAACCTGGCAGGCTGCAGGAAAAGAGGGGGGGGGGGGGGGCGAGAGAGCGGCCCCCCTCCCTCCTGAACCGTACCAGGCCGCATGCCCTCAACATGGGGTGTTTGGTGCTTTGGGGCAGGGGGGCGACCTGTGCCCCCCCCCACCCCAAAGCACCCTGCCTCCATGTTGATGAGGACAGGGCCTCTTCCCGACAACCCTGGCCCTTGGTTGTCGGGGTCTGCGGGCGGGGCTTATCGGAATCCGGGAGCCCCCCTTTAATAAGGGGGAACCCAGATCCCGGCCCCCCACCCTATGTAAATGAGTATGGGGTACATCGTACCCCTACCCATTCACCTGGTGGAAAAAAATGTCAAGAAAAAAACACTACACAGGTTTTTAAAGTAATTTATTACACAGCTCGGGGGTCTACTTCCGACTTCGGGGGTCTCCGGTGTCGTCTCCGCGCCCTCCGGTTCTTTCTTCTTTCTGCCAGGCCTCCGCTATCTTCTTCCAGCTCTTTTGCTAGCGGGGCCCGGTCTTCTCCATCGCCTTCTTCCCTCTCCTCCTCTTCAATGTTGACAGGTCGCTTCCTCCCGCTGTAATGCTGGGTGTGCGGTTGCGCTCCGATTTATTTGGCTTCTCATGACGTCACAGTCACAAGCTCCGGGTGGCCCCGGAGCATGTGACTGACGTCATGGGAGCATGTGGCCACCCGGAGCATGTGACTGACGTCATGGGAGGCCTATATAAATCAGAGCGCACCACACACCCAGCATTAGAGCGGGAGGAAGCGACGTGTCAACATCGAAGAGAAGAGGGAAGAAGGCGACGGAGAAGACCGGGCCCTGCTAGCAAAAGAGCTGGAAGAAGATAGCGGAAGCCCGGCAGAAGGAAGAAAGAACCGGAGAGCGAGAGAAGAAGGCGACGGAGAAGACCGGGCCCCGCTAGCAAAAGAGCTGGAAGAAGATAGCGGAGGCCCGGCAGAAGGAAGAAAGAACCGGAGAGCGAGAGAAGAACCGGAGAGCGCGGAGACGACACCGAAGACCCCCGGAGTCGGAAGAAGACCCCCGAAGTCGGAAGAGGCCCCCGGAGTCGGAAGAAGACCCCCGGAGCTGTGTAATAAATTACTTTTAAAACCTGTGTAGTGCTTTTTTTTTGACATTTTTTCCACCAGGTGAATGGGTAGGGGTACGATGTACCCCATACTCATTCACATAGGGTGGGGGGCCGGGATCTGGGGGCCCCCTTATTAAAGGGGGCTCTCAGATTCCGATAAGCCCCCACCCGCAGACCCTGACAACCAACGGCCAGGGTTGTCGGGAAGAGGCCCTGTCCTCATCAACATGGGGGCAGGGTGCTTTGGGGTGGGGGGCCGCAGGTCGCCCCCTGCCCCAAAGCACCAAACCCCCCATGTTGAGGGCATGCGGCCTGGTACGGTTCAGGAGGGAGGGGGGCGCTCTCTCGTCCCCGTCCCCCCCCCCCTCTTCTCCTGCAGCCTGCCAGGTTGCGTGCTCGGATAAGGGTCTGGTTTGGATTTTGGGGGGACCCCCACACTGTTTTTTCGGCTTGGGGGTTCCCCTTAAAATCCATACCAGACCGAAGGGCCTGGTATGCTCCTGGAGGGGGAGCCCATGCAGTTTTTTTATTTAAAATTTGGCGTCGAGTTCCACCTCAAGATTCATACCAAACACAGTGCCTGGTATTGGCGGGGATCCAAGTCGGATCCCCGTTCATTGAAAGTCGGACATATGTCAGCTTCATGTCGTAGGGCAAAGTTGGACCCAAAGTAGGACGGCTGTCGTGTCGCACAAGTGTGAACCCAGCCTTAGGGCTCAGTCACACCAGATGCATTGAGATTACACTGGCTGCCATTTCCAGCACAGCTCCAATGCATAAACAAAGCACAATGCCTGGTTACCCATGGTGTCACAAGAGTTTTATATTACTTTTTGTCACTGGAGCAGATTTCAACGCACATCACTGCATCGCAAATCCATACACTCTTTTCCATAAGCTGGATCGACTTTTCATACTAGAGGCCAGGGCTTTTTTTCTCAGCGAAAATGTGCAGGAACTCTCCCTCCCCGGCCAACTTCCCGCCCCCAACCACACCCAAACCTGCCCCAACCACGCCCAAACTTCATCCCCAACCACGCCTTCCTTAGGGTAGAGATGTACAGCGGCACCAAATAATGGTAATAAGTAGAGATCCCCCTTTCTGCACAAATCTCCCCCTTTCCCAGCTCTCCTCTCTGCACAAATCTCCCCCTTTCCCAGCTCTCCTCTCTGCTCAAATCTCCCCATTTCCCAGTTCTTCTCTCTGCACAAATCTCCCTCTTTCCCAGTTCTTCTCTCTGCACAAATCTCCCCCTTTCCCAGCTCTCCTCTCCGCACAAATCTCCCCCATCCTGCTCTCCTCTCTGCTAAATTTGCCCGCAGCTCCCCTATCTGCATAAATCCCCCCTCACCACACACTTTCCCAGTTCTCCCCTCTGCAAAATCCCCCCCCCCCAGCTTCCCCCTCTACTTAAATCCCCACCCCCCAGTTCTCCTCCCTAGTCCCTACTAACCCCCCTGCTCTCCTCCTTGCTAAAATTTCCCTCCAGCTCTCTTCATCTTCATTGCACAGATCAACCCCCCCTTCCCAGTTCTCCTCTGTACAAATTCCCCAAAACCAAACTTTCACCGTTCTCTCTGTCCGTGTTCACTGTACAAAAGCTCTTCCCCTCCCCCTTTCACAGCCCCCTTGCCTCCTCCTCTGGAAAGCAGCCACCGCTGTATGGTATGCGCGGGCTCTTTTCTTTCAAACTCGTCACAGTAAAGTGACAATCTGAGAGCTCCGCCTACCGGAACTGTGAGAGTAGCTGTGGAGGCGGCAGGCAGGGATGGAAGCTGCCTGTTGGATGGCCCCAAGGATGTGCAGTGCTGTGACCCGACCTGATCGAGGGGTCACCATATCTGACGGAATACTGGACTCACATGGACTAGCACAGAGAAGCCGGTAGAGGAAGTAAATTGTGCAGAAAATTTCCTCTACCGGCTATTGTGTAATCTGACATATCGTAGCAGAGAGGGCTGTTATAGGTGCCGGAACTGCGTTCCGCCGCGTTTCGGCAGAAAAAAAAGCCCTGCTAGAGGCCATTATTAACAGATAATGTTGGTCACTGCTGTGATATATATATATATATATATATATATATATATATATTGTGAGGGGGCTAGCTCGGCAGCGGGTATGTGTGACCCCCGGGATGGGCTCCCCACCCAAAACAGGCCCAGCAGACGGAGGTTGTGGTTTTCAAAATCAAAAAGGTGCGGTTTATTTTCTATTTACAGTGACAAAAACACAGCAAGGCAAAAAAAACATAAACAAAATAAATCCTGGTCAACTTGACCTCTGACTAAACTTACAGGTTTCCTAACTAACGACTGGGATCAGCCTAGTGCTGTCCTAGTCCCTGGTTTTAAATGTCCAAGCAAAATATAGCCACACAGGCTTTCTCTCACCGCACAGGGGTTCACTCTCCCTAGACAGTCCACACAGGTCTGCTTCCAGGCATGAGCTAACATCTAATGAATCTGGGAGTTTTTTATAGAGGCCTAAATGAGCTGACAAGCTTCAGCTGGCCTCATCAACTCCCTGTCTGCACGACGCCCAGCCCTCTCCCTAGAGGTATGAGTCATCAATGAGCCCACTAGTCTCAGCTGGGCTTATACAACTCTCCACCTAGCTGTACAAGTCAGCGTAAAGCCTGAATCTGGGCGAAATATATCTACCCCCCTGGATGCAACCAGGTGACTTTACCTTCCTGCTGTCACATACCCCCCCCTCTTGTTTTAACCTCGGGGTTGGAACACCAGCAATCAGGCATTCATGTACTCGAGACAAAGCATCCACATTCCCCATTTGAACGCCAGGGCGATGCTTTACTGTGAAGTTGAATTCCTGGAGGGCCAGGAACCACCTATTCACTCTTCTATTTGTTTCCTTGTTTTGAGCCATCCACTTTAACGGAGCGTGATCCGTAACCATGTCAAAGTGCCTACCTAGCAGGTAGTACCGAAGGGAATCTAGAGCCCACTTCACCGCTAAACACTCCTTTTCAACGGTGGCGTAATTTACCTCATGGGACTTCAACTTCCTGCTGAGGTAAATGACTGGGTGCTCTTCCCCGTTCCAGACCTGGGACAATACTGCTCCTAACCCCACATCTGACGCATCACTTTGTACGACAAAGTCTCTAGAGAAGTCGGGTGAGTACAACACTGGCTGGCTACATAAGGCTTGTTTCAAGAATTGGAATGCTGCCTCAGCCTCGGGGGTCCATTTAATCATGACCGACCCTTTCCCCTTCGTCAGGTTGGTTAGGGGCACAGCCTTAGAAGCAAAGTGGGGAATGAATCGCCGATAATACCCAGCGATTCCCAGAAAGGCTCGTACCTGCTTCTTGCTGTTGGGACGTGGCCAACTCTGGATGGCCTCGACTTTGTTGAGTTGGGGTTTTATTACTCCCCTCCCAATGGTGTACCCAAGATATTTGGCCTCCTCCTGCCCAATGGTACACTTCTTGGGGTTAGCCGTAAACCCTGCTTCCCGAACAGAGTCCAGGACTGCTTGCACTTTTGGCAGATGTGAGGCCCAATCTGTGCTATGGACAATTATGTCATCCAGGTAAGCCGCAGCATACTTCCGATGGGGCCTCAGCATCTGGTCCATTTTCCGCTGGAATGTGGCCGGCGCATTCTGTAACCCGAACGGCATTCTTTTATATTGGAACGCCCCGTCTGGGGTTACAAATGCGGTTTTCTCTTTGGCCGACTTGGCCAGGGGGATTTGCCAATACCCTTTTGTGAGGTCAAGAGTCGTCATGTATCGGGCTGTTCCCAGCCGGTCGATCAACTCATCTATACGTGGCATGGGGTAGGTGTCAAATTTTGTAACTTTGTTCAACTGACGAAAATCGTTACAAAATCGCCAGCTCCCATCCGGTTTAGGCACCAACACAATGGGACTAGACCAATCACTTTGGGACTCCTCTATCACCCCTAAGTTCAGCATTCTCTGTACTTCCTCCCGTATTGCCTCCCGTCGGGCCTCTGGGATCCGATAGGGTTTTAACTTCACCCTTTCACCGGGCGGGGTAATAATGTCATGCTCTACCCCAGATGTTTGTCCCGGCAGCTCAGAGAATACCTCCTTGTTGCGAAGTACAAACTCCTTAACCTCCTGTTGTTGGGGTTGTGACAAGGTGGCTGCGA
Organism: Rana muscosa; assembly: GCA_029206835.1. Lineage (NCBI taxonomy): Eukaryota > Metazoa > Chordata > Amphibia > Anura > Ranidae > Rana > Rana muscosa. Next base: position 110,364,708 of record CM055117.1, on the reverse strand, counting down.
TTCCAACCTCAGGAATCACGCAACCAGTTTGAGCTGGTGACCAAGTGTCTGCGACTAGGGACTCTCTATCCCTCCAGGCTTTCAACAGATTAACGTGATAGATCTGTTCGGGCTTTCGCCTTCCTGGTTGTCTGACCTTGTAATTCACTTCGCTCACTTTTTCCATTATCTCGTAGGGGCCTTGCCATTTGGCAAGGAATTTACTTTCAACCGTAGGGACAAGTACCAATATCCTATCCCCCGGGGAAAAGGTACGGGTCTTGGCTCCACGGTTGTACACTCTCTGCTGTGCCAACTGCGCTTGGGCCAAATGTTCCTTCACGATGGGCATTACCTGTGCAATTCGATCTTGCATCAGGGCGACATGCTCAATCACACTCCTGTGGGGAGAACTCTCACTTTCCCAAGTTTCCTTGGCAATATCCAACAGCCCTCTTGGGTGTCTCCCATACAGTAACTCAAAGGGGGAGAATCCCGTAGAGGATTGGGGCACCTCCCTAATAGCAAACATCAAATAAGGAAGTAGACAGTCCCAATCCCTTCCATCTCTATCCACCACTTTCTTCAACATTTGTTTTAGGGTTTTGTTGAATCTTTCAACCAGCCCATCGGTTTGGGGGTGATACACAGATGTACGCAATTGCGTCACTTTGAACAATTTACACAGCTCTTTCATAACCCGGGACATAAAGGGTGTACCTTGGTCCGTAAGCAGTTCTTTACAAATACCCACCCGGCTAAAAACAAGAGATAGCTCTTTGGCTATGGTTTTGGCCGAGGTATTTCTGAGAGGGATCGCTTCTGGATAACGGGTGGCATAGTCCATTATAACCAATATGTACTGGTGCCCCCTAGCGGACTTGATTATAGGACCTACCAAATCCATTGCGATTCTCTCAAACGGGACCTCAATGATGGGTAGAGGGACCAGCGGGCTACGGAAATGTGGCATCGGGGCCGACCTCTGACACACAGGGCAGGAGGAACAATAATTTTCTATGTCCTTCATCACCCCAGGCCAATAGAATCTCTGTAATACCCTCTCTCGGGTTTTCTCTGTCCCCAGATGACCTCCAAGAATGTGCCCATGGGCCAACTCCAACACCAACTTCCTGTAAGGTTTGGGCACCACAAGCTGCTCAACGGTTTCTTCTGCCCTTTTTGCCACCCGATACAGTAGGTCCTTCTCTACGCTGAAGTATGGGTAAGTGCCAGTATTATCTGGGTTCACTAACTCGCCATCTATTTTCACTACGTTTTCCCGTGCCTTTATTAGGGCGGGGTCTTTCAACTGTTCTGTGGCAAAGTTTTCCCTGTGAACCTCAAGATCAGAAAACTCCACAGACGGTAGGTTTTCGTCTGAGGAGGTGGGCTCCTCTCCAGTTTCTTGAGTCTCCCCTGCCAATACTGACAAGGGAAATTCCGGAGAGTCCTCACCACTCTCAGGGGAGTTCTGGCTATCACATTCCTGGTACATAGGGGCACCAGTGGGGGGCTCAGGATCATCCCACAGTTCCCAGAACTTCGGAAAATCCCTTCCCACAATGGCGTCATGCGGTAACTGAGATACTAAGCCCACTGGATGAGAGAGGGTACCTTTGGGGGTCTCGAAACACACCGTAGTCACTGGATACTCTCGGGTGTCCCCATGCACACAAATAACGGCTACCTTGCTATTCCCAGAGACCTCTGTTTTAACTAACTCAGCCTTTATCAGGGTCACAAGGCTACCTGAATCCAGCAATACCACAACATTTCTACCATTAATACACATTTTGCATAAATGTTTCTCAGTTCCCCGAATGGCAGTGCATGCGACTGTCGCACACAGCGACTGACGTCTGCCCGTCAGAAAGTCACACTGCATGGGTTCCTCCACAACCGGGCAATTTGCTGCAATATGTCCCGCTTGCCGGCAGCGGTAGCAAACGATCCTTCTTGCGGCCTCTTGAGCCGCTGATTTCCCAGGCTGTTCTCGCCAAACTTGGGGTAGAGCTCCCACCCTCTCACTCTCTCCACCCTCACCCCTTGGAATCCTCTTATCCGCCCCTGGGGATGGTCTGGTCTTAGGGTGGAAAGTCCGAGTGTCTCTGGAAGAGGCCGTCAGGTTCTCTGTAGCCAAGTATTTCTCCACACGATCCACAAGACCATCGGCCGTCTCTGGGTCTCCATGGCTTACCCACCTTTGGATGGCAGTAGGAAGAGCTCTCAAAAACCGATCCATTACAACACGTTCCACAATCTTTGGTGCGGACAAAGTCTCTGGCTGTAGCCACTTTCTGCTCAGGTGAATGAGATCATACATTTGAGACCTGGGGGGTTTTCCAAGCTGGAAAGTCCAGTTATGCACACGCTGAGCCCGGACAGCCAGGGTGACACCCAGCCTTGCCAATATTTCAGCTTTTAGCATCACATAGTCTTTTGCTTGGTTAGGCTCTAGGTCATAGTAAGCTTTCTGCGATTCACCAGTTAACAGAGGAGCCACTAGTCCAGCCCACTGCTCCTCAGGCCACTTTTCTCTTTCAGCGGTCCTTTCAAATGTGGTCAAAAATACCTCTGGATCATCCTCTCCAGTCATTTTTGTCAATAAACGACTCACCCCAAAGGACGCGGTATTAGTGGGACGGCTTTCCTCACTGGTCTGCGGACGTTGCTGCATTACTGCTTCCATCTGTTGTTGTAGTCTCTGCTCTTGCTTCTGCAACAGGTCTATGAAGCGGGCCTCAGATTGCTGTTGGGCTTGTTGCTGAGCCTCCAGACTCTGTTGTAAAGTTGCAAGGCTCTGTTGATGAGCTTGCTGCTGGGCTGCAAGGCTCCTTTGCAAACCTGCATTTGTCTGCTGTTGATTGGCATTTGCTAGAGCCAGCTGTTTCAGTATCTCCTCCATGCTGGCTTAAAAAAAAACTGCCACTGGTTCTCCACCAACTGTGAGGGGGCTAGCTCGGCAGCGGGTATGTGTGACCCCCGGGATGGGCTCCCCACCCAAAACAGGCCCAGCAGACGGAGGTTGTGGTTTTCAAAATCAAAAAGGTGCGGTTTATTTTCTATTTACAGTGACAAAAACACAGCAAGGCAAAAAAAACATAAACAAAATAAATCCTGGTCAACTTGACCTCTGACTAAACTTACAGGTTTCCTAACTAACGACTGGGATCAGCCTAGTGCTGTCCTAGTCCCTGGTTTTAAATGTCCAAGCAAAATATAGCCACACAGGCTTTCTCTCACCGCACAGGGGTTCACTCTCCCTAGACAGTCCACACAGGTCTGCTTCCAGGCATGAGCTAACATCTAATGAATCTGGGAGTTTTTTATAGAGGCCTAAATGAGCTGACAAGCTTCAGCTGGCCTCATCAACTCCCTGTCTGCACGACGCCCAGCCCTCTCCCTAGAGGTATGAGTCATCAATGAGCCCACTAGTCTCAGCTGGGCTTATACAACTCTCCACCTAGCTGTACAAGTCAGCGTAAAGCCTGAATCTGGGCGAAATATATCTACCCCCCTGGATGCAACCAGGTGACTTTACCTTCCTGCTGTCACAATATATATATATATATGATAGATATACTGTAAACACACACATATACACATACACACAAATATGTTTATTGCCCACCTTTATGTTCTATGAGAGTTTTAATTGAGGAGGTAGGCTTGCAAATCTCATTAGGGCTAATTTTTGATTAGGGCACTTTTGGGCTCAGTGTTTACTCTCCCTTATTGGGATTGCAATCCTACTTTTGTGATGCGATGTTCTAACCAGTTTGGTGTTGTGAGACAACATTGTCTTATTTTAACTTTGGGTGTAGGGGTGTAATTTTGATACATAATAAAGTTTTTTGTATTTTTATCATTTGAAGCCACATGTGTTCTTAGAAGTAGCATCTGTTCTGGGACCAAGACTTTCTATGGTCCTTATGTGTTTTTTCTAATGGGGAAAAAAACGGTATTGGAGTATCATTTGTAACATTTCAATAAAGTTCTGTGAAATAAAAGGAAACAGCGTAATGCATGCAGTGGTGGCCCGTCCATTAGGGCGCCCAGGTGCCGCCCCCTCTCTCCATTCCCCCTCCGCCTTGCATCGGGTGCATGAATTACAGTGGCAGGGTTTTTATTTTAAAGCGGAGCTCCACCCTAAAGTAGAACTTCCGCTCATCGGAACCCTCCCCCCCTCCGGTGTCACAATTGACACCTTTCAGGGGGGAAGGGGGTGCAGATACCTGTCTAAGACAGGTATTTGCACCCACTTCCGGGAGTCCTCTCTGCAGGAAATCTGCGGGAAGCACGTCACTTCCCGCAGAATACCCGTAGTGTTCTGGGAGACACTCGGCTCCCAGAACGGCGCAGCGTGACTCGCGCATGCGCCGCAGGGAACTGGGCAGTGAAGCCGCAAGTGAAGCCTCTGCTGCGGACGTCGCTGGACTCCAGGACAGGTAAGTGTCCTAATATTGAAAGTCAGCAGCTGCAGTATTTGTAGCTGCTGGCTTTTAATATTTTTTTTTTTCGGCGGAGCTCCGCTTTAAGCACCTGATTAAAGCCAGAGGCTCCAATAGGCTTCAAAATCGGGTGGGCTCGGGACACAGAGGATGCGCTCCGATCTCACCCAGGTGTGTTACAACAGCGAATTAATATTCGCTGTTAAAACACTGATCCTCAATCCGGCCAATCAGAAAGAGGCCACAGGAGAACAGGAGGCCGCAGGAGAACAGGAGGCCGCAGGAGAACAGGAGGCCGCAGGAGAACAGGAGGCCGCAGAAGCAGGGGAAGCCACTGGTGATGGTGTAAGTCCTACCGGCCGACCGACCTGGGCATACGGTTTTCTGCCACTGGCATTGAGATTGGCACATTGACACTGACTCTCAGCACACACCAACTGGGTGTCCAGTGTGGCTCGCTGCTGTGAAGGAGCCCATGAAAAAATGTGGGGAGTTTGTTATGCCAGAAGACTTTTTTTTTTTTTTTTTAACAAAAAGTAATTTGTTTGAGCCCAACTTCATTTTCGCATGTTGATAATATTTCCAAGCCTCTTGGAGAAACTGGCTTGCTGCCATACATTGACATACCAGAACAAATGTTGCTTTTACAATGTTACTCACACATTGCAAAGGACACATAAAAAAAATAAATGTACATTTATACAAACAGAATGTCATTCAAAGAATGCCTCTTTATTTGTAACAAATTTGTGCAAATTTTTATAAAGACCTGTGTATACACGGCTGTTAATTGTATGTCACAAGACTATACTGTCCATAGATCTCCTTGGCATAGGACAGACACGCTCATGGAAATTTCACCTGAAGGTACGTTTTTGAAGCTCAGAGCGGGTACCGCAAAACAGCTATATTTTTACCAATTGCCAAAATTCAACTATTTGTATCATTTATTAACATCCAACAATTGCATGATACTGCTAGATGAGATAATCGTCCGGAGACTAAAATGAAAAAAATAAATAAAAGTGACTATTTACTTCAATTATCCCGTGAAACGCATCAGCACGTGATTGGGTGTTCAAAGTGAACAGCAATTTGCCTTTTGCAAGATTGTATAACTGAAGTGAATATTCAATGGCCCGGTCCAGCATTGCTTCCACTCCTTATGTGCCACTCTGTAAGCAACCAGTATCTGCAATAAACTCATTGGGAATTCCACAACAAGCTGCTGGCTGCTGAGTACAGTTGCCTAAAGCTGGCCATAAAACAGTAGAATTTCTTCTGAATGTTTGTACCAAAATTCTGAAAAATTATTTGTCAGAGTATTCGATCTAGCCATCATTTACTCAACCAATTTCATTCGAAAGACCTTAAAACTTTGTTGAGACTTGCTACTTGAATGGAATCCCAGATGTATTAAACAGGTTTTTATTGTTCATAGAACATGCACATTACAATATATTAGACAAAATAAAAAGAAGTTGGTGAAAAATGTCTTAATCATTGGCACCATCCGCCACCTAGACTCCGAGACCTTTGGAAGCAATACCACCAACACAGAACAAAGTGCTCACTTACCAGCTCACACAGACCTCCTATTACAGAAGGTCCGTGACAATTGTGGCTATACACCCAGCCTGGGTCTTTGGTATCAGAGGGTTCTCTCACAGCATCCAACCAACCATCCATAGAGTGGTGTGACAAGTAAACCTCATATTATTCCAGGCATCGATTGCAGTTTGCCAACACTTGTAAAGATCAGTTGGTCTGTTCACACAACTTGCCGTTGGGCTCCTTGATAGACCTCAGAGTCTAGGCAGCAGATGGTGTCAAAGATTAAGAATTTATTTCACTGCCTTCTATTATTTCTGTACTTTTTTTAATGTTACTGATGGTATAATCACTTAAATAGCACAACTCTGTTATTGTCGACTGTTTGTATCTCACAGAAGAGTTGCTGCTTTGACATTTGGCATTTGTTTCATTTAACGCAGTTTCTACTCATCTTACTTTACATTACAATATATACAATTCTTCCTGAACGAAAACCTCAGTTAGAATTCTGTTTGCTCCAAAAAAAAACATTTCCATCCTGTTCCTTAAAATTTTCTCATTACTACGGTCGAAAACAATCGTCAATTTGACCTCACTAACTGAAAATGGAACAAATAAACCAAAATACAGTAATAGTATTTTGATTAAAAAAAATATTGTATGGCCAGTTTAACCTCTTGGCGCCAGCCGCAAGCAAATATGCGGCCTTTCGGCAGGTGGGCCTTGGCGGCCTCATATTTGCGTGCAATATTGCAAAAACAGTTGTGCCGAGAGCACTCGACCTGCAGGCTGCCGGCGGCTAACAAAAACCTGCCAATCACTGCTTTCGATCGGGAGCTTTCCGATCATGTGACCACTGTGACAGCCAATCACGGCGGCCACATGATCATGAGCACCGCCCTGCCTCCCGGCATCCTACACCCCTTCAAAGGTGCCATCTCTAAGGGGTTAACATTGTTAGGAACTGAGCTGCTTAGCAGTGGTAGAGAAATGGATAATTAGCTCAGCCTTTGTACATAGTGTGTGTATGTATATATATATATATATATATATATATATATATGTAGCCTCACTCCCCCTCTTTCCTACGGTGTATGGCTTGCTTCTAGGGGTACCTGGGAGAGGAGAGTGCAGGGACACTACGCCAAGCTCTTCCCTTGTGTGTATAAGAGGGTTGAGCAAAGTTAGTTGAATCACCTCCGGGTCTGTCCACTGCATACGAAGCCTCAGTTGTCCCATGGAGATGTGTCTGCCAATAATAGAGCCCCACACCAATAGAAAGTCCAACACTCCTTTATTTCTCATACAGTACGGAGAACACACTCAGTTGAACTTCCAATAACAGACGAACATGGGGTGTGGGAACGAGTAGGCCCAGGCACAGCTAAGCTCTCCTATTCCTTTTTAGCGAATAGGCCTGGCGCACGGTCTCTGCCACTGACCGTGAGGGTGGTCTCTGCCACAGACCGGATGAACTGTTGAGGCCCCTGCCACGGGCCTAATAGCAGGCCCCTGCCACTGACCTGAGTGAAATAGTTGGACCGCTGCCACCGGTCATTAAACGTGGACTGAACTTCCTCTTTGATTTTGGCCCCTGTTCGGGAAAGATATCCCTCCGGGCGGTCTCCAGAGGTACACCCGGCACTGGCAATCTGCGGATTCGGGTGCCCCACTCCCGGGGCCCCCTAGGATGATCCCTCCCTCGCGGGACCCAGCGGAAGGTACTGGGCCCCAGGCCTCCGGCCGAGTACCTCACCCCAGACTGAAGGTGTCTGGGATGGAACACGAACTCCAAGTGCCCAGGCCTAGGCCGCCTGGACACCGACCGCAACAACAGCCCTCAAGCTGAAGGTGCCCGGGACTTCCACCTCGTGGCAAAGATGTCCGCCCCTTTATACCCTCTCCCAGGATGCACGGCGGGTTCCCCGCCCCATCGTACAACCGCTGCGAGAGGTCACAAATGGTACGGCACTGCAGTGATGGTCAACCCCGGCCCAAAGTGACAGCGCCACCTGCTGGGCCGCAGGGAACTATGCATCACTGGTGTCCTCACCAGTTTAAAAAGTACATACCCGCTACATATACACACACATTATATATATATATATATAAATTAGGTACTTTAGGCACACTTTACATGGCCTCAGGCTCAGACTATCTAAGATTTGGCCAGTTTTTAGGTCTCCAAGTCTTCAGAACTCCATATAGTAGCTACAATTGCACCTGACCAGCAGCTTTAACTATTATTCGAACTGCATGTCCCAAATTAGATAGGTGTAATCATGTTCTGCTTAAGGCCTGTGCTATGTGAACTACTTTGCAGCAGTCATTTGTGGTAGCTGGGGAATCACTGTCAGAAAAACTGCATTTCAGGTAATAAAAAGGTCTGTGTTCTAGCACAGACTTTAAACTCGTGGAAAGGGTCTAATTCTGCAGACTAGAATGGGAGAAGCTGTAAAGCCAGCAGTTTTCCCAAGATGACATTAAAGCAATTAGGCTGGTTTCAGACTGGGGCGGTGGGGGGCGGTGGCGGTATAGCGCCGCTATTTTTAGCGGCGCTATACCGTCGGGATTGTTGAGCTATTCGGCCGCTAGCGGTGTGGTTTTAACCCCCGCTAGCGGCCAATAAAGGGTTAATACCACCCGCAAACCGCGGCCACAGCCGCGGTTTGCGGGCGGTATTACCGCGGTATCCCATGCATTTCAATGGGAAGGAGCGGTGGAGGAGCGGTAAACACACCGCTCCTCTCACCGCTCCAAAGATGCGGCTAGCAGGACTTTTTTTACCGTCCTGCTAGCGTACCGCTCCAGTGTGAAAGCCCTCAGGGCTTTCACATTGGAGAGAAAGGAGCCGCTGTTTAGGCTCGGTTTGCAGGCGCAATTTTTAGCAAAATAGTGCCTGCAAACCGCCCCAGTGTGAAAGGGGCCTAAATGAGAGGATGGTTAGGGGACATTTCTGCCCCAGCCATGAGAAGCATGCTGCTGGAGATGGCAGGGTAATTATAGGGGAAGTCTACAAAAGTTCAAGTCTTCACTTGACCCTCCTCAGCGTGGCCCCATGACTCTCATCTCCACTTGGCATAGGTGGCATATTCTAAAGCCTCGTACACACGGACGGTTTTCCAGATGGGAAAACTGCGAGGAGAGCTTTTGGTTGGGAATCTCGGCCGTGTGTATGCTCCCTCGCAGTTTTTTTAATGGGAAAACTGCCAAAAACCGGACAAAAATAAAAGAGAACCTGCTCTCTTTTTTCTCGCCGGGATTCCTATGGGAAAAACTGAGATGGAGCATACACATGACCGGGATTCCCGACTCAGAGTTTTCCCAACAGGAAAACCTCTCGTGTGTACGGGGGAAAGTTACCGAGCAGGTTCTCGGCTTTCCCCTCGGGATTTCCGACGGAACTTTTCACGTCGGAAATCCCGCTCGTGTGTACTAGGCATAAGCCTCCGAAACTGCTTAGGAGACTTCCCTGCCTGTCACGAAGGGCCAAAGATGTTGCGGAAAATGCAAAAGGAGAATTTTGTGGCGGGGATGGAAAGAATGAAGATGTAGACCTTTTGCTGCTGGCTTGTCTTATTAAGGTATTACTACCACGAGCGCTGCAATGCAGAGTCATGCGTCTCCGAATGCATGTAGTATCCAAATGGCTTCTACTTGACTGATCTGCTGAAAACCACAACAGGGCTGTTAAGTTAATAAAGGCCTACACTGCAGAGCCCTTTGGACTAGCCCTGGGGACAGCAGTGCCCTGCACCTGTAGGCAGTGCCACAATATTGGTTGCGATGGCTGCTCCCTCCAGTCCTCTGCAACCTGCCCCTACTTATAATCCTCCATCGATGCTGTTCTGCATCTCTCTCAGAACTTTCCTGCTCTCCATTTAGTGGCATCCACAAACAAATTTCCACCTCATCATCTACCCCCCCTACGCATCACTGGAGCCCACTTCAGTAATCTCCAGGTCCTGGATCACCACTACCTCGTAATGCCCTCAGTATCTGAAAGGAGAAATGGTTGTGCACAGGGCTGCTGTTAGAAATCACGGGGCCCATACAGACTACCTGACAGTGACTGAGGACATAGATATATCAGTCCCTTTCTCTGCAACATCAGCTGCATAGAAGAATAGGAAGAGCTCTGATGCTTCCTGCTCATTCACAAACTGAAGCATAGTAAAAAAAACTGTTTGCTATGCTTCAGTGATGAATGGACACGTGAGTGATTGGTACAGATCACTTACAATGTTCATTCAGGAAAGGAAGGCGCCAGCAGCTGCCAGTGGGAGAGTAGAGGAGGGAAGCCAGAAGCACTATAAAGGGAAAGGAGCACACAGGGGGGCCCGGGCAGCAGCGCATGTACTTGAACCAATCCCCCTGCAGTGCAGCTAGAGGGAAAAAGAGGAGAGGCTGGCAGCACTGGGGGAGGCAGAAGATGATTGGTGTCTGCAATAAGACAGTACAGCTGGCCCTCTTACTCAGCAGGTGCCCAGGCCCAGTACAGGACTGGGTGTACTGCCTTATCAGCGGCCCTTCTTGTGCATGACCAAGCCCATCCTCCTACAGTAAGTCAGTGATTGCCTGACCACATAATTTCTAATTGCCTATTTGTGGGGCTAGAGCAGAAGTAGCAGGAGATAAGGAAAAGGGCACATTAACAGCAAATAAAAACCACTGGCTGTGGGATTAGCAAAAGAGACGGAAGAAGAGCGTGTGCATTAACAGCAGTTGCTGACAACTGCCTGCTGTGCACCTGGGAGGAGAAGGAAGAGGAAGGCTTTGTTAGCCACTCAACTACCTCCTGCGTGTGCTATAGCTGTAAAGTACAGCTACTCTCTGACAGAAAATGCAACCATACCTTTACTCTAGATCAGGGGTCTCCAAACTGTGGCCAAACTGTGGCCCTTTGCTTGCATTTATCCGACCCTTGGGGAACTTTTTCTTCCACCTCAAACTGACACCAACAATGGGGCACAAATAACCCCACTGACACCAACAATAGGGGACTATTCCTCCCATTGACACCAATGATGGAACTCTATTCCTCAAATGGACACCAACAATGGGGCACAATTAATCCCACTGACACTAATGATGGGGCACTATTCAGCCCACTGACACCAGCAATAGGGCACTATTTCACCCCTTAATACCAAAGATGCATTGTTTACTCTCACTGATGCCACGATACTTTTTACTCCCAATGACCACAGTTCGGCCCTCCTAAAGTCTGGAGAATATTAAACTGGCCCTTTGTTTAGAAAGTTTGGAGACCCTTGCTCTAGATGGTGCAGCCTGACCACTGCTTTATTCTGCAGAATCTGCTTGCCTCCTGCTACTTCCACACGCACAACTGCTGCCTCTCACTTTAGGCCTGCCTGACTTCTTTATTATTAAAAAGGATTGACTTACTGTAATTTTAAATGGTAGCTATGACAATAATGGAGACAAATACATGGTGGTCTTGTGCCCCCTACTTTGCTGTATGAGTATACAGGGATGTGATGTGTACGGAGGGCAGCTTTGCCTGTGTCAGTTACCTAGCAGAGAATAAAAAAGTGTTTGAGAGAGAAAACAAAACAAAAAGAAAAGAAAAGAAAAACCACAGACAAACAAGAAAACAAAAAAAAAAAAAAAAATACCAAAAGAAAACTGCAAGGACTTGGTCAAGCAAATTTCTACATAAATTCACTGAAACTGCAAAACCGAAAACCCAGCAGATGTGCCGCAAACCCATTGTGTGGGAAAACTGGTGTAGCGGGGTCTTTAAATTTAGTTGGGGTACACCTGGGGGTAATGTGACCCAGGTGTGTAATTGTGAAGGTTCTGGACCCCTTTTGTAATTCGTGGAGGATTGGGTGGTGTATTATTCTCCTTGGCCTGTGGGTGGCGGGGTACCTACAGGCTCAGGGTAGAATCACTGCCGCAGTGCTACCCTTTTTGTCCCTTTCCGGAGATGGTACGGCTGGGGCGGGGAACCCGCCGTGGTGTTGAAGGGAGGAGATAAAAGGGGGAGACGCCCTCGCCACGAGGTCTTCGAGGATTGTCTCTTCACGCACCCAGGCACCTTAGGCCTGGGTGCGGGCGGTTCAAGGTTCCGGCCCAGGTGCCCTAGGCCTGACTGGAATGAAGTTGGGGTCCATCCCAGGCACCTTCAGCCTGGGGTGAGGTACTATATCGTAGGCCTGGGGCGAGGTACTATATCGTAGGCCTGGGGCCCAGTAACTCCGACTGGGTCCCGCGAGGGCGAAGTGATCCGAGGGTGCCGCCTTGCGAGGGGACCTGCATCTGAGGTGAGGAGGCCGGGGAGGTTATCCGTCTGGAGATTCCGGAGCAGCATCAACCCGGTGACGGATGGGCCTCTGGTAACTCCCTTAGAGGGACATCTTCCCCTGATAGGGGCCGCAACGCAGCGAAGGTACTCCCATCTGTGTTCTATGGAGTTGCTGGTAGAGACTCGCAAGTTCTATGTTCTGTGCTAAGCAAAGCTGCTATAACCCCTGGTGAAACCACAGGGGTTTAGATTGAAATCAGGATAGTGCCTCGGCCTGCTCATCCCACCGTTTGCATTATGTTATGGGTCGCAACTAATCGGCTGTGAAAGAACTGTTTGTTGTGGAAGTATAATAAACAAGTGTTGGACCCTGCATCGGTGTATGGACTCTGGTTAATGGGAGCAAGGGAGGTTTCAGCATAGCAGGACTGAGCTTCATAACTAACACACATTGGCCCGAGGAATGTACTGATACTGGCCTTCACCTCACCCACAGCTATGGGGAGGACATGGGCCGTAGCGCATCTCATCCTGTCATGTGACATACCCCTGTGTGTTGACTTTGAAATTTGAAATGGCTGTGTCTGGACTTTGCTGCCCGGAGGAGGTCCGAGCAGGTCGGCCATGTGATTGGCCAAAGTGCGTCCCTGTGCTCAAAGTCGTGGAAATGACCCCAAGACGGGAAAGGCCCATGCAGAAAGAGCGGGAAGAGGGAAAAGCCCAGCCGTGTGACGTACTACATGTGGGGGTGTTTGCTGCACTGCGCCATGAGGCACCCCATGACTGCGCAATTCGTGGGCGGGGACTGTGGGAAGCCCGCAAAAACGTGCAGGTCGTGGGAGGAGTCTGGCCATGTGTGGAGATGCACGTGGAGACTCCGGCGCGTGGTCAGCACGTGATGGAGCAGCAGGTGGTCGGGATGGCCTCAAGCTCCCCGTGGATGCCGGTATCATACCCCACGAAGATGACTGCTTTTGCTGCTCCCCTTACAGACACGGGGATAAGACTCAGGCCCCGAGGACAGTTGGCTTTGTACTCATGCAGAGACACGGAGGCCCTCGGTGTGATCTGTCCCGGATGCTCGGGACTGGTGGTCCAACTAAAGCCATTTGGGCGTTGTGAAGCGTGTAAAGAATTTCTGTTTGAGGTTGAACCATCCACAGCAAGGCCCCGGGCCCTTCGCCTCAATTGCCTCACAGGTACCGCCACTCCGGAAGGGGAGATCTAGGCCTTTGCGGAGGTCCCTGTACGCGCTGACCGGGGCGACGGGACTGCCCAACCAGAGACAGAGAGAAAAATCCGAGGATGCTGCTTCGGTCACCACAGATTCCCTGCTGCCACCTCCGAAGAGGAAGATGGGCCTGGTGCAGGCCTCCTATGGTCGTGGTCGAGCTTCACCCCGCCGCTTGCCGGACCTGGATGGATCCGGTTGGAAGAGTCCTGGACATCCCAGTGCTGAAAAAGGTCCAGGTGAGCCAGGGGCTGGGACTGTGGTGGTGGTTGGAGGTGTCGGGGGTCCGCTGGAGGTGGAGCCCGCAAGGGAGGGTAGTTCTCCGTCTACTAAAGACTACCTTCCCGCCGAGATTTATGACACCTCCGACCTAGAATCGCTGTCGGACTGTGGGGATGATGGAGAAATAGATGAACTGTTTCACCGGAAGGGCTGGGACAAACGCCCGCTACATGTGCTATGCAAACCGCAGGATTCCCCTATGTCTATAGGAGACAGCACGCCCCGGGCGCAGGCCCCGGAGCTCAGGAGGGAATCTAGTCCTCCGACTGACTTTCCACATTCCACAACATCACCTGCTTTGGTTGTGGGGATGCAGCGCACGTCATTGCGTGCGCCAAAGGCAAAGCCACCCGAGGTAGTGAAGGTACCTTGGCACCTGGAGGCCATCGTGCAGCCGGGAGAAGGTGAGCGGGATGTCATGCCTCCTTTGGCCAGATTGCAACGACTTTTCTCCCAGAGAGTCGCCCGTGAGTACGGATGGGAGTATCCCTACTTGCCTCGGGACTTACTTTATGAAGTTGAGGTCCTGCGACAAAGATGGTACGACAAATTTGTTTGGGAGAAGCTCAAAGTGCCTCAGGCCCGGCGATACTTGTCTTGTTCGCCGCCTGTGTCCAAGAAATTCAAGGACTGCAGAGCGGACTGGAAGTTGGGGCGCCATATTCATGCTGATAAAGTGCTTATCTGCAGAAAGGAGGGAGAGGATGTTGAATATTCAGTCGAAGTGTTTGATAAGCATCTGAAGCCGTTCTTACCTGATCCGAGGTTTTTCTTGTGAGGAGAGACTCATGAGTATGTTTTCAGCTACAAATTTTTCTGGAAGAGCCTTTGCTAGAACGTCTGAACAGTACCCTGTTTTTTTATTTGTTTTTTTTTCTTCCCACTCTCTTTTCCTATGAATCAAGGACATACTTTGGGGTAGAATTAGTGTAGGGACGCATGAAGAATCACCAAGTGTCATCACCGCAGCGCTGTCACCAGGTGGCAGTGTTGTGCAACGTTTGTTTTTCTGCACCCTTTTATACCACACTCGTTGGAGCAAATGGGTCCCTCATCTGATGGACCCATTCATTCCAAATTTTCACATGATGTTAGGATGTTGTCTGTTTTTTTTTTGTTTTCCTTCTGCAGGAGATTCGTCGGTCAAGACTACTGAGTATGGGGTGGTTCTTAGACAGTGACGGGAGGGATTGTATATGTGCACATGATAGATGTTTTATACAAAAGTTTTATTGTTTTATGGTTCCCTTTCCCCTTGAGCAGGTCTTGGCACACACGGGATTCAAAATTTTTAGGGATAGCCTCTGAGGCTCGCTCCATGTCATCACTCCTTGGGAGACATGGGGTTGCACCAGACGCTGGGGACCAGCGTCAAATCACAGGGGGAGTATGTAGCGGGGTCTTTAAATTTAGTTGGGGTACACCTGGGGGTAGTGTGACCCAGGTGTGTAATTGTGAAGGTTCTGGACTCCTTTTGTAATTCGTGGAGGATTGGGTGGTGTATTATTCTCCTTGGCCTGTGGGTGGCGGGGTACCTACAGGCTCAGGGTAGAATCACTGCCGCAGTGCTACCCTTTTTGTCCCTTTCCGGAGATGGTACGGCTGGGGCGGGGAACCCGCCGTGGTGTTGAAGGGAGGAGATAAAAGGGGGAGACGCCCTCGCCACGAGGTCTTCGAGGATTGTCTCTTCACGCACCCAGGCACCTTAGGCCTGGGTGCGGGCGGTTCAAGGTTCCGGCCCAGGTGCCCTAGGCCTGACCGGAATGAAGTTGGGGCCCATCCCAGGCACCTTCAGCCTGGGGTGAGGTACTATATCGTAGGCCTGGGGCCTAGTAACTTCGACTGGGTCCCGCGAGGGCGAAGTGATCCGAGGGTGCCGCCTTGCGAGGGGACCCGCATCTGAGGTGAGGAGGCTGAGGAGGTTATCCGTCTGGAGATTCCGGAGCAGCATCAACCCGGTGACGGATGGGCCTCTGGTAACTCCCTTAGAGGGACATCTTCCCCTGATAGGGGCCGCAACGCAGCGAAAGTACTCCCATCTGTGTTCTATGGAGTTGCTGGTAGAGACTCACAAGTTCTATGTTCTGTGCTAAGCAAAGCTGCTATAACCCCTGGTGAAACCACAGGGGTTTAGATTGAAATCAGGATAGTGCCTCGGCCTGCTCATCCCACCGTTTGCATTATGTTATGGGTCGCAACTAATCGGCTGTGAAAGAACTGTTTGTTGTGGAAGTATAACAAACAAGTGTTGGACCCTGCATCGGTGTATGGACTCTGGTTAATGGGAGCAAGGGAGGTTTCAGCATAGCAGGACTGAGCTTCATAACTAACACACATTGGCGCGAGGAATGTACTGATACTGGCCTTCACCTCACCCACAGCTATGAGGAGGACATGGGCCGTAGCGCATCTCATCCTGTCATGTGACATACCCCTGGAAAAAGGAGATGGGGTGAGGCCGCTACACTGGTCTTCTTCCTTACTAGAAATCCAGTATCCTTGTCATTTTCTGTGAACTATAGAACATCTGTCAATGTAGAGGTATTTGTAGTCCAAGGCAGGAGAGCAGCCTAGAGTGGCAATTTAGCTCCACCAAAAAATGTGCTGACTGTCACTCTAGGACAGGAATTGTGTTAGTGGTAGAAATCGCTAGGGGAAAAAAAATAAAAATAAAACACACACACACTTTAAATGACTGTAGTGCTATATAATATAGTTCTGCTACCCACTAGCCCAATTCCCTACTGCTGAAAGTCTGGCTATGCTTCTTGCCTGTGTGGTAGTTTGGAATTTCAGGGACAGAGTTGTATATATCTTTTGGCATTTATTACTGTTCCCATTAATGCATTTTAACTGAAATATGGCTCAACTTTAAAATCCTGATGCTAGGAATCAGAGATACATTTCTGAATTCTATAGAATTCGGTACACAGACTGCTCAGAAAATTACACACCCATCGCCTAGTACAGTAAACATTGGGAACAGAGTCTACTGTACTGAATTTCACTAGTGAAACAACCGTGCAAACACAAAGCCGCTTATGTCATCGAACATGGTTTCTCCAAGTGACAGAGGTCAACTGTTCTGTTTTTCACATGGCACAATGCCACATGTGTCAGAAAGGAAAGGGTCTGACACAGCAACCCACCAAGTTACAACTGTTCTTCTCTAAGACAAGCTAGAGATCAGGGAACTGAGAAAATGCCCATGATCCAACCGAAGCAGCAGCCATATATGACATATGAGGTACAGGAGGAACGTGCACACATTATAACACCCATCAACCTTCATTAACCCTCTGAAAACTGTTATAGAGATGAGCCGAACACCCCCCGATTCGGTTTGCGCCAGAACTCTTGAATATCGCAAAAGTTTGGAACGAACGTCAAACCCCATTAAAGTCTATGGGACCTGTTCTTGAGAAATCAAAAAGGTCCCCATTTTGAAGGCTTATATACAGGCCATTGAACATAGGAAGGGTATGGTGGGACCAGCTACATCCCTGGGGGACATGTACCAATGCAATTTTTTTTTAACAAAGAACGTTTGTTTAAAGCAGCAGTAATTTTAATGATGCTTAAAGTAAAACAATAAAAATGAAAAAATTCTTTACATATAGTGCCTGGGGGTCCCCTTAGTCTGCCTGTAAAGTGGTGCATTTGTACCGTGTATAGAACCTGCTGCACAAAACTGACATTTATGAAGTAAAAAAAAAAAAAAACACATGTAGCGATACCCCCCCCGTAGGAGCTGCTGGTTTAATTTTGGGCCTGCCGTTACCTTACTGTTCCATACGCTCATCTCAGGGGTTCTCCTTGAAGAGTTGTCCAGAAGAAAGTTTGCACCAACACAAAGTCTCTTTCAAGGGGTTTTATTGATTAAAGCCTCCAACAGAGGGGGGTGAAGGGATGTGGAGGAATCAGGTATCTTATTTGCGGATCACAGGTATTTTCTTAGGTCCAGAGGAACACTGTTTCCACGCTGGACTCAGCAACCACCGGATAGGCCCACTCTCTCGGGCCTAGCAACCGGTGCGCAGCTCGAACACAGGTAGTCTCTGCCACAGAATTGTGAAAGTAGAATTTGCTCAATAGTCACAAACTTGTGCAACACCTCACTGGGTTACCTTCTGATGAAAAAGAACACAGCTCTCAGTGCCAGGATCTTTCAGCCGTTCCAGCAGCACTGTGAGGTGGATTTTGATCCGGATACATCCTCCAATTGAGTCCTCAATTGCTCGGTCCTATCCCACAGGCAAAGCGACACAGGATCATCCCTGGATCAGTAGGCCCCAGCGACTCCTGGGCCTACATCTCAGTAATGGAGCCTCAGGCCAACGTGGCCCCAAGGCTGAAACTGCCAACACATCCCTGAGGCCAGAAGGGCCCTCAGGTTGGGATACGGGTGGCGCCCAGCACCCACGAACAAACCCCACAAAATGGTGTCTGTTCCTTAAATACCCTCTCCCAGAATGCAGAGCGGGTTGACCACGCCCCTGGGCTGCTTCTGGGAAAGAGATACCCAATGCATCCAGCCTGTTGCCTTTCTAACCCTGACCAGTAGTGACAGCGACACCCACCGTCAAGGGGGAAAATCATGCAACCAGCTGAACTGAAACAGAGGTATAATTTGAATACAATCCTTCTGAGCCAAACTATTGCTCAGACAACTATAATTTTAACACATAGCGCCCACTCATTGGGAGCAGGGCGCTACAGACATTTAAATAGATTTTCCCTATAAGCTTTCTTTTGTAAACAAAACGGCTTGGAAAGCCAGTCTGTGTGATGAAGCCACAATTTAGTGCACTCAGAACAAGATCCGAGATTTTTTGGATAAATTCTGATGCGTCTCTGGCAGACTTTGGATGGAAATAACACATTTTTGCACCACAGTGAGCAAGCCTTATGTGAAGAAGCCAAATTATAGTACACTCAGGCCAAGATCAACAATTTTATTTTATTTTTTAGATAAAGTCTGGTGTCTCTTTCGCAAACTTTGTATAGAAGTAACAGGTGCGGAAAATTGGGCTTTGGGTGTTGGATGTTGGTGATGCCTTCACCTCGTAACCTTCTAGAGGTACTCTTGACGACAGCAAGAATTGGCCTTGCTGTCAAAAATTGAAATTTGACGCCCCTGTCACACAGTTGCAGAAAAATTGATCCTTGGATGTTAATTGTGCCCATGAAACCTATACCAGAAGTTTACTTCAGTATACAAGCAACACCCACAAAGCTAGTTTATCAGTGTTCTCCCCTCTCTGTAGGCTCATGTTACTCCCTTCCTCTACCTCAGAACCGACATCAGAATCAAGTAATGTCTGTGCATCCTCAAGAAGCAAGTGGCTGACGTTGTTTTCAAATAATTCAGCTGACCCCTCCATGCATGATTCTGGGGCTATAGCAGGAGATCCTGTGCACAAAGAGGCAGAATAAGCCGCTCTGGCAGCTGTGGTGGACTGTGCACTAGTGTCAGCTTGGGTCATAGAGGATGAGGATGATGATGGTTTAGTAAGCCAATCCACCACCATCTCTGCATGCTGTGGCTGGATAGCACGGGCAACATCACTAAACAGAGACAAATGTGCCCTGCCTGAGGACTGACCACGTCCACCTTTGCCTGTGAACACATACGCTTCTGGCCCCCTCATAGTGGCATGGGAACATCTACCTCTCCTTGTTGGCCTCCCAGACATGATTGGGGGGTGGCTTATTACCCAAATTTAATAGAAACTGGGAAATATGTGATTGGATGCACTTTTTTGAATGAAAAGTGGAGTTTAGTGCACTTTAAGTTGAGGGCTGACCCTGACAGAAATGTAAAAACTATAAAAAAGAAAAGAAAAAGGGGGAACACTTATGTAAAGTACTACACTAACGCTCTACACTCAGAGTCACAATAAGTGAACACACTAACTCATTAGTGGCAAACTGAGCCCTGCTCTATCTCTACTCCAGCACACTGCAAAAGCTTTCTATGGGAAGTTACCTTTTATAGTTTGGGGTGGGACTATGGGCACTGAGCCTCGATTGGAGAAAGGCATCATCGCTGTGTCCAATCAGGGCTCTGACCCTGCTAATTGGCGAAGCCAGGTGCAAGGCTTCAGCCAATTAGGGTCCTAGAATGTACTGTACTGTAAAGTGCGCAGTGCATTGTGGGGTGCTTGCCAAACGGGCCAACAGGCGATATTCGGGCTGAACTTTTGCTCAGCTCGAACTTTTTGGCCAACACTACTGTTGAACACTTCATGCTTAAAGTGGTTGTAAACCCTTCGGGGGAAGTTACATCTACAGGTAAGCCTAGATTAAGGCTGTAGGTGTTTGCAATATCTCCTAAACCTACACGGTTTAGGAGATATTTGCCAAAAGGAATACACTGTTGTCTACAGCGCATGCGCGCCACAGACAACGGCGCATGCCCACTGAGAATCACATTCATAAAACCGTCAGAGCCGGCTTTGACGGCACCCGCGCGGAGTGACATTTTCAGCGCTGCGGCCAATCACAGCGCCGGAGCAGCGATACCCGGAAGTAACCTTCCGGAGAGATGTCTGCGGCCAGAGGGGGAGACGAGGACAGCTTCAATCGAAGGTAAGTAATGCATACTGAGCTAGTATGCTAGTCATACTAGCTCATTATGGCTTTGTCTTGCAGGTGTTTATTTTAAAAATATATTTTCGGGTTTACAACCGCTTTAAAGACAGCTATTGCACAAAATATACAAACGACAAGTCTCTGTTTTTATGCAATACATGTTCAAGCTGACCATCTTTATTAAAGTGATCCCATCTTTGCTAGTAACTACTGTACCAGCAAAAAGGCCAAATACTTGCATGCATATACTGTGCTGTGCAGTGGTGGAAATACCAGTGTCCCAAAGGTCGCACTTGTGACCGGGCCCTAGCAATCCATCACCATGGGGGGGCCCAGATAACAGGAAGGGGGCCCCCTGCAGAACACGTGAAAGGGTCCCACTTCGGGACTATAATAAAAGGGCCCCATGACAGGGGGTAAAGGACTCCGGGCTTGGAGGGAAGGAGTCCTTGACAGATGGTTTCTTGCACTTGGGCCTAAGGGTTATAGTTACCCCTCTGGCTGTGCATGTATTTAAATGGACATACACTGCCAAAGTGTGGTACACCAACACAGGTATACCTGTATCCTGGATTCTTTGCTTTTTAACTGTGACAGCACTTGTGAGTGCAATATACATTTTATTTTTTACAAAAAAATAATAATTTACTACAATATATGTTGTTGATATTGGATACAATATATGGTCTTGCGGAGCCCCTTTCTCCCTCCCCTCTTTTTTCACAGTGCTTGGTTTGCCAGCCTAGTTAGTCGACCATTTATCTAGATCACATCCACACCTCTGGGTTGTTTCCATTATTGTTACAATCTGTTACATGGCATTTATACTTGGGAGACCATAACATAAATAGTTCTAAAGCCAAATGTCAGATGAAGGCATGATATCCTATTTTAACACTTCAGTCATTTTACATCTCTTACTGCACACATGCAGGTTTGAGCATATGAGCCGCATCCGTCGCACAACAGGGGTCCGATGCGTGCTGGTTCACCGTTTCAGGTCCGATTTCAGCCCAAATTTTGGGCTGAAACGGACAAAAAAAGCACGCGTTTTTCCTGCAAAACGCACCGGTTCTGCTGTGGAGATATGTGAACCGGCTCCATAAAGAGCCAGTCACATTCTCCTGCTATGCGAATTGGATGCAGGGAAACCGGCATCCAATTCACATAGTTATGAACCCAGCCTAAATTAACTCCGTGGACTTTCATTTAAGGGGGAATTTTGGAGACTCTTGTGACCAGAGACCTCCTTAAATCACAGTTCCCCCTTTACATCACAGCCCGTAGTGTTCCCCTGTGCACTGTACGGGGGGAACCCTGCAGACTCAGATTTAATGGGGAATGGTGCAGACTTTAAAGTGAGGCCCGGAGTGACAAAACAAAGTGACAGAATAACGTAGGGCCGGGCATGACTGTGTGTTTAGTAAGCCAACAAAGGGTTAAGAAAGCAAATGGAATGGTAAGGGGAGGGGCTGAGGTAAAATGGTGAGGAGGGGAGGAGCAGTATAAATTAAGGAGGCGGGGGCCTCCCAGGAGTCAGTCAGCAAGAAAGAACAGGAGGAGCAGCTTTTTCCCACCCACCCTCCCTGTTGTGTTAAGTGTTGGTGTTGTGCGTTGGTTTTCCTTTCTTTCAGGTCCATGGTGGTGGTCATCATAACAGCGTGTGGCGGTGTCCTTGGTCTTTGATGGTGGCAGATAACGGATGTGATGGAAGTGGTGGGGGGGCTCATCTGTGGTATGGGCCCCTCTGGGGTTATTCCAGTGGAACGGTGTCTGCTGGAATGCGGTTATGGTTGCACTGTGGAAAACAGGGGTTGTCTCCGAGCTGGTTATACGGCTGAAGGCCTGGCACAGTTAAAAGGTACCGCAGTGCAGTGGTGGTAAAAAGTTTAGCAGGGTTGCCGTCAAAGACAAACAGGCTGGTGAAAAGAAGTTGTTTGGTTAAAATGTTAAAGCGGTTGTATACCGCAAAACTTTTTTTTTTTTTTGGGTCAACCTGCAAGGCAAAGGTATAATGAGCTAGTATGACTAGCATACTAGCTCATTATCAATCACTTACCTTAGATCGAAGCCCCCGCAGCGGTCCTCGGACGCGTCCTCCGTCGAATCCATGATACCCGGAGTGACTTCCGGGTATTGCCGCTCCGGCGCTGTGATTGGCCGGAGCGGCGATGACGTCACTCCCGCACATGCGCGGGGAACGGCACGATCCCTGCGCATGCGCAAATTACCGGCAGTGTACGGCAGGCTCCCATTCAAGAGCCGCCGCGCTCAGTGCGCCTGCGCCGTTATCTACGGCGCGCATGCGCCGTAGATAGCGGTACAGTTTTTTTTGCAAATATCTCCGAGACTGTGTAGGTCTCGGAGATATTACAAGCACCTACAGGTAAGCCTTAATGTAGGCTTACCTGTAGGTGCTTGTTCAAAATTTGGGTATACAACCACTTCAAGTTAAAAAGTATTGGTAATTATTATTTAATAAATTAATTATTGAATTTATTTAATAAATAGGCTGGTATGGCTATTTATACTCCAAAACCTGTGTGTCTCTTCATTAATAGAGGTTTAAGGGGGGGATAAGTGATGTTAAAGGTCATAGGTAAAAGGTGGGGTTTCTGGACTACACTAGTCATGTAAGAGGGAACTCTTTTGTAAAGAGGAAGTCTCTCCGGGGGCAATGTGGAGCAGGCTCTCTCGCTCTCCCTCTCTGGGGGCAATGTGGAGCAGGCTCCCTCTCTCTAGGGATATGAAAAACAAACTTGTCCACCGCCCTCATCTATAGCTGGCCATCGCAGTAAGCAGCATTGAAAGGCTGAAACAGATAAAAGCCTGGGGAATGCCCAGGAAAAAACCAAGCCTACTTACCGACCAGCTCGCAGACAACCAATTAACCTGTCTTACAGTATGCGTTAAAAAACAGGGGTTTTGTCCGCACGCATTTGCAAACGCATGTGTGAGCCACAAAGGCACGGCACCCTGGAATCTGTGGTCCTACACTAAACTATGAGTGTCTCCACAATGGAGGCACATGCATTCTGATGGATAGATGAGGACAGGTAGACTGAAGGGGAGCCACCCCTCCTTAAAAAGGTACAGGAGCACACCAAACAGCCAGCATGTAGCACAATGGCTGCAAAGGTGTTGGTGCACTGCTGGACCAATACAAACACCAATGTGATATGAAAAACAAACTTGTCCACCACCCTCATCTATAGCTGGCAATCGCAGTAAGCAGCATTGGAAGGCTGAAACAGATAACAACTGAAGCCTGGGGAATGCCCCGGAAAAAACCAAGCCTATTAAATCTCTCTGGGGGCAATGTGGAGCAGGCTCTCTCTCTGCAACGTGGAGCTGGCTCTCTCTCTCTCTCTCTCTCTCTCTGGGGGCAACGTGGAGATGGCTCGCTCTCTCTCTGGGGGCAACGTGGAGATGGCTCGCTCTCTCTCTCTGGGGGCAACGTGGAGATGGCTCGCTCTCTCTCTCTGGGGGCAACGTGGAGATGGCTCGCTCTCTCTCTCTGGGGGCAACGTGGAGATGGCTCGCTCTCTCTCTCTGGGGGCAACGTGGAGATGGCTCGCCCTCTCTCTCCGGGGGCAACGTGGAGATGGCTCGCCCTCTCTCTCCGGGGGCAACGTGGAGCTGGCTCTCTCTCTCTCCGGGGGCAACGTGGAGCTGGCTCACTCTCTCTCTCTCTCTCTGGGGGCAACCTGGAGCAGGCTCACTCTCTCTCTCTCTCCGGGGGCAACGTGGAGCAGGCTCGCTCTCTCTCTCTGGGGGCAACGTGGAGATGGCTCGCTCTCTCTCTCTGGGGGCAACGTGGAGATGGCTCGCTCTCTCTCTCTGGGGGCAACGTGGAGATGGCTCGCTCTCTCTCTCTGGGGGCAACGTGGAGATGGCTCGCTCTCTCTCTCTGGGGGCAACGTGGAGATGGCTCGCTCTCTCTCTCTGGGGGCAACGTGGAGATGGCTCGCCCTCTCTCTCCGGGGGCAACGTGGAGCTGGCTCTCTCTCTCTCCGGGGGCAACGTGGAGCTGGCTCACTCTCTCTCTCTCTCTCTCTGGGGGCAACCTGGAGCAGGCTCACTCTCTCTCTCTCTCCGGGGGCAACGTGGAGCAGGCTCACTCTCTCCGGGGGCAACGTGGAGCAGGCTCACTCTCTCTCCGGGGGCAACGTGGAGCAGGCTCGCTCTCTCTCCGGGGGCAACGTGGAGCAGGCTCGCTCTCTCTCCGGGGGCAACGTGGAGCAGGCTCGCTCTTTCTCTGGGGGGCAGCGTGGAGCTGGCTCGCTCTCTCTCTCTCTGGGGGGCAGCGTGGAGCTGGCTCGCTCTCTCTCTCTCTGGGGGGCAGCGTGGAGCTGGCTCGCTCTCTCTCTCTCTGGGGGGCAGCGTGGAGCTGGCTCGCTCTCTCTCTCTCTGGGGGGCAGCGTGGAGCTGGCTCGCTCTCTCTCTCTCTGGGGGGCAGCGTGGAGCTGGCTCGCTCTCTCTCTCTCTGGGGGGCAGCGTGGAGCTGGCTCGCTCTCTCTCTCTGGGGGGCAGCGTGGAGCTGGCTCGCTCTCTGGGGGGGCAGCATGGAGCTGGCTCGCTCTCTCTCTCTGGGGGGGCAGCGTGGAGCTGGCTCGCTCTCTCTCTCTGGGGGGCAGCGTGGAGCTGGCTCGCTCTCTCTCTCTGGGGGGCAGCGTGGAGCTGGCTCGCTCTCTCTCTCTGGGGGGCAGCGTGGAGCTGGCTCGCTCTCTCTCTCTGGGGGGCAGCGTGGAGCTGGCTCACTCTCTATCTCTGGGGGGCAGCGTGGAGCTGGCTCGCTCTCTCTCTCTGGGGGGCAGCGTGGAGCTAGTTCGCTCTCTTTCTCTCTGTGCGGCAATGTGGAGCAGGCTCTCTCTGTCTTGCTCTCTCTCTGGGGGCAACGTGGGGCAGTCTCTCTTTCTCAATATGTTCTTTTTTTTGGCTCCATCCCATGTGGCTGACAGAAGGTAGCATTCAGATTTTGATAGGCAAAGATAGTGGCCTCCTGGGAAAGGTTACTGACGATGTGACATGGGTGAGTGCAGGGAATTCAAAGGTGTCCATACCAAGCAGTAATTATCCAGTATATTTAACATACTATAAAGCAGGAAAATACCACTGTACAGTATGGGGATATTGAATTGAGTGTATGGGGATATATCACTACACACCTTCTACAGGAGGATCATATGATTTTATAACAATACACATACATGTATGCCTAACACACACACACACACACACTATTCAGGGGATTCCCTGGGAATTTACCACCATACACACTCTGTATCTGGGGGGATTGTTACCTGAGAATATACAGTACAACTACATACTATACAGGGGGGGATTACAATTTTAACAAAAAAAGTGTGTTTTTATTTTATTATTGCCATAAAATGGCCCACCAAAAATTCTCAGCACCAGACCCATGCTCTTAATCTGGCCCTGCCCTATACCCTTTAAAGCTGATGTCAATGCAAACAACTAAATACACAGATGAAATCCATGTCAATTATTACTGCCTGTTGTAGAGACTGGAAGTAATACAGGTTTTATTGGTTACCATAGCAGACATTAAAAGTAAAATGAGGGGTCATACTACTTGCAGTTTATCTGTCTTTTTGCCACAGATCATGCACTGTAATCCAAGACTGTTAGTAAATGATTAATCCACACAGTGCCATATTTAATTATCGGGGATGAATACTGCTCAGGTTTGACATCTGTCTGCGTCACTCCCTTTTTCTGGTATGTAAGCAAGAAAATGACCTGTAAAGAAGTATGATGGCCGACATTGTACTCACTTGCAGTCTTCTATTTTAACTGCCATTTTGGGCTTACAAGCAGCCGCTGATGGTTTTCTTATGGGAGGACTGAGTGACAAATTTTTTGCCTTTATTAAACTCCCAGAAGGTTCATAGTATAGTGAACATATCATTTAGGAGTTTGAGAAAATTATAAACTTGTAAATGGCACAACACAGATCTCCAAACAATTCATCACAGCTCTCGTGCAGCTTTCAGTGTTTTTGCACTCCTGCTTGCTTCCTAGGGGTGATGGCTTCTTAGGGGGAACGGCCCACCACCCCAGTTTTCAGCAGCACTTTGCGTGTGTTAGCCTAAAAACAGCTCAGGATCCTCACCTGGCCAGTGCTTTGTGCACACTGAAAATGAGCAGGCGCAACTATGCTACTCTGAGGCAGCCCATACATTGATCATTTTTTTTGGCGTTCAACCAGCAAGTTGAATGGAAAAAAAAAAAAAAAAAGGGGGATCCGATTTCTCCCATACACACTCAATGTGGATAGGGGAATCCTTCCCGCTGTGGTATTGTTTTCTAACAGCAGGGAGATTTCCCCGCTGTTAGAATACACTGATAGGTATTGCTGCCTATAGCCAGAGGCACTGATTATTCAGGAAAACCCCAATAGATCGACTTGTGCATAACCATCCTGCCCCTACTGGATCAGATTTCAGCCGTTCCCTGCTGAACCAGACATATTTTGATCGGTGTATGGTTGGCTTTAGTTCCAAATTCTTCATCCAATAGGCTTCATCTTCACAATGTGAACATGCCCTTGAGGCATTTATGATCTTAAATGACACTGTGCAACAATGCCCAAGAGCAACACAAATTTTCAAGTTTCAGTTTGGCACGTAGGCCAAATAATACCAACACTTTCCTTAAAATGCAATTCCCACTAAAAACTGGTGTGGAAAATGTTCAGAAGGATTAGGACCCATGACAGGTCTTTCATTTTCTGTCCAGAGTAAGAACTGGAAACCATTAAAGTCTCATCTATATGTACAAAATCTGCAATATGAATCAGCACTTTCGTTTTTCTTTTGTAACACTACCCCTGATGGAGTCACTTGGTAATTTGGGCTCTCGCCTCAACTCCAAGAACAACCTCAACCTCTCTGACACACCTGATTGAAGGAAAATTGCTGCCAGAATATATAAGAACACCAGTAAGGATACCTTAACTTAACTAGGAGTCAGCATCAGGAAATAGACACAAAACCATTTAGGGGCAAATTAACCCATATCAACACATTGAGTTTGAGTAAATGGTGGTTTGAGCATAGAGAAGGTAGGTTTAGACACAATCTAATCACTATGCGAAAGTAACTTAGAATACAGTTCTGTACCGGAATCGATAAATCAGACTAGTCAGTAATAAACAGTGCATATAAGCATTAACTGCAATGTGAATAATACTATAACTAGTCTACAGTGCATTCTAGAAGAATGGCTAGGATATGGTGCAATGTTCTCTGAGAGGTACCTCTTAGCATAAGCAATAGGCAAAAGTCTCTGTGCAGCAGCTGTAATAGGACAGTCTGTAGTCTTCAGCCGGCTAGCGCTGGAGCTCAATTGTACCATTGATGCATATGAGAATAGTCGCAGTCAAGTCTGCAGGCAGCAATAAGGCTACTAGATGGCTGTATGGTCAGTTCCTAAAGAGCTCAGTCTCTCTAGCAGCAGATATAAATCCCCACAGCAACAGCTCACCAACCCCAGTGATATTGCAGCTCATCATCTGGTCACACAGAGATTGGTGCACTCTCTGCTCTACACCCAGGTGACTCAAACTGTCGGCACCCCTGAACTCAGGACTCCAGATCCCTCACAGGCTGCTGACATGCAGCAGTGATGGTGCACACTGGACAGCAATGCACACTTTTGTTTCCCTCATGGCAAGGTTAAGCTGTGTCCAGCACAGCCTGGGAAAATGCAGCTCTTTTCCCTCCAGTCAGCAATCTCCTCTGTGAATGCAGCTCATAAGCTCTTGATTATACAGTAGAGCTGCTTCTTAGTACTATAGTTCCCACAGTATATTGCTGCCTGACTCAGTCTATTAAACATTTCATGCTCAGCAGCTCCCTCCTCTTGCTGATATAGCGGATAACCAGTTCAGCACCACAGGGCAGCAGCTTCGAAGAGCAGCTGCAGCCAGTGTTTCGCTCAATATCATTCTTAGCCAAGTACCTACATTTTTTATTTATTTTTTGACACTTTAGGTCTGGCCCTAAAGTGCCATTCTTGCTTAAGT
Source organism: Rana muscosa (assembly GCA_029206835.1). NCBI lineage: Eukaryota > Metazoa > Chordata > Amphibia > Anura > Ranidae > Rana > Rana muscosa. The sequence continues at coordinate 110,336,290 of CM055117.1, read as the reverse complement.
GAGCATGCCTCAGCTTCCTGGGATTCCATGTCACGTATCCCAGGAGTACTGCAGGAGTAGGAAAAAATGTCAGTTTAATGGAAGGGGTTATCCTTTCCTCCCACTGACCACTATTTGAAGGGAAATTTGCTCGCACTCACTTATCACCTGTGGAAGGTAATAGCTTTTCCTCCCACTGACCACCATTGGAAAGAGGGCATCTTTTCCTTCCACTTACCACCAATGTAAAAAGGCATCACTTTCTCTCACTGACCACCATTAGAAGAAGGAATCTTCACCTTCTAATTATCACCAATGGAAAGGAGCATATTTTCTTCCCACCGACCATAAATTAAGGGAACATCTTTTCCTTCCACTAACCACCAATAGTAGGGAGAATCTTTTCCTCCCTATTGCCACCAATGTAAGGTAAAATCACTACCTCTCACTTACCTCCAATGCAAGAAGATATCTTTAACTCCCACTGACCACCAATGGAAGGGGGATTCTTTTCATCCTAAAGCATCAATGGACAGAAGACTTTTTTCCTTCCCATGACCACTGTTGGAAATGGACATCTTTTCTTCCCACTAACCATAAATGGAAAGGTGCATCTCATCTTCCCACTGCTCATTAATGGAGTGGGACATATTTTCCTGTCACTTATCAATGAAAAGGCACTATGTAACATGTGCCTGATCACTACACTCTATATGCTCTACATATTTTATTTATATATATTTATTTATTAATTATACGCTACCACAGCTGTCAGAATACAATAGCCCAGCAGGGGAATTCTGTATAGCCTTGATGGTGGAATCTGTTAGATTTTTTTTTATTCAGCCCATAGACTGAACAAGAAAAAAATCGAATGCCGCGTACACACGATCGGAAATTCCGACAAGAAAAGTCCGATGTAAGCTTTTGACCGGAAATTCCAACCGTGTGTATGCTCCATCAGACTTTTTCTGTCGGAATTTCCGCCAACAAAAGATTGAGAGCAGGTTCTCTATTTTTCCGACGGAAAAAGTTATTGTCGGAAATTCCGATCGTATGTATGCAATTTCAACGCACAAAAAAACACGCATGCTCAGAATAAAGCAGAAGAGCCGAACTGCCTATTGAACTTCATTGATCTCGGCTCGTCTTACACGTCACAGCGTTCTTGACGTTCGGAATTTCAGACAAGATTTGTGTGACCATGTGTATGCAACACAACATTTCGTCGGAAAAAAAAATCCACGGTTTTCTTGTCGGAATTTCCGATCATGTGTACGCGGCATAAGTGTATAGCCAGCTTTAGCAAAGAGAAGAACATTAAATTAAGCAGGGTATACAGGGTACCCAACCATTGGTAGAGAAAGAAAACTCAGATCCCTGCATCAACACAAGCAATGTTAATGAAACGGTCTCCCCCGCTGTTCTCCCCTTCCTGTCAAAGTTCAAAGACCAGAGCTGCAAGAGCTGATCGAATGCTGGTTTTCCAGCATGGCTGTTTGACAAACCGGTCATTAGACTTTGGTTGAACAGACAGCAGTACATGCGTACCGAAATTCATTTGGTTCCTGCTGAACCAGGAGGTTTCCTGTACGTGTAAACGAAGCCTAAGGATATCCTGTGCTTACTATGAATCCCTAATTGTGTACTAAAAAAAAAAAAAAAAAAGTTTTTTTGGTTTACTTCCCAAACAAATGGGTATTCATTCTGAATACAGGTTTACTTTATTAACCTCTTCCTGCTCACCCCCAGCATCCCTTTAATAGGGTCTTAGGGAAGGACCAGCCGGTCACGTGACCACCATGACTGGCTGTCAGTGACCAGGAGCCAGTCCTGCCAGCTTCCAATCATTAGTAGAGAGCGAGAGCTGTCATTGATGGCTCGGTCACTGGGCTGGGAGTGCACACTGAGCGTGCTCTCAGCACAGAAAGCTCTGCAGCCCATGGATGCATTTGTGCAGCCATTAAAACCTACAATCTCTGTTGCCACACACGTGTTACATGATCAGCAAGGGATTAACATTTGCTTTACTAGTTTAACAGCCTCTGTGCCATTAACAGTGTACCAATATCCTCTTACAAACTTTTTTGTGTACATAGCAGGAGAGTTTACATATCGCATAGGAATAGAGATCAGCGAAGAAAATTCAACACAAACTATATCCCTAATGGACCATACACACACAATCATAAAATCGTATGAAAAATACTGCATTCAAAGTGATAGTACAATAATTTGATCGTTAGTACACAGCTTTTGAGAGTAAATCACAACAGTTCATCCGATATTTTCCAATGGGACAAGCACGAAAAAAAAATTTGTACGATACCAGATCATACGATTTCTGTTTAATCAGTACACATTTCATCCGAAGATACAGTACAAATACAATACAACAAATGACATCACTTCCAAAATTGTATTCTGTTTGAGAATTTTCATAAACTCTTTATTTTCGATATGAGATTAGCATGCAAAAATAAAAATAAATAAAAAAGGATTGACGATCATTCATCTGATAATCCCATTGTGTGTACCAGGTTTAAGGATGATGGATTTTGGCTGCCTGCTGCTACCCACTGTGTAATGATTACCAGTTAATCTAACAAGGACAGTCCAGGCAGGACGATTATCACCCAATGTTTTTAATGTCCCTTAGCAGATCTATATGAATTCATAAACCAATCTCAGCAAAAGTTGGAAAAGTCGCACAACAGTAACACTCACCAGCCCTGACGGAGGAGATCAAACAGAAGGGAAGGACGTAGAACCCCAGGCACAGTGTCAGCAGCATAGGGACAGATTGCTGTCCTCCCAGTGGATATGGAAGACTGGTACTCAGTGGAGGAGATTCTATACACAGAGCTTGCTGGCCGCAGTGACAACCAGGAAGTGTTCAGAAATGACACCTTTGCCTCTGCAGGCCAACTGGACTCCTCCCTGTTAGGGATAGGCAGTTTTTACAGCTGATTTCCATTCCTTCTATAATTAACCACAAACTTGCTGAAATCATAGCAACCAGCATTTCCACCTTGCAGTAGGAGGTTTTCATATGGCAATCAGTCACAGATGACACATGGTGTTCTGGAAGGAATGACAAGTCTTCTACTCACCTTCACAGATAAACTTTGCATATAAGGATTCAATTCACAAAGGCACAGAACGTACTTTTTTTCCAGGCATGCGATTGTCAGTTTTAAATCTCATTGGACTCAAAGAACTCCCACAGGGTTCAGTCCTGGGACGAATCCTATTTAATTTATTCATAAATGACCTGGAGGATGGGGTAAACAGTTAGATCTCTGTATTTACGGATGATACAAAGCCAAGCAGAGCAATAACTTCTCCGCAGGATGTGGAAACCTTGCAAGAAGATCCAAACAAATTAATGGGGTGGGCAACTACATGGCAAATAAGGTTTAGTTTAGAAAAATTTAAAATAATGCATTTGGGTGGCAAAAATATGAATGCAATCTATGCACTAGGGGGAGAACCTCTGGGGGAATCTAGGATGGAAAAGGACCTGGGGATCCTAGTAGATGATAGGCTCAGCAATGGCTGGCAATGCCAAGCTGCTGCTAACAAAAAAAACAGAATATTGGCATGCATTAAAAAGGAGATTAACTTCAGAGATAAAACGATAATTCTCCCAATTTACAAGACTCTGATCCGGCCGCACCTGGAGTATGCCGTGCAGTTCTGGGCACCAGTCCTCAGGGAGGATGTACTATAACTGGAGAGACTCCAGAGAAGAGCAACAAAACTAATAAAGGGACTGGAGGACCTTAGTTATGGGGAAAGGTTGCGAACACTGAACTTATTCCCTCTGGAGAAGGGACGCTTGAGAGGGGATATGATTTCAATGTACAAATACCGTACTGGGTGACCCCACAATAGGGATAAAACTTTTCTGCGAAAGAGAATTTAATAAGACACGCGGCCATTAACTAAAATTAGAAGAAAGGCGGTTTAACCTTAAACTGCATAGAGGGTTCTTTACTGTAAGGGCGGTTAGGATGTGGAATTCTCTTCCACAGGCAGCGGTCTCAGCGAGGAGCATCGATAATTTAAAAAAATGATTAGATAAGCGTACCAAAAACACATCTCCCATTGAATTATATAGAAAACACACCACCTGTGTTGCGTTTTTGGTGCGCTTTTTTGAGCCACCTGTCCAAGTTTCACAGATGCATAATTGGAGTAATGAGTCCAGAAACACGTCAAAAACGCATATGCATTGTTACCGTGTTTTTTCAATGGGACACTGGGAAAGCAGCCTTAGGCCCCTTTCACACAGGCGGACTCTATAAAGCGCATCCGCCTGCTCAGCAGGGGAGCTCTCCACTGAGCAGATGGGTGAAAGGCCCTTGTCCACTCATACACCGCAGACATGGACATAGCCCCACTGTTCTCTATGGGGCAGTCGGATGGAAACGGTCATCCGATCCAAACCGCCAGACAGATGGAAAATGGATCCCCCATCCATCTGTTTTTGGCAGACAGGATCGGGTCGGATGCCGGAGGGTGTCAGTGGACACATGTCGGCAACTCCATAGAGAAAAATAGATGGTCCGATCAGGCCCGCCTGAAAAACTGGAGCCACAAAAAGAAAAAAAAGGTGCACCGACCAAGTGCATTATCCTAAAACTATAGGTTTATTGTTAGAAAAAATGGTAAGTATTATACTCACAAATTGGCAATTGCATCAAAGCTCATCACATAGTACAGCATCGTTTAGTGCATAGTACATCAACTCATGTGGCAGGCAGTGAAGATCCAATAGGCTAATCCGTTTCGAGGTCTAACCTCTTCCTCGGAGCAAGTTTTGGCTTCCTGGAATCCATCTGCCCCTAGACCAGTGGTTCTCAACTCCTGTCCTCAGGACCCACTAACAGGCCAGATTTTAAGTATTACCTTTGTGAGATGCAGACTAGAATACTGCAATCCCTGAGCAGCAAATTATATCACCTGTGATGCATTTCAGTTATCTTGCAAACCTGGCCTGTTGGTGAGCCCTGAGGACTGGAGTTGAGAACCACTGCCCTAGACAGACATGCAAGCAGGAGGGTGTGCTCAGCTGAGAAAATCCTTCCTCCCCTCCTGAAGACTCCTGGGTTAGATTGTAAGCTCTAATGAGCAAGGCCCTCTGATTTCTCCTGGATTGAATTGTATTGTAACTGTACTGTTTATATATATATATTGGGAAAAAACCTGCGCTAAACCAAATAATTTTGAGAAAAATTGATAAATACTTGATCAAAGAAAAAACTGTGATGCTGCTACAAGTAAAAAGCTAAAAAATACTAAAGCTCAACAAACATATGCAAAAAGAAACAAGTGTGCAATCACCATGAATTAAAACAACAATCCTGCAAACAGGAAAAAATTATTTAAAACATCAAGTGAAAAATAAATATATGTAGTGAAAAAAAAGGATTGATGTAGAGAATCTTCTATTATAAGGAATCTCCACACAATATTCATTTAACAAATGTGTATAAAAAGTGTCCCAAAAAGAAGTTGTATATTTAAATGTTTTAAATTTTAAATAATCAGCTCCACCAATCTTCGTATGGGTAGGGAATTATCCGATGTAGTTCTTATTCCATATACATTCGACAGTAGGGAATAATCATAAAGCCGCTTACCAGATCGATGGGACCTCGGATTACAGAGGTCTCAAGAGCGTGTGCATCTGCCTGCCGGCACCGAGGATATCCACCTGCTCCTTATCCCAAGGGATCTCTCCTCGCTCCACCAGCTGATCGAATGTCCAACACACAGGAATCAAGGTAAGCAGAGATAATGATTGCTCCAGGTGCACTCCTAGGAGTTTGTTCAACTCAGCAGGAAGGGATTGAATGAAAAAAACTTCATGGTGCAGCATTTCAGAAAAAAGTTTCCAAATGATTTATTGAAAAAATCACAGCAAAGACCAAAACAAGTTCACATCCAATCCACACTTCATAAAAAGATATATATAAAAACAGGAACACAAAAGAGGGGGAAAGGGTAAAAAAGGAAAAAATATCCGAAAAATCAGTCAGAGAGCAAACACTGACTGCTTCAATGAACAAATACGTGATAACGTTTTGGGGATGTATGCTCCACCCGACGCGTTTCCCCACAAATGGCATCAACTGGGAACGGAGGCTGATTCCCAACGTCATCACTTCACGTATATATACTCATGAGGCAGTAGTGACACCGGAAGCTAGAATTTTTCAAATATAGCCTTGTAGTCACCAAATTGGTAGGCTGAATCCAACATGTTGTAGACTCAGAACACACCAAAAATATTCTCTTCAGCTCAATAGGACAGATAATTAGCATATTATAAACATTAAAAGCATATATAATAATGAATGTTGAAATTTAGAATTAGCCTCTAAATGCTGCATGACCAATTGTTATAATGAAGTAAAATTATGCAGAAAAAATGCAGATATATATACCCTTTGCATATTACAACAAAAAACATATCTCTAAAATATTAAAAAATCCCTTTAAAAATTATTTTATTTTTTTTTTATATAAAAGATAACTTAATATTACATTATCATTAAAAAATGGTTATTTTATTTATTTAAAAGAATTTTGCTCAAAGAAAGGCACATATAAAAAATGGGAATCAGTATGTTATTTGTTATCAATAAAGCAATTTATGTCCCATTCTACGTTTAAACCCAGGGGCTGGTAACATTGAAGGTCATGTATCCACCTAGTTTCACGTCGGGATATATGTCTCTTCAGATTATCCCCCCTCCAGTGTGCAGTGCTGTATTTTGGCCTAGGCCGACAAGGCCCAGGCCTAGGGCGGCACTTTGCGGGAGGGGGGCAGCAAAAGAGCCACCCCCCACCTATAGAGCGGGGGTCAGCAACCTGTAGATCGTGGACAGGTGACTAGTAGATCTCGGTCTGGGCTTGCTGATCTGCCCATCTAAAGCTTTAAACAGGGTGCATTGCAGAGGGACTACAGTTAGAGCTATAGAAGGGAGCAAGAGCCACATAAGCCGATGCCTCCTCTGTAGTGCTGGCTCCTGTCCCATGTGGAGTGATACCAACTGCACTCTCTCTTATCCCGGCCGGCGGTCTCCAGAGTGGTGCCAGCAGCAGGAAAGAAGAGATCTTCAGGTCAGTGCGAAGCAAGACACTGGGCATAATAGTATAGGGCTGCTTTCACACCGATGTGCTGCGATTTACCCACACCATAGGTGCAGTGTACCTGCAGCTTTCCTGCAGGTTTGTTGCACTTAGCCATAGACTTCTATTATACCCTGCTGTTTTACCACCCCCAACTTTACCTGTGAACAAGCCCGAAGGGTGCCGCTGCTAAATGCAACTAAGGACCCATTCACAAGTGCAGCACAAGGGTTGCTCTCCTGAAAAGTGATCTGAGTGTGTGTTGATAAGTGGTGAGGAGGTGATATGTTGCCCTCTCATGACCTGATTTAAACCCATGATTGCCATGCAATGCACACGTTTGCGACATGGTAGTGCGACAATTAGAGGTTTAAATCAGGTGTAAAGAGGCGACAATGTGCCCGGTGATCTTTGACTTCTCTTGTGTTGTTCAGGTAGATCTCCACTTTTTTTTTGTAAAACCTTTTAATTGAAGTTTTATAGACACACACATTTTGCCCACACATAGGCACAACATCTGCCCACGTAGGGGCCGTTACCCTGTTTCGGCAACATACCGCCACAGGGCAACAAATAACACATACACTTTAACTTAACTTACACTATCACCCCAAACTTGGGGAGAGGGTCCATTCAAGATAAGTCATGCTCAAAGTGATATCAATAGAGGAGGGTAGCCTGAAAAAATTATTTGGGTTAATAAAGTGATAATCCAATGATACATTACAAGTCTAGGCATTGGTCACTGTATCACTTGCCGTGCTTCTGTCATCTAGCCAATAACTCCACACCTTTTCAAATTTGTGCGGACAACCTCTGGACGAGTAAGTGGTTTTATATAGGGGCAAACTGGCATTAACTAAGCTTTTCCAGAATTTAACAGAGGGGGGAGACGGTTGTTTCCAGTTCATCGTAATGGCTTTGCGCGCATAGTATAGTAGCAGGGATATGAGTGTTTTCCTGGCTCTGATCATTGGCAGTTGGTCAACTAGTCCTAGCAAACAGTATATAGGCTCATATGGGACGCAAGTCCCAGTGGCCTTAGTGATCACCCGTAGCACTTCATTCCAATAATGTACGATTGCTGGGCAAGCCCAGAAAATGTGGAAGAAACCCCCTGGTTGGTAGGAGCAACGCCAGCACTCCGGAGAATGCTCCGGCGACATCTGGTGTAGCCTGTGAGGTGTGTAGTAAGATCTGTGTATAATTTTATATTGGACTAATTTATCCCTCGCTGAGACCAGGGGGGAGAAGGGAAAGTCCCAAACCTCCCTCCAGTCGTCTTCGTCCAGCCCCGGTATGTCCTCCATCCATTTCCTGCGGAGGGAAGACAGCTCGGGGATAGCAGCAACCAGCAGGGATCCATAGATCTGAGACGCGGGTTTCTCCAGGTCCTTCACCCGGATGGTAGATTCTAGCTCGGAGTATGCCAGTTCAACTGGCCTGCTCAAAAATTAGCACCTGTAGGCATGTGCAATTTGGAGATATCTAAAATGGGCTCGTTCAGGCACGTTAAATTTGGCGCATAAAGTGTGAAAGGGGGTGAGATCTCCGTTGGTGATGATATGTTTGAGGGTCAGTATTTTGTATTTGGCCCAGGCCTGCGGATCTGGGATAATGTGAGATCTCCACTTCTTTAAAGTTGCCTACACCTGCTTTAGAGTAACCCTTATAGATTGGTAAGGGTGATGTAGGCAATTAGGTCTCCATCCACTCTTACAGGCAGAAAAAAGCTGGTAGATATGGCAGAGAATGCAGAGCTAAGCCAGAAATTTAAACGGACTGCATTCTTGCTATACTAGCTGTAATAACTTTGCCTAGTGGCTATTAACTGTTAAGGCATCTAATGGATGTTAGTTGGGCAATTTAGAGCTTACTGGAGCCATTTGTTAATTGACTTGCCATTTCTGTTTGAGCAGATCCCTCGGGGGGGGGGGGGGGGCTCATCCTTGGATACTACTGTCCTGTTTTTTACAGTTATTGGTTTTGTCTGTATCCCCCTCTGGGATTAGATGGAATGGTCCTTTGGCTTTATACCATCAGAAAGCACTTCCTGTATAGCCCCTGGATGGTGTGGATTGATGGTGTGTGAGCAACTGCTATCCAGTGCACATATGACAACATTGTTATGTTTTAATGGTAAAAGGGTGGAGGTAGCTGTGTTTTTGTAGTATTTACCTTTGTTACAGTATTTTTGCAGAATAAATTGTATTTCGTTAAACCACCTGGTCCTCTTGTGGTAAGCTTTTCTGTGTGGGACTTCTTTAAGTCCAGGTTGCTGCGTATGGCTTTGGTTACAAGGAGTCGGGTCGCACCTATTTATCTATGATGAGTCGGTGGACCTTTGACTTAGACTAGTGGGAATTATTTCAACTCCTCTACCTTGATGGTGCACATTTTATAATTATTAGGGAGCCAGAGATCCTACCATCAGGCAGATGTAGCCAGCAAGTGGATGCCCTGGACATGGCTGTAGCCCAGGGAGCAGTAAAACCTACACCCAGAAGAGCCAGCTGTAGACTTCCTGACCATTATGGAGATTGGGCTAGGGTGGGTTGCAAAAAGGCCTATTTAGGCCAGGCCTGGAGTGTCCTAGGAGAGGTGTACCCATGGAGGCGACTGCAGAGATCCCATCTCAACGAGTACTAATAACCCCAGGTGGAGAGAGACTGTTTAAGGGAAGATGGCAGACCGAAAGTGCTGCATGATGCTTTCACATATCTACAATAGACTGTCAAGTGATGTGATGAAACCATTTGTGTTATCTTCAAAAGTTTCATAGGTAAAGTTCAACAACCCTGTCTGTGTAGACATTCCTTCTTTTGGCGATATAAAGGTTAATGGACAGGAATGTCAGAAGAAGGCCTCTGGCATGGAGTGAACACAAGATGGAAAAGGACTAAAGCCTCAAGCAGGAGGGTCACTGTTCAAGCAGATGAGGTAGCAGGGCATGGACTTGTGCTTTTGGCACCAATTCTAGCCATTTGCAAGCCCCCCCTTCCACGCTTTGAGGAAAAGTAGCGATGACAAAAGCACTTCTGAGTTTAATCAGTCATTAGTTGTGCACTAATTCATTTTTCATGGGTCACGTTACTGGGCGGATAAGAGGAACCTGTCCTTTGTCTATTTGTCTAAAAGGGGTCCATCGTTCTCTCTAAAGATTGGAATGTATACAACAGGCATTTCCAATTGATTTCCACACTGATTTAATTTATTCAGTTACTCATAAAAAGGAAGGGATTGGAACTGTGGTAGCGAATTACCTTGATTGAAAGCCGATGGATTGCTCCAAGTCCAAATCCTGTCACTCTTTCCTCCACTGCTCTTCCTTTTTCTAGGTCTGATAAATACATTGATATTAGATAGAGCAGCACACATTACAATAAAGGGTATTTAAACTGATCTTAAAGCTGAACTGTGCAAGAGGTAACTGCTAGTTTAGATCTAGAGGGCATTGAAAATTAGATTTACCGGTACTTACCCGATCCTCTGCATTGCTAGACTGGTCCCTGCAGCGTTTTCTCCCCCATGCTGCAGCAGTATAAGGTCCTGACAACATTGATGCAGCTTACATAGCCCTGCAGTGGACATGAGGATGTCAAGGGACAGTCCACCATCTGCCAGGGGAGTGAAGGAGTGGGTAATCAAAAGTGCTTTTACAAGTTTCTTTAAGTATAACTAAAGGCAACTACTTTTTAAGTATTGGGTAAAGTGAATAGGCATCAGGTTTTTATTGTTGTTTGTGCCCCTGTTAGGAAAAATCGCCCTGTATTTGTCATGTTTACAGTTCTCCCATAAAAAGTGAAAGCAAATCTCAAATTTTGGGTTGTCACCAGAACAGGAATAGAGGGAAAATCTTCCAATAGGGACACTGGTTCTGGTGACCAGTGGGACAATTAGGGATTCCCTTACTTTGGAGGGATTTTCTCTCACTTCCTGTTTTGGCTATGGAACAGAAAGTGAAGGGAAATCTTCTCAGTGGGACACAGATGTCAAAAAATCCCGAGAAGGGTTATAACCCACCCTTACTCTATCCAAAATGAAAAACAAAAGTTTTGCCTTTAGTTCTACTTTAATGTTCAAAGCAAGTGGCTCCCAACTAGCAGCTCTGTATCTTATTGTCCAGTAGACCACATAACCTACAATGAGGTAAATATAATGCATTGTAGGGTTCAGTGCTGTACACCAGTGGTCTCCAAACGGCGGCCCGGGGGCCAGATCTAGCCCATGGGGATTTTCATCCACTGATGCCAACAATAGGGCATAATCGCCCCCCTCTCCTTCCACTGACAAGAATGAAGGGGCAGATTTCCTCCCAGAGACACCAAAGATGGGGAACAATTCCTCCAATGACACCAATGATGGGGCGCTATTCCTCCCACTCACACAAACGATTAGGGCATTGTTTATGCCCACTGATGTTGGGACTTTTTCTACTCCCAATGCCCGCAGTGTGGTCCCCCTTATGTCTGAAGGACTGTAAACTGGCCCTTTGTTTAGAACGTTTGGAGACCCCTGCTGTACACCAAAGCTTTGACTTCTATCCAAGTTGGAATGTACATCCCCTCATGTTATGGAGCACGAGAATTGGAAGTTATAATACAGGTCCTTCTCAAAAAATTTGCATATTGTGATAAAGTTCATTATTTTCTGTAATGTACTGATAAACATTAGACTTTCATATATTTTAGATTCATTACACACAACTGAAGTAGTTCAAGCCTTTTCTTGTTTAAATATTGATGATTTTGGCATACAGCTTATGAAAACCCAAAATTCCTATCTCAAAAAATTAGCATATCATGAAAAGGTTCTCTAAACGAGCTATTAACCTAATCATCTGAATCAACTAATTAACTCTAAACACCTGCAAAAGATTCCTGAGGCTTTTAAAAACTCCCAGCCTGGTTCATTACTCAAAACCGCAATCATGGGTAAGACTGCCGACCTGACTGCTGTCCAGAAGGCCATCATTGACACCCTCAAGCAAGAGGGTAAGACACAGAAAGAAATTTCTGAACGAATAGGCTGTTCCCAGAGTGCTGTATCAAGGCACCTCAGTGGAAAGTCTGTGGGAAGGAAAAAGTGTGGCAGAAAACGCTGCACAACGAGAAGAGGTGACCGGACCCTGAAGAAGATTGTGGAGAAGGACCGATTCCAGACCTTGGAGGACCTGCGGAAGCAGTGGACTGAGTCTGGAGTAGAAACATCCAGAGCCACCGTGAACAGGCGTGTGCAGGAAATGGGCTACAGGTGCCGCATTCCCCAGGTCAAGCCACTTTTGAACCAGAAACAGCAGCAGAAGCGCCTGACCTGGGCTACAGAGAAGCAGCACTGGACTGTTGCTCAGTGGTCCAAAGTACTTTTTTCAGATGAAAGCAAATTTTGCATGTCATTCGGAAATCAAGGTGCCAGAGTCTGGAGGAAGACTGGGGAGAGGGAAATGCCAAAATGCCTGAAGTCCAGTGTCAAGTACCCACAGTCAGTGATGGTCTGGGGTGCCATGTCAGCTGCTGGTGTTGGTCCACTGTGTTTTATCAAGGGCAGGGTCAATGCAGCTAGCTATCAGGAGATTTTGGAGCACTTCATGCTTCCATCTGCTGAAAAGCTTTATGGAGATGAAGATTTCATTTTTCAGCACGACCTGGCACCTGCTCACAGTGCCAAAACCACTGGTAAATGGTTTACTGACCATGGTATTACTGTGCTCAATTGGCCTGCCAACTCTCCTGACCTGAACCCCCATAGAGAATCTGTGGGATATTGGGAAGAGAAAGTTGAGAGACGCAAGACCCAACACTCTGGATGAGCTTAAGGCCGCTATCGAAGCATCCTGGGCCTCCATAACACCTCAGCAGTGCCACAGGCTGGTTGCCTCCATGCCACGCCGCATTGAAGCAGTCATTTCTGCAAAAGGATTCCCGACCAAGTATTGAGTGCATAGCTGAACATAATTATTTGAAGGTTGACTTTTTTTGTATTAACACTTTTCTTTTATTGGTCGGATGAAATATGCTAATTTTTTGAGATAGGATTTTTGGGTTTTCATGAGCTGTATGCCAAAATCATCAATATTAAAACAAGAAAAGGCTTGAACTACTTCAGTTGTGTGTAACGAATCTAAAATATATGAAAGTCTAATGTTTATCAGTACATTACAGAAAATAATGAACTTTATCACAATATGCTAATTTTTTGAGAAGGACCTGTACATGTCCAGGCACTTCTTTCTATCTGATATACAGTGGTCTTAATTTAGCTTACCAATTATGGTGACTGGTCAATTTCACATTAGATTAACCCCTGTAATCACACAATCATGACCCACTTTGAAACATTAGTAGGAGGTAAAGTGGTGATGTTGCCATTGCCAGCCATACAAAAGTATTTGCTGTGATGACTGATTGCAATAGGTAGCACCACTAAAATGAAGATGTTGGTGGGGAGCTGTAAAATAAATCTACACTTCGCACTAGAGATGAGCTTAGGCATCCTCCCAACTAAAGGTCCTTTCACACGGGCGATCTGATCAGGTTCGCCTGTCAGTTTTTCAGACAGACCTGATCGGATGGGCCATGAATTCCTATGGACCGGCGGGTGTAAACAGACTTATGTCCTGCCTACCTTTGGGTCCGATCATGCCCGCAAAAAACAAAACAAAAAATATGGAGGACTGCTTTCTCCTCAGTTTGGGCAGACCGGATCAGAGGCAGTGGGTTGTAAACTGCAGAGTCCATTTTCTCCTGGCCACCCATAGGGCAGAGCAAGGCAGTTAACAGGTTCATGTCTGCTCAGTTTGAAGATCAGAGTGGGGCGGATGACAGGTCCGTGTCCACTCTGCATAGAGGATCTGTGAGCGGATCGCCTGCTGATCGGAACGCAAACCGCCCATGTAAAAGGAATCTTGGGCTCCATTCACACTTGTGCTACTTTTCATGCAACTTTGGACATCAAAGTCACATGACAAGTCAGTCATTCTCCATGTATTCCAATAATAACCATTCACATATGTGCAACTTAAAGTTGCAGCAAGTTCAAAGTAGTTCATGCACTTCTTTAGTCTGCCTTTTATGCAAATTGAGGGCCATAGACGTCAATGTATCCCTGAAAAGTTGCATGAAAGTCGTACCTGAATGTTATACAGTGCAACAGTTGTCCATTATCACTGGTCAAAGCCAAAATCGTATCCTAGGTGCTTCCATCCAAAGTTGTGTCAAAGTTGCACTCCACATCGGTGCACCTTTGGAGTCGTACAAGAGTGAATGGAGCCTTATGTCTAACCCAAACCCAGAACTCCAGCTTTTTTGTACTCCAGTGAACTAAGAGCCCGGTCAATCCCAAACCCGCAGCTCCTTTGAGTTACAGGGTAGGAGAGACACCCAAGCTCATCTTAACTTAGCATCCATGCATTTTAAACACACATCAGCCCATATACATGTTATACATTGTTTGGTACTAGTTCACAATTATGCAATCACACTGACAAGTATTGTCTTTTATGAAATACTTATTGTGCACCATGCAGAGCAGTGCAAGACATTCATTTCAATAAATAAACGGAAAAAACTGAGTTACTTACCGGTAACATCCTTTTCCAGGAATCTTTCAGGACAGCCACCTTAGAGATATGCCGGCTCCGCCCTTCTCAGGAAACACTGCCTTCAATTACAGATTTAAGCCTCATCCTCCCGCCGGCCCCTCAGTTCTTCAAGAGTACCTCTGGCCAACTGGGGAGACACAAGAACACGTCATACAAATACAATTATCTTACCTGACGGCCTCATGCGATGAGTTTCATAGTAATATCCAATAAATTGGGTGGGTACCAGTGCTGTCCTGAAAGATTCCTGGAAAAGGATGTTACCGGTAAGTAACTCCGTTTTTCCCTATTCATCTTTCAGGACAGCCACCTTAGAGAGGATAAGCGAGTACCTTACCTTAGGGTTGGACTACTGCCTGCAGTACTTTTTCGACCAAAGTCCTGATCTTTGGCTGACAGCAGGTCTAATCTGTAGTGTTTCACAAACGTGGCAAAGCTGGACCACGTTGCAGCCCTGCAGATCTTCAGATCTGCTCTGGAAAAGCACCAGCCCACTCTGCTTGAGAAGTCGCCATTGCCCTGGTGGAGTGTGCCCTAATACCCTCCGGGGCCTCAAACCCCCCCTATCACATAAGCTTGAATAATGGCTGCCCTTAGCCATCTGGCTATCGTGCGTCTAGAGGCTTTGGAGCCCTTCCTAGGCCGTGAAAATAATACAAACAGCGAATCAGAATTTCTAAACTGCTTTGTACTATCTAAATACTGAAGGACGCACCTCCTAACGTCCAAATAATGAAATTTGCGCTCCTGTTCCCTCACAGGATTCGAACAAAAAGGTAGGCAAAACAATTTCTTGGCCTCTATGAAAATTAGAAGACACCTTAGGCAAAAAGGTCGGACCTGTTTTAAAAACCACCCGATCCGAGAAAACCTGAAAAAAAGGAGCCCTAATGGAGAGGGCTTTGAGTTCACTCACTCGCCTTGCCGTAGTGATTGCCACCAAAAATACAGTTTTGAGGGTGATCAGTTCAATCGTGCAAGATCCCAGCGGCTCAAAAGGTTCCCCTGTAAGGGCCTGTAAAACTAAGGAAAGGTCCCACACAGGAAAGGAGGAGATTCTGACTGGCCTCTGTCTGCCTAAGGCTTTAAAAAAACCTTACTATCCAAGGATCTACGGCTAGTTGTTTTTCCAGGAAAAACGCTCAAAGCAGAAAATTGTCCTTTCAAGGTGCTAAGGGGCCTTTGTCTGCCCCGGACTGCAGAAATTCCAACAATGCTACAGAACTGCATATGTCAAAAGAGCTTTCTAAGCACCATTAAAACGTTTCCAGACTTTTAAGTAAATAGCCTGGGTCTCCTTTTTTCTACAGCTTAGGAGAGTTGTAACTAGGCAATCCGAGAAACCCTTGTCCCTCAGCAATTCCTCCTTTAGAAGCCAGGCTGCAAGGATCCATCTCTCTACGTGAGGAGAACAGACTGGACCTTGAGTAAGAAGATTCTTCTGGGTCAGTAGAATCCAAGGAGGTTCTACCGCCAGGCTCTTCAGGATGGAGAACCACAGCCTTCTGGGCCAATGTGGTGCAATCAGAATGAGGGTTGTATTCTCTCCCCGGAACTTCCTCAATACTGCTGGAATCAGCACAGGAGGGGGGAAAGCATAGCACCTGGAGAATGCCCAGGTCTGAGCCAGAGCATCTACTCCTAGCGCCCCGTCCCATCTGGTCAGGGAAAAGAAGAGACTTGCTTTGGCATTGTGTCTTGAGGCGAAAAGGTCCACACATAGTACCCCCCACCTTCGAGTGACCATGTTGAAGACCTGCTGGCTCAAGACCCAGTCGCTCTCCCTCAGCGTCTTACTGCTGAGGAAATCCGCTATCCGATTCTGTTCCCCCTTCAAATGTAATGCCGAGAGGGACAGAACGTTGATCTCGGTCCACTTGAGGATGACTTCTGCCAGCACCCAGAGAGATCCACTTTTGGTACCCCCCTGCCTGTCTGTTGATGTAGGCCACCGCTGGGGAGTTGTCTGACCGGACCCGCACATGCTGACCTTGAAGTTCTCCCTGAAAGGATCTGAGCGCCAGTGCTACTGCCCTCAGTTCTCTTCAGTTGGAGGACCTTTCTGCGTCCTCTTACCCCAGGTACCTTGTACCACCTGGGAACCTAGGTGCGCTCCCCAACCTGTGCCGCTCGCATCAGTCGTGACCGTCCTGGATACCGGAAGGACCCAATACAGACCTTGCGTCAGATTTGGCCCCTTTCTCCACCACCAGAGGGACCGTTTGACCCGACTTGGTACCGAAATCATGGAATCTATGGACCGCTGACTGTGGTCCCAGATCCTCAGAATAAACAGCTGTAGAGGGCAAAAATGCAGCCCCACCCACTGAACTGCGGGGAGCGTTGATGTCAGTAACCCCAAGGCTGACATAGCCCTTCTCACTGAGACCTGACAGCTGCCCTATAGAAGCAACATTGCTTTGTCTACCTTCAGGACCTTCTCTTGGGGAAGGAAGACTCTCTAACTTGTTGAATCCAACACAGATCCCAGGAAGATTACTTTTTGGGACGGAACCAAGTTGGACTTTTCCAGGTTCAAGAGCCACCCCAAGATTTCTAGGATGTCTCTTGCTACCTGAAGATCCAGAGACAACTGCTCCGGAGACGGGGCAAACAGGAGAAGGTTGTCCAAATACGCGACTGAGATTCCCTTGAGTCGCAGGTACGCCAAGACCTCCACCATCACTTTGGTGAAGATGCGGGGGGAAGATGATAGACCAAAGGGGAGGGCCCTGAACTGAAGATGGACAACCCCTTCCCCGATTTTTACCGCCAGCCTGAGGAACTTCTGATGGTCCTCTGCCATGGGGATGTGCAGATTTGCATCTTTCAGATCGATCGATGCCACGAAACAGTTTGGTGGCAGAAGCGCCTTTACCGAGTAGATCGAGTCCATTCGGAATCTCCTGTAGGCGATTGAGACGTTCAGAGGCTTCAGGTTCAGGATGAGTCTGAATTTTCCCGAAGGCTTGCGGACCACAAAGATGTAAGAATAGAAGCCTCTGCCCGTCTCTAGGGTTGAGACCTGTACTACCACCTCCTGTTCTTCCAACTCCTGTAGGGAGGCAAGAAGAG